>JALGPY010000001.1:87712993-88912993 GCA_023055425.1 Linanthus parryae
AACTTCACAAGACCGGGAAAGTAGGGGATTTAATTTTCAGAAATTATGTTAGCATTTCACTCTACCAACAGTCATCTTCGGAGGACCATTCAGTTGGTACTTTGAACATGCATCTAGTATGTATAATAATATATCTGGACATAGACGTCTGCTTTGACTGCAATAATAGTTCAACCAACGTGATGGAGCACATAAAAAAGCACTTAAAGTTTATGGGAGACGCAAGAAGACGGGTTCTAACGGTCAAGCCTTGATATGGCACATCCTAGATGACGAGGCACCAACATGGGAATTAGATTGAGTTAGTTATGCGTTTATTATTTTCAGATTATTAGGAAACAGTATTTTTTTATTTTATTTAGGGGTTTATTTGTTATTTGGATGTTCTAGGAGGTTCAGGCCTTAATTAGATAAGTTGCTAGGTCTATATAAGGATTGTAGACTCTTAATTACAATCAGTTTTTGGAGAATTATAAACTTACTTCAGTGTGGGATTTGTGTGATGCAACCCTAACCCTAGGTGTGACGCCAAGGGAATTCTAGGAGTGATTCCTAGCCTCAGCTTTACAAAACCCTAGTTACTGTTCACGGTACTGTTCACAGCAACTACACAAGGCAGTAAGGTAACTCCTCTCGTCCTTAGTTGTGTTTCTTCTTACTGTTTCACATCAATTGGTATCAGAGCAAAACGATCCCATGGCAACAAGAAGCGGGCAGAGTTTCCGGGGTAGGTTAACTGATAAGCAAAGAGACGATCTTCTCTATATGATCATGGAGAGGGTCGATGCACTGGAGGCCAAACTCGCTGAAGTTACTACAGCAGGTTCTGGACATAAACAACCAGCGAGTGAAACTGCAGAACCTCCAAACAGTGGTGACAAAGAAAAAGCACAAGACAGTACGTCCAGGGCGGCTTCAATGTCGGTACAACCTGACAAGGGTAGACCTCATCCAACCCACTCACACACTGCGCCACAGCCTTCCCTCTTGGACATGGCTCAGGAAGTATTAAGTTATGAGCGCCAGCCCCGACATGAATATTATGACAGAGACCATGATATTACAAAGAAAGTTCGTATCGAAGTTCCAGATTTTGATGGCAGAATTAACGCTCAAGTCTTCTCCGATTGGCTAGCTACCTTAGAAAGATATTTTAATTGGTATGACATGTCTAATGAAAGGCGTGTTCGATTTGCAATTATGAAGCTAGTTGGCCAAGCCCAAGTTTGGTGGACAGGGGTGGAGAATGACCTGCTAGCAGCAGGATCACCTCCAATCGATTTGTGGGACGACATGAAACATCGACTAACACGCAAGTATTTGCCATATGATTATCACGATGAGTTATTTGAGCAATTAACCAATTTGAGACAAGGAAGCATGACAGTCATTGAATACATGAATAAATTTGAAGAACTGAAAATAAGAAGCAGGGGGGTTGAGGATCTGAGGCAAACCCTAGCACGATTCAAGGCAGGTTTAAGGACAAACATTCGCAATCAGATGGTCTCTTTGAGTGGCTTGTAATGCCCTTTGGTCTCTCTAATGCTCCTAGCACCTTCATGAGAGCCATGAATCTAGTTCTCCAGCCTTTTATTGGTAAGTTCTTGGTTGTTTATTTTGATGATATCTTAATTTATAGTAAGAGCAGTGACGATCACATTGTGCACCTTCAACAAGTTCTTCGAACACTTCGTCATGAGAAGCTTTACAGTGCACCTTTATGAGTTCTAGTGTGGTGTTCTTGGGCTTTGTTGTCTCTTCACGAGAGGTCGAGGCTGATCCCGATAAGGTGAAAGCTATCTTAGAGTGGCCTATTCCTTCTACACTGCAGGCAGTCCGAAGTTTTCATGGGTTGGCAACTTTTTATCGGAGATTTATCAAAAATTTCAGCACAATAATGGCTCCTATAACAGACTGTTTAAAGAATGGTCAGTTTACATGGACAAAGGCAGCCGAGAAAGCATTCTTAGAAATAAAGAAACAGATGACTGAAGCACCGGTTCTTTCACAACCTGATTTCTCCAAGGTTTTTGAGGTTGCTACAGATGCTTCTCAAGTTGGAATCGGAGGAGTTCTTAGTCAAGAAGGGCATCCTGTTGCATATTTCAGTGAGAAGCTCAATGACGCAAAGAAAAAGTACTCAACGTATGATAAAGAGTTTTATGCAGTTGTTCAGGCCCTCCGCCATTGGCATCATTATCTGATATTCAAGGAGTTCGTGTTATATTCGGACCACGAGGCTCTCAAATTCATCAATTCCCAAAAGAAGCTCAACCATCGTCACGGTAAATGGGTTTCCTTCTTGCAGCAATATTGTTTCACTATTAAGCACAAGGCTGGTTCAGAGAATAAGGTTGCTGATGCGCTAAGTCGAGTGGTTCATGTCCTCACTTCGATGGCCATTCAAGTTGTGGGGTTTGATTTGCTGAAAAGTGATTACCCAGCTTGTAAGGATTTCAGCGTAATTTATAACGATTTGTTGGCTGGACAGCAGGGTGCTTACGCAATTTTTTCATTACATGATGGCTACCTTTTTAGGGAAAATCGCCTTTGTCTGCCTCACACTTCGTTGAGGGAGCAAGTAATTTGGGAATTGCATTCAGGAGGGATTGCTGGACATTTTGGGAGAGCCAAGACTATAGCAATGGTGGAGGATCGATTTTATTGGCCACGTTTGAAACGAGATGTTGCTACCATCATCGGCCAATGTCGAACTTGTCAATTGTCTAAGGGAAAGAGACGGAACACAGGTTTATATACACCACTTCCAGTGCCGCACGAGCCATGGCAAGATTTAAGTATGGATTTTGTTCTCGGTTTGCCAAAAACTATTCGAGGCCATGATTCTGTTTTTGTGGTGGTGGATCGATTTTCAAAAATGGCTCATTTTATACCATGTTCGAAGACACTAGATGCTGTTCATATTGCACGTATCTTCTTCAAGGAAGTGGTGCGTCTCCATGGACTTCCGTTGTCCATAGTATATGATCGTGACGTGAAGTTCACTAGCTATTTCTGGCGAACTTTGTGGAAATTGTTGAATACTAAACTAAAGTTTTCGTCGGCTTTTCACCCACAAACAGATGGTCAACAGAGGTTGTCAACCGCAGTTTGGGAGATCTTCTTCGATGTCTTATTGGTGACCACACAGCTAACTGGGATCAGGTTCTTCCTATAGCTGAATTTGCATATAACAGCTCGGTTAACAGGACAACTGGACGCAGCCCGTTTGAGATTGTAACAGGTTTGCAGCCACGCAAACCGATTGACTTGGTTCCTTTACCTATTCATGCACGTCCTAGTGCTGAAGCTGAGGCTTTTGGTAAACATATTCATGATATTCATGACGAAGTGCGCAGAAAGATTGCTTTGAGTAATGAGAACTACAAGTCAAGGGCAGATTTGAGAAGAAGATTTGCTGAATTTAGGGAAGGTGACATGGTGATGGTACGAATAAGACCAGAACGGTACCCGAAAGGTAAGTACAAGAGTAATGAGAACTACAAGTCAAGGGCAGATTTGAGAAGAAGATTTGATGAATTTAGGGAAGGTGACATGGTGATGGTACGAATAAGACCAGAACGGTACCCGAAAGGTAAGTACAAGAAGCTTCATGCAAGAGCTGCTTGTCCATTCAAGGTTCTCAAGAAAATTAGCTCCAACGCTTATGTTCTTGACTTACCACAAGACATTGGCATTAGTAATGTTTTCAACATAGAGGACTTGACTTCCTTCACAGGTGATACTTCTACACAAGATACTACAAGCCTACGTCTTCCATCGGTTCCTCGTGTAAATGACGTTATAGAAGATGTTGTCAATGATGAGGTAGTTTCAACTCAAGGAGGGGGATACCAGAGGTTCCTTGTCAAATGGAAAGGGCGTCCTCATTCAGAATGTTCGTGGATAACAGATGAGGAATTCTACAAGTTAGATCCTGATCTTTATGAGCGCTTTCATGCTACTAACTCGTCGGGGTCGAGTTCTTTCAAGTCGGGGAGAGTTGATGGAGCACATAAACAAGCACTTAAAGTTTATGGGAGACGCAAGAAGACGGGTTCTAACGGTCAAGCCTTGATATGGCACATCCTAGATGACGAGGCACCAACATGGGAAATAGATTGAGTTAGTTATGCGTTTATTATTTTCAGATTATTAGGAAACAGTATTATTTATTTTATTTAGGGGTTTAATTGTTATTTGGATGCTCTAGGAGGTTCAGGCCTTAATTAGATAAGTTGCTAGCTATATAAGGATTGTAGACTCTTAATTACAATCAGTTTTTGGAGAATTATAAACTTACTGCAGTGTGGGATTTGTGTGATGCAACCCTAACCCTAGGTGTGACGCCAAGGGAATTCTAGGAGTGATTCCTAGTCTCAGCTTTACAAAACCCTAGTTACTGTTCACGGTACTGTTCACAGCAACTACACAAGGCAGTAAGGTAACTCCTCTCGTCCTTAGTTGTGTTTCTTCTTACTGTTTCACATCACAACGTTAACAGCAGATCATATCAAGGTGGAGTGCTTCATGGTCTTACCTTTAAATCCAAAAAACACATTCTGTACCAACTTCACCCAAATCAAGCTCTTACCAAACCAATTGTAAACCGCCAAATCTGGTGGGGCCTGTTGGGTTGGGCACTCATGGCAGAAGAAGCAGACATCTTTGTTCACAAATACTTCTCCACTAGTTACCAGATACTCCTTTACCGCCCCTTCACTAATCACGTAGTAATCTTTCTAGTATGCTTTATTAACTCCTTTTACTACAAATAAATGCTCCGCTACCTAAGCCTTTAGATAATTGCGGTGTATCACCTAACACCTTCACGGCTTCACCAATTGTCAAAAAAGTCATCTTAAGTTGTAATAATTTATTAATACATCCTGCAGCTTAAGTACCACAAAGCTTTATTTACCTATACTATGATTACTATCTCGCCACATAACTAATTATCACGTACCACCCCAGCTCTCCACCTAATACAGAAGTTTTTATCTACTAGAAACAATAACTTTAACTGCCCCTCCACTATTTAGTTACTATTATTTTAGTCTAAATTACCAAGGGCTCTTTGATACTATAGTAAATAACAGCAACATTTCCTAACTTAATTAATTACCATGAATTCCAAAAAAAAAAAAAAAAAAAAAAAAAAAAAAAAAAAAAACTACCCTTACCATACCCTTCAGTGTGCAGTTGAGTTGGTTGGGAATGCAGGCTTAAGTCTTCGGCGATTTTCCTGGATTTCTTGAGTTTGAAAACCCAATAAACTGCCTAATGGCATTCTCAGTTGTGAGCATGTCAGAGCTTGCTCAGGCTGGTTTACTTCTCTTGTGTGGTTTGCAGGCTATTGCTCCACAGCTTTGGTTTACCCAGTGCGCGTCGAGAGGGTAGTGGCTGCAGGTTCCCACATCATCAAAAAAAAAATCCTTGCCATAAATAGAACTTCCTTATCTTATAATTATATTTTTACAAAGAAAACATTCTCTATTCATATATGGTGCTACTTAAGCACTTTGCGGTGTGGTTGAATTGTTCGGCCATGCATGCTTAAGTCATTGGGTGTTTCCTAGAGGTCTTGAGTTCGAAACATGGGGTAACCCAAGGGCTGCCTATGCCCTTCTCAACTGTGACTGCGAGCCTGTCAGCCTGAGTAATCTCAGGCTGGTTTACCTCTCAGGTGTGGTTTGCAGGCTATTGCACTAGAGCAGGAGTTCACCTAGTGCGCACCCGAAGGGTGGTTGCGGGTTCCCACGTCAACAACAACAACAACAACAACAACAACAACAACAACAACAACAACAACAACAAAAGAATATTATCATGTCTCCTCCACTAATTACCAAAGGAATCCTTAGAACATTACATGTGTCCTCCACTTAAACCCTTAGCATATTATCATGTCTTCTCCATTAATTCCCAAAGGAATCCTTTTCATGAAAGCATATGAATTATGTATTTATTAATCTTACAGCTTAATTGCAAAAAAATGCGAACAAGGGGCTTGGTCTAGTGGTACGAGGGAGTGCCAAATTTAGCACCAGGGATTCACCCCGGGCACCATCCCTCCTCCTTTAATTACAGCAACAGTATAAAATCTTCCGCAGCCTTCAAATACAAAATACAAATAACTCCTCTAATGTACAAATACTACCCTCCCCCCTTAAGTCATTAACTAATTATCATGTGTTCGACCCACCTCTCCATTATTTACGAAAACACCATTTTACGATAAAGAAGTACTTCACAATCCCTACATGAATAATGGCCCCTCCGAAGAATCATTTTCAATCCACTATATAAATAAATAGCATCAATAATCCTTCAACCAAAAAGGTTGGCACTGCTAAACAACAATGTATAATGTACACTGATACTGGTTTGTGTAGTTCTGCTAACAAGATTGTTTCCGGGTGATGTCAGACTTTGTTCGTTGCTTCCTCTAAATATTTCTCCACAGCAGTTTGGTTGTCTTCCCCGATCAGTCCATTCACGATAGCATTGTGCTTATACAGGAGGGTTTAGTAAATATTAAATAGAATATCCAAGGTTGCGCAGCTAATTATATATGTAAGAGGGCTATGACAGAGCTCATTGGGATCTTCTTCCAGGGTTTTGCTTCAATTTGAGTTCTCTTAGGTTTTTGTCAGCTTATCTATGCCTGGCTATCACGTCGATGGTAATCAATTAGTCTTCAAGGCTTACTTTCATGCTACTAGGGGAGTAAGAATTGGTGGTCTCCTATCACAAGCTCTTTTGATCACTTTGTAGAGGCCTTCAGCCAGGCTTAAATTGCTGTTTTTCAACAAGGCCATATTCTTTCTTTTCAGTGTTCTTGCACTTCCTCAGTTATTTATCATCTTCTCTGTGCTGATGATCGTTTTCTCTTTAGTAAGGGATCCATGCGCTTTATTGAGTGTTCTTGCTGCTTCTTTTTTACTTCTGTTGAAGACATCCCTGCTCTTCAGTTACACATTACAAGGGTTCCGACTGTGCAAGGTAGCTGCATTTGATGGATTAGGCCAAGTACAGGTACTTAGGCATTTCATTTTGATGAATCAGTTATAGATTGAGAGGGCTCCATATTTCACATCATAGTGGTCACCATTTTTTTTTTCCTCTCTCTGTATTCCGCAAGAGTCCTCTTCTTTAGAGGTCGAGGCCCCGAGGGCCGGGCACTACTCATCTTCTTTAAGCTTATCAGAGTGAGACTGATTCATTTTATCTATGGAGACTCTATCTTGGTAGTTCAGTCTATTCATGGTAGGTTCTGAGTTTCATGGCTAATACACCGGATATTCTTTTGGCCTGCGCCCTCATATTTGGAGCTCAAATTGTTAATTAACATCGAGAAGAAAATCTGGTTGCTGCTTATTTGGCCAGGTGGTCGTTTTTTAGGATCGGTTGCATTTCCAATAGTCCTTTACAACTACCAGACTTTTAACTTTCTTGATCATTTTGTTTTAGGGTTTTTGACAACTTCGCCTTGACCCCATACCACCTGTATCTTTTAGGGTAAGGAAGCCCGATTTGTAGATAAAACTTGGGGTCACACCACCCTACCTTCGAGTAGGTTCATAAAAAAGTACATAATTTCTAGAATAGACAGTGACTGTCCAAATTTTCATAATGCAATTCTGCTTATGTAGTAACTTCACAATTTACTATCACTACTAAAGAAATTTCTGTGAGAAATGTCCACATAGATGAAAGGAATGCTTCAAGATACCTGCATGTAGGACTTCACAAAGGGAAGCGAATCAGGAACCGACCAACTTTTATAGTGCCCCAATGCAATCTCTAAATGGTACAGCTTTGGTCCAAGAGCCAAGTCAGCAGCAGATACTTCTTTTCCGTTCACAAAAGGACCCTTTCAAGAGAGTAGGAAAGATAGACTTAGAAACATGCACATATCTACGTAACAAAACAGCTAGAACTCTCATCATGTCTTTTGAACCGCTATACATGATAATTTCGAAACATTGGATTTCCTCTTTTTTTAACCACGCACTCGTTTAATTGGAATGACTCACATCCCGCTCATTATCTCTTCCGTTTTCTGTCACTAGGCGTCACTTTTTATTATTCCTGTGTCTCACTCTACCAGTCTACCTCTCCCTCGCATATCACTTATTTTATTGTATTCTTGATACTTCGAGATACTAATTTTTGAAAAAATAAACAAAAATATTTTATCATAAGCTTAATAAGTTGTGGCTCTAGGCACGTGTTAATGGCCTAGTCACTACATAATTTATGTAGTACTCAAAACATCTAAAGTTCAAGCTTCATACAAGCTACTCTAAATATTGACGGCATAGGCACATAATCACATCTGGCCTTATGTTCTAACCCATGACACATGTTTGGTGTTATGTTCTGAGAAGAAACAAGAATCATGACTTGGTTTTACTTAGTCCCAAGTTGTATGCAAATAATAAACCAAAAAACAAAATATTTACAAAACCAGGGACACGAGAAGCTTAATTGAACAGAGATTAGGAAAAGGAATCCATAATAAGCAATGAGAAATAAGGCTTACATTGTCTTTCAGATACTCATTGAAAGCAGCCAGCTCAGCAATAAGTGCTTTTTCCGTCCCATCATTGAGGTCTTTGCTTTTAAGGAAACCAATAAAGGTGGAAAAGATCTTTGATCCACTGCGCCAAAACGAGATGGCATGAAAATAGAACTTGCTTGAAAAAAACTGGTTTTAATTTTCAACAGAAATGAACAACATTTCGAGACGCAGCACAAAACACATTGAGTAAAAAATATCCATGAGTTCAAGTACACACGAGGCAAATTGTAAATGACCAAATATAAGAAATGCATGTTGACTGCTTACGTATGCTGTTAGTGATAGAGCGACATTCTATTTCAGGACAGCGACAAGACTCAAAAGAATCTTAGCAAGGCTACCCTAACAGCATGGATAAAATCACTAGAAATGGGGTTTGACAAAAGATTAGGAATTAATGAAATATATCTGACTAATCTGGAAGCCATGGGCAAATAGGAAGCAACAAAACAAGTTACAGTTAAAGTCTTAAGCAACACACAAGAGGATGACTCAGTTGAAGCTTGAATACATTTGTACAGGTTTACATCCAGAGGCAAATTAGTAACTGTAAAAGGTGAGAAACAAGAAATGGTGAACTATGAGCTATCTTGGAAGGTTTAATTACTGTCAAAGAATTGCAACTGATGCATGTGGTGGTAGAATCTGACTCTAAAGAAGCTGTGGATTTGGCTCTCAATCCAAGTTCCTCTAATCTTTAAAGACAAATAACTCAGAAACTAGGTGAACTGCTGACTGTTACTCATAGCTCATTGGTGAAGATTGATAGGGAAGCTGATTAGTTGCAGATTTTCTTGCTAAAATGTGTAAGGTAACCTTTGTTGCAAGGAACTTATTGTTTGTACCTCCTGATCAATGCCTGGATGTGTTAGCTGTGGATCAGGATGGATCGGGCTATAGAATGTATTAGCTTGTTGTTATGGGCTTTGGGCCCTCATTTTACCAAAAAAAAAAGTGAGAAACAGGAATTAAAACAAACATTGATATCTGTTACAGAAACATATGCCACTTAACTGACTGTTTTACATTGATTGACAGCTGCATAGCACTTCTTAGACAACGACTTCATGAACTAGATAACTAGATAGTATGAAGCATCCCAGGTCAATTAATTCAGAAAGAACTTGACTCCTCAGCTTTAGATAGACGATAATAATTATTCATACCCTACGAGCATTTTATTATTATTGCAAGAGAAAACAAATAAATTTTAAAACTGTCCATTAACCATACACAGAAGCCTTCTCTGATGGAGTTCCCAAAGGTGGATTAGGATACTTCTCTTCCAGTGCTTGAGTGATGACATCTGAATCTGCAATCCACTTCTCATCAATTTTTATTACAGGCACTTTACCTTCAGGACTTACTTGCAAGAACCTGGACCCACAGAATGGCAAGGTAATGCATGGTCAGAAAGGTAGGCTATGTATCAATAATCTGCATATATCTTCAGTAGATAATTAACCAAGAGCAACAACTTGCCAATCCGGCTTTTTAGTAAGGTCAACCAACTTCATGTCGTAAGGAAGATGCTTTTCTTCCAATGTCAGCAGAACCCTCTGTGTAAATGGACCTGAAAAGATAATTGTGAAACTCCAATAAGTTATATGAGCACCATACCTAACAGTCACACAAGGAGGGCAGCACATAAGTACCACAACTCAAGAAACTTTTCCCAACCACATAACTTCTATATTGATTGATTTTCTCCAAGAGCCATGGTTTGATTTTAATTAACTACGTACGTTGCCTCTGGGATGTTCTACGCTTCTACTTGGTTTCCCCTTGAAATTTATATCTCCATTAACGTGTATCAAATTACACATAATTGCAGGGACCATTGAGGCGATAGACCCCCGATAATCCATACCTACTTTAGAAGGAAGAGAAAATCTGCACATTTACTGTGGTGACTGATTTCATTTCTGGTTGAGTTGATGGCTGATTAATTTAAATTTCAAATTTGCCTATCTGTTTTGATTAATGTTATTTGGACTCCTGATTTGGTGTACCAATCTGATTTGGTATACTAGGGAAGAAATTCTAATTGATAGACCAAGCTCTCGAAATCCTGGAGGAGAGATCAAGCTCTAGAAATCCTGGATTATCAATCTTATTAAAAGTTGTCTTATCTCTATTTTTCTTATTCCATATTGTGGCGGTGTTTAGAGGGTTCAAGTTTCTACCTATTTGGTATCAGAGCGATCTGATCCTCTCAAATTGGTGATATGAACACAAGAACGGGGTGATGGTGATCTTCACCTTGAGGACAAGGGGAGTTTTTGGGCGGCCGGTAATGATAGACCCCCGATAATCCATACCTATTCTAGAAGGAAGAGGAAATCTCCACATTGACTTTGATGATTGGTTTCATTGCTGGTTGACTTCACTGCTCGTTTCTTTAAGTTTCTAGTTTTATTATCTGTTTTGATTAATGTTGATTCCTGATTTGATTGCATTTTCTATTCTTAGAGAGGGAAGTGAGAGAATGCATGTCAACAGTTCTTATGGTTATGTGCATTCAGAATTGTAGTTATTGGAAAGTGGGAGAGACCGGGCTTTTGAAATCCTGGACTTTAATTTTAATAAACAATATTCTCTCCACTCGTGTGTTCCTTGTTCTGCTTCTCTGCTCCAGTTTCTATACATCACCATGATGAACCTCAGTTGAAAAAATAATACAAGACTTAGTCAAATTAAACCTAAGGGAGCAGATAGTCTTCAACAGACGGAACTGGAAGAGTTTGACCCCTGTAGCCAACCCACAAAGAAAATGGAAAATAACTGTTGAGTTGAATATCTTCAAATGGCTTCCCCATGAGTGATCACACAAGTTTATCAAGCTTTAGCATATACTCATTTCCACGACTATAGGCCTATGTTACCAGGATCATGGAACACTGTGGTTCGTAGAATGGAGACGGGGATCGTGATAGAGGTAGGCTTCTTCGGAAAATTCTCCGTGACAAAATAAGTTTAATAGGAAGGAGGGAATGCTGAACAATTCCATACAAATTTACTTAAGGAATTCTGCAACTACATGGATGCAGTTAACATTTGATAATTACATCGAAGGTAAATACTATGTCCCCTCCCCCCCCCCCCCCCACACACACACACACCCCCCCCCCCCCCCCCACCCCTATAGTTTTTTTTTTATTATTATTATTTTTTTTATAGGTAATAGAAACGTGTTAATATTAATATGAGAGAAAAACCACAAACTACAAAGAACAAAAGGAAGAAGAACAACCAAAGGCAACCAACTAACTACTTCCAGTAACAACTATTTTCTTGCTTAATAATTCACAGCCGACTCCAGTCTCTTTAATTCTCTGTCCAATTTAGATTGAAAAGCCTTAACCAAAGTTGTACGATTATTTCCGAAGCATTTCTCAACATAATAGATTGAAAAAGCCTTTTAGCTTGTTGCTCCTGCCCGTTATAACAATAAACCCCAAAAATTTCTCAAATTCTATCGTATCATCAACACTCGAAGGAGTCACGGAGGCTAGCGGATTGCACATAACAGCACCCATATGGGTTTCAGTACCTTATGACTCCACATTACCGTCATGATTGGCACCCTCTTGTACCCGCTCTTGATCCACCATCGCCCAACACCGGTTACCCTCAATAACCTTGCCTCGCACATTAACTTCACC
Organism: Linanthus parryae; assembly: GCA_023055425.1. Taxonomy (NCBI): domain Eukaryota; kingdom Viridiplantae; phylum Streptophyta; class Magnoliopsida; order Ericales; family Polemoniaceae; genus Linanthus; species Linanthus parryae. The sequence continues at coordinate 87,725,249 of JALGPY010000001.1, forward strand.
TCTATTCCATGTAGGCACTACAACATCAGGAACATCAAGAACCTCCTCATTCGAACGCAAATTAAAATCAGTCTTCTGGATCAGCTTCTTTCACCAACACCACCGCCTTCTCGCACCAAATGTGAGTCCTTGCTGTCAACCGCTTCTGTTGAAGACTGCAAAGCCTAGAAACTATAACAAATCGGAATACCTAAGTTAAATGACGGTCGAAACACCCTTGGTAAGGATCTCAGAGGCCCAAAACAATTGCCAAGCGGAGTGCTGTAATTAAAGTCCCCCGTCATATGGACTGTGGGATTGCCGGTATTTGCAATTCAGTACATGGATTGTTCCATGATCGCGGACGTCGAAACGGAGCGCGAGAAACGGCCACTCTCAATTTGAAACAACAAGACGGAGCTCTTTTAGGTTTCCTACTCTGCGCAAAGTACATATTTTCATATAGTATATTTTCTACGTAAGCTTATCATCCAGCTCCTTATTTCAATTCATGAAGCAAGTTCTTATAATGTATATTTAATATCCCTTGGTACACATGATTTTATACTACATTAACCAATTGCTCTATGATCTTAATTTTCTTAGTCAAGATCGTACAATCATACGACATCTCTAATACACAGCATTACGAGCAATCTGTCTTTACCCCGTGAGCGACATTTTGTGAAGCACGGATGCTATAACCGATATCCGGGACGCGATAGGTAAGACATGAGACATGATGATTTTAGAAAATGAGACACTGGTCGGTCAAGATACAGCATATATAAAATAAATAAATAATAATAATCGTTATTCTTCTCTTCATACATGAAAGTGATCAAAAATATTTGACCTCTCATTTTTGTTTCCCATCATCCAATTTTTTATTCTATTTTGTGCTATTAGTATCTGATTTAAGCTCGTGTTCAAGGATTTCAAGAATCACTAGAAGATCCTACCATATTTACAGGTGTTTCAACTACTATCCATCCATACAAAAAGAAGAAAAATTGTTTACACAAGTAGTTGGAATTACACCCGTGTCTGTTTCTTAAGTTTGAGACATGGATACCGCTCTTATATTACAGTGCATGTTCTTCAAAGGTCACATCTTTCTCAATCGTTTTATTATCCTCAATGCAACTTTTCCACACATCAACTATGTGCGAGATCTACTCGCGCTACGCTTGCTGGATTGAAAGAGATCAAAATTACAGCTTATACCCTCTCAAGCATTGAGTACATATCTCAATATGAATCAAAATTCACCAAAAGTGTCATCTTGAATGCTTTTGGTGGAGTCATCCCTATCTACAGCAAGGAATGTAACGTTACCAAGAACATGTTATTCAGAATCCCAGGATGGATAATGAAACAGATATGCAAGGATTTCCCTATTGCTAATCAATGAAACAATGCAAATTGTGAATCAAAAGTGAATCTTAAATGGACAAAAGATGTGAATCCTCAGTGAATCCTATATGGACGAAAATTTAATCTGAACCGTGGTTCAAGAGACTGAATCTTACGATTCATTTGCGATTCGGTCGATTCGCCAACGATTCAGCCTTAGCTCTAATAGAGTTAGATTCGGTCTAAGTATTAATATTTTTCACATTCTTGTCTGTTTTGCATCATATTTTAGCATTTAAATGGCTAGTACATTCGTCTGAAGTCCAAGGCTAATAGTTTCCCAGAATTTCCCATTCTCTTGGTATGCTATATTGATTCCTGGATCGACATACCTATATAGTCGCTATTCGTATGTATTAGTTATGTGCGCCTCCTACGCACTAGTTACAGATACAAGTTTCTAAGAAATAGGAGTTTGATTATTGTTAAAATACCGATAAATTGTTCAGTATGTTATAGTTTTATGCAATAAGTTAGTTTATCTATTAAAAGATATTGCAGCTTAATCTTCCGATTCATGATTCAATGAAAGTGAATTTCGATGCACCAATCACTATCTGAATCTCGATTTGACAACTATGACATATTTATTCAGAATCCCAGGATTGATAAAGGAACAGATACGCAAGGGTTTCCCCGTAGCTAATCAATGAAATAGATCTCTAGATTTAGGGCACCCAGTTCTATACATTCTCCATTCTCGAAATCCATTATTCTCTCAAAAAAAATCTAAAAATCCATTATAGAGACATTTTACCACATTTAAATTTTATATTCCACTCTTAAAGAAACCTTTAGCAGTGAAAAACAACCCTTAGCAATCCAATATGAATCAACATAATTTTTAGTCCAGATTTATTGCTTCAGGAACAGAAAGATATCTTTCTTCATAATGCAATATTAGCATCACAAAAATTGCTAGGGTGAGAAGAAGTTATGTGAAAACTGGAATCTAACAATTTAATTTCGAATTCTCTACTCCATGTTAATCATTTCCGCATCACATGTTTTCAGTTACCACTCTAACTAAAGACACTCTTCTCTTCTCCGAGCTCTTTACACATGGAGTTTCATATGACCCAATGTGTCAAAGGGCGCACCATAGACACAACCAGCAAAGTACGTTGAAGTCATTCAAGTTTTGATTATTGGAAGTTGCTACACTAAGCTTTTTGTCACATGAGAATGTTTGAATACATAGGTCGCAAAAATGTGCTCATTTGGTAGCTTTTTTCTATTGCTTTCTGTCGTTCTAACAATTTAACAAAGATACCAATAAGCATTTCCAAAGTAGACAACGACTACTTTGGGACGGAGCGAGTATTGTTTAAAAATATAAACCAAACCGACAAACATGACACATATACAATTATATGCATAACATAAGCACAATTTTGATAACAATCAAATGCTAATGCACGACGATAATCAGTCCAACTGCCGAAATCCCTATTTTATTGTACATCAGAACAAATGCACTATCTTCTCCATTCTTTGAACATTTTCTTGAATTTCAGCATCTTTTTCATCCATCTAACAAAATCTAATTACCCTTTGTCACCCAGTACATTTTGAACTTCAAAAGGGAATCCATTACCTCAAACAAATTTCACTTCTTCAACTGTTAGTTTTGAAAAAACACATCATATTTTGTTAGTGGAGAGCCTAATGCCTATTGGAGACCTTACATTACACTTATGCTATATAACTTAGCTATAAGCACTGTTTAACTGATTTACTGGAGATGCTCTTACAACAACAGTATTAGGCGAACACTTCATCTGCTAATTCATCATATGTCCTCCAAGTTCCTTTTATCTACGAGACTATAACTTAGAAGTTGCTTTCATCTGCAAATTTAGTTCGACTCCACTCTCTAGTTCAACCATCTAATCAAATTACCATTAGTCCCCAACAGAATTTTTAACTTCAAAGGTTACTGCATTACCTCAAACAACAACTCTCACTCTTTTGATCAGTTAGCTAACTAGGACTATAGGAGATGGCCCCATAGTACTCTATTTTTGTCTACATCTAGTTGATTTAAAACATCCTAATTAATTCAAAAATAACCTTACATGAAGTTAAACCCATATGCAAAAATGAGATGATCAAAGTAACAACCGAATCACAATCAAACAGGGAATGTACTGCATTCTGCTATAATCGTACCAGAACGCCATAAACGACCAAAATTAAATGAAGACAGTAAGCAAACACGGTACGTTTCTCAAAACTTACAGTCACCGAGCTTGTTGGGCGTTGTGATTGAAGCTTTGACGCAGACTTCGAGAGGGACAGTCACAGCCATGGAAGACACAGTCAATCTCCTTCTGAAGTCACTGCGACTCAATTTCGAACGAGCACAAGTATTGGCCGGGAAGATACGATTGTGGGAAGAAAGGAGATTTCCTCTGAGGTGTTTGATAGTTGTCGTCAGGGAAGAAGCCGACGGGTGGAATTTTACGGTCGACATGCCTCTCCGGCGGATGTGGCGTGGAAACTGCTTGCTCACTTTGAGAAACGATTGGGACTCGGGAGATGATGTTCATACGAACGGTTCTTCTAATCCCACGATTTTTCTTGTGTGAAAGACAAGCTTGCCCTTTCATGAAGGTTTCACAGCCAATTTTCCTTGCCAAAAAAATAAATTGGGAACACAAAACAATATCTTCCTCTCCCAGCAACAAATTAGGACTTGCGTATATTTTATCTTTCACGGTGTAGTTGAGTTTGTCCGGTTCGCAATCTTAAGTGTTTAGTATTTGCTCTAGAATCTTTGCTCTTCTCAGAGCTTTCTCAACATCTAGGGTTCGTTTCATCTTTTCTCCCTTGAGATTACAAACTCATTGTGTACTCTGTTTTTCCGATTGCATCTTTCATTAAGAGTTTTTGCTTGCTTGTTCCTCGGTTTTCCATCTACCTATAACTACAACAGTGGATAGAGAAAGGGGGTGAGGAAGAGTGATCTTTTCATCTTCCTCTGAGTCTAGCTTATCCAAAAAGAAGATTTACAGTCATCATTATTACTACATCTTCCGAAAAATAAAGAATCTTTGGGAATAGCCGACTAATTAAAGATTGGCGACCCGTTATTGATCTTCTGCACGCCAACAAGGAAGACGAAGGGTAAGAGAAAGGGTAGCGAAGTCTAAAGGATCTTTTGATTGATTTTTGGATTCAAGAAGGTTCAAAGACTGACAAGCTCTTGGAGAGTCTTCAATGCTGATCATGATTGTGGAAGATTAAAGTGCTTCTTTGGATTTTTTGCATGGCTTAACCATGGTTGCCTTGACCAAGATTAGGGTTTACTTAGGGTCTTAGGCCGGTGATAGCACCATCCTCCTAGGGCTTCTACTGGTCTTGCATGCCGACCCGGTCCACCAATTAGAAAGCTTCTAGGGTTTTTAGGTTTCAGTAGTAGTCCTTTAGGGTTAGTAGTTTTTAGGGTTTGCTCCTTTTCTAGGGGTTGCTTCTTACTCTTATTTCTCATTTTGCTTCCTCATGGAGAATCACTCTCCAGACTCTAGTCCAGATTACCAAATTTTCGATCCACATTTTGTGTCATTACCACGGCAAGGACCTACTATGTATGTTAATCCAGTTATCGCTTCATCCCTCCGTAACCTATGGCAAAACACTTTCATTGGGAAGTTTCTAGATGAGAGTCCACCCCCTTCAACCGTGGTACAGGAAGAAGTGCATGCATGTTGGGGTACTTTGAATATGATGGTTGTGGAAAGGAAACAAAATGTTTTCCTATTTCACTGTCTTGACCCTCAGGACAAGGAGGCTCTCATTAAGGAGAGCTTGGTTTCTATTAGGGGGAAGGCTCTTATGTTGAAGGAAAGAAGTCCTAACCTGGTTCTTGCTGATGTTGAGTTTCCTACCACTGAAGTGTGGATGCAGGTGCATGGGGTGCCCATGGAGTATTTCGTGTTCCAATTGGCTGAGGACCTGGGGAAATTGGCGGGGGAAGTGCTAGAGATTGACTGGAATGATCACAGGGTGATAAACATGGATTTTTTCAGGATTCGCATCAGAATTGACCCGCATCAACCACTGATATCGGGAGATTTTCTTCATTTGCTGGAGGGTGAGCCTACTTGGCTTTATTTTAGGTATGAGAGAATCTTCAAAGTTTGTTTGAAATGTGGAAGAATTAGGCACAAGGTTTCTAGGTGTGATTGGGAAGATTGGATGGTGGTTGATCATCTAAATCAACGATACCAGGAAGCGGGGTTTGGAAACGTGGTTCAGGTTATGTTTGAACACCATTTTCCTCTTTTCTCTCCTAGACTTAGGGCTTTCCGCTTTATGGTCCAAACAGGACCACTAAGGTAATGGTGCATGATAATTGAGCCGGTCTCACCACCTTTTATAGGAGAGCAGCAAGACCTTGTCTTTAATGTGTCAACGTCTACCTCTTCAGTTTCTGACGATTCCACTGCTCCACAGGATTCTTTCCAATCCCCCACTTCTGTTCTCTCCCCCTTCACTCCACATTCACCCCCCCCCCAAATTTGGATATAATATTAAATGAACTTGTTAATACTTTGGGAGTGCTTCAACAGGCTGTCCTACGGTTGAGCACTTTAATTGCGACGGGAGAGATTCCGGCGGATAGGGTTGGGGAAAACGAGGAGACAGTTCAGATGGAAGAGGATGTTGTGGTCTTGGGGGTAATCATGGAGGGTCCCACTGATGTTCAACGCGGCGCTTCGCTTAGTCCCAAGGTTCATGAACCGGGGCCTTTGGCTTCCCAAGGTAAAAGGGAGGTGGAGGCGGTTCACGAAGAGAATAAAACGGTTGGGATTGCCAAGGAAGAGACTATAAAAGGGAAACATTTGGCTCCGGCGGAGTTTTTTACCACAATGGAAAAGGGAGAAAGTTCAACTATGCCAAAATAAGTCCACCAGGAGACTCAGAGTCCAGTGGAATTGAAATCAGCAGAAGATATAGAAATGCAGGGGGGGCAAAGAAGGAGAGCACAAGAAGGAAGGTTCCGGTGAAAAAAGGTGTCTTGAGATCATTCCGGTCATTGATGTGGAACCGGTCTGCACTTTGCCAGCTTTTAAAATGGAGATTCCAGATTTCGAGACCTGGTCTAGTGATGATGAATCAGAGTGGGAGTTACACCATGAGGCCATGGAGGAGCTTATGGAGAGGAAGCTGGATATGCTAGAGGCGCTCATCCCAGAAATTGCAGATCCACCAGTTTTGGGAACCAACAACCAGGAGGTGATCATTATTAGTGATGACGAGGAGGAAATGGAGGAGAAGACACAAGATGAAATGGGGGCCAATGAGGAGAGGACACAAGTTGCAGAGGGTATGGGGAAAGGCAAAAAAGGAAATTAGGAAGCTGAAAGACAAGTTGATGTGGTACCACCCAAAAAGAGGAAACAATGGAGACCTGAGGAGGACGAAGGAGGAATTCAGGGCAAGCTTCCTCGCCTAAACCCTGTTCATCATCTAATTAATCCCCCAGGTACCTGTTTGATTTTATCCTTAATGTGTAAGTTTAATTGTCCTAGGAATAGGCTTCTACCTTTCTCTGAGCCTTCTTCTTCTTCTAGGATTTTGCATGGTAGCAATAGCACATCCCCTTTTAGCAATGGGTTTAGGAAGGTTGTCCCGCAACAACCTCCACGACAGCCATGAACGCCATAGCATGGAACTGCAGAGGTCTTGGTCAACGCCCTGCAGTTCGTGACATTTTTAAGTTGACTAAAACTTTTGATCCCTCTTTCATCTTTCTCTCTGAAGCTAAACACTCGGTAAATTATGTCAATTCTAAACTTATAAAGTTAGGGCTAAAATCTTTTGGGGTAGACTCCGTGGGTAGCTCTGGGGGTTTATGGGTTGGTTGGCGCCCCTCGATCAAGGCTGATGTAGTCTTCTCCTCTCCCCATCTTCTTCTCCTTTGTCTGGACCTACAATTAGCATGCCATTGCATGGTGTTTTCATTTATGGACCACCAAATCTGAAGGATAAAGAAGGTTTTTGGATGGACCTAGACTCCAGAATCTATCAAATAAACCTTCCCCTCCTTTTAATGGGAGATTTTAATCAAATTCTCTCGTGTGAGGATAAGATGGGTCCAAATAAAAACTTAGATCAAGGTTTGGAGACTCTTCGTGATTACCTGGGGGGGGGGTGGGGTTTGGTTGAAGTAAAGAACATAGGCCCCTGGTTTACCTGGACAAATAACAAAACCACTTCAACACCTACTTTTGAAAGACTCGATAGGGCTTGGATCAACCTGCAGTGGCTGGATGCTTTTCTTTATAGCACCCAGCAGAATCTTGGCTTCCACTCCTTTGACCACTGCCCTATCCTGCTCAACACCCAGCCTAAGATTGTCTCAACTAGAAGGCTTTACAAGTTTGAAGCCTGGTGGAATCGTCATCAAGCCTGCCATGAACTGGTTAAGCTCATCTGGTCTCTTGAGATTCCTGGATCACCCTTTTTCAAGTTGCAACAACTGCTTAAGATAGGGGTCAGGACTTTGAGTCTTTGGTCCAAACACAGTGGTTCTCTGATGGCTCAAATTGAGACTACCAGAAGAGCAACGCTTCATTATCAGAATCGAATACCTGATCCTTGTGCTCTAGAAAGCTTCCTTAGATCAAAAAGCACTCTAGACCAACTTTTGCTTGATCAAGAGATTTACTAGGAACAAAGAGCTCATTGTAAATGGCTTAGGTATGGTGATAGAAATACAAAATTTTTCCATGCCTCAAAAAAGATCAGAAGACACAGAAATCACATTTGGGCCATTAAGTCTAGGCAGGGCCATGACCTCACCATTCAAGAGGACATCATGAAAGAATTCCTCTTGCATTTTCAAGAGACTTTCCAACCTGCTTATGATCATAAATATAGCTGTGATTTTCCAATCCTAAACCAAATTGGTACCTCCTTGAAGCCCCTTCATGTCTCTTACCTCCAAAAGGCCTTCACGGCTAAGGTGGTCACAAAAGCAGCCTTTTCTATGAGCCCTTTGAAAGCCCCAGGGCCAGATGGCATTCCCCCTATCTTCTTCCAAAAATTCTGGCCCATTATCTCCTCTTCTGTAATCAGTGCTGTGCTGTCCTATCTTAACTCTGGTTTTATGTTAAGGGAAACTAACAGAACATTGTTGTTCTGATTCCCAAGAAAGATAATCCAGAGGTTGTCCAGGACTTCAGACCCATAAGTCTCACCAATGTGATATAAAGAATTATATCAAAGGTTTTGGCAAATAGGATTAAGCAGGTTATTTCTAGCCTTGTCAGGGAGTCTCAATCTGGTTTTATTCCAGGAAGACTAATCCATGATAATTCTGCTATTGCCACGGACCTAACGCATTTCATTACTAAAGGAAATCATCCTAACAATGAGGCTTTTGGATGTCTGAAAATTGATATGTCAAAAGCTTTTGACAGGGTCAGGTAGGACTTTCTTCAGCATACCATGAGGAGGTTTGGTTTTCCTGACTCTTTTATTAGACTAGTTATGGGATGTGTCACAACCTCCTCTCTTGCCATTAACATTAATGGCTCCCTCTCTGAGTACTTCTCCCCAACCTGTGGCCTTAGGCAAGGAGATCCCCTATCCCCTTTCCTTTTTATCCTCACTGCTGAAGCTCTTTCTTGGGCCCTTGTAAGAGCTGAAGAGGATAAACTTATAACAGGAATCCAACACTCTCCAAATGGCCCTTCCATCACACATCTGCAGTTTGAAGATGACTCCATCTTTTTCTTCAAAGTTGAGGAGTGCTTAGGCCAGAACTTAAGGAAAATCTTTGATGACTACTGTAACCAATCAGGACAGGTTATAAATCTTAACAAATCAGGCTTAACTGTCAGCCCAACCTGCTCTTTCCACACAAAAATGGTCCTGGCTGCCCAACTGAATATTAACACTAGAGATAATTTAGGTCAATACTTAGGCGTTCCTGTGGAAGTAGGGGTCTGTACGGATTCTATTGTTTCTCAGACCCTTACCAAAATTGAGGACATATGTGCTGGTTGGAAAGGCTGCTACCTTAACAAGGCTGGCAGACTTACTCTTGTCAAATCTGTCCTCACCAGCCTTCTTATTTACCCTTTCTCAAATGTAAAGTTCCCTCTTAGGAGCATTAGAAGAATTAACCAAATCATGGCTTCCTTTATCTGGAAAAGGTCTTCCTCTCAAAAGGGTGTTCATTGGGTAGCTTGGAAACATATGTGTAGGCCTTATGATTTGGGGGGCTTAAATATTAAGTCTCCCACCTTATGAATAAGTCTCTCTTGGCTAAACAAACTTGGAGAATTGTTACAGATCGTAACAGTTTAATCTCCAAGTATTTCTACTCCAGATACTGTAAAAGGAAAGACTTTCTTGATAGAAAGACTTTCCAAAAAGCTTCTAAGTTTTGGACCAGCTTCTCCTCAGTCAGACATGTAGTCAGCTAGGGGTTACAGAGGGATGTGGGAAATGGGATGTTGATTAGGGTTAAGCAGGACAAATGGATACCTGATACACCTCCCCTGTCCTCTCTTAGTAACCTCAAAATTGAAGATGATGAAAGGGTGGTTGACTGGATATCCATTGATAGATCTGGTAAAAGGTCTTGGAAAGATGAAAAGCTAAGACTTTTTCCCCAGTGGCTCAGGAAGCAAATTGTATCCATCCCCCTTGCTAGGACAAACCAACCAGATTCATTTAAATGCTCCTTCTCTTTATCTGGGAAATTCTCTGTGGCTACCGCATATAAGCATTTGTTTAGATAAGATTTCTGTGGTAAGCTTGCGAGTGCTAAGGTTGACGAGTGGAAGGGCCTCATCTTGAACTTCCCATGGAAATGCTTTTGGACTATGAAACTTCCTTTTAAAATTATTTTCTTCCTTTGGCAAGCCTTAAATTATAAACTCCCAACAAATAAAATTCTTAGTAAACTTTGGATTTCCCATCCTAAGTTTTGTCCCCTCTGTAAATTGCATGAAGAAAATGTGGATCATTTCTTCCTCCACTGTGCTCTTGTGCAGCCTCTTTGGACCTTTTCTGATATTTCCTTCTCAAATTCTATCAGCTTAAAAGATTTACTTCTTAATGTTCTCTCTAACCCTGGCATGCAAGACTACCCAAAGAAGCTCTGTTGGATTGGAGCCATCACTTGGTCTACATGGCTTTATAGGAATTCCCTGGTTTTCAACAAAGATAACCATGATGAGAACTGTGACTCTCCCTCTTCTTTGTTTAGAGCCAAAGTGTTGGCCAGTAAATTTCTTGAGGCCTGGATCCTGGAAAGTAAACAGATGCACGACCAACAGATAGAAATCCAGAAAAAAATAGATTAGGTTTGGGAACAGGGGCTGCAAGGAAGAAAAGATTGAGATTCTGGTCTGGACTTCAAAGTATAAGAAGGAGAAGATGGTTCACTGGTTTGCTCATGATCATGGAAGGATTCTCTTTTCTCAGAAAACTCAGGCGGTTGGGGACTTCCCAAACAAAATCCTGGACACTTTTTTTGATGCTTTTTATTTCCTTCAAAATAGAAATTTCAATCATTTGAAGCTTTCCATTAAAAGCTCCTGTGTTTATCACCTTCTTCAGCAGTTGCAGGAGCCCATGCAGGAGAAGGATTTGAAATGGCCGGGTCTGTGGAGGAGAAAGATGAAGGACTTCCAGATCATTAGTTCTTCTCTTTGTTGCTTATCTTGTAATTTTCAGATGGGAAGTTTCAAAAACAAGATTTTGTAATTAATCTCTAAACGCTTTTGTTTTAGCTAGGTGGTTGTGTAGAGGGGCTGAAGACTTTGCCCTCTTTTTTACCTTGTTTCTTTTTGTTGGTTATCTATGAAAATTCTCTCTTCTTTTAAAAAAAAAAGTCTTTTGTATTTGAGTGTTTACCTAGAAGTATTTAAACCCTGTGGGGTACTCAAGGTTTGTATACTTTTATTGTCATCCTCAGTTGCAAGAATGTCAGTCGGGGTTTTGGTTTTCTTATAACCAACATATCGGGAAGAACAATGAAAAATACACGAACAAGAACGCGAACACCAATTTTGTGGTTCGCTAGTTTTGAAACTAGCTTCTTCCACGGCCAAACGAAACCAATTTATTGATAAAGAAGACCAATTATAAGCCAACACACTCAATAGCCACAACCCTAGACATATATATAGCACTAGAGTGCATAGCTTGAGCCCTAAACAACCTAACAATGCCTAAACAGATATGGAAATGACCGAAAGCCGCCTCAGCCCGACGTGGTCGCACGAGCAGAGTACTTGGTCGGCAGAAGACCCAATGTTGCTACTGCTTTTGCTTCCTCCTCTTGACTTGCTCCTTTGCTTGTTACCTCCTCAATCTTGCTAGCTAGGGTTTGAATTACCCAACAAATCTCCACCTTAATTCACTTCAATCCAAAAATGGATGTGCCTCCTAATCGAGCACGCCTCCCAAACGCATGCACCTCTAAGAATTGAATCAAGTGATCCACCCAGAACTAGAAAAACGAATGTATTCCCTAATGCAGAATCAATTACGCTCCCAATACACCCCAACAAGCGCCAGACCGATGCACCATGACATAATTCCCAATATCGCTACCATTGCCCATTGCACTTAGCATAAGTGCCCCCAAACGATGTCATGCCAATTACGCCCCGAATATCTATAATGCACCCAAAACCAATGCGCGCCAGAACCAAACCGCGTGCCAAAAACTCATGTGTTAGATGCTCCATGCCACGTGCCCAAACTGCCCCCAAGGGGCCTATAGAACTATGTTATCCTCAGACGTCCCTCCACCTCCATTTGCAGCAAAACCTGTAGATGCTTGGTTCTTGGGACACTCCCTCTTCCAGTAACCTTTCTTCTTACAGAAAGCACAATCATCATGTGGTAAGTTGGATCATGCATCTCTCATATATCCCTTACCTTTTCCTCCCTTGACAATCCGCGCGACAAAAGCATGATCATCTTTACGTGCATCCTTGTGCCTCAAATCCCTCGTGTGAAGGCATACCTAACTGCCTGTAGCGTTATCGTATCTTTTCCAACAATGGAAGACTCTACGAAACCCTCATACGATGGAGGAAGAGACTTAAATAGGATGTTTCCAGAAGTGTTTAGTCTGGGATCCCGCACTATTTCTTAGTGTTTGTCAATTTAGGAACAAAATAACTCAGATCATGTCGTACATTTTATAGGAAAATTAAATGATCCGAGTCTCTTTATTAGATACTATGTGATCCTAACCCATGTTCTTGCAGGCAATTCAAGAATTTTGAATTTATTCCAGCAAGAATTCGTCAGATATCATCATTTATGTGATCTTTGGGTTTCAGGTACTTTCCTAGAAGTTTCTGAGTCATTCTTAGGTTTAGGATTATTCATGTAGCATCAATTTATGTGTCTTTGGACTAAATGGCCAACACTCCAAAAGACTAAAGGACAAAAGAGCAACAGGCTTGTTGACCACGCACGAATCCCTGGGGACCGTGCATTGCGGCCAAGTGATAGCATATTTAGGAGATATAGTTTATTATGTTTGAGTACCATATTGTGCGGAACTGACGGTTTTGAGCCTATATTCATAGATAATGAGTTGTTTTGACACGTGCATCTTCATATTCTATAATTGTAGTTCGGACAAGTTTTACAATGTATTTGAGCTTATTTGTCAGGTTTAATTTGTCGGTATAGTTTCTTGTTGTCTATGACAAGAAGCTGGAGCTTGAGGCTGATATTGAAGATGAACGTGAACTTTAGAAACAAAGAAGTGCAAGGAAAGAGGCTCGTGTTGGTGTATGCCTTAGATGCAATCTTATCATGACATTTAATTGTAAAGGCTTTTTTTTCATTCTGTTACTTATATGGAGATATGTTGACAAAATGAAGTCCTTTTAACATCCCTAGTCAAGTATTATTGTTATGGGTCAATTACAGATTAGCCACCTCCAGTATATGGTAATAATCCATATACCACTCCCAGTTTCAAATATCTCTTACTGCCACCTCCAATTTTTAGTTGTTAACAATTAGCAACTGTGATAAATTTCGTCCAATATGTTCCGTTACTTAACGGTCATTGAGGGGCAATGTTGTCAACTCATAAAATATATGAACACTGATAATACCACCACATCCCCTACCATTACCACCACCAAGACCACCGCTGCACCAGCAGGACCACTAACAAACCCAAAATCTAGCCACAAACAAACCCAGAAACCGGCCATATAGTTTCAAGAAATCTCATCCTGCAACCTCCATCCAACCTAAACCCACCACCATAACCTCCTCATAGCCACCAACACATGACAAAATTCAATCTGCTTAAGATATTAGCACACATTTAATGAAGAAATTGGCAAAAAAACCATTGCTCACTTTTTTTTGTGGAAACTAACCATGGACTTTTTGGCTTTTAGTTTGACCTCCATTTGAGGAATAAATCAAAAAATATCAACCTAATTAAACTAATAAAAACATATCATATGAAAAAAAAACATTAAAATTCAAAAAACAACTTTTTTTCTCTCTCCCCTCCATCGGGATTATACCCGAGAGAGAACAGAAGAACCCAAACGACGGCTTCCTCACTCTCTCTTCCTTCTCCTGCTATTCCCCCACTTCTCTCCAGCGACTCTCCTCCATCTCCGGCGACTCACTCTCATGGCTTCCCAACCCTCTTCCCCACCCTCTCCTACCGGACTTGTGTGCGGCGTTCTAGCATATCTTACCTCCACGAACCAACTGACCATGTCGCCGTCTCCTCCGGCGTCTTCTTCTCCGGCTCCGACAGCGGCTAGGGCTGCGGCCGCGGCTTCACCATCACCGGCTCCTCCCTCTGCACCCGCCAATGTCCACCAAGAGGTGAGTTTTTTTCACTTCTTCAAGTTTTCTTCATCAAACTCATCTTCTAGGGTTAGAAAAAATTGATGTTATGCTGACTTTTTGGTGCAAAATTCGTTCATGAAATCAAGTTGTTATGTAAATTTCACGACTACGTTCATGTAAAAATCATGTTGATGAACCACTGGGCGTATACAAGAACATCAATTTTGACTGATTAATCACATAGGGCGTATACAAGAACATCAATTTTGACTGAAAATCATCAAGGGGCGCCTGGGGCACATAGTTTTTATAGTTGAGGCATACAGAATACGCTGTATGCGCCCTAGCTGGGAAACAAGGAATTTTTTTGACCTAGAAGGCCAAGGGCGCATACAGAGGCGCCTAGGATCCGCCTAGGCACCCCTGTATGCGCCCTTGGCCTTCTCGGTCAAAAAATTTCCTTTTTTCCCAGCTAGGGCGCATACCTCATGTGTTGGGGCATCCAGAACATGCTGTATGCGCCCAATCTGGGATATTGAGAAAAAAAATTTGACGCATAAGGCCATGGGCGCATAGAGGGGCGTCCAATTACAGTGTAGGCGCCCCGGTATGCGCCCTTGGCCTTATCCGTTAAAAAAATTTCTCAATACCCAGCTAGGGCGCACAGTTTATGTGTTGGGGCATCCTGAATAAGTTTAGGCGCCCTGTCTGGGAAAAATTTCACTGAGTAAGCCAAGGGGGCTTACAGGGACGCCCCTGCATGCCCAGGGACGCCCCTGTATGCCCCCTTGGCTTACTCAGTGATTTTTTTTTCAAGTTTTTAGCTTGTATGCGCCCGTGCTGGGAACTTAAGAAAATTGTAATTAATTGTGATTAATTTTCTCATTATGTGCCCGTAGATGAGAACTTCATAGAGTTATGACTAATTTTATGAGTACTTATTGATAATTGACTACTTATTGGTTTATTTGACAGGATTTCATCTCCTTGGACCAACTTTGTCGTTTTCCAGCTGCCGCTAATTGAGCCGACTTAAAGAGGTATAAGTTGACGTTTCGCTCGCGCCAGAGCTCATGGGTAGTGTTTTCAAGGCTTACCAGACGGGAAGACGTTAGGCGTTTAGTGCAACAGAGGCTCCCTAACTTGGCATGGCTTTCAACCTATCGCTATGGCCAAGTGTTCACGAAGACGCTCCTCGACTTAATTATCCAGCGTCGGGTTAACACTAACCATCATTACAGAGAAATATGATTCAACTTTGGGACCTTCCCGTTGCGGTTCTCCCTGCAAGAGTTTGTTCTCTGTAGTGGACTTAACGTGTTTAAGTCACATAACGATGAGCAGCTCGACGAGCGGATGGCAGATTATGCCCTAATTGAGACCGTGTTTGGCGCCGGTTTCAAGAATGTGTACAGGAAATTGAATGCAACTACACTAGAGATGTATCTGGTGTAGGGTTTTGATTCATGGATGCGCAACGGAAACAAAATAAACCATGCAAAACCCTCCAAGGATCACAAGTCAAGAGACATAACGATGGTAAAGGAAGAAATCAATAACACACCTTAGGGTTCTCCTTTGATGACTTCAAACGCGAATAGTGTCACGTCTCTACGGTTGATCCACGCCTAGAGGTGAGATCTAGATCCTCCAAATCCATGTGCTAGCTAGGAAGAATGGAGGAGGAAGAAGGAACCAAGCAACAATGGAGTGCCAAGAGGTGGGGCGGCACTCTTCATGGCCGACGGGTAGGGGCGGCAATCCCCAAGGGGGTTCGGCCCTTTTGGGGCTTGCTCTCTCTCCTTGCTTTGTTCTCTCTTTACTTCTATCATATAGATGTGTGGTGTGTAGAGAGAAAAATAAGCTAGGAGTGTTCTTTATATAGTCCCACAACTCCTTGTCCTACTACATAAAGAACCCCTCTCCTAATCCTACTCAAGTTCGGATTAGTCCCTTTTTGCAAAAATAGTCCTTCTCATGTCAATACATGGATTATTTCTTTTTGCAAATTAATCCTAATCATGTCTCTACATGAATTAGGCCACCTTGGCATATCCTAATCATGTCTATACATGGATTAGTCCAACTTGCATATTAGTCCTACTAAGTTAGCAAGTTGTTGCGATTTGATCCTTTTAATTAATTGATCATATTAATTAATTAATTCCCAAGTCTAGTTCACCCCTATATGGCGTGTGACCCTATAGGTTCTATTTAGTTGGTAGTAACTATTTACTAATATGGAGCGGCCTCTAGCAAGACATCCATTCTAGCCAACAAATAGCATAGTCATCATGACAAACCTTGTGCAAGTAATTGTCTCATCCCTTTGTCCCAATATTCGGATTGGACACGAGACATACAAGTCACACTCGTATATCCTATCCATAGTTTCTCGATCCTGGGAATAGCCTTATTCGTGCAAATAACATCAATATCCCATATTGATTTATTTGAGTCTGGCCAGACATTTTATAAGCACTATCCCTCGAGTGGCCAAGGATATTTGCTCGCGTTATGTGGGAGGGACAAATTCTATCTACGTCTACTACGATCTCTAAGCTTTCTCTTATTGTATCCAGTACACGCCGTTATAACTACCCAGTTACGGTGTAGCGTTTGACGCTACCAAAATCACAATAATCCACAACTAGAATATCTAGTGACTTCAAGTCTAAGGATGACAATACCATTGCACCGCGAGAAGCGCTTGTGACTTAACATAACGTGTATGTAGCCTTCTCGGAGATGGGTCAATCCAGTATGCCATTAATCCTAATGCATACCCATGTGTTGGATCATGATATCTCCATATCAATCCAACCCCATACTAGTCTATAGATGATTGTCCTATTAATCATTATAATCGACTAGGTATATTTAAGAATATAACACTTATATTCTAAGGACTTCATTCATGTTAACATATCTCTATATCGATAACATAATGAATCGTAAATCCGTAAATGTCACAATTAATTGATTGCCTCTAGGGCACAACTCCAACAGTCTCCCACTTGCACTAGAGTCAATCTCCTGCATCATATGTCTATTGATCTAGCGCGGCCCTCCACGCTTCTGCTGCGTAGGGGCGAGACATCTGTTGGTACCTTGCAAATATTCACATCTCCTCTATCAACAATTTGATTGAGATTGAATATTCTGAGTAAATGCATCTTATTTATTAATTTACTCAGTCCTCTATGTTAGAATCAGTGACTGAATCTTGCCTGGAACCTTTCCAGCTCACAGTCGCTCCCACTAGGGCAAAACACAAAATCGACTTTATAATCTGAAATCTTCTTTGTTAGATTTGAAGTTCGCATCGCTGTAACCCCTTACAACAAACTCTTCATATTATCTATTTATCAAGAATTCATCATTTAGTTCTTCTCAAGCACTTAAGGATAATCTTGATAATTATCCAGTGACGCTCGCCCGAATTTGTCTGGTATCTTTGTGTCATGCCATATGACACATCTGTCCTAGTACATTCCATGGCGTATCTCGTGAATCTAATTCATACGGTCCCTTCCCAATCTAATTGGAAAGACAACTAGTCCTCAAAAGACCAATTCCATGTGACATAGGTAGAATCCATATTCTATACATGTTGAACCATTTCAACACCTTTGTCAATTTATGTACTATGACTTAAGCCGCACAACTATCTTGATCTACCTCAATAGATCTTCACAAGTTGCTTCGCTTAAGTCTACCATTAGAAAATCAATTCCCTAGTCAATCTGCGTAAGACTGCCAAGTAGGGGCAACATTCCTAATGATTAAGTATGTCTCCACATACAAGACCAAAAAAATAATTGTGCTCCCACTAACCTTCTTGTAAACACAATTATCATATTCAATTTTGATGGAACCAAACTCCTTTGATTGCATCATGAATTCGAAGAGTCCAACTCCTAGAAGCTTAATCCAATCTATAAATAGATTGCTACAAGCAAGATGCGAATGGATTTAAGCATAACAATTGGGGAAATATTTTGTCATAGTCTATACTATGAGCTCACATGAAATCCCTTTCCTACCAATTTTCCCTTAAAGGTAATCATATTACCATCCATATTAGTTTCCTCATAACCCACTTGCACCTTTTAGGTGGTTCCAACAAAGTCCATACTTCGTTGATATACATGGATTCCATTTTGTATCCCATGGCTCCTAGCCATTTCTGAGAGTATGGCCCACATGTGGCCATCTCATAGGTTGTAGGCTCATCTTGATGAGCAATATATCACTGGTTATGAGAAATCCTTATTTCTCTAGTCCCTCGATATATCCCACTGTTTTGTTGTGGTTCTTGAACTTCTTTAAGTTCTACTGTCCTCCCACTGTTTCTTTTAGAGACAATCTCTACCTTAGAAACATTGTGGTTCGAGCAACAAACAGTTTGTTCTCGATTGGGTTGTAGAAATAATATCCTTTTCAGGATATCCCACAAAATATTTATCCGACTTGGGTTCAAGTTTATTTTTGTAAACTCTTTTACATAAACGTCATAACCCCAAATCTTTATGAATAACATACTAGGACACTTCCTAGTCCATATCTCATATGGAGTTATTCATATACCGTTTTTGATGGAACAAGGTTAAGTGCGAAATTTGCTGTAATTAGAACATAGCCCCAAAAGTAAACTGGAAGTTCTGTTTGACTCATCTTGGACCGAACTGTGTCCTACACGGTTTGAACTCTCCTCTTAGACACGTCAAACCCATGTGGCGTGCTAGGTGGAGCGAGTTTTGAATCATATCCAATACTCCCATAGATTCTTGTCAAACTCTTGGCTCAAGTACTCTCCTCTATGATTCAATCGTAGAGTCTAAACACTTTTGTCAAGCTGGTTCTCTACTTCATTCCTAAATACTTTGAACAATTCAAAGGATTCTGATTTGTTTCTTCCTAAGATACACAAATCCATATTTCTCTGATCCTATCAGTAAATATGATGAAGTACTGAAAAACCATCTGTAGCATTTGTGCTTAGCGGCCTTCATACATCAATATGTATGATTCCCAAAAGATCATATCTTTGCCTAATAAGTCTTACATGTCTCATATGATTCAATAATCAAATGAGTTCCAGAAATCCATCCTCATGGAGTTCTAGATATGTATCTCTTATTTATGAGGCCTAAACGATAATGCTAAAGATAAGTGAAGTTCATATCATTATATGCAAACCTCTAGGTATTAATGTTATAGATGAAATTATCATGATCATGGATATAGAATCCACTTAGACAAAATTTCATTACAATAATGCACATCATAATAAATGGAACAACATTTGTCCTTTATTATGATAAGGAGCTTTCTTGTCCAAACAAGAAACTATGATAATGGTCCTACTCATAGCTAGGACATGATCGTTTTTGTCTAATTTATGAACAATTTCTTAAAGGTAGAAATAATTCCCTACGGCTTATTCAGCAACCCTTTGCTTCATAGCCCCACATGTAGGATTATTTCTTCCTTATCCAATTGTCTTCGTCTCTTGAGATCCTCCACATTTCTATAAATGTGAGATCCTCATCTAGTATCATATACTTATGATGATAAGATAGACACATTGATTTCTATAACAAAATACCCATATTGGGATTCATAATTCCTTTATTACTTACTTCCAGGTACTTTGGGTAGCCTCTCTTCCTCTACACCACCTATGGGACTCCAAGGCAACTTGGTTTTAGCAACATGCTTGCTTTATACCTATGGGGTCGGCGCAAACTATTTGCCCTTACCCATGCTGTTATCCATTAACAACTTTGACCATGCCCATTATTAGTGTTTTGTTTTAGTGATTTTTCAATCATATTGAGTAAATCAATTTTAAAACAAAATAATAATTGCATCCAATGCAATTCTTGGTCCACTTGGGTGAATAACTGTTTATTCTTAATCTATCTCATAGATAATGCATATTCACTAATGTTTCAATCATATTGAATTAGTATATTTGCATAACCCAAAGTGGAGCAACACTTCAAACCTTTCATGTTTAGCTCGCTCTTTTGAAAGAGCTTCTTTTAATGTATGATCATATCATACTTCTCCATGTTTCTCTTCTTGCTTCCAAAGCTCAGAGTTCATGGCAGCTAGCATGAGACAAGTCATAACCAAAGAACCATTCTTTGGTGTTCCTTTCATAGGTTTTAGTGTGTTTTTGGTAGTCGGTGGAAGAGTACTTTATGTTCTACGAAGTACAACAATTTCTCTTTTATTTTGAGAACAATTCTCAATTTTATACCAGTCTAGGAAATAGATAAAGTCGTGTTTTTGTTTGTTTAATGCCATGGATATTCAACATAATAGGATTATGCAAAGTTTGTGACGTTTAACTATATTTAACAAGGATTTAAATTGTTAAACATAGCTCCCACTATTTTACTACAGATTAATAACCCTCAATATATTAATGCGGAAAATATCCTTATATTTTCTAGTGGGCCAAGATCCATGTTTCATCTCCTTATGAGCTTGCTTTGGCAAGTCACCCATAATTTGACTACTTTAGGTAGGAACAATTCCAATTGCATCCCATATGCAACTCTTGGTTCAATTGGGCAAATAACTCCTTATTTATCCATCCACATGGATAATCCCAATTGATTGCTCCTAGGTTTCTTAATCATATTAATAGCCCAGTTGTATTCAACCTCTTATTTAAACAATTGCACATTGTTACGTGCCATCGCATTCCATCATTATGAACCAAGTCGCCATACTTTGGCACGCACGATCTTGATAAATAATGATGATAATGAGTGTTTAAATAACGAGAAGGCAAGAACACAATATTTGAATTTTGAGGGATTTTAAATTCAATTTTAATTGTTTTTGTTGATCAATATCAACTAATCTATCTATTTGAGTTTGGGCACAACTCCAAATAATAGATCCGGGTTGTCTAATTATCTTAATATCCTAATTGCATGCATCATCCATACACCAACCACACAATAATAAGACAATAAAGTAAACAACCACAAAACAGAAATTAAACGTGATGTGGATATGGCCTTTTCTAGACTAAGATAATTCCAAGCCAATGGAATTATCTATGAACCCTAAAACAAACACATCTCCATGCGTCTTGATCTTTTGGTCCATCCTTCATAGTCATGTGGAATGCTCCATGCTCCATGCTCCATCTTTTGTGGCTCCTTTGGCTTTGGGCTTCTTTTCTTCAATCTTGGCTAACAATCTACTTTTATCTAGCACTAGCTAACTTCTTATACTAAATAAAATAAATCTCACAAGTTGAGAAAAAAATGGCACGCAGGCCATAAAAACCCTAATTAATTATTACAATTAATTGATCAGCTCGCAGGCCGTAAACCCAAACCACAAAATTAAACATCCACATCAAACCACATCCTAAGGCCATATCCAATCACCATGCGAATTGCACATAAACAGTTAAAATCCAATTTTAACGCGCTTGGTCAATTTTAATTGATTTTTGGATTTCTAGGGTTAAAACGGTCCATGGGCCCAACAATCAAATTGCCCGGGCCCAAAAAGGTGAACCACAAGGCCCTAGGGCCGGCCCATAACCCGCACGCCTAGGCCGCGGGCTAGGACCGCCTGGCCCCTAGGGCGGCCAAGCTTGGGCGGCAAGCAAGAGGGGCGGTCCCCTAGGGGGGCCGAACCTCCTTGAGGGAGTTGTTTCCAAAACAACTCCCTTGCTTGGTGCCCAAGTTTGGTTGTTTCCTTGTTTTGGAAGAGCTCCTTCTTCCCCAAGGATGCCCAAACCCTAGATCTAAGATCCTAAAATTTCTCAAACTCACCAATTCATGCATCCAATGCAAAAATTAGATCTTGTTATGATAGATTATTGACAAATTGCATCCCATGCTTGATTTGTCTTGTTTTACGCGATAAACAATCAAATTAAGGTGTAAAACAACTAAAACGTAACACATAAACCACGTTTATGCTCTACGACCTGTGGCTCTGATACCACTGTTGGGTTTTGATTCATGGATGCGCAACGGAAACAAAATTAACCATGCAAAACCCTCCAAGGATCACAAGTCAAGAGACATAACGATGGTAAAGGAAGAAATCAATAACACACCTTAGGGTTCTCCTTTGATGACTTCAAACGCGAATAGTTTCACGTCTCTACGGTTGATCCACGCCTAGAGGTGAGATCTAGATCCTCCAAATCCATGTGCTAGCTAGGAAGAATGGAGGAGGAAGAAGGAACCAAGCAACAATGGAGTGCCAAGAGGTGGGGCGGCACTCTTCATGGCCGACGGGTAGGGGCGGCAATCCCCAAGGGGGTTCGGCCCTTTTGGGGCTTGCTCTCTCTCCTTGCTTTGTTCTATCTTTACTTCTATCATATAGATGTGTGGTGTGTAGAGAGAAAAATAAGCTAGGAGTGTTCTTTATATAGTCCAACAACTCCTTGTCCTACTACATAAAGAACCCCTCTCCTAATCCTACTCAAGTTCGGATTAGTCCCTTTTTGCAAAAATAGTCCTTTTCATGTCAATACATGGATTATTTCTATCTGCAAATTAATCCTAATCATGTCTCTACATGAATTAGGCCAACTTGGCATATCCTAATCATGTCTATACATGGATTAGTCCAACTTGCATATTAGTCCTACTAAGTTAGCAAGTTGTTGCGATTTGATCCTTTTAATTAATTAATCATATTAATTAATTAATTCCCAAGTCTAGTTCACCCCTATATGGCGTGTGACCCCATAGGTTCTATTTAGTTGGTCGTAACTATTTACTAATATGGAGCGGCCTCTAGCAAGACATCCATTCTAGCCAATAAATAGAATAGTCATCATGACAAACTTGTGCAAGTAATTGTCTCATCCTTTTGTCCCAATATCCGGATTGGACACGAGACATACAAGTCACACTCGTATATCCAATCCATAGTTTCTCGATCCTGGGAATAGCCTTATTCGTGCAAATAACATCAATATCCCATATTGATTTATTTGAGTCTGCCCAGACATTTTATAAGCACTATCCCTCGAGTGGCCAAGGATATTTGCTCCCGTTATGTGGGAGGGACAAATTCTATCTACGTCCACTACGATCTCTAAGCTTTCTTCTTATTGTATCCATTACACGCCTTTATAACTACCCAGTTACGGTGTAGCGTTTGACGCTACCAAAATCACAATAATCCACAACTAGAATATCGAGGGACTTCAAGTCTAAGGATGACAATACCATTGCACCGCGAGAAGCGCTTGTGACTTAACATAACGTGTATGTAGCCTTCTCGGAGATGGGTCAATCCAGTATGCCATTACTCCTAATGCATACCCATGTGTTGGATCATGATATCTCCATATCAATCCAGCCCCATACTAGTCTATAGATGATTTTCCTTTTAATCATTATAATCGACTAGGGATATTTAAGAATATAACACTTATATTCTAAGGACTTCATTCATGTTAACATATCTCTAACATAATGAATCGTAAATTCGTAAATGTCACAATTAATTGATTGCCTCTAGGGCACTATTCCAACATCTGGAAGGCATCGATAACACTCACCTGTACTCCGACGATCCTGATAAGCAGATGAACCCGGCTATGTTGGAAAGATTTGTGAAGATCTTAGTTGTTGCAATAATTGGTAGGTTATGGCACAACACCGGCGGCCATGATGTGATGCCCGCCGCAGTGATACAGATGTGCAACAACTTTGATTTCTGTAACGCCTACGATTGGGGTATGGAATGCTTTGAAGATTTACTCAAGGGGATGAAACATTGCGACTTTACCAAACAAACTTACTCGCTCACCGCCTTCCCTTTTGTTGCTACGGTAATTGTGTTAGTTATGCATTTTTTATTGTTATATCTATAAATGTTATATGCTTACTGCCATTCGTCTCTCCACGCAGGCTTGGGCCTACGAAGCAATCCCGCAGATGCTACCACTCTTGGCTAGCAGGGACGAAGGGGTACTTCCCAGAGTGGCGGTGTACTTTCCTCTACAGGTCAGGACTGATGATGAATCAGTTATCGGACTTGTGTCGTCAATCACATATGTTCGCCCGACACTTCACCCCACTCCTGTAGAGGAGCAGAGTTGGTACTGGGGTCGGTACTTGGCTCATATGGAAGCTAATCCATATCTTCCCTTGTATCCGGACCTAACGAGTAAGTTGGGTGGCCGATGCGTTTTCTACTCTGGTACAGCTATTCAAATGCAGCCGTTTCAGATGTCGGGGAATAAGACGACGAGGAATCTGCGGAAGAGTAAGCAAACAAGTGAAACGCAGTGAAAAAAAACAAACTCAGAAAAAGAGTAAGAAAACAAGTGATACGCCACTGCCAAAGGAAGGGGAGGCCGATGTGCCAAGGCCGGCGACAACCAAGGGAAAAAATCAAACTCAGAAAAAGAGTAAGCAAACAAGTGAAACGCCAAGGCCACCTGCTGCTGCTCCACAGGATGTCGAGTCTGAAGAGCGCCTTAGGGAGGAGTGGGATCGAATGATTGACGCACCTCTGTCCTCACCCACTAGGGAGGTAGGTGCCGAGCAAAGGTCGAAGAAGCGTCAGGAGCGCAAAAGGGAGACCGATGAAGTGTCCGAGGAAACTGAGGAGGCACAACCAAGAAAGAGAACCCGGACTGAGGAAATGGAAGATGGGATGGATCTTATTATCAGTATGCTGACTTCGATGAAGTCCCAAATGACAAGAATGGATTTTGGTATGACAACGATGAAATCCCGAATGACAAACATGGAGTTGGCTATTCAGAGAATGAAGAACGGGCAGCAGGTGAATATCGATGCGTGTATGAGGAAGCTGGATGAGGTGACGGTGAGGCTAGATGGGTTGACGGAGAGGCTAGATGGGTTGACAGACAACAACAGTGCTGCTAGACAGATGGGAACACCAGAACCTATCGATGCTAGCGATTCACCATTGGTCCAAACTGTCGAGGAAGAAGGGGCACAACCCGTTGGTCAGCCTTCACCATTGGTCTCACATGCCGAGGAACAAGGCGCATAATTTCCTGATGAATAAGGGGCACAACCTGTTAGTGAATGTCCCGATATACCATTTGCACCGATCAGTGTTTCATTTCCTGATGAACCAAGCATCGACCAGTGCTGGTGGCATGCTTACTTCACTCGGATCCCTAAGAGCAAGGTCGAGCCCACTAACGCCACCGCCGCAGAAAAGGCCAAACGGCTTGCTCTTTTTAGCTCGTTAGAGATCAACATTTTACAATTTTCTTTTTATTTAGCGTTCCCGTATCGTATCATTTGTGTGATTAAACTTCATTTTTGTATCCAGAAAGGTATTGGTTAACATCACTGGTGGCGACAAGATAACATTTTCACACGCGTATGAGTATTCACGCGATGAGTGGATGACAGACTCGGTAAGTTTTTATTTAACTTGCATTTGATTTTAATTTGTCGACAATTTTCTAAGTTGTAAATGCTTGCAGACGATGATGTGCATGACGTCCATTCTGACGGCTGAAGAGAAGAAACATGATCGAAAAATTTGTTATGCACCAATAACAATTTTCGGAGTTATTGATAAAGATTTACCATATTACCTAAACGAGGAATATCTTCCTGCGTCTATATCCGAGCTCTCCATGGTATCGTAACTCGAGATCTTCTCGTCATATTTTAGTTCTTATTGTGGTCATATTCTAATAAATTGCATATTTTATGTTGCTTCTCAGATAGCACTCCCAATAGGCATCCAGGATCATCACTACTATCTGCTTGTGGTAAGCTTAGAACACAAGGGTGTTTTTGTATTCGACTCATCCGACAAGTATGTGAAGAGGCCGGTCGAAACAAAAGTGAAGTTAATTCACGTTAGTCTTTGCGCCCATTATAAAGTAGCTTACAAGGAGGACATAAGGACATGGAAACCAAAATATGTGTGGTCCGAGATTCCGCACCAGAATAACGGGTTTGTGAACTACACTTAATGTAGACTAAGCGGATAGTGAAGGGATTTAAAGGTTGGATGCTCGTTCATATAGACGTGTTCGATAAGAAACGGATTTGTGTGAAGGTGTACGATCCAATGAAGGAATCGGGGCGTCATAATTGGGACTTGGATCGACTATGCACAGATTTTCCGAGATTGCTGCAGGAGTCGGGGGAAGAGGAAGTTGCTAAGCGTGCCAAGTTGATTCCGAAGGTCCGTAACGTACTCAAATTGCCGAAGAGGAAGGAGCTGAGACAGCAATGTGATCTCCCAAGCTGCAGTGCGTTGTATATGTTGCACATGATCGAGAAGGTCATCGAGGATCCTACAATTAGAGGAGAGTTCTGTAGTTACCAAGGGGATCAGAAGGCTTATAGGAAAGAATATTTGGTGGAAATATGGAAGACTGCTTTTAGATTCATCACTGTAGACACATATGGCAATAGAATAGACCCTCCAAGAGAACCAATTTTCTACCCTTACGTGTAGTTGTTTTCATCTTCTTTTTATTCCATCTTTTGTAATCGACGTGATCAATGAAAAAATTTTGTAATTATTGTTGATTTGCTTTTTTGTAATTATAGTAGTGAGCAATGAAAAAATCGATGCGAGCAATGAAACAAATAATTATATTAAAACAAATATTACAAGCACTGCATAAAAACAACTTTACTTCAATAACACAATAACTAACACAATCACATAGTCATGGGGCGTCTAGGTTATGGTCAGGGGTGCCTATGCATGGGCGCCTGGGTTGTGGTCGGGGCGCCTACGTGGGGCATGTACATTAATTCAGTGCTGATACAAAGGGGCGCCTACATGGGGGGCGCCCAAACCCTGTCAGATGGTAAGAATCTTGACCGGGCGCCACTATACCCTAGTTCGGGCGCCCTATATCCTTAAGTGGGCGCCCTTTCACGCAACACACCCATAGGGCTAATCTATTCATTTTGGTTGACTTTTTGGTTCTATTTTGACATTAAATTGCCGAAACAAGTGGCATGACTTGGTATGAACTGAATAGTTGACTATAGTTTGACCACAACACCGACCGTTTACTTTTTTAGAGGACTTCATTAAGCTAGATAAGATTACAACCACCCAAACCAACTACAAAAGACTTAAATATTACATCCGCAACTACTAAACTAGCATCAATTAATAAGCAACAAGTTTCAATCATGTGTAATTAGCCGGTCATCCTCCCTCATGGGGCATGTCTTCACGTTATGGCCTTCCTGATTACATCGAGAGCACCTGTGCTTCCTATTACCATACCTACGTTTTTCTCCTTCAGACGGTATCCTGGTTGTCTGCGGTGCTCCACGTTTCACTACCTTCACTGGTTGAAGAGTGACAAGGTTGCTTATCTCTGGTGGGATCCGACGTGTATCCCAGTCTATACGATCTGGAACAACCTCAATTTTCCCGGCGTAAGCTCTCTCTGTAGGAGTCCGCATTATAGATTTCGCTCGTGTAATTGTACATGACAAGCCCGTTTGAAGGAGGAAACCCTTCTTCCATCCCCAAATGAGGATGTTGTTTTCTAAGTATTGGAGCGCACGCACAAGCGTGGACACACGGTTGCCATTCCAACTGGAACTTGCCGCAATCGCAAACCCAATACCCCTCCGAGAAGTACACTTTGGCAGTGCCATGGTTCCTACCCATGGGCACGTAACATAGTAAAAATTCCTACTAGCCAATGAGAACTCCAAATCGTAACAGATAAGAGACAAATTGGGAAAACGACTATGCTATCCCAAAACTTCCGGCTTGTTTAGTTTTATTACCGATTTTAGTATCCTATGTTAATGTTAAATATTGAAAAGTCATATTAAATTACTATACTTAAAGGAAATTGTAGGGTAGTACTTGCGTTGGAACCGTCGGCTCTGACACCAAGTGAAACAACCTGGAACCTACGGTTTCTTGCTAGTACAACCAAACGAGAATCCAAAAAGTGCATTTATTAACGAAAATGGAGAAAAACCTCCAATATAGTATGAAAGAGATAAAGATAACAATATTTGCAATTCAAAATAAACTCTTGCTAAAATCAACTAGATGCTTCCTAGCTTGATAATAGCCTTCAGCTAGGTGTGTGTTCCCCCACCTTTATTCACGACATGAGGGTTTTCAAATGGCAGAAGCCAATGCATAAAAACAATTTATCAATAAAAACTGAGTAAGCATATACCACAAAAAGTACAAAGAAGTTTTGGATGAAAATAACAGAGATAGACAACTACCATAGTCAAATTTTAATCATTGATTTGGTTGAGGCGTAGCCTACGAGCCCGCAACAAGTACGATGTGGACAGAGATGTCACGATGAAATAAATAATAGCATAGGGGTGCTTCTTGGGATATCACAAATCCCAATTCTCCCCGGATGTTAATAGATAGCCCATCGCTATCCCGCCCAAACCATACTAATGAGACCTTAAGTGTCGACACCCCTACACAGTTTTGACCTACACATGCATATGTAGTACTCATAGCTTTCACGATAAATAAGAGGGTATAAACCCTGAGGGGAATCAACCCACGTGTATCCCCGATCGTAGCCTCCATGCACATCCTCTGTACATCGTCCTAATTCCATGATCGTACATTTATTCTTCAATATTTCACAAGAGAAATAATCCATAAGTTTGAATAAACCACATTATTCTCAAATCCTTTTCACAGTAAATTTCTAAGAAAATTTGAAGCATTTCAAAGTATAATCGAATTCACAATTTGAATTGACTAACACAAATATCACATTTTGATAGTTGAAGGTGTTGTGCATATAACTTACTTGGAAAGAGATAGCTTGTCACACGGAAGCTAGCACGAAACTACTCGTATGCACATTTAGTTAAATTTTAATCCAAAATATAAGAAATAATGTTTTAAGGAAAATACAATCAATACCCCCACAGTTTGGTAAAAAACATTAAGTAACCCCAAAGTTTGCGAAAAGACACTTTTAGTTACCCCCTCCCATCACATACAACTACGAGTTCACCTTCTTCCTCACACTTTTACAACTCAAATCAGCTCAACCATTTGATAAAAAACTGTTAATACGTCCAACCTGAAAGACAGTATGTAGGTATGCAATACATGATCAAATACTCTAGAAGGGGGGGTTGAATAGAGTATGGCAACTTTTGCCAAAAGAGTGGATTTAAAGCTGAATATGAAGAGCAAGGAGTCTTTCAAAGCATTGAACACATATTCAAGGCTTTGAAATGCTCACAGACAAACAAAAGGTTTCCTGATAGTTTTCAAGTCTTTGAAATGCTTTTCAAAGCTTTGAACTGAGACTAGTTTTGAAGCAGTAATATATTTAAGTGCGGAACTGATATGTAAAGAGATAAACATAGTGATTTGTTACGAATTTCGGTCCCAGGTGACCTACTCTCCGCCTCAGGGATCTACTCCCTCCAGGATTTGAATAAAATTCTTATTTATCAAAAGCTAAGCCCTAGATATCAAGCACAAAGAGTTGTCTTACTCTGTTACAGCTGGTGGTTCTTCCTAACATATCTAGTACCTTCTCTAACTAACTGATACAATAAGAATTATTTGTTTTCCCTCTTGAACAACACACGAGAATAGATGATAGATTAGTATTGAAAAATGATATACAAATAAAGTTCAAGATAAGAACACTGTAAAAAGAATATAACAGCGATGCTGGAAGTGTTCTTTTGAGATCTGGAATGGATTGATTGAGTGTTTGATATTGTTTAATGTTGCTTGTTAATCCTATGAGAGTGTTTGAATCTCTTTAATTATTTGTGTTTGTGAATATCTCTCTGTTGCTTCTCTATTTCTGAAGATTTGAATGGCAGAATATATAGCAACCTTCAAACAGAAATCCCTAAAAATCCTCCAAGTATCTTTGACTCTCAACATCTCAATTCTAACGGCTAGCTGCTTAATTTCTTCAGTGATTTGGTGTGATATTCCATCTGCAGGGTCAAGGAAGATCCAGACACCATTCCATAATAGTAGGATCAATATGCAGACTTCATTTTCTAAGTATACAATCTAGCAAATAAGGAAACTTGCTAAACCTCCATACACAGATTTAGCTAGCTGTTCGTGCAAAATAACGTAAGTAAAGAATATGATCAATGCAAGTTATAACACATGTTAAGTTTGTCTTTCATCACAAAATATAGCAAGATCAAGTTCAGAAGATTATAAAGACACATGGGTAGAAACTCCGCCTCAGTTCATGTTCAGAGTTTAAAGGCTTTGAAACTTTCAAAGCTTTAAAACTAACTGTGAGCAAACTGTGAACTTACACAACCCCCTCCCCCCCCCCAAAAAAAAAAACCCAACTGATTCAAGATTTATGAGGTAACCACCGTCGATCTCTCATATTGTTACTACATCCAACCTCAGCAACCACCACCGATCTCTCATATTGTTTGCAATCTTTTGAGTTAACCTCTTGTTCTGTCAAATAATTCAAATCATGTTGATTTTCTTCTTCCACAGAATTCGTCGTACCTTTCCTTGGCCGCTTGCCATCCCCCTGCTCATCAATGGTGAAATTCATCTCAACGAAATCCTCAACCGTCTTTCGATTTATGTGTGGCGGAATCTCGTCGTCCTTATCAGACACTTTTTCTTTCCCTCTCCGGACTTGTTCACGAAGTTCCGCCAATATCCACTGTTTTCCCCTCTCCTCCATCAAACGCCTTATTAATTTTTGGGGATAACTGTTGGGTTTTGTAACGGCTTACGCAGCGAAATTGAAAAAATAAGATCTGCACAAGACCCACCAAGGATCAGAGGAAGAGAATTCATAGTGATAGTTAAGGTTTAAGTAACGAGTACCTTATTTGTCTCCTGTGATGACTTCAAACGCAAAATTGTGTTTGCGTCTCTATATCTAGTCCACGCCCAGGATGAAGAACTAGAATCCTCCACACTTTTTTGCTAGAAACCGGTAGATGAAGGAAGAAGGAAGGTCACACAACGGAACCAAAAGAGGGGCTCGGGCTCTTCTTTTGGCCGACAGGGTAGAGGGAGCGGACGCAGTCGGGTTCGACCCTTGTCTTGCTCTCTCTTATCGCTTTTTCTTTCCTACTAAAAGTATGTTATGAGAATTAGTTGAAGAAATAAGCTATGAGTGTCCTTTATATAGTCCAAAAATTCCTAGTTAACTGTATAAAGGCCCCTATCCTAATCCTGTCCATACACATATTAGTCCAACTTGCAAATTATTCCTACTAAGTATGCAATGTTGGAATTGTGCCCTAGAGGCAATCAATTAATTGTGACATTTATGGATTTACGATTCATTATGTTATCGATATGGAGATATGTTAACATGAATGAAGTCCTTAGAATATAAGTGTTATATTCTTAAATATCCCTAGTCGATTATAATGATTAATAGGACAATCATCTATATACTAGTATGGGGTTGGATTGATATGGAGATATCATGATCCAACACATGGGTATGCATTAGGAGTAATGGCATACTGGATTGACCCATCTCCGAGAAGGCTACATACATGTTATGTTAAGTCACAAGCGCTTCTCGCGGTGCAACGGTATTGTCATCCTTAGACTTGAAGTCACTAGATATTCTAGTTGTGGATTATTGTGATTTTGGTAGCGTCAAACGCTACACCGTAATTGGTTAGTTATAAAGGTGTGTACTGGATACAATAAGAAGCAAGCTTAGAGATCGTAGTGGACGTAGATAGAATTTTTCCCTCCCACATAACGGGAGCAAATATCCTAGGCCACCCGAGGGATAGTGCTTATAAAATGTCTGGCCAGACTCAAATAAATCAATATGGGATATTGATGTTATTTGCACGAATAAGGCTATTCCCAGGATCGAGAAACTATGGTTTGGATATACGAGTGTGACTTGTATGTCTCGTGTCCAATCCGTATATTGGGACAAAGGGATGAGCCAATTACTTACACAAGGTTTGTCATGATGACTATTCTATTTGTTGGCCAGAATGGATGTCTTGCTAGAGGCCGCTCCATATTAGTAAATAGTTACTGCCAACTAAATAGAGCCTATGGGTTCACACGCCATATAGGGGTGAACTAGACATGGGAACTAATTAATTAATATGATTAATTAATTAGAAGGATCAAATCGCAACAACTTGCTAACTTAGTAGGACTAATATGCAAGTTGGACTAATCCATGTATAGACATGATTAGAATAAGCCAAGGTGGCCTAATTCATGTAGAGACATGATTAGGATTAATGGGAAAATAGAACTAATCCATGTATGGACATGATTATGACTAGTTTGCAAAAGGGGACTAATCCGGATTCTAGTAGGACTAGAATAGGGCCTTTAGGTAGTTAACAAGGAGTTGTTGGACTATATAAAGGATGCTCCTTCCTTCCTTCCCACACTAATGCTCATAATATAAGTGAGTGGGAGAGAAAAGGAGAGAGAGAGAAATCCCATAAGGGGCCGAAACCCCTTGGGATTGCCGTCCCTATCCGTCGGCCCTAAAGGAGGCCGAGTCCTCCTTGGTTTGTCTCGTTTTGCGTGATTCTTCTTCCTCTTCCTCTTTCTGGGCTAGCACCAAAGGATTGGAAGATCTAGATCTCACCTCTTGGCGTGGATCAACCGTAGAGACGTGACACAATTCGCGTTTGAAAGCATCAAAGGAGAACCCTAAGGTGTGTTAATTGATTTCTTCCTTTACCATCGTTATGTCTCTTGTCTTGTGATCCTTGGAGGGTTTTGCATGGTTTATGATTGTTTGTGTTTCCGTTGCGCATCCATGAATCAAAACCCTACAGTGGTATCAGAGCCACAGGTCGTAGAGCATAAACGTGGTTTATGTGTTACGTTTTGATAGTTTTACACCTTAAATTGATTGTTTATCGCGCAAAACAAGACAAATCAAGCATGGGATGCAATTTGTCAATAATCAATCATAACAAGATCTAGTTTTTGCATTAGATGCATGAATTAGTGAGTTTGATAAATTTTAGGATCTTAGATCTAAGGTTTGGGCATCCTTGGGGAAGAAGAAGTTCTTCCAAAACAAGGAAACAACCAAACTTGGGCACCAAGGTTCGCCCCCCCTAGAGGGACCGCCCCTCTTGCTTGCCGCCCAAGCCTTGGCCGCCCTAGGGGCCGGGGTAGCCCTAGCCCGCGGCCTAGCCGCGTGGGCTAGGGGCCGGCCGGCCCTAGGGCCTTGCGGTTCACCTTTTTGGGCCCGGACAATTGGATTGTTGGGCCCATGGACCGTTTTAATCCTAGAATATCCTAAAATCAATTAAAATTGACCAAGCGCGTAATTGGATTTTAACTGTTTATGTGCAATTCGCATGGTGATTGGATATGGCCTTAGGATGTGGTTTGATGTGGATGTTTAATTTTTGTGGTTTGGTTTACGGCCTGCGAGCTGATCAATTAATTGTAATAATGAATTAGGGTTTCATGGCCTGCGAGCCATTTTTTTTCTCAACTTGTGAGATTTATTTTATTTAGTATAGAAATTAGCTAGTGCTAGATAAAGTAGATTGTTAGCCAAGATTGAAGAAAAGAAGCCCAAAGCCAAAAGGAGCCACAAAAGATGGAGCATGAAGCATGAATTATTCCACATGACTACGAAGGATGGACCAAAAGATCAAGACGCATGGAGATGTGTTTGCTTTTAGGGTTCATAGATAATTCCATTGGCTTGAAATTATCTTAGTCTAGAAAAGGCCATATCCACGTCACGTTTATTTATGCTTTGTGGTTGTTTACTTTATTGTCTTATTATTTTGTGGTTGGTGTATGGATGATGCATGAAATTAGGATAATAAGATAATTAGACAACCCAGATCTATTATTTGGAGTTGTGCCCAAGCTCAAATAGATAGATTAGTTGATATTGATCAACAAAACAATTAAAATTGAATTTAAAAATCCCTCAAAATTCAAATATTGTGTTCTTGCCTTCTCGTTATTTAAACACTCATTATCATCATTATTTATCAAGTTCATGCGTGCCAAAGCATGGCGACTTGGTTCATAATGATGGAATGCGATGGCACAAGCTAGTAATGTGCAATTGTTTAAATAAGAGGTTGAACACAACTAGGCTATTAATGTGATTAAGAAACCTAGAGGCAATCAATTGGGATTATCCATATGGATGGATAAATAAGGAGTTATTTGCCCAATTTAACCAAGAGTTGCATAAGGGATGCAATTGGAATTATTCCTACCTAAAGTAGTCGAATTATGGGTGACTTGCCAAAGCAAGCTCATAAGGATATGAAACATGGATCTTGGTGACACGCTCCAACTGCAAGTGCACAGTTATCGGTGTAGTGATAATATTACGGAAATCCGGGTTGTCGAACCCAAGAGACTTCGTCTAAATTAACTACTAAATTTGTTCTTTGTGTGGGCAAAGCGCAGTTGAGTTGTTGTTTCTAATTCTACTAATAATTAAAATAACGAGTATCTCAAATAATTCAATGAATTATTTCAAGATTAATAAGCACGATTTGATTTGGTTGTTTCTCAAAATTGGTCAAAATCAGGATATCTCTACGGATCACTAGGTATTTCACACTACGTTGGATTTATGTTCTACTAACACGATGAATTTTAGTTATAGTTAAACGAGCAATTTTATATTGAAGATGTCTCAACCAATAATTATGCTTAAACTCTCATAACTGATTCCTCTAGCCTACTCAATTTTTAAACACGCATTACGATATTGATTCTACTCTTTGTTCTTAGCTAACTAGCAAGATTCCTCAACCCTAGATACGGCTAGTGTGTATTTCAATATTCCGGGCAACGAATATAGATTCCTCTATCATTCACAACCTAAAACAATCCTATTGATACGTCTACTAATAGAAAAGATAGATGAAAGATGTAAAATACACATAACTAGATAAAACTTCACCAATTAAGCTTGAAAGCATGCAAGCAAATCCATAAATCGCAATACGTAGTGATCAAAACCTAGTTTCCTACGAGATATCCCAAAATAAGCGTTTAGCTACGCATAAACATGTTCAAAATACAAATTTTCATGATCCAATATCAAAAACTAGAGAAGAAACGAAGATTAGAAGCCAAACGGATGATCCAAGCTCTCCAACCTAGCTCCAAGCTCTCCAAGCACGTCTCCCAATGTGTTCTCTGATGCCAAACACGTTCCCCAATGTTTCCTAAGTGTCCCGTGGCTCACACATCTCAAAACTATGCCAAAATAGCAAAATTGCCCCAAAATCCGATCCTGGCAGCAGAGGTAATCGTACGATTACCTTGATGTAATCGTACGATTACTTGCTGCGTTTACTTCTGCGTTTACTTGCTCCGTTTACTTCACAATATTACTTGCTGAATGAAATTTTGGCTAAGGGGTAATTGTTCGATTACCTCCATGTAATCGTACGATTACTTCTGGGTAGCCACCATCAAAACTCCATCTTCTTGCTCTTTTTCCCGTCGTCTTCACTTCCCGAGCATTCCTTTGAGCCTCCAAATTTTCCGAAGTTCACTTTTGCTCCAATGTCACGTCCCGAGCTCCCGGTTCCTGAAAACCACAACACGAGAAACATACCGGAAGATCAAACGTGATAAAATATAGTCAAAATTAACGCAAAAAGTGCCCGGACTCATCATTTACATGAAAAGACTCAACATGCTCCAATTTAGCAAGAAATGGTCCAAAATCCATCCAAACGCATCAGAATACACGCAAAACGGTAAGGAAACATATACGAATATAACTCCAAATATGGAGTTATCAACTATCCCCACACTTACCCGTTGCGCGTCCCGAGCAACAATCCAAATCACACGCTATCAAAAATCATCCGAACCTTCCTCCTCTCATCTCACCTCTCGAGTCAACTATTCCAACCAAGACCATTGCATACTTTTCAAATTACCAATTGCATACTAACCTCAATTAGCCGACTCAATACACACGACGAATCAATACAAGACTCAACGATGCAACAATATGATGCAATGCAATTATATGACTCGATCCTACTAAACACATATATACACAAAATATATTTTTAGGCGAGATCGGGCAATCTCAATTAGCTTAAACCGGTTCTCATGGAGTGATGAAGAATCTAGGAACGAGGTATGAATTGCAACTAAACTCGACAACAAGAATTTCCCTTAGTTAGTATAGAAAGCCTAGCTTTACTAAGTGTAAGAATAACCTACCTCTTCGCGTGTGCCGATAAATAAGAGGCTACGCTAGGCTAAGCCACATTCAAGGTCCGAGCTCCTATTCCGCTAACGGGTTAGAATGTAGAGGCTTAGGGACAAAAGGTTAATCATGTAGTAACAAGTCCTAAGCGTCACATTCTCACGTTAAAACCCACATCTCACACACCCTCACCACGATGATAGGAACCGCAACCCGAAACTCACCATCTCCGGCCCTCGATCCCCTCAAACCCCGGTACAATAACGATTTCCGTGGCCACCATCGTGAAACATGCATAAAATGAACATCGCCGTCAATGAAATAGTTGCTTCCACCACTCGGTCTTCATTAAGCTCAAACTTTATTCCTTTATTTCATCTCTCCTTTTTTTCTCTCTTTTTTTTTCATTTCTCTTTTTTTTTTTTTCTTTTTTTTCTTTTTTTTCATTTTTTTTTCTTTTTTCTTTTTTTTTTCATATCTCTCAATATCCAAAAACACAACTTCTACAATGTATATCTCGAGTGGTCTTCCAAGTGTCAAGCCAAACAAAAACGTTAAGGGGAGGAAGTAAACAATCCAATGAATATCTATCACAAGTAAAATCCATCTCCCCCTAACTCAATGAAATACACGGTGCCACCAAACAAAGCCGCAAACAAATCCAAGTACATGTATGGAGATGGAGTTGTCAAAAGCTCAATCTCTATGTCCGTAGTCAAAAGTCGACATCCCCACACTAGAATATACCCATGTCCCCTATCAAGTAATCAAAACAATGTAAGTCTCGTGCTTAATCCAACCGATCCTCCTACACCAAGATGATGAAAAGAAACGATCCCTAGCACGATCCACCAATTAAATCACCCAACCCAATTTGTGCGTATTAGATGTCACGCACTCACGGCTCTCCACAACTGTGTCCATGGTGTAATGACATGGAACACCGCCACACCGAAGTGCGCAAGCCTACTCTCACTCACCCTCGCATTCCCCTCGATAATCATAAATAAAGTACATGCGATACGTAAGGCTCACACAAATATATCATGAAGTACTCCCTCATCGAACCCCCTCAACTACAAACACCCTCGTGACGGACTAAAGCGGTGATTCTAACCAATCAATGATGAATGCCAAGAATCGTCACCCTAAGTCCAGAGGTTATCAAAGAATCCAAGGTTCGAAACAGGGTTTACTAGTGTTCCTACAAGGTAAGTTCTATAAGCAGTGAGTGCTCTAATACACACCTCGCACAGCTGTTATGTGTGCCACTACGAGGCGGGTTGGCGACTACCTAAGACGTACACATGAATGTTCGGCTTGTTTAGCTCACACCTAGCTCAACTCTTGTAAGAAAACAAGGCACACACTTTAGATTTGAAAATCATTTAAGTGTCGTAAAATAGGCAGGTATTCCCGTAAAGAAAGTCTCTCTATACATACTAAGGGGAACTCAAATTGTCATTCTCGGTCACAAGTCATACCCTATGCCTAAAGTTCTCACACTCCTCGATTTTCCGAATTCAAGCTTCTTTTGGTTGCCCTTTCTCAATTTTCAGTTTTTTTTTTTATATATATATATATATAATTCCTACTCTATATGCATGGGCCGACTCGAAAGAAGACTCGAAACTGACTCAATTTGGGTAGGTGGACTCAATTAAACAAAACGTGCACTAATATGTAAACATAAACTACTCACAATACGACACACACAATATATATAAATACGACATGGACTACAAATACTGACTCACAAAACGACACAAACAACCTATATGTAACCGGTGAATGCAGACACGGACTTGGCTAATAAAGGCTGAGAAACCCCCCCACACTTGAACGCTTCGTTGTCCTCAACGAATGCATAGGTCAAGAGAAAAGACTCAGCATTCAAATGCAGGGGGTGGTAAGTCTACTCGGACGAATCCTCGTCGTCCTGGTCCTGATCTCTGGAATAGGCATCCGAATGGTACTCGTAGGCACCAGGGTAGGTCTCTTGGCCACTAGGCCACTGATCTCTCGGGAATCCCACATGAGTGGCCAATGCCTCTAGCCACTGGTCTTGACGGTGCTGATGCAGACTCACCTGACGTAGTCCCTTTCCTAAGTTACGCATGCTACTGCGATGATGCTCAAACTGCCTAGCACTCATGTCAGCAACATAGTCACGGGACCGACCCTCGGATGTGAGGGTCATAGTCATGGTCAATCTCAACTCGGCCATCAAGTCCGCTAAGCTCACACTCGGCTGGCCAGGGTCAATGACAGGTGGAGGTACAGGCTGAGGTGGAACGGGAGGAGTAGGAGCTGGAGGAGTAGGAGCTGGAGGCGTAGGAGCTGCACGCGAGGAAGAGGCTTTTTCTTAGCCTTTCCTTTAGGAGGTCTAGAACTAGTCCCCGCCTCCATCACAACTACATCTTTCAACGGGTCCGGGATTTTGTCAAAGTGTCTCGGAGCCTTGGGTTTGAGGTCTCGCTCATCCTTAGGCACGCTGGCCCCGCAATCCTTAGCTAGACGCATGAGTAAGAAACTATGGCCCGCAGACTTCCTATTTTTTGATTCATACCTTTCGTGCAAATATAGGAAGATCCGCCTAGGATTGTCTATCCGATGCCCCCTGGATAGACAAAGAGCCATGAGACACACCTCAAAGTCAACAAAATTTGGAGCCGAAACTCCCAACACCCATGACTCCAAAATCTCAACGAGCCACCTTGGTTTAGGCAGGAAGTATCCGACTGGGATCTTCCAATGTCTAATATTAGTTTTAGACCTATCCTAGTCGGCTACTGGCACTCCCGCAAAACAAAAGGCCGACACCTCATTAATGAGCGTCTGCTGGTCTTTCTGCAGATAAATCTTAAATTGACAGGGCTCTGTCAACGGGGGCCACTTAAGTGCTGCGGCTATGCGCTCAGAAGACAAAAATAGCCAGTCCCGACGAAAATAAATCACACGAGGGTCATTGAGCCTAGACGTCTCACCCTCATCGGTGTGTCTCGCATTCGCATAAATCTCACGAGTCAGTACAGAACTGGCTTTCTTTTTCACTAACTCCATCCACCCCGCAAAGTTCTCGGTCTTCGCGACCTTTTGTAGGTCCTCAGGCACTCCCTCAAGTGGAAAGATTCTCTCGGCCTGGAAACCTCTATTAATCCTAGGGTTCGATCTGTAAAAACCCTGGACAGTCGTCGAAATAAACCTATAATCGCAAAAGACCCCGCCCCTATCAACTTCCAGCTTTTTGTCGTCCGGCGTATGATTACGACCCTTTCTAATTGGGGGCAATTGGGATGGAACGGGTGTATGAAAAACCCTAAGGTCAGGGGATAACGGGATGACCAATTGGCCACCCGGGTCACCCCCATCAGACTCAGACTCACTCTCAGGTTCTGCCACCACACTCGCCCCGGGTAATGTGTAGTCGGGGTCCTCATCACGACTCGTTTTAGCACGTTTGCTCATATTGACGAAATGCAAGTATAACAAGATAGAGCAATTAACGTGAAAAAATTCGATCAAGTTCACAGTGACAAGAAGTGTAATAGATATTAAGCAAGTAAGCACGTAAGCACGTAATCCTAGGACTATAAGCAATCGCCCCCAAGCACGCTACTAAGCGCAACAAAAATTAAAATTGGCTTTTACTCTATCGTGCCTAGACTCGAGTATTGAAATTGCTAGTTTTAGAATGTACCTACGTGCCCGGAGCAAGTCTTACGGGCACAAAATTGCAGAATTTCGACAAACCGGGCTGTTTTCGGGTCGCCGAAATTTTTCTTCCAAATTTTGCAATCAATTTGTGCCTTTTTCTCCTTGCGATGCCCTTTCCAAACTCTCCTTCTTCGCCAACTCTTGAATCTCAACCCAAAGTACCCAATTTCAGATTGTTCACAAGAACCCTAGATTCGTCAAACCTCCAAATCGCCCTTATTCCTTCGAATTCAACTAGCTTACCATGAATTAATGTTGACAATCATTGAATCGCGCAAAAAACCCACCAGTCCCCGACGGATTTCGCCGGATTTTCAGTCGGAGGTGGTTTTGGGAGAGAGAGGGCGAACAGGGCTGGTGCTCTGTGATGGTCTGAGGGTGAGAGAGAGAGGCAGCCGACGTGGTGGCTGTGTAGTGAGGACGGCGGCGGACGTGGTGGCGGTGTACGGGATTGTGGCTGGAATGATGGTGGAGGCTGGAATGCAGAGGGAAGAAGAAGAAGGAAGAGACGACGATGGTGGGGTTGGAAATTTTAGGGATTTTTTTTTAACCCGATCTACTGTCCGTTCGGAAGTAATCGTGCGATTACTTGAAAGTAATCGTGCGATTACTTCGCACGACTACCTCGTACGAATGATCTGAAAGTTCTCTCAACCAATCCTCCCTTTCGCACGACTACCTCGTACGAATGATCTGAAAGTTCTCTCAACCAATCCTCCCAAAAAAATTTCTAAGGCAAAAGTAAACGTACGATTACCTAAAGGTAAACGTACGATTACTTTTGTGCAGGGGAAAATTTATATTATCCAAAATATAACATTTACCTCGTATTTTGATCCCGAACTCCGATGAGTGTGATTTTTGCACCTTTGGATCCCTTTTTCGACGTATGTATTGCTCAAATAAATAACGTGCCATTTCCGGATCGTTTTCCCGACTTTCCTCAATTATCGCCAAATTACGCGAAAAATATCCAAAATGTGTCAAATTCGTCGCTTTCTTCAAAATTTTGCAATCACCTTCATCAAGATGGGGAGTGCGGGATCTGTGCGCATGTAGAAAAATTCTCAAAGTCCGGAGAACCTTTCATTCTTCAATTTCGCGCTTCCGAAGGCTCGTTTTGCATTTCCGGATGCTTTTGGGCGCCTTTTAGCATCCTTTTTCGTCTTTGTTGCTCGTTTCTTTGCTTTGTCATGGATCTCCTCGACCTCGAGACTCCATTTACGTTATAAAAGATTCCCAATGTCCGGGGAACCCTTTATTCTTCAATTTGATCATTCCAAAGACCCGTATGGCAATTCCGGACGCTTTTTGGCGCCTTTTCACTTGCTTAACATCCTTTTTGGCATAACTTCTTCGTCCGGACTCCGATATACGCAATCCACCTATCCACAGAAAGCTCTCGACCACCCCCACACTAAGGAAATGTTCAAATCAGCTCACAGTCCTGCCTTCAAAAAGTTACCTCGTAATTCGTGCCATTGTGCCAGCTTTCCCAATTTCTTTACGTCTTTTTTGCGTATATCAAGAAGGGAAGTCTGGGAACTTGATCTTCCCCAGGTGCATGTGTTGAATGAGTGTAGGAATGGCGTCAATCCTCAATTTCTTCATTCCGGGTCCCGATACGCGTTTTGGTATGCTCTTTCTCGTTTTTCGTGCAATTCTTCTCTCGCGCATCAAGAAGGGGGATCCGGAATAGGCCTTCCACCTAGAGTTCCTGCACATACTCATTGGAAATATTAAATACACTCTCTCGCACCTCTCAAATAATTAGAACAAAATAAAATAACAAGACAGTATTGAAATCTACACTATGCAGGAAGTAGATTGGGTTGCCTCCCAACAAGCGCTTTGTAATTTAAGGTCGACGGCCCGACCCAGTTACCTCAAATGAGCTCAGATATCGGGAATTGGTTTTAGGCTCTCAATCACCCCAATGAAATTCCCATCCACGTACGACTTTGCTCGCTGTCCATTTACCTTGAATCTGTTCCCATTCTCCGCTTCTACCTCGAGCGATCCCCGTGGGTAAACCTCTGTAATTGTAAATGGACCACTCCACCTTGATTTCAG
Source organism: Linanthus parryae (assembly GCA_023055425.1). NCBI lineage: Eukaryota > Viridiplantae > Streptophyta > Magnoliopsida > Ericales > Polemoniaceae > Linanthus > Linanthus parryae. Next base: position 87,767,430 of record JALGPY010000001.1, read on the forward strand.
CTTGCTGGAAAACAATTTTAGTTGGGCGTTGAATATCAATACCTTCTGGCCCACTCTGAAATATCGTGGAATGATATGCTTGTCATGCCATTGCTTGGTTCTCTCTTTGTAGATCTTGGCACTCTGATATGCCATCAACCCGTGTTCTTATAACTCAAGCAACGCCTGCTTCCTTTGCTCACCAGAGAGCTTAGCATCCAAATTTAATTTCTTTAGCGCCCAAAACGCTTTGTGCTCAAGTTCCACCGGAAGATGGCACGATTTCCCGAAAACGAGCTGGTAGGGAGACATGCCCAAGGGAGTCTTGTATGCAGTCCGGTATGCCCATAAACTATCATCCAAGTGTAGAGCCCAGTCTTTGCGTCCTGGATTGACTGTTTTCTCTAGAATCCCCTTTATCTCTCGGTTAGACACTTCAGCTTGACCATTGGATTGTGGATGATAGGCCAATGAGATCTTATGTGTCTTTACCCCATACTTGCTCAAGGTATTGGCAAAGACCTAGTTCACAAAGTGTGATCCCTCATCACTAATAATGGCTCTAGGAGTTCCAAACCTTGTGAATATATTCTTGCGTAAGAATCTCTCGATTGTAGCACTATCATTCTTTGGACACGCCAGAGCCTCCACCCATTTGGTAACATAGTCAACCGCCAAAAAAATATACAGATTACCAAGCGAAGATGGGAATGGCCCCATAAAGTCAATTCCCCACACATCAAACGGTTCTACTTCTAACACGAAATTTTGAGGCATTTCATTTCGGTTAGAGATATTACCTGTTCTTTGGCATCGGTCACACTGCTGTACAAATAGATGGGCGTCTTTATGCAAAGTTGGCCAAAAGAAACCACTCTGAAGTACCTTAGCAACTGTGCGTGATTTGCCGAAATGTCCCCCGCAATTCAACTCGTGGTAGTGTCTAAGGATATCTAACGTGTCCGGCTCTGCAACACACCTCCGCAATACATTATCTGCTCCCAGCTTGAACAAATAAGGATCATCCCAGAAGTATTGTCGCGCGTCTGCAAAGAATTTCTTCCTCTGGTGGTAACTCATGTCTTTGGGTACAATGTTTAGTGCCTTGAAATTTGCCAAGTCAGCAAACCAAGGTACAGCTTCAACTACAACCATAAGCTGCTCATCTGGAAAATCCTCTCGAATAGGCAAATCTTCCTGCTTATCGTTCTCCAGTCTTGACAAATGGTCTGCAACCACATTCTCTACCCCCTTTTTATCCTTGATTACCACATCGAACTCTTGCATCAATAAAACCCACCGGATCAATCTTGGCTTGGCGTCCTTCTTGGTAAGAAGACACTTGAGGGCTGAATGGTCCGTGAAAATCGTCACCTGAGAACGCACAAGATATGGACGAAACTTGTCCAACACAAATATGATGGCCAAAATCTCTTTCTCCGTGTTAGCATAATTAACCTGTGCATCATTAAGAGTACGACTGGCATTATAAATGACGTGAGCTACCTTATCTTTCCGCTGGCCCAGAACTGCTCCCACCGCATAGTCACTAGCATCACACATGAGCTCAAATGGTAGGGTCCAGTCTGGTGTGGTGATGATAGGCGCGCTAATCAGCTTTTCCTTGAGCAAATCAAAAGCTGACTTGCACTCCGCATTAAAATCAAAGACTGCATCCTTTTCAAGCAATCCACACAAAGGCTTCGTGATCTTCGAGAAGTCTTTAATGAAGCGTCGATAGAACCCTGCATGTCCCAAGAAACTCCTTACCCCTTTGACAGAGGTAGGGTAAGGAAGCTTCTCAATCACCTCGATCTTGGCTCTACCCACCTCTAATCCTTTGCTGGAGATATTGTGGCCCAAAACAATTCCCTCAGTAACCATGAAGTGACACTTCTCCCAGTTGAGCACTAGGTTGGTGTCAATGCATCTATCCAGAACCCGGGCCAACTGTTGCAGGCAGTCTTCGAATCCATCACCATAGAGCGAGAAGTCATCCATGAATACCTCGAAATTCTGCTCCATCATGTCAGAGAAGATCGACATCATACACCTCTGAAACGTAGCAGGTGCGTTGCATAACCCAAAAGGCATGCGTCTAAAAGAAAAGGTCCCATAAGGACAAGTGAATGTCGTCTTCTCCTGGTCAGCTGGCTCAATTGCTATCTGGTTATACCCGGAGTAACCATCCAAAAAGCAATAATGAGAATGACGTGCCAGCCTATCAAGCATCTGATCAACGAATGGGAGGGGAAAATGATCCTTCAAAGTGGCATCATTGAGCTTGCGGTAATCCATGCAAACTCTCCACCCAGTAACAGTACGAGTGGCAATCTGATCACCTTTTTCCCCTTCCACCACAATTATACCTCCCTTCTTAGGGACACACTGCACCGGGCTAGTCCATGTGCTGTCGGAAATGGGATAAATAATGCCCGCCTCCAACCATTTAAGCACCTCTTTCTTCACCACCTCCTGCATGTGAGGATTGAGGCGGTGCTGAAACTGAACTACCGGCTTCTTATCTTCCATGATCCGAATCTTGTGCTGGCAAACTGTGGGGCTGATCCCCTTGATATCTGCTATGGTCCATCCCATAGCTGCCTTTCTCTCCTGTAGTACCTTGAGAAGCTGCTCCTCCTGTTCCCTGTCCAAACATGCAGACACAATCACAGGTAAAGTCTCATTAGATGCCAAGTACAAATATTTCAAATGATTAGGTAAAGGCTTTAATTCTAAAACAGGAGCAGTAACAAGAGAAGGAGTAAGAATCTTCCTGCTTCCCTCATTAAAGAGGGGTAATGGTTGGCGCCAATGAACATCTAAGGCTTGCTCTTTCTCGCTGGAATCAAGTAGAGCAAGCTCCTCATATAGTTGCTCCAACAAAATATCGTCCTCTTCGTCCGGCGTGTTTGCCTCCACACCAAAGCACTGCTCGCTTACCGCATATGCGGGAAACTTCATAGCCTCAAATACATTGAAGGCCACCTTCTCATCGTTGATCTGCATAGTTAGCTCTCCATTGGCCACATCAATGATAGTTCTCCCAGTGGCCATGAATGGGCGGCCCAAAATAAGAGGAACATCATCGTCGGCCTCCATGTCTAAGATCACAAAATCCGCTGGGAAGATGAGTCCTTCAACTCTCACTAATACATCCTCTAAAACACCCCTGGGGCGCTTTATAGTGCGATCAGCCATCTGCATGCACATCCTGGTAGGCTTAGGATCTCCCACACCAAGTTGCTCAAAAACCGATGTGGGCATCAAATTAATACTTGCACCAAGATCACAAAGTGCCCTCCCATGAAAAGCATCTCCCAATGTCACAGGAATAATGAAACCACCCGGATCTTTCATCTTCTTTGGTAACGCCTTTTGCACAACTGCGCTACACTCCTCATTCAGAGTCACGGTTTCAAAATCATCCATGAGCGTCCTATTAGAAAGGAGGTCCTTGAGAAATTTGGCATATTTAGGCATTTGTGAAATGGCCTCCGCAAAAGGGATATTAATGTGCAGTTTCTTGAAGATATCCACAAACTTCTTGAAATGCTTGGCATCCACTTGACTCTTCAATCTCTGCAGGTATGGCACTCGCACACTGTATTCCTCCCCTGGCTTCTGTTTCTCATCCGACTTCCTCACCGTGTCCTTTGATTGGGGAATCACGGTAGGCACGGGAATCTCTTCATCCAAGGCTTTTTCAGTGGCCTTAGTCGCCTCAGCTCGCGCATGGGTAGGATATGGGGGATCCTGGGTAGTGGTCCCACTGCGAGTAGTAATAGCCTTCAATTGCTCAGTTGGAGTAATAGTGTTGGACGGAAGTATACCTGGTGGAAGTCGAGGATTCTGATTAGCTATTTGGCCAATTTGTGTTTCATGGCTCTTTAGCGAAGCTTCCATTGCGACAATCTTGCTCTCAATCTTATCATTGCTAGCTAACAATTTCCTCAACATCGCGTTTGTATCCTGTTCTTTTGAGATTGGAGGTGGAGCCTGTTGTTGTGGAACCTGTCTCTGAGCTTGGTAAGGAACATTTGGCCTATGACCTGGCACATATAATCCACTATTCGGATTGGCATAGATGAAGTTGGGGTGATTGCGATTGTTGGGATGATAGGTGCTTGGCCATTCCTGCTGTCTTTGTTGACCCATGTAATTCACGTCTTCAATGCCATCCCCATATCCCTGCATCTGCCACCATCTCTCCCACTGACTTCACCTGTGCCGATGGATTCAAATTACTGAAAGCCGAAGTCATCACTGCCATCTGATGTTCAAATTTCTGTTCCACCATAGACTCTATCTTACTAACCAATGCCCCATCTGATTTCGTGTTTCTACGAGTCTCAGACCTCGTGGATTCACGTTTTGCAACATTATCTAGCAGATCACGACATCTCTGTAGTCCCATTCCCATAAAATTTCCTTGAGCCATCATGTCCAGCTCACTAGCAGTCTCTCTGTCCAAAGCATTATAAAAGTAATGGAGAAGTTTATACCATGGCTCTCCGTGAGTAGGGCATCTGCGAAGGAGCTGGTTGAACTTTCTCCACGTGTCACCCAGAGAATCATCTTCCTGCTGTGTAAATTTGGTTATGTCAGCCATCCGTTGAGCAACCTTAGATGGTGGAAGATACTTCCTGAGAAACTCTCTGCTACAATCTGCCCATGTAAGTATGCTGCCTGCTGGAAGTTCCATAAGCCATGTCTTTGCCTTTCCCGATAAAGAGAAGGGGAATAGCATGAGCTTTATCGTCTCGATTGGAACTCTCTGATCATACATGGTAGAAGTAATCTGCTCGAAATTGAGCAAGTGTTGATGTGGATCATCACTCGGGGCTCCAGTGAATAGGCATTCATCCCTAACCATATTGATCAACGGTTGGCGAATCTCGAAATGCACGGCATTAATCTGCGGCCTGACAATGGTGGGCTGATATCCCTCCGGTGTAGTCCTGAAGTAGTCCACCAAAGGACGTTCATCCTCCTCAGCATTGTTGACTTGCTCTACCGTATTCCGGCCGTTATTGTTCCGATTATTACCCCCATTATTCTCATTGCCACCATTGTTTCCACCATTAACTCCTCCATTGTTTCTATCTACTATTTCCGCACCAAGGAGTTGTCGTGGATTTGGGGGGTTCATGCGATCAATCACTGCCTGGATCTCAGACATTTGAGCCCTAAGCTGCTCAGTCTCCCTTGCTCGATTTGCTGCATCTTCCACAGCTGCAGCTCTAGCTGCTTCTGCATCTTCGAGGCCTTTGCGGAACCTCTCAAACTCATCTCTAGTTTGCTCGTCCATCTGAACTGAATTTACTTTCCTCTTGTCTCTATTGTGTGCTCGCAATAAGGATTCCGGGTCTTCAAGTGTTGGATGCAAAGGCTCGTTTCTAGAACGTGACATGCACCAAGTGAATCAGACCTTAATGCACGAATCACACACACAAAACAGGTGTGTAACAGATATAAACTGAAATAGTAAATCCCTAAAGAGAAAAATAATAGCTAATTTATCTGAAGTCCCCGACAATGGCGCCAAAAACTTGACACGCTCCAACTGCAAGTTCACAGTTGTCGATGTAGTGATAATATTCCGGAAATCCGAGTTGTTGAACCCAAGAGACTTCGTGTAAATTAACTACTAAATTTGTTCTTTGTGTGGGCAAAGCGCAGTTGAGTTGTTGTTTCTAATTCTACTAATAGTTAAAATAAAGAGTATCTCAAATAATTCAATGAATTATTTCAAGATTAATAAGCACGATTTGATTTGGTTGTTTCTCAAATTGGTCAAAATCAGGATATCTCTACGGATCACTAGGTATTTCACACTACGTTGGATTTATGCTCTACTAACACGATGAATTTTAGTTCTAGTTAAACGAGCAATTTTATATTGAAGATGTCTCAACCAATAACTATGCTTAAACTCTCATAACTGATTCCTCTAGCCTACTCAAGTTTAAACACGCATTACGATATTGATTCTACTCTTTGTTCTTAGCTAACTAGCAAGATTCCTCAACCCTAGATACGGCTAGTGTGTATTTCAAGATTCCGGGCAACGAATGTAGATTCCTCTATCATTCACAACCTAAAACAATCCTATTAATACGTCTACTAATAGAAAAGATAGATGAAAGATGTAAAATACACATAACTAGATAAAACTTCACCAATTAAGCTTGAAAGCATGCAAGCAAATCCATAAATCGCAATACGTAGTGATCAAACCCTAGTTTCCTACGAGATATCCCAAAATAAGCGTTTAGCTACTTATAAACATGTTCAAAATACAAAGTTTCATGATCCAATATCAAAAACTAGAGAAGAAACGAAGATTAGAAGCCAAACGGATGATCCAAGCTCTCCAACCTAGCTCCAAGCTCTCCAAGCAAGTCTCCCAATGTGTTCTCTGATGCCAAAACACGTTACCCAATGTTTCCTAAGTGTCCCGTGGCTCAAACATCTCAAAACTATGCCAAAATAGCAAAATTGCCCCAAAAATCAGATCCTGGCAGCAGAGGTAATCGTACGATTACATTGATGTAATCGTACGATTACTTGCTGCGTTTACTTCTGCGTTTAGTTGCTGCGTTTACTTCACAAGATTACTTGCTGAATGAAATTTTGGCTAAGGGGTAATCGTACGATTACCTCCATGTAATCGTACGATTACTTCTGGGCAGCCACCATCAAAACTCCGTCTTCTTGCTCTTTTTCCCGTCGTCTTCACTTCCCGAGCATTCCTTTGAGCCTCCAACTTTCTCGAAGTTCACTTTTGCTCCAATGTCACGTCCCGAGCTCCCGGTTCCTGAAAACCACAACACGAGAAACATACCGGAAGATCAAACGTGATAAAATATAGTCAAAATTAACGCAAAAAGTGCCCGGACTCATCATTTACATGCAAAGACTCAACATGCTCCAATTTAGCAAGAAATGGTCCAAAATCCATCAAAACGCATCGGAATACACTCAAAACGGTAAGGAAACATATACGAATATAACTCCAAATATGGAGTTATCACTTGGCCCACTAGAAAATATAAGGATATTTTCCGCATTAATATCTTGAGGGTTATTAATCCGTAGAAAAATAGTGGGAGCTATGTTTAACAATTTAAATCCTTGTTAAATATATTTAAACGTCACAAACTTTGCAGAATCCTATTATGTTGAATACCTATGGCATTAAACAAATAAAAACGCGACTTTATCTATTTCCTAGATTGGTATAAAATTGAGAATTGTTCTCAAATAAAAGAGAATTTGTTGTACTTCGTAGAACATAAAGCTCTCTTCCACCAAACTACCAAATCACACGAAAACCTATGAAAGGAACACTAAAGAATGGTTCTTTGGTTATGACTTGCCTCATGTTAGCTGCCATGAACTCTGAGCTTTGGAAGCAAGAAGAGAAACATGGAGAAGTATGATATGATCATAAATTGAAAGAAGCTCTTTCAAAAGAGCGAGCTAAACATGAAAGGTTTGAAGTGTTGCTCCACTTTGCGTTATGCAAATAAGCTAATTCAATATGACTGAAAACATTAGTGAATGGGCATTATCTATGAGATAGATTAAAGAATAAACGGTTATTCACCCAAGTGGACCAAGAATTGCATTGGATGCAATTATAGTTTTGTTTTAAAGTTGATTTACTCAATATGATTGAAAAATCACTAAACAAAACACTCATAATGGGCATGGGCAAAGCTGTTAATGGTTAACAGCATGGGTAAGGGCAAATGGTTTGCGCCGACCCCATGGGTATAAAGCAAGTCTGTTGCTAAAACCAAGTTGCCTTGGAATACCATAGGTGGTGTAGAGGAAAAGAAGCTACCCAAAGAACCTGGAAGTAAGTAATAAAGGAATTATGAATTCCGATATGGGTATTTTGTTATAAAATCAATGTGTCTATCTTATCATCATAAGTATATGATACTAGATGAGGATCTCACATTTATAGAAATGTGGAGGATCTCAAGAGACGAAGACAATTGGATAAGGAAGAAATAATCCTACACGTGGGGCTATGAAGCAAAGGGTTGCTGAATAAGCCGTAGGGAATTATTTATACCTTTAAGAAATTGTTCATGAATTAGACAAAAGCGATCATGTCCTAGCTATGAGTAGGACCATTATCATAGTTTCTTGTTTGGACAAGAAAACTCCTTATCATAATAAAGGACAAATGTTGTTCCACTTATTATGATATGCATTATTGTAATGCAATTTTGTTTAAGTGGATTCTATATCCATGATAATGATAATTTCATCTATAATATTAATACCTAGATGTTTTCATATAATGATATGAACTTCACTTATCTTTAGCATTATCATTTAGGCCCCATAAATAAGAGATACATATCTAGAACTCCATGAGGATGGATTTCTGGAACTCATTTGATTATTGAATCATATGAGACATTTAAGACTTATTAGGCAAATATATGATATTTTGGGAATCATACATATTGATGTATGAAGGCCGCTAAGCACAAATGCTAAAGATGGTTTTCAGTACTTCATCATATTTACTGATAGGATCAGAGAAATATGGATTTGTGTATCTTATGAAGAAACAAATCAGAATCCTTTGAATTGTTCAAAGTATTCAGGAATGAAGTAGAGAACGATCTTGGCAAAAGTATTAGGGCTCTACGATAGGATCGTAGAAGAGAGTAATTAAGCCAAGGGTTTGACAAGAATCTATGGGAGTGTTGGATATGATCCAAAACTTGCTCCACCTAGCACGCCACATGGGTCTGGCATGTCTAAGAGAGAGTTCAAACCGTGTAAGACACGGTTCGGTCCAAGATGAGTCAGACAGAACTTCCAGATTACTTTTGGGGCTATGATCTAATTACAGCAAATTTCGCCCTTAACCTTGTTCCATCAAAACGGATTATGAATAACGCCATATGAGATATGGACTAGGAAGTGTCTTAGTATGTCATTCATAAAGATTTGGGGTTATGACGTTTGTGTAAAAGAGTTTACAAATAAACTTGGACCCAAGTCAGATAAATGTTATGTGGGATATCCTGAAAAGGATATTATTTCTACAACCCAATCGAGAACAAACTGTTTGTTGCTCGAACCACAATGTTTCTAAGGTAGAGATTGTCTCTAAAAGAAACAGTGGGAGGACAGTAGAACTTGAAGAAATTAAAGAACCACAACAAAAACATTGATCCTTTTGATGGAACATGAGCAGGATCACAGGGTGTTGTGGAGCAACCTACTCAGAAAACACAAGAACCTCGTAGGTCAGGTAGGATATATCGAGGGAGTAGAGAAATAAGGATTTCTCATAACCAGTGATATATTTCTCATCGATATGAGCCTACGAAGTACAATCTATGAGATGGCCAAAAGTGGGCCATACCCTCATAAATGGCCAGGAGCCATGGGATACAAAATGGAATCAATGTATACCAACGAAGTATGGACTTTGTTGGAAACACCTAAAAGGTGCAAGTGGGTTATGAGGAAACCAACATGGATGGTAATATGATTACCTTTAAGGGACAATTGATTGGGTAAGGATTTCATGTGAGTTCATAGTATAGACTATGAAGAAATCTTTCCCAGTTGTGATGCTTAAATCCATTCGTATCTTGCTTGTAGCAATCTGTCTATAGATTGAATCAAGCTTCTAGGAGTTGGACTCTTCAAATTCGTGATGCAATCAAAGGAGTTTGGTTCCATCAAAATTTAAGATGATACTTGTGTTTACAAGAAGGTTAGTGGGAGCACAGTTATTTTTTCTGGTCTTGTATGTGGAGACATATTTAATCATTAGGAATGTTGCCCCTACTTGGCAGTCTTACGCAGATTGACTAGGGAATTGACTTTCTAATGGTAGACTTAAGCGAAGCAACTTGTGAAGATCTATTGAGGTAGATCAAGATGGTTGTATAGCTTAGGTCATAGTACATAAATTGACAAAGGTGTTGAGATGGTTCAACGTGAAAAGAATATTGATTCTTACCCATGTCACATGGAATTAGTCTTTGGAAGGCTAATTGTCTCTCCAATTAGATTGGGAATGGAATGTATGAATTAGATTCACGAGATACGCCATGGAATGTACTAGACCAGATGTGTCATAAGGCATGACACAAAGATACCAGTCAAATCCGGGTGAGAGTCACTGGATAAATTATCAAGATTATCCTTTAGTACTTGAGAAACACTAAGGATTATTTTTTGATAAATGGAAGATACGAAGAGTTTACAGTAAGGGGTTACAGTGATGCGAACTTCAAATCTGACAAATAAGATTCAGATTATAAGTCGAGTTTTGAGTTTTGCCCTAGTGGGAGCGACTGTGAGCTGGAAAGGTTCCAGGCAAGATTCTGTCACTGATTCTAAAATAAAGGACTGAGTAAATTACTGCATGAGATGCACTTACTCAGAATATTCAATTCAATCAAATTGTTGATAGAGGAGATGTGAATATTTGCAAAGCACCAGCGGATTTCTCGCCTCTACACAGTGTAAGCGTGGAAGGCCGCGCTAGATCAATAGGCATATGATGCAGGAGATTGACTCTAGTGCAAGTGGGAGACTGTTGGAATTGTGCCCTAGAGGCAATCAATTATTGTGACATTTATGGATTTACGATTCATTATGTTATCGATATGGAGATATGTTAACATGGATGAAGTCCTTAGAATATAAGTGTTATATTCTTAAATATCCCTAGTCGATTATAATGATTAATAGGACAATCATCTATAGACTAGTATGGGGTTGGATTGATATGGAGATATCATGATCCAACACATGGGTATGCATTAGGAGTAATGGCATACTGGATTGACCCATCTCCGAGAAGGCTACATACATGTTATGTTAAGTCACAAGCGCTTCTCGTGGTGCAACGGTATTGTCATCCTTAGACTTGAAGTCACTAGATATTCTAGTTGTGGATTATTGTGATTTTGGTAGCGTCGAACGCTACACCGTAACTAGGTAGTTATAGAGGCGTGTACTGGATACAATAAGAAGCAAGCTTAGAGATCGTAGTGGACGTAGATAGAATTTGTCCCTCCCACATAATTGGAGCAAATATCCTAGGCCACTCGAGGGATAGTGCTTATAAAATGTCTGGCCAGACTCAAATAAATCAATATGGGATATTGATGTTATTTGCACGAATAAGGCTATTCCCAGGATCGAGAAACTATGGTTTGGATATACGAGTGTGACTTGTATGTCTCGTGTCCAATCCGGATATTGGGACAAAGGGATGAGACAATTACTTACACAAGGTTTGTCATGATGACTATTCTATTTGTTGGCCAGAATGGATGTCTTGCTAGAGGCCGCTGCATATTAGTAAATAGTTACTACCAACTAAATAGAGCCTATGGGGTCACACGCCATATAGGGATGAACTAGACATGGGAATTAATTAATTAATATGATTAATTAATTAGAAGGATCAAATCGCAACAACTTGCTAACTTAGTAGGACTAATATGCAAGTTGGACTAATCCATGTATAGACATGATTAGAATAAGCCAAGGTGGCCTAATTCATGTAGAGACATGATTAGGATTAATGGGCAAATAGAACTAATCCATGTATGGACATGATTAGGACTAGTTTGCAAAAGGGGACTAATCCGAATTCTAGTAGGACTAGAATAGGGCCTTTAGGTAGTTAACAAGGAGTTGTTGGACTATATAAAGGATGCTCCTTCCTTCCTTCCCACACTAATGCTCATAACATAAGTGAGTGGGAGAGAAAAGGAGAGAGAGAGAAATCCCACAAGGGGCCGAAACCCCTTGGGATTGCCGCCCCTACCCGTCGGCCCTAAAGGAGGCCGAGTCCTCCTTGGTTTGTCTCGTTTTGCGTGATTCTTCTTCCTCTTCCTCTTTCCGGGCTAGCACCAAAGGATTGGAAGATCTAGATCTCACCTCTTGGCGTGGATCAACCGTAGAGACGTGACACAATTCGCGTTTGAAGTCATCAAAGGAGAACCCTAATGTGTGTTAATTGATTTCTTCCTTTACCATCGTTATGTCTCTTGACTTGTGATCCTTGGAGGGTTTTGCATGGTTTATGATTGTTTGTGTTTCCGTTGCGCATCCATGAATCAAAACCCTACATGCAAGTAGTTGCGTATTGATCCTTCCATTAATTAATCATATAAATCAAATCCCTAGTCTAGTTATATCCTTATGGCGTGTGACCCCATAGGTTTCTACTTAGTTGGTAGTAATTACTACTAACGTGGATCGTTTTCTAGGAACACATCTATGCCACCCAACTAATAGAAATAGTCATTACTTTGACAAACCTTGTGCAAGTATTGTCTCATCCCTTTGTCTCTATATCCGGATTGGACACGAGACATACAAGTCACACTCGTATATCCAATCCATAATTTCTCGATCCTGGGAATAGTCTTATCCATGCAGAGAATATCAATATCCCATATTAATTTATCTGAGTCTGGCCAGACATTCTATAAGCACCATTCCTCAAGTGGTCATGGATATTTTCTCCCGTTATGTGGGAGGGACAAATTCTATCTACATCACTACCGTCTCTAAGATTGCTTCCTTATTGTGTCCGACTAACGCCTTTATTACTACCCAGTTACTGTGTAGCATTTAACGGTGTCCAAACACAACATTTCACAGCTAGAGGATCCAGTGAATTCAAGTCTAAGGATGACAATACCGTTGTCATTAAGAGAAGCACTTGTGACTTTACATAACTTGTATGTAGCCTTATCGTTGTGGGTCAATCCAGTATGCTATTACTCTAATGCATACCCATGTGTTGGATCGTTATATCTCCATATAAATCCAACCCCATATTAGTCTATAATTGATCGTCCAATTAATCATTATAATTGACGAGGGATATTTAAGATAAACAAACACATTTGTAATCTAAGGACTTCATTTTATTAAATATCTCCATAAATAATAGAATGAATGTTTCTAGCCAAAAACATTGTTCATACTAAAAAGATTTCCTATAGGGCATGTATTCCAACAGTCTCCCACTTGCACTAGAGCCAATCTGGTGCATCTTGTATGCCAATAGATCTAGAGTGCCCTTCATGCTTGCGCTGAACAAGCGTCTTCGTAAGCGGATGTGACAGATTCTCATCTGTAGGAATCTTGCATATCTTCACATCTCCTCTATCGATGATATCTCGATTAAGATGGAACTTCCTGAGTACGTGTTTGGATTTCTGGTGTGGCCTGGGTTACCTTGATTGTGCGATCGCCCCAGTGTTGTCACAATACAACTCTATTGGATCTACAATGCTAGGAACCACACCAAGCTCAGTAATGAACTTCCTAATCCAAACAACTTCCTATGCTGCGCCACTCGCAGCAATGTACTCACCTAAGATATAGAATCAGCAAACGTCTCTTTCTTGGAACTCTTCCAGCTCACGGCTCCTCCATTCAGGCAATACACGAATCCGGACTGAGATCTGAAATCATCTTGGTTTGGAAGCTTGCATTCGTGTAACCCCTTACACGCAACTCTTCCTCCCCTCAATAGATTAAGAACGAATCCTTAGTTCTTCTCAAGTAATTTAGGATGTTCTTGACTGCTATCCAGTGACTCTCACCCGGATTAGACTTATATCTGCTTGTCATACTCAACGCGTATGACACATATGGTCTAGTACATAACATGGTGTACATGCTTGATCCTAAGGCCGAGGCATAGGGTACTCTACTCATGCATTCCTTCTCAATATCATTGGAAGGACAATCATTCTTAGAAAGAGTGATTCCATGAAAATGGGCAAGAATCCCTTCTTGGAATCTTGCATGTTGAACCGATTCAAAATTTGTCTATATATGTACTTTGACTTAGGCCTAGAAGCTTCCTCGATCTATCTCTATAGATCTTAATACCAAGTATATAAGCTGATTCCCTTAAGTCTTTCATTGAGAAACACTTTCCTAGCCAATTTTTCACAGATTGTAGCATAGGAATGTTGTTTCCAATGGTAGTATTTCATCCACATACAAGACCAGAAAAGCAACAGAGCTCCCACTAACCTTCTTGCAGACACAAGATTCATCTTCGTTCTTGATTAATTCAAAATCTTTGACTGCTTCATCAAAATGCCGATTCTAACTCCTATAAGCTTGCTTCAATTCATAAATGGATCGTTGCAACTTAAAGACTTTATTTGCATGCTCTGGATCCACGAAACCCTCAGGTTGTGTCATGTACACATCCTCGAGGAAGTTTCCGTATAGAAACGTTGGTTTGACATCCATCTGCCAAATCTCATAATTGTAGTAAGCTGCAATGGCAAGTAGGATTCGGATGGATTTGGTCATTGCGACTGGTGAAAAGGTTTCATCATAATCTATACCATGAATATGTCTGAATTCTGTTTCCATCAATTGGCCCTTATAGGTAATCACATTACCATCCATGTCGATCTTCTTCTTGAAGACCCACTTGCACCCTATGGGTCGCGCCCCTTGGGTTGGTTTCACCAAAGTTCATACATTGTTGGTATACATGGATTCCATCTCAGATTCTATGGATTTACGCCACTTCTGAGAGTCCGGCCCTTTCATGACCTCTCCATAGGTAGTAGGCTCATCATCTATGAGCTACGTGTCGCCATACTCAGTCACGAGAAGTCCATACCTCAATGGCTCCTGGCACACTCTACTTGACCTACGAAGCTCTTGTGTTACTTGAACAGGTTCCTCCACAACATTTTGTGGTTCATGTTCATGTTCCATAGTAGGATCAGTGGTTTGTGGTTCTTGAATTTCTTCAAGTTCTACAGTCCTCCCACTTGCTTCTTTAGATACAAATTCTCTTCATAGAAACACGCCGGACCGAGAAACAAACACCTTCTTCTCACTTGGATGGTAGAAGTAATATCCCTTAGTTTCCTTAGGGTATCCCACAAACTTACACTTATCCGACTTAGGCCCGAGCTTGTCTGTTTGTAAACGTTTTACATAGACATCGCAGCCCCAAATCTTCATGAAGGACATTGTGGGACGTCTCCCACTCCACATCTCATATGGAGTATTCATGACCGATTTGGATGGAACACGATTAATGGTGAAAGCTGCACACAATAGAGCGTAGCCCCAAATTGATAATGGATGACACATCATAGATCGAACCATGTCTAACAATGTTCGATTCCTTCTCTTGGACACGCCATTCAATTGTGGTGTTCCGGGTGGAGTGAGTTGGGATATTATCCCACACTCTCTAAGATAGTCGTAAAACTCTTGGCTCACGTATTCTCCTCCACGATCCGATCGTATAGCCTTGATACTTTTTCCAAGTTGCTTCTCTACTTCATTCCTGAATTCTTTGAACCTTTCAAAAGATTCGAATTTGGCCTTTATAAGGTATACAAATTCATATCTACAGAAATCATCAGTAAACGTAATTAAGTAGACATAACCACCCCTCGCAGGCGTGGAAAATGGCCCACATACATCAGTATGCACAAGCGCCAATTTCTCAGTAGTCCTTTTACCTTTCTTATTGAAAGGGGACTTTGTCATTTTCCCCAACAAACAAGCCTCACATGTCTCATATGATTTAAAATCAAATGAGTCTAGAAATCCATCCTTATGGAGTCTAGGCACACGTTTCTAGTTTATGTAGCTTGAACGATAGTGCAACAGATAAGAAGGATTTAGATCATTAATTTTAATCCTCTTGGTATTTATGTTATAGACATGATTACTTAGATCAAGGATATACAATCCATTAAATAACTGCGCACTACAATAGTGAATAATATAAAATAAATGGAGCAACAGTTGTGCGTTATTGAAATGGTAAAACCTTCCTTGTCCAAAAAAGAAATAGAAATAATGTTTCTACTCATAGCAGGCACAAAATAAAAATTATTTAATTCTAAGACTAATCCTGAAGGCAGAGACAGCTCGTACACGCCTACGGCCAATGCAGGAACCGTTGCTCCATTCCCAAGTCTATCTCCCCTTTAGCCAATCTTCTACTTCTCTTTTAGATCCTGCACATTTCGACAAATGTGATCCACATCCAGTATCCAATATCCAAGATGAAGAGCAAGTTATATTGACATATATAACAAAAATACCTGGTGGTGGTGGAATCACTATTCCAAGCCTTTTATCCTCCAGATACTTTGGGCAGTTCCTCTTCCAGTGTCCAGGCTGACTGCAGTAGTGACAATCACCCTTAGTCACGCCCTTGACAACGCCACCAACATGCTTAAGAGAAACTTCCTTGGATTTGGAAACTTCCTTGCCTTTTCCTTTGCAGGTAGAAGAAAACATTTTGCCTCTCCCTTTTTGCACCACCATTATGTGCCCTTTCCCTTGTTGATGCTTTGTTCAGCTGTCCTCAAAATATTGAGTAGATCTGGCAGAGGCTTTACGGTCTCGTTCATGTTATAGTTCATAATTAACTGTCCATAACTCTCAGGCAACGATTGAAAAATGAGATATGTGGACAATGACACGCTCCAACTGCAATTATATTCGTCGGTGCAGTAATAATTCGGTATTTCGGGTTGTTGAACCCAAGGACTTCGTTCTGAACTAGTTATTACTCTAAACCTTGTGTGGGCACTGCGCTTTGAGTTTGCGTTTGCTAATGCTACGAAAATTGAAATACTGCTAATACTTAACCTGAAGGGGTGTATAGTAGGTAGAAATACATGATCAATACTATAGAAGGGGGGTTTGAATAGAGTATGCCAACTTTTTGCTAAACTTGCAAGAGGAGTGGTTTCAAAAAGAATTGTAATGAGTGAAAAGTGATTCAAGGCTTGGAAATGAGTTTCAAGCCATTGGAATGAAAACAGTTGAAGTATAAAAAGATAAGTCTATTTAAAGGCCTTGAAATGTGGTTCAAACCCTTGAAATGAAACTATTTTGACTTCTGCAGAAGAACTAAGTATGGAACTGGAAAGTAAATGCAAGAGACACAAGATATATAGAGTTCAGTCCACTTGGATCTACGTCTCTACCTCAGGGATCTTCTCCCTGCAGGATTTTCAACTCAATTCTTATTAATCAACAGCTAAGCCCTAGATCTCAAGCACTGGGAGATGCCTTACTCTGCTACAGCTTGTGGTTCTCACTAACCTATCTAGTACCTGCTCTAGCTATCTGATTAACTAAAAATTCTATTTTGTTCACCTTAAAAAATCTTTGAGAATAATAACAAGAAGTATTATCAAAATGATATACAAATGAAGTTCAGAAGAGAAGAACACTAGAACTGAATCTGCAGTGAGTATGCAGTGTTCTTCAGATGCTTGGATTGGTAAAGATGAATCTGCTTCTTTGTTGCTTTTCAATCCTTGAATGCTTTTGAGTGTCTCTGTTAATTGCCCCGTTGTATTGCTTCAGCTTTCCTCTTTTATAGAGCAGTTTGAAATGCAGATCTTCAGGATCTTCTCATAACAAACTTTCCTATTTTGTAGCTTCAGCTTTGACTTCTCTAACGTCTCCTCCAACGGATAGTTGATCAGTATCTTCAATGATACTGATTTGATATTGTATAAAAATATGTTAGGAAACTTCTAAACACAGTAGGATTAATCACAAAATCAAATCATCACAGTGTTTCCTTTCCTGCAAAACTTAGGATAGGAAATAGATTCTGTAAAATTGGAAACAAAATATCCCTACAAAAATAAGTCAAACAGATGGATTATATACTATTAAATGTGTTAAAATACTTTTTCTTTCATCATCAATTATCAACTAATCAAGCACAGGGGTTTAGGAGTTGAATCAAATATCAGAAACTCCCCCTAAGTTCATGTATATAAAGCATAGTCAGTTTCAAGGCTTTGAAAGCTGTTTCAAGGCCTTGAAAATAGACTAGCTATTTCAAGCTTTTGAAAATGAGTTGAACTTACAATCTCCCCTTGATGAAAGAAAAAATCACAATCTGTTTGATACTATGTTTTTGCAAAAAATACTCATTTGCATATAGTACTGTTAATTATAGCACATGATATCCAAAACAAATCCAACTTATTAACTTAATGAAAAAAACAGATAACATCTAAATTTAGATAATTCTACTGACCAAAAACCAGGTCAGGTCTCCTAGTAAGCAATAAAAACCTAAAATTTCTCACCCTTTTTAACTTTCATCAAAAAAGAACGAGAAAAGATATTGGATCAGAGTTTTTGGAAAGAGTTTTAAAAAACTGTCTGAAAGATAAAATTTTCAAGACTTTGAAAAGGATTTCAAGGCCTTGAAAAATAAAAGAAAGAGTAGGCAAGAGTTAAGGGGTTGGGTCTTCATCTCCTTGCTGCTCTGCATCTTCTTTCTGACTATTCCCTCATCATCATCAACCTGTTCTTCTTCCTGGTTGAGCTACATCATCAACAACTTCACCTTCTCCCTCAAACAAATCAGCAACAGTCACAATTTATGGAACAGCTGTCTTCTTTGATTTCTTCTTCTTGAGATCTATAAGCAGTGCTCCTGAAACTGGACTGCCAACTTCTTCCTCTTGATCTTCATCAACTTGTTCATCAACCACCTGCTTTCCTTTATCCTTTACCTGAACAGCCTTATCCTGAGTTGAGTGTTCACTGAGCGGATCCTTGGCTGAATCATCCTTTTTGGTACCCTCTGCAACTTGAGAGACTTCTTCAGGCACATCAAACACTATCATGCTTCTGAAGATATTTTCAACCATGTACTTCACCTGCCTAAGATCACTTCCAAACTCTTGTTCATTTTCCTTCACTTCATCAATGTCCATCTAAAGTCCATCCAGCTTCTAAAAGACTAAGGAGATATCTTGAGGCTGAGAGGTTTAACTTGAAATAGGGATTAAGGACTTAGGTTTGAGAAATTTCTTGGAACTCAACTCTTCCTCTGTCAAATCTGAGTACAGCTTCCATGTTTTAGCACTGGTTTTCACGACACCAATCTTCTCAAATGCTTTCTCATTAAGCATACCAAACTCAGTAGTTGTAGATAGTGCTTTCTGAGCTGACAGATCTTGTCCACGTGGCAACCATCCAGCACACCATATTGTGCTCCACACACACTGGATCACCAGCCGAGCTGATCCATGTGGGGGCTGCGAGACAGAGCCCTCGCATACCACTGCACGGGACTTGTAGGGACTTAGTGGTTTGGAGGCTAGAGTAAGTCCTGTCGCGTGCGAGCCAAGCCCGCACGCGACATTTAGTAAATGCTTTTGAGAGATTTATTAAACGAGCTCCATAAACCCGGTCAATCCGGTCAAACCCGGTCAACCTCATAACGGTTCCGGTATTCGCGCATAACGTGCTGTAACGGTCCCTATATAGGCGGACGAACGTGACGTTGCGGTTAAGCTAATTAAGCTGCCATTGATGGGCGCATTAACCACACTGCAATGGTCACATTCTCCGTCATATATAGGACGTTAACCTTTCCATACAAAGGAGAACACATTAGCCATATGCGGAAGCTCTGCCAAACCTCTGTCTCTCTCTCAGAAATTACTACTGCCTTACTCTCTCCCTACACACAACCCAACTCTTCCTGTTCCATCCCTGATCCTCTACATACGGTGTACACGGAGGTCTCCCCGCCGGAATCTCTTGTGCACATTTTGGTGAACCCGACGTGAACTTACCAACAAAAGCAACCATGTCTCAGGAGGATGATGTTAGCAACAGATCGCCTTCCACCGAAGCTGCCTCAGGAGAGGAGACCCGCCGTACTCCTGCGACCCCCGGCGAGGCACCGACGTTAGAATCCTTGGACGCCACCGTCCAAGGTCAGGCGAAAGCTCTCAAAGCTCAGTCTGCGCAGCTAGAACGGATCCTGGCCGTTCTGGGCACCCTTGCACCAAACCCTTCACCAGCCACCGCCGTCTCTCAAGGAGGAGGAGCCCCTGCCGCTTCAGGACTGGGAGTGTCGACCACACCTCCCAACCCTAATCTGCAGACTCCGCCGGCGACTACGCAGCTGCCTTCAATTCAGGGGTCAACAGCTCAGATGTTGCCTCTCACTGCTCATACTCCTCAGCCTCCGACTTTGGCTTCTAATCCGGCTTCGCAGTATCCCTTGCCTCCGCCAACGGTGATCTGGGGCAATGCGAACGGCCAATATGCCCCCAATCCTTCGGCGGCATACGTGTCGCCCCCGCTTGCGGCAACCCCTTCTCCTGTTATCGAGGGAAGCATTCCAGAATGTATGACGTCTCAGCAGAAGCGCATGGACACTATTCTGGCTCACCAATCATTCGCGGATACCATCATCGCGAAGCTAGACAACCATCCACCCATCCCGCGAGAGATCTATCTCACGCCTAACCCGGTGGGGTATAAGGCTCCTAAATGGGACAAGTTCGAGGATGTCAATGGGAATGCTCATGAGCATGTCATGCGTTTCATTGATGTCATGGGGCCATACGGAGCCGATTCCAAACTGCTGAT
This sequence comes from Linanthus parryae, assembly GCA_023055425.1. NCBI lineage: Eukaryota > Viridiplantae > Streptophyta > Magnoliopsida > Ericales > Polemoniaceae > Linanthus > Linanthus parryae. Next base: position 87,787,860 of record JALGPY010000001.1, read on the forward strand.
GCGAGAGTTCCCAAAATCCTTGGGAAACGTAGCGTACAAGTGGTACCGAACGTTGGAGGCTGGATCCGTGAAGACTTGGGATGACATGGTCCAGAAGTTCTATACCAAGTTCTTCCAGATGGAAGAAAAGGTGACGATGATCCACCTATCGCGGATGTATCAGAAGCGCGAGGAGGATGGGATAACTTTCATCAAGAAGTTCAGGGCGAAGTCCTTGGAATGCAAAGATCCAAGCTCGAAAGCCGGCTTGTAGAGATATGCCTGCAGTTCATGCGAGACGAATACAAAGGTATGCTCATCAATCTGCAAACACCTACATTTTCAAAGCTAATCGAATGCACGAAGAACATCGAGCCTATAGTTGAGAGGCACAAAAAGAAGAATGCTCCGGAGCGACTTTCGAGCGGCACCACCTACAAGATTGGGAGATTCAGTTACAAGAGGGGACGCGAAGCTGAGGTCAATACAGTTTCACCCCAGAAGCAAGCGAAGGTTGTGAACTTCGACGTACCACCTCTGCCATGTTCGGTGGAGGAGGCAAGCGACCTCTGCAGGAAGTGGCGCAAGGACGGTGTCCTACCGCCGCTCGAGAAGATACCCTCCAAGGAAATGGTGAGGGACCCGAAGTGGTGCGAGTACCACGGCAAGGTCATGCATCCAACAGCGGAATGTAAGAAGCTCAGGATTGCATTCAATCAGAAGATGAAGAACGGCGAGCTGATCGTCAGCGATCACAGGAAGGATGTGCGCAACAATCTACTTCCTGCCCATGCGGAACAAGACTCAAAAGGCAAAGAGGTCGCCATGATCTCGATTGTGGACTTGGAAGAAGTCGCAGAGGATGGTCTACCCATCATTGCCGAAGTCCATGACGACGAGGACTACAGTGTAGACACAGAGGATGAATGTGCCGATCGGATGAAGGGGTCGCACGGCTTTAGCAGATTCTTCGACGAGATGAACTTCTCCGAGAAGTGCCGGACAGAAATGACGAAAGCAATATTGAGGATAGCAGAGGACTACGAGGAGGATCTTGTAGTCTCCAACGGGAAAGTCATCAGGGTGTCTCGCTCTACAGAAAAGATTATGACCTTTTCTGCCAGCGACAAAAAGACAGATGCGAGCCACCAGAGGCCTCTGTACGTGACGGCCATCATCAATGGCGTCGAATTCAAACGAGCATTCGTCGTTGGAGGAGCAGAGGTCAACGTCGTTTCACTCCACACGCTGAAGCTAGCAGGGATCCCCGATCATAAGATTGTCAGGCGTCCATCTCCGCTGATGGGATTTGGAAGCGACTCTAGAATGACGATCGGATGGATCCGCCAGGGCGTGCAGATCGGCAAAATCAAGTGCTCAGCGAAGTTCTATGTCATAGATGCGAACACTACGTATCACATGATCATAGGTCGAGCCTGGATTCATCGCTTTGACGCGGTCCCTTCAACAGCTCACCAAGTCATGAAAGCCATTTGGAACGACAGAATAGTCGAGATACCGGCTTCAACGAATCCGTTCAACATGGATGAAGCACATCTCAGCGAAGCGGTGTGGTTCACCGAGATGGCGGATGAGAAAACACCGGGGCCGTTCAACCCTACTCCTTTACCTCTTTGGGAAGATATCAAGGATCAGTCACCTGCGGGAGTGATGGTGACAAGGGAGGATGCCAAGGAAAAGCCGCCCACACGCGAAGAGGCGCCGCGAATTGCTTACCAGCGAAAGAACGTGTACACTTTGAAGAGAATAGCAAAGCATGACCCTGAGGGCAAGGAGATAGAGTGCTTCTACGCCAATGGAAAGAAGTGCTATCGCATATGAAGGTGCGCGGGGATGTCCTCACACGGGCATGGGGATATCCCTGGGCAAATCAACCAAATCGAGCAGATTGCGCTCACAGAAAGGCCAATGCAGAGCACTCCAGATGAGAAGCTCAAAGAAGCACCCGAATGCATGAAAGACAGACCCAGACCACAGAAGCAAGAGCTAAAGGAAGTGTTCCTCAGCCCGAACGAGGAAAAGAAGAGGCCAGTCTTTCTAAGTGCGGACCTCACAAGCGAGGAGGAGAAAGGACTGCTACAGCTCCTGACTGAGTACAGAGACGTGTTCGCATGGGAGTATGATGAGAAGCCCAGACTGGACACCAGCATCACTATGCATCGTTTAGACATCATCCTGGGTTCTAAACCGATAAAGCAGAGCACAAGAAGCTTCAGGCCGGAGCTTAATGTGAAGATCAAACAGGAGATCGTCAAACTCCTGGATGCCAAGTTCATTGAGCCGAATCATCATCCAACATGGCTGGCCAACATTGTGCCAGTGGTAAAGAAGAATGGACAGCTTCGCATCTGCGTGGACTTCCGAGATCTCAATCGTTTCTGCCCCAAGGACGATTTTCCGCTCCCAAACATCGATTTACTAATCGATTTGACAGCGGGTCATCGCATGTTCAGTTTCATGGACGGCTTCAGCGGGTACAACCAAATCAAGATGGACCTCGAAGATGCACGAAAGACTGCCTTCATCACCCCAGTGGGAGTGTTCAACTACACGGTGATGCCCTTTGGTCTCAAAAACGCAGGTGCAACCTACCAGCGGGCCATGATGGCCCTATTCCACGACATGATGCACAAGGAAGTGGAGTTTTACGTGGATGACCTCGTGGTTAAATCCAAGCAAGAGGCAGACCACCTAGCAGATTTGCGGAAGGTGTTCAACAGATGCAGACGCTTCCAGCTGAAGATGAACCCTATGAAATGCGCATTCGGGGTAACATCGGGAAAATTCTTGGGATGCGTGGTACATCTCCAAGGAATAGAGCCTGACCCTGCGAAGGTTTCAGCCATCGTCAGCATGACCCCGCCGCACAACCAGAGTGCCTTGAAAAAATTCTTGGGGAAACTATCATATCTGCGAAGATTCATCCCTGCGATTGCCGAGATTACTTTCTGCTTCAGTAATCTCCTCAAGAAAGATGCCGCATACAACTGGACCCCGGAGCACGAAGCTGCGTTCGGGAAGCTAAATGAACTGCTAACGTCTTCAAAAGTAATGATCGCACCTCAGTTGGGGTCACCGCTTTTACTGTATCTGACGTCAACCAGGAAATCCATAGGAGCGCTTTTGGCTCAGGAGTACGAAGGTCAGGAAAGGCCCATCTACTACATCTCTCGCATTGTGCAGCCCGCAGAATCAGGGTACACAGACATCGAGCGTCACTGCCTTGATTTATTCTTCATAATAGAGAAGTTGAGACACTACTTTGCGTTGCACAAAGTGGTGGTGGTTACAAAAAGTGATCCCATACGATATCTGCTAACTCACACTACTCCTGGAGGAAGATTGGCGAAATGGTACATGACCATCTCTCAATACGATATCACATGTGTGCGACCACGAGCGATCAAGTCGCAGTCGGTAGCGGATTTGTTGGCACAATTCCCTGACAACATTCATGAGCCCGTGATCGAAGAAGAACTCGAGGGACCCGAAATCTATGCAATCGATGTACCTTATTGGACGCTCCATTTCGACGGGTCGTCAACAAGGAAATGCGCAGGCATTGGGATAGTCTTGACCAAACCAGACGGGGAGGTCATACATATGTCCGCAAAGCTCGACTTCGCAGTCACCAACAACGAGGCAGAATATGAAGCCCTCATAGCGGGGCTGCGTGCAGCGAAGGCTTTGGAAGTAAGCAACCTGACGGTCATGGGGGACTCCAAGTTGATCGTCATGCAAGCCTCGGGCGAATACGGTTTGAAGGAGATTAACCTTCTGTCCTACCGTACTCTGGTACAAAAGCTAGTGCAGCAATTCTGCGATGTGAGGTACGAGCACAAACCCCGAGCAGACAACAGACATGCAGATGCTTTGGCCACCTTAGGATCCAAGGTTAGTACAGACAAATGTCCCGCAAGGATCTCCATTGAGGTGCGAACATCGTCGGCGTTGACAGAAGACGCGTGCGACGATGAACACATGGATGATACGGACTGGAGAAAAACAATTTTACGAGCTATTGCAGAAGGCACAAGCAGCGAAAGCTGGGCACTCACAAGGGGGTATTGCATACATGACAACACCCTTTACTACAAAGGCCCTGGCGGAATACTCATGCGATGTGTTTCCGAGCAAGAGGGACAATTGCTGCTGGAGAAGATTCACCAACATGCTTGCGGAGAAAGCGAGGTGTCAATCTATCGGAAGGCTCAGAGATATGGCATTCATTGGCCGGATATGTCAACAGCCGCTGTCCTGATACAAGGGAAGTGCGAGAGTTGTGCACTGATTAAAGATTCCTTACTCATCGCTCTAACCGACGATGATGCAGATTGGAGGAAACCACTCTTCGATTTCCTCACCCAGGGCATCGTACCTGAATCGAGAAAAGAAGCGGAGAAGCTGAAAAGGAAAGCGTCTCGATATATGGTGCAAGAGAACTTGCTTTGGAGAAGAGGTCATGAGGGCAACTTGCTGCGATGTCTAGACGGCAGGGAAGCACAAGAAGTCATGGACCTTTCCCATCAGGTAGAACACCAAGGAGGTGCGAAACTATGCAGGCAGCTCCTCTCAATCGGATATTTCTGGCCCACGATGGAGGCCGATTGCCGCACCAAAGTACGACGCTGCCAAGAGTGTCAGTTCAAAGGAAACCTAGTGCATGCTCCTTCTGTGGACCTACATGCATTGGGAACGCCATGGCCATTTCACACATGGGCGCTGGATTTCATTGGTCCCATCCGACCAACTTCGCACGGGAATCATTTTATTCTCACCGCAACTGAGCTGTTCACAAAATGGGTGGAGGCGATACCATTAAAGACGGCAAATGCGCTAGCTGTGGTCAATCTCATCCAAGAAAACATTATATGCATGTTCGGAATTCCCAACACCATCCTTTCGGATAATGGTACTCCTTTTGTTAATCGCCAGGTGGCTGCAAAGCTAGCAGAGTACAATATCAGGCAAATATGTTCCACCCCCTACTACCCGAAGGGGAACGGGCAAGCCGAAGCGACCAACAAAACGCCGTTGAGGATTTTGAGCAAGATGGTCGCAGATGACCACAAGAAGTGGGCTGATTCTCTAAACATAGCCCTGTGGGCTTATCGGACTTCTCCAAGGACACCCACGGGGGTCTCACCATTCCTCCTATGCTATGGAGCTGAGGCCGTGGTACCTGCGGAGGTGAGAGTCAATTCGGCGAGATTGGCCTTCCATGCATTGTACGACAATCAACGCGATCATGACTTAGTCTTGCTGGAGGAAAAGCGAGAGCAAGCTAAGAGGACCAACAAGCGGTATCAAGAAAGGATCGCTCGTGCTTACAATAAGACGGTCCAGCGAAGAGATTTTGCAGTTGGAGATTTGGTCTTGCGCGCATCTGACCATTGCATGCGAGAAGCGGCTCACCCAAAGTTCGCAGCTAATTGGGAAGGACCCTTCGAAGTCACAGAAGTCTTCAACAGTGGTTACTGCAGCATACGAAGGTTGCACGGAACGACCTCAACCCCAAGCTCAGTCAACATGCGCTGGATTAAGAAGTACTATCCTTGACTTCTCTCATTTTATGCGTTTTATTATAACGTTGCCTCATGTATTGTATGGCTACGATTCACACAATCTTCTCTCCCATATGAGAGATTTGTAAGCTCATCTACCCCATATGAGAGCACTATAATAAAAGGATTCTCCCAAATGAGAATTTCATATTTCTAGCTGTTAATATTGCTTTATTTAGTTTGTTATTACTGTTAACAATGGGCTATCCGCCACAATAGCAATCTATGCGGAATGCGATCTTAATTGATCATCTAAGCTTATCCGCCACGATAGCAGCTCATGCAACTGCGATCTTAACCGATCTTCTAAGCCTATCTGTCACGATAGCATCCTACGCGAAATGCGATCTTATTTGATCATCTAAGCCTATCTGTCACGATAGCAGCTCATGCAAATGCGATCTTAATTGATCTTCTAAGCCTATCTGTCACGATAGCAGCCTATGAAAATGCGATCTTAACTGATCTTCTAAGCCTATCTGTCACGATAGCAGCCTATGAAAATGCGATCTTAACTGATCTTCTAAGCCTATCTGTCACGATAGCAGCCTATGCAAATGCGATCTTAACTGATCATCTAAGCCTATCTGTCACGATAGCAGCCTATGCAAATGCGATCTTAACTGATCTTCTAAGCCTATCTGTCACGATAGCAGCCTATGAAAACGCGATCTTAATCGATCCTCTAAGCCTATCTGTCACGATAGCAACCTATGCAAATGCGATCTTGATTGATCTTCTAAGCCTATCTGCCACGATAGCAGTTCGTGTGAAAACAGTATTAAGTGATCTTTCAAGCCTATCTATTGTGATAGCAACATATGCGAACATGATCTTAAATGATCCTTCGAGCCTATATAATGTGATAGCAGCATCATACGAATGCAACTTAAAATTCGTCGTTAAGACTGTCTATTGTGATAACGGCATCATGATCTTCAGTGATCTCCAAAAGGCTTATCTGATGAGATGGCACCTGCACTTGAATCTGAAGATGAATCACAAGCCCATCTGCAAAGATGGCACAGCTACGCAAATACGATCTCGAACGATCTAATAACATATCTGCGAATTTATACGGCAGATAGCAAATGCGAAGTGTGTATGTGGCACTACAAAAGGCGAAATATGCCAGTACGCATGCGAAATTGTATTTTGTTGTGACGAGACAGCAGATAATACAAAAGCCATTTATCATTACGAGTCGAAAAGACTTACAATTTATCTGTCTAGATAGCAGCTTACAAACGAAAAAGCTCAAATCTAACTACGCAGCCAACATGGCTTACAATGCATTTGAAAAGTAACTTACAAGCTTGAAGTTACACATCGAGGGAATCCTAGCTGAAAAAGGATGAACCTAACGGTCCTAACACCGGCTATGCAATGCACAGATCTGCGGCCAAAGATCTGTAGCAAGTAGGATGCTTCTGCGAAGAGATCAACTCGCCATTAGCTGCATCCCTGGCGGCGATGGTCTGGGTGGTCCTACGTCCAAGATCTCAGGATCTGACAAGACCCCTGTCTGATCAAGATATGTACCAGAGGAACTACCTGTTCCGACGTATGCAGTCGTGCAAAACAGGGGAAGCAGTCATTCCTCTGGTACTGGGTTCCTTGTCCTGATAGACAAGGGCATTGGCGAGCCTCCTGAGTTCAAGAACGAAGAGGCAAGAAATCCTCCTCCAGGGATGCTGGAGGAGAATTCCGCCGTTCATTACGAGTCGATAGCAAGGTCACTACGGCGCTGCACCTCACCGGGAGGCGGCCGGAAACATGAACTGCAAACATAATAGACGAAGAAAATTCTTCGAATACACATGAGATATCATCTCCATTTTCTTTATGAAGGTTACAAAGATTAGTAAGCCTCATAAAGCGGATCTTGGAAACTATTTCTATGGTACAAAGCGCAAACTCAGGTCTCATGACTTTGAGTTGCCATGAATCAACGAAAAACAAGCGTTGAAGCCAGCAGTTGTAAGGACTCACGGCAAAGCACATTTTTGGGATGAAGAACCCAAATGGCAAAGACAGGGTTTATATAGACCTTGTGGAGACTCTTCAGTTGCCAAGATGAGTCAGCAGAATTCGAAAAGATGGTAAGGTCAATCACTTACGCCTTGAAAAGCGGTAACGATCAATTACCCTACTAAAGGCTACGACGATTCAGTTGCATATCCTAATAAATGACAGATGGTCATGATTCGGATGAACTTCCCAAGGAAAGCGTGCTTATCTTACGAGAAATTAGCGCGAAAATCAAGCAGAATATCAATTGCTGATGTCATAATTAGATATGCACAGAGATATTCCATCAAATCCCGGAAAGGGTAAAACGGGCATGTCGATTCTTTTATTAAAAAAAAAAGGGGGAGAAACCCTAGCAACATTATATTAATGTTTCTAGTAACATTACATTAATGTTTCTGCTATTTGTTTGCTACTTTTGAAATTCAAAAGTCAAAGTAAATTCTTGATAAAGGAGTCATTAAGGGTGAACTGACGGCTCAGATCCTCTACCTGGTCCACTTCTCGCTTCAATTTCTCGCACTTAGCATTCATCTCATGATAGAGCTTCAGAGCCTCTTCAACCTTTTGCTTTTGCTGCTCCACCTTCTGCTTCTCAGCTGCGAGGTTTTGGTGGCCGAGTTTCAAAGTTACGGCTGCGCGAATCAAAGTAACTCTTTTAATAAGAAACTTGAAACCCAGCCTGCCTTGGACTTTAGTCAGAAGATTTTGGCACATGCCAAAAAGCAATTCAGTACTCTGAGCAGAAATGGTCGCAGGTGTGGCCGCAGACAGCTGCTTCAAAATCCAAATGGCCTCGGTAAGAAACAGCCTTCTGTCAAAGGGCCCTATCTCCAGAGATCTCACAAATGATTGGGGATAGGTGAGGCGCATCCGAACTAGTCAGTCCACATCGGCTTGCTTGAAACCTAAAGCAATGTCAAAGCTAAGTCATGATATCAAACTCGCAAATGAATAGTGCGAGATGCAAACAGCAAACCACGACTTACCAGTTCCTTCAAGGATCTCACGAAGAGAAGGAATGTGTATTGCTGGAGTGATCGAACACTGTCCACGCTCCATAGCTCTCCTGTCAGCTGCGAGCTCTAACTCCTCATAGTTAGAAGGAAGAGTATAAGCCGCACCAGTTGCGATTGCAGCCCCGACCTGCGAGCCCCAAAAGCTCCACGCAGGAAGTGGCGTCACAGACTCAGTCATCGCTGGAGGCATAGTGGCAGCCGAAGTTGCTTGGCGAGGGACACTTTCAGATGCTGTAGCATCGACAGTACTTGTTCTTACTTCCTGAGTGCCAGCATGGGCATCTTCCTCCATTAACACAGCGTCAGCTTCGGCATCATCAGAAAGTTCGATGATGTCCTCAAAAGGCACTCCTGCGTATTCAGCAGCTGCGATGGGCTTCTCGGTATGAGAACTCGGCACTGGGACTTAGGATGCAGAAGTTTGACTTCTTTTCTCCAACACGGGTTCATCAGCAGTGCCTGCGATACAAAATGCGATGATGTGAGGTAAATTGTATCATACGTTATTTTACTATCTTTTGCTAAAGCTAAGAGCAAGCACCTCCACACGAAGGTGGGATTGCAGTGTCTTCGTCATACACTAAAGACGTGGAACCATGCCCTATTAGTGTGTCCTCATTAAGCATGTCTTTAAAAGGAGCATGACCTGGGGCGCGAAGAAGCTAGTCATGATTATGCTTCGAGTTACTAATCTTAGTTCATGCATATCGATCAAGTGATTACCTGAGGGTTCACCGCACTTGCCTACTAGCCAACGGCGAATGTCGGCCTTTGACACACCATGCTTTAACGCACCCACAATAACATCTCGATAAGTTACTGTGAGATTAAAAATCTCACCTTTATTGCCGCCTGCGATTTCTTCAAAATCTGCCTAGGCTTGCTCCAAAGCTGCTGCATCCTCTTCTGGAGCCGCATCCTCCTCCTCAGCTTGAGGAGTCACCTCTTCGGGAAGCACATCTTCCTCAGCAGCTGGACGCACTAAGTCGTCGACATGTTGCTCTTCGAGGCTCCGCTGCCTCACACGCTCGAGCTCCTCCTCTTCTCGTTGCCTTCTCCTTTCAGCAGCTTCCGCGGCTGTCTTCCTAGACTCGGCGAGAACGTCCACCGATGGTCTCATCATCATCATCATCTGCGAAGAAACGATTGGTTCAAGATCAAGTTCCAAAAGAATTACGATAATGAGAAGGGAAACGCAGATGGAGGTACCTCCTGATTCTTCCTCATGTATCACATTTGCTCTTTCTTCTTCTTCTTCATTACCTTCTCTGGGCTCCTGCCTCTCGTCTTCTTCCTCCTGGTTGAATGGAACGAAGGTCTCAACTGCGAGCTCCTTCCGTGCTTTACTGGGCATGCGACCTTTGCCTTTGTCCTTGGCAGAAAGGGACTTAGCTGGAGGGGAAGTTGGAGCGCTCCTAGGGGAAGATATTGTAATTCCCTTTTGCCTGGGTCTCTTCTCTCTCGGCGCTGCAGTCGCTGGAGGAGACGGATTATCTCTGGGTGGAGACGAGGACGGAGCATTATCTATCAGCGAGTCAGCAAAAGCATTCATGACTGCGCAAATCCTGGTTTCGACCTCGGGGTCCATCCTCGATGCTAGCAGGAACGACTGTCCTTGTCTTCTGGTGGCAACAATGGTGTTAACCAGCGACTTGAAACGATCACCAGATGCGAATCTCCGCACATGACACTACAGCAAACAGTGTAGAATAAAGGCATCGACATGTGGAAATCAAGAAGCTTAACGCATGCGGAAAAAAAGTCGCTTACCTTAGCAAATGTCTCGCTATATCTGATGACATGCGAGTCGCGTTTCTTAAATGCGGCGTTCTTTTCATTCAGAATGACGTCAGGGCACAAATGGTTCTCATGATCCAACAATGAGTAGCAACCATATTCAGACTCGCTCAGACTGCAATTGGGACGAAACGAAAAAGAGTTTCTTTTGATCAAAGGAGCTCTGCTTGGCTGAGGAGCCGACTGCGTCTCAAATCTGACGTGCTGGGCGATCCAGTATGCAAGCCAGTTCTTGGAACAACCACCCTCGCGGTTACCTGCACGCTGCTCAAAACGAAGATTGTTCATAAAGACTGTTTTGCACTCCTTTGTCAGCAAGCGCTTATAGCAACCTCTGATGATGGACTGTGGCCAGATTGAGGGTGCCACTGCATCAAAGCCGAACTGGGGAGAAACTCGAGTGGGGTCAACATCCACGGTAATCCTCTCATACCTGGGTGCGAGCTCACGAATATGCTCTGCGAGAGCAGGAAGGGAACCTCGCAGGCACCAGCAAAAAGAATTCGCGATAGCGCTCATGGAAATGCGATCCCTCTTCGAAGAGGAGCTCTTCTGAGAAGGCAATACCCTTAGAAGGGTACAGCTTTGGAAACCATCACACGTTCTCAATACGCACGGCATAGGGCCTGGCAACGAACTCTTTCCGATTGTCGCATATCAGGCTCCAGACGCACTTGGTATTGTTCGCTCCGAACCACCTCGCAGCTCTGCCGCAGTTACGCTCCTCCACCTCGCCAGGGGGACACCACTTGTTGGGCTTGGAAGCATTTGGGGCATAAGAAGGCCACCGCTCAAAGACCCACATCGTCAAAAAGGCAATGTTGACGAAGGTCAGTATGTCGAGGCGGCCACGCGACTCTTTCATGGCCATAACCAGCTGATCCAATCTATAGTACAATGTGCCTAAGACCAAGGGTCCAAGTGCGACTCTCTGGCCAAGAGCCAGTTTCACAGCAAGTGGCAGAACATGGTAGAAGACCCCATCGTGCGGGTGACCATCAATTAAGTACCTCGACAGCCAGGCACAGAGGAAAGCACAAAGGGTCAAGTGATAGCCCTTACCCTCCACGTAATTCTTGGCCTCCGGGTCTTGACTCAGAAGCTTCTTGGTGATGCTGCTGTTCCCGTAGTCACGAAAGAAGTACTGCACCCATTTATTCCAAGTATTCTTCGCAGACGTTTCAACCAACTGCCAATTGGGAAGGGCTTTGGTAGTGGTCCACCGGGTGGAGATTTTCTTTACCTCTGATAGGCACTCCTCCATCTGCGTGTACAAAGCGATCTCCGCATCCGTTCTCAAGGGACTCAAATGGTCCACCTCACCCATGGGAGACAGATCGTACAACATGTGCACGTCCTCGAGTGTGGGGGCAGCCTCGAACTCAGCAAAATGAAAAGTGTGAGTCGCAGGCGAGTAGCGGGAAAGAAGGTTTAGAAGCATGGACTGGTCCAGCTTCACGGCAGCACCCTTAATAGCACGAACAGCGAAGTATACGCCGGCCTCATTGAGGGTCGCAGCATGATCGGTCAACACATGGTCAATCCACTCATCCATGTAGTCCAATTTCTGGACAAAAGCTTGGGTGGAAATCGCAGCATATGGGAAGTAACCATTTTCGATTCCCAATCGAACCACGTCCTCGCAGCCAATCAACTCGAGCAAGGCTGAGTTAACTGGAGGAGTCAACGTTAGCAATCCCTCATTGGGGACAGAAGCAGGCAGTTTCTTTGACTTAACCCTCGCGTGGTAGAAATCTTTGCCACCCAGGTAGGGGGCTTTTCGCCACAAAGCTTGCGGAAGATCAGGTATCTCTTCGTCCTCCTTGGTGGGTTTGGTTCCTTTTGTCTTGGCCATTCCTGCGGAAGAGCAAGAAAAAAAGGGGGGAGAAATATGCCACACTCTAGTTTGAATTTTGAGATTCAAGATCTATGGAAAGGAAGATGAACAGTTTCTGGTATCAATTTCAGAAAATTAGAAGTTGGAAATTGTTTGCATTATCAGGGATTTCAAAACCCTACATCCAAGGTCCTTATCATCGAAGGATTAAGCCAAAATTGGGTCCAAAGCTTGAAGCTTCTTCACAAGTTTCAACAGATTATATGTTATGGGTTTACAGATTCAACGCAGTTTGAGGCATATACTGGTATTGTAAATCGAAATTGAACAAGGCCAACCTTGTTTCGTGAAGCCTGCTTGGATACACACAGTTGAAGAAGACGATTTGCAGTTCTGAACTGGTGACTGATTATCTGAATCTGCTCTCGAAGACTTCCGGGTACCATTCACTTTAAGAGAAAGAAGTGATGCTTTGCAACAATGGAGAGTACAAAGTATTTATCCAAAAACAATGAAGGGTTGCGTCCTTTCAGTAGTCGAATCGCAACCGTCACCGTCGAATCGCGCAATCACAGGACAAGCTGACGTCACACCTAAAACCCTAAAGGCGAGACGGCACGACTCTAAGGGTTTTAGGTCATGATGGCACGCACGGGGGCTGAATTTGCTCGTGTTTGAATTGGTGCGTGGCGACGACGCGCATGTTGGTTTCCGCGCATGGAAGTCTATACAGCTATGACCCTTTACGCGCAGAAAGGGGGCTAATGTAGATAGTGCTTTCTGAGCTGACAGATCTTGGCCACGTGGCAACCATCCAGCACACCATATTGTGCTCCACACACACTGGATCACCAGCCGAGCTGATCCATGTGGGGGCTGCGAGACAGAGCCCTCGCATACCACTGCACGTGACTTGTAGGGACTTAGTGGTTTGGAGGCTAGAGTAAGTCATGTCGCGTGCGAGCCAAGCCCGCACGTGACCTTTAGTAACTGCTTTTGAGAGATTTATGGCACGAGCTCCATAAACCCGGTCAATCCGGTCAAACCCGGTCAACCTCATAACGGTTCCGGTATTCGCGCATAACGTGCTGTAACGGTCCCTATATAGGCGGACGAACGTGCCGTTGCGGTTAAGCTAATTAAGCCGCCATTGATGGGCGCATTAACCACACTACAACGGTCACATTCTCCGTCATATATAGGACGTTAACCTTTCCATACAAAGGAGAACACATTAGCCATACGCGGAAGCTCTGCCAAACCTCTGTCTCTCTCTCAGACATTACTACTGCCTTACTCTCTCCCTACACACAACCCAACTCTTCCTGTGCCATCCCTGATCCTCTACATACGGTGTACACGGAGGTCTCCCCGCCCGAATCTCTTGTGCACAGTAGTAATAGTTTCTTCCCTATCAGTTGGAATTTCAAAGTGTTGGAAGAATGAGGTGAGCAAATTGCATAGGCAAGGAGTGTTGTTAAGTACTTAAATTGCATGTTTTAGTAGGTTATTGAACACTTTATAACTTGATTTTATGTGTAATTTATGTATTATATCCCTATTTCTATACTTATGCTTGTTTCTTTTAGTCTGTGTGGAATTTTCTTATTTTGTAGGAAATATTGCGCTTTGGAACTCAAGGAATTATTCCACAAGACTCAAGAGGTGGTTCAAGTGAGCTTAGGAGGGCCAAGGAATATGAAGAAGGAGCTAAAGGGACTTAATTTGAAGAAATCAAGTGATAAAGTGGCTAAAGTTGAAGACAAAGAAACTAATTTGCAAGTTAAAGAGAAGTTTCAAGGGCTTAAATGAAGAGGACAAGGGAAGATAGAGGCCAAAAAGTGAAGTTCAAGAAGTCAAGGGACCAATTCATAAGGCCAAAGTTATGTCAAAGGACATATTTGAGAAGCACTTAACGGAATTGGGGCTAAAGTGTAGGTTTCTAAACGATTTAAGGGCTCAAGTATAATGTTCTTAACGGATCTAAGGTGTAATTGAAATATTCTTAACGTCTTAATAAGAGAAGGGGGTATTTTAAAAGATATCAACAAACAAGTGGGGGCAACCTGCAATTTCTGGCAAACAGCTCAGACACGGACGCACTTCTCTCTCTCTCCCCGACGCTAAGCACGCAGAAGACCAGAGAACTCCATGGAAGCTCCGTGGAAGCTTCGGACGAAGCCTAAAACGAACCCAAATCGACACCAAATCGCGTCAAACCGGTACTAAAATCCTCCCCAGCGCAATAGCTCTCTCATGAATCCATCAATTTGGCCCAAGAAACAACGAAGAAGAATGCCCTAAATCAACCTAGGGTTCGTGAGCATCTACAAATCAACGTTTCAGAGCTTCTGAGTGGAATTGGACGGTTTAGATACGATCTCGGAGGCCAAGGAAGCTCAAATACAAGTCTATAAAAGATGGGTCGAAGAATGTAAGCGTCTCTCTCACATATTTTCGGTTCTACAGTACTGCTCTGTTCTATCTCTGTTTTCTCCTCTCTCTCTCTCTCTCTCTCTCTCTCTGATTTCTCCCCGTTTATGGGTTGTTTTTGAGCTCATCATGCGCCAAGCATAGAGAAAGAGGAAGAGAGTGAGAGAGGAGCTTAATTCTTATCCATATTCGGGTCCGTAGTGCTCTGATTTGGAGATTGTCTCACTGCTGCTGCTTTGTTGTTCTTCACTGTAGCAGCAGCAGCAGCTGAGTTCATCAATCTATATTCATTTTTGTAACTTAGCTTTACCAAATTCTCCATTAGTTTATAGCTAATTCTTAGTGTTTGTAGCTATTTTTCTCTTTGTTTTGTGTACTTAAATGAAGTTGTGAGGTTGAATTAGTGACAAGTGTATTGGTGCTATCAAGTATGAATTCAAATTTTGATTATTTAAAGTGAAATTTCTCTCAATATCTCTTGATTTTTCTATTATGTCTAGCTAATTCAATTGCTTGGGTGATTGGTCACTAGAGAAACCGATGATCCCTAGCCCCTCATTACTTGTTATTTCACTACTTTCTTGAATCATAGTTTTAGTAGTTGTTCACTTAGTTCTTTAAATTCTCAAATCTCAAATCGCTCCATCAATTGATTTTGGTGGATTTGATAGCTTGGCAAGCTTTAAATCCTATATGAGAATTTACATTACTTGCTTTAGTTAGTTCCTTAGTTGCGTTACTCTAGTGATAGTAAGTCATTGTCTAAACCTCCTCTCCTTGTGGATTCGACTCCGAACTTACCGGATTATTACTTGAGACGATATCCTATACTTGGGATTACTTTTCATCGAACAGGTGTTTTCTCTGATTGGTTTGGCTATACAGCATGTGTTCCATCACAAGATTTGGAAGATCAATCTCATAACCATGCATAACCAAATACATTAAGTACAACACCCTTTCAGTGATTAGCTGCTTTGAGTATTCCCTTGGTACCACACATCTCATCAAGATTGTAAACAAGAATTTGGCTTCAACAGTCAGCACAGAGTGTGTTAACTGCTTAGATTTTGTAGGGGTATTGGGTAGAAAGAAATCTCCGTTCGCTAGTTTCAGGGCTTCACACTTTGGAGGGTAGTTACATGTTTCATAGCTCTTAGGACAACCTAGAACATTGGCAAATTCAGAGTGATCTAGTTCCATATCAATGCTAGCAACTTTGGTATGAATCACCAGGTTTGCAGTATTCTTGAGTTGTTTCATGTTTAGGTAAAAGAATCCGGCGAGTCTGGGGTAGGCTATCTCTGGAGGGTTTATAACAAACCAAAGAGAGCTTTTCTTCAACATTTTGATACACCCCAGATTCATACCATGCAACCTAGAAACACTGACCATACTACAGAATTCAACTGGTCTAGAAGCAAATCCATATAGCCATTGAACCCTAGCAACATGAGTAATGAACCATGTGTTATCAAGGGATGATTTCCTACCAATGGATTTCTTCTTCTCTGAATAGATCTGTAGTGCCTTCTCAATGTTCTCCTCTGGTTCATCCTCTGTCACCTTTTCGTTTCCTTTGTCTATTTTTTCAGCCTTCTTCTTCACCTTCTTAGGGCTACCAATATGGATTCCTTTCTGTTTTTCTTGTGTAGACTCCACTGTCTTCTTCTTCTTGCTATACACTGGTGCCTGATCTTTATTTTCCTTCTTCTTGGGAGGAGGAGGTGCCATGCCTTATGCAGTAGGAGTCTTTGAACTTGAATCTCCACTGATGGTCTGAACCTCTTCCACAATGGCCTTTCTTTTCTTCTATGTGCCAGCCCTATAACCACCAACCATCTTTATTCTATTAGAGGCTCTTCTAGTTGTCATTAGGGTTTGGGGAGAAGAAGAGAGAGGTAGGATAGATACTAAGGAGAGAAGAAAGAAGAAGATAAATATAAAAGAGTTTTAGTTTGAAAAGGAAACTAAATATTCTTCCCAATCCTTGAAGATCTGCTGAATCATAAAGATTCAAAAATTGTGTGTGCCGTTGGAAATAAACGATATAATACTATTTTGGCTGAAAAAGGGTATTTGAATATTGAGGGGCAACATTGAGCAATTATCAACAAAGATAACACCCAACATTGAAATATCCAAATCATTGACTAACTAGCATACAGTCTTATTTTTCAAGGCTTTGGAATGGATTTCAAGGCCTTGAAAAGCTGTATGGTTTAAAGCACATATACTCAAAGATTTGAAAAGATTTTCAAGGTTTTGAAAATCAGTTCAAACCTTCGAAACACATAATACTTACCGGATTCTCCCCTAAACCAATGCTTCTTTATTTAGCATGCCCAATTCCAATCTTAAGGCTGAGAATCTTTCATCTGGCAATGGTTTAGTGAAGATATCTGCAAATTGCAAGTTAGTAGAAACAAATTAAAGATTAATATCACCTTTTTGAGCATGATCTCTGATGAAGTGGTGTCGAACATCATTATGCTTTGTTCTTGAATGCTGAACTGGATTCTTTGTAATTGATATTGCACTTGTGTTGTCACACTTGATAGGTATATCTCTGAAATCAAATCCAAGGTCTCTCATTTGTTGGGCTATCCATAACACTTGTGAACAGCAAGCTCTAGCTGCTCTGTATTCATCTTCTGTTGTTGATAGTGCCACTGAGTTTTGCTTCTTTGAATGCCATCTTATTAAAGATGATCCAAGAAATTGACAGCATCCTGATGTACTCTTTCTATCAACTTTATATCCTCGAAAATCAGCATGTAAATAGCCATACAAAGAGAAGTTGGATTGTTTAGGATACCAAAGCCCTAAGTCTTTGGTACCATTGAGATATATAAATTCCTCTTAACTGCAGTCAAGTGTGATTCTTTAGGATCAGCTTGAAATCTAGCACACATGCAAACAATGAACATGATATCTAGTCTACTAGCTGTGAGGTAGAGTAATGATCCAATCATACCTCTATACTCTTTCACATTCACACTCTTACCAGATTCATATTTGTCTAAAGACAATGTAGAACTCATGGGGATCTAGATTTCATTGGATTGAGAAATATTATACTTGTTTAGAAAATCTCTTGTGTACTTGCTTTGATGTAGGAATATGCTTTTCTTCATCTGATGAATTTGAAGTCCAAGAAAGAGGTTCAATTCTCCCATCAAGCTCATTTCAAATTCCGTGCTCATAAGACTTGAGAATTCCTTGAACAGAAGATCATTATTAGCTCCAAACAGAATATCATCAACATAAATTTGAACTACAAGCATGTCTTTCTCATGAGTCTTTATGAAAATGTTCTTATCTACTAATCCTCTTCTGATATCATTTTCCAGTAGAAATTTTGACAATCTTTCATACCAAGCCCTGGGAGCTTGTTTCAAACCATAAAGAGCCTTGTCAAGTTTGTAAACATGATATGTAAAGTTGTCATTTTCAAAACATGGAGGTTGAGCAACATAAACTTCTTCTTGCAAATAGCCATTTAAAAATGCACACTTCACATCAATTTGAAAGAGTTTACATGTTCTTGTGAGATGCAAATGCAAGTAGAATTCTAATTTCTTCTAACCTGGCAACAGGAGCAAAGGTTTCATCATATTCAATACCTTCTTCTTTATTGTAGCCATGAGCTACCAATCTAGCTTTGTTCCTTATTACATTTCCATTCTCATCTAACTTGTTTCTTAATACCCATCTAGTATCAATGACAGACTGTGTTCTTGTTGGAGGAACTAGATTTCAAACCATGTTCCCTTCAAACTAATTGAGTTCACTTTTCGTAGCTATAATCCAGTCTGATTCTTGTAATGCTTCTTTCACTGTTTTAGGTTCTACAAGAGAGATAAAAGCATTAAAAGCACAATGATTCTTCAACTGTGATCTAGTTTGTGTACCAATAGTTGGATCAAAAATAATATTATCAGTACGATGAGATGAGATATTTTTTAATCTCTTCATTGGCGTTCAAGGTTCAGGCTCTCCAATTTTTTTTTTCAAGTCTTTGATAAATTGAGGTAGTAGCTTGATCTACTGTCTTCTCTGGAGATTTTGTTTCAAGGCTTTAAACCTTTTTCAAGGCCTTGTCACTGCCTTCTTTGTTCCTGTAACATTTCCTTGGAACCTTTTGAGGATTCTTCTTCAGTATCTGGATCATGCTTGTTTAGATTAAGATCTGCAAAACCATCACTCGAATAACCATCATAGCTTTCATCAAATATGACATGAATACTTTCTTCAACAAGCTTGGTTCTCTTATTATAAATGTCTTTGAATAACCAAGAAAAATACCTTCATCACTTCTTGCATCAAACTTACCAAGATTGTCCTTACAATTATTGTGGACAAAACAAGTACAACTAAATGGTTTGAAGTAAGCAATGTTTGGCTTTCTTCCTTTGAACAACTCATAGGGGTCTTCTTCATAATAGGTCTGATCAAGCACCTGTTAAGAATATAGTTTGATGTAGTCACAACTTCTGCCCAATAATACTTTGGCAATTTATTTTCCATAAGCATTGTTCTTGACATGTCTTCAAGATTCATGTTCTTTCTTTCAACAACTCCATTCTGTTGAGGAGTTCTAGGAGAAGAAAAGTTGTGAGAGATACCATGCTTAGAACATAATACATCAAACTCAAATTTATCAAACTCTCTACCATGATCACTCCTGATTGAAGCAATAGGTAGGTTTTTCAAGGTTTGATTTTCTCTACAAAGCTTTGAAAATTCTGTGAGAGCTTCGGATTTGTCTCTAAGAAACATAACCCAAGTATATCTAAAAAAATCATTTAAAAAAACAAGCATGTACTTCTTACCCTTTGGAGTTGGAGTTCTCATAGGACCACAGAGATCCTTATGAAATAGTTCAATGGGTCTAGTAGTTCTTACCAAGTTATTTGGTTTGAATGAGCTTCTAGTTTGCTTGCCTTGTGCACATGCCTTGCATACTTCTTCATCTTTGAACTTGATAGAGGGTAGACCTCTTAATAAGTTCTTTGAAACTCTCTTTTTCAAGGTACGCAAGCTAATGTGTCCCAACTTTTTGTGCCAAAGCTTTGAATCTTCTTTCAAGGCCTTGAGACACTTCAAGTTTTCTCCTGCAACTTTGTTAGTTTGAAAAGTATAGACATTGTTTGACCTAGAGGAAGTGAGGATGCAATTGCCAAATTTCTCATCTTGAACCACACATTTCTCTTTGCCAAACATAACCTTGTTACCATTGTCACAAAGCTAAGATACACTAAGCAAGTTAAATTTCAAACCATCAACTAGATATACATTAGAAATGGAATTTTCAGAATCTGTACCGACTTTACCAATACCAAGAATGCTGCATTTTCCTTTGTCCCAAGTGTAATTGAACCTTCAGATTGCTCTTTCAATACTGAGAATAGAGATCTCTTTCCACTCATATTTCTTGAGCAACCACTGTCCATAAACCATATATGTTCTTTGGTCTTGGTGACAACCTGCAAACACCATTCACTGCCTTACCCAGCTGTTAGACCAAGTATGGAATTTAGATACATATTCAGGTTCAACCATGTTAGGTGGTCTAACCCTTTTAGGAACCCAAATCTGTCTAACTTTTCCTTTGAGTTGGAATGGAAAAGTATTCCTCATTATGTGCGGGTACCTTCTTCTAAAATGACATGTCATCTTAACATGACCAATCTTATTGCAGTAATGGCAGTTAGGAGAATTTTTGCTTCCAGTTTCACAAATCTGATAGTGTTCTTTCTGTGAAAATTTTGATTGTATCCAATACCAGTTTTATGAACAGACTTCAAGCTACCTCCAAGAATTAAGTTCAAGTTGTGTTCTGATACTCTAAGTTTTTCTTTGACTGATTCAGATTCTTGAAGTTTCTCAGTTAGAGTAGTCTTTTGTTTATCCAATTAATCAACTTGATGTCTTAGATTAACAATACTGTCACTCAGAAGAGGGTTTTTGAGACCTTGACTTGTGTTTTCAAGGCTTTGAAACTGGATTTCAAGGTTCTGATTCAGACAACAAGATGCAAGTTTTCTTTTGCTTGCTCATGAAATTTTTCTTTCAAAACTCTAATCTCTTTCAGGTAGTCCTCTTCATTTAAAAGCATTGTTCTAAGATCATCAGAGAGGGCTTCTGAAGGTTTTGAAATCAAGCATTTTACCATTACCTCAATGTTCTTTCTGAAATTTCATCATGATTGGCCATAAAGAATAGGTTGGCATGTTCCTCTTCAGATTCAGATTCACTTGAGGTTTCTGAATCACTCCAGGAAGCTATCATAGCTTTCTTTCTTCTATCATGATCTTTCTTCTAAAAGTTCTCGCTCTTTTTGTGTGGACAGTCTCTGATCAAGTATCCTGCATCACCGCACTCAAAGCTATTCATGGATTTAGGCTTATTACCATGTGAAGAAGATTTACCTTTATAGTTTTTTCTACTCGAGGATCTGTGTCTATCTCTACTGAAGTCCTTGTTTCCAAAGTTCTTCTTCATTTTAAGAATTCTGGTCAAGGCTTTGGAAATCAAAGCAATTGGATCTTCATCATCATCTTCAGTTTCAAGGCTTTGAGATGGCTCATTCTCCTTTAGCTTGAGAGCTAGGTTCTTGACACCTTCTGGTAATTCTCCATCAACTTTATTCAAGGATATTTCATGTTTAATGATCTTCCCTTTTAGTTCACCAAGTTGAAGTAATTAGAGATCTTGAGCTTCCTCAATAGCAGTAGTTTTTGGTTCCCATTTTTCCTTTGGAAGACTTCTGAGAATCTTTCTAACTTTATTCATTGGAGATGTGTTTTCCCTATGAATCAAGAGTTTTGACAATGTCAGTGAATCTTTTGAACATGTCTCTGATTGACTCATCTCCATTCATCTCGAATAGCTCATATTTCCTGAGATATATGTTGATCTTGGTTTGCTTGACTTGGCTAGTTCCTTCAAAGGTCACCACAAGCTTATCCCAGATCTCTTTGGCAGTCTTGCAACCTGAGATCTTATTGAATTCATCTGCACTCAAAGCACAATATAAGAGATTCATTGCTTTATAATTTTTGGAAAATTGTTCTAACTCAGAATCCGAGAGTGAGTCATAAGATTTGGGAGTTTTAATCCCATCTTTCTCTGTGTAGAAAGTGTGAGGACCATTCTGAATGATAGTCCAAAGCTCTATATCTTGACCAATGATGAACATTTTCATCAAGGCTTTCCAGTGAACCAATTTGTCTCCACGGAAGAGAGGAGGTCTGTTATTAGCTCTTCCCTGAGAGAAACCACCATCACCTACAGTACTCATAATCACAAGATGGTTAAATATGCAGTGAGACAAGCTCTGATACCAATTGAAGGGGTGTACAATAGGTAGAAATACATGATTAATACTCTAGAAGGGGGGAGGGGTGAATAGAGTATTTTCAAGCCCTTGGAATGAAAACAATTGAAGTATAAAAAGATAATACTATTTCAAGGCCTTGAAATCAGGTTCAAACGCTTGAAATGAAACTGTTTTGAATGCTGCAAAAGAACTAAGAATTGAACTGGAAAGTAAATGCAAGAGACACAAGATATATAGAGTTCAGTCCACTTGGACCTACATCTCTACCTCAGGGATATTCTCCCTACAGGATTTTCAACTCAATTCTTATTAATCAACAGCTAAGCCCTAGATCTCAAGCACATAGAGATGTCTTACTCTGCTACAGCTTGTGGTTCTCACTAACTTATCAAGTATCTACTCTAGATATTTGATTAACTAAGAATTATCTATTGTTCACCTTCGAAAATCCTTGAGAATAAGAACAAGAAGTATTATCAAAATGATATACAAATGAAGTTCAGAAGAGAAGAACAATAGAACTGAATCTGCAGTGAGTATGCAGTGTTCTTCAGATACTTGGATTGAGAGAGATAAATCTGCTTATTTGTTGCTTTTCAATCCTTGAATGTTTTTGAGTGTCTCTGTTAATTATCCTGTTGTATTGCTTCAGCTTTCCCTATTTTTTAGAGCAGTTTGAAATGCAGATCTTCATGATCTTCTCATAACAAACTTCCCTATTTTGTAGCATCAGCTTTGACTTCTCTAACAGCTCCTCCAACAGATAGTTGATTAGTATCTTCAAAGATACTGATTTGATATTGTATAAACTTATGTTAGGAAACTTCAAAACACAAGAAAATTGATCATAAAATCAAATCATCACAGAATTTCCTTTCCTTCAAAACTTAGGTTATGAAATAGATCATGTAAAATAGGAAACAAAATTTTCATGCAAAAATGAGTCAAACAGATGGATTCGATACTGTTAAATGTGTCAAAATACTTTGTCTTTCATCATCAAGTATCAACTAATCAATCAGAGGGGTTTATGAGTTGAATCAAGATCAGAAACTCCCCCTAAGTTCATGCATATAAACCGTAGTCAGTTTCAAGGCTCTGAAAGCTGTTTCAATGCCTTGAAATAGACTAGCTATTTCAAGCTTTTGAAACTGAGTTGAACTTACATAACCGTTTTAGGTGATTATATGATTAACGAGAATAATTGCAACGATTACTTATGTGGGATAAATACCAGGAATTCTCTCTAGGTTCACTAGGGATGATATGAACTTTTGCATTGATTTATGAAACAACAACGTGTCTTTTATAATTAATCAAGCAATATAAAATTCACCGAGTTACCGAATGAATTATCTATGCCTAGAAAAAAAATATACCTAGTTACCAAGTCCATTTCACTTTTAGGCATGCATTAAAGTTCACGATTCTACTCTAACAATCCTAGTTAACAATACCGAGTTACCAAGTAATTATTCGAAAAGGTGGATTGCTCACTTTACCGACTAACTCTCACAGAGTTACCACGTGAGTGTCAATTAAAATCACTCCTACGTTAGCTAAGCGCAAGAATAATAGAATTAAACTCACAAAACAATCCATAATAATAAAAACACACGCTTGATTAAGTCTAAACCATGAATCACAATTTCAAAACATCAAGTTCATAGCACAACCCTAGCTACCAAACGAGAATTCCCAGCAAAAAGGGTTTAGCTACTACAAGACATGATCAAAATACCGAGTTTGATGATTATAAACAAAAACTAGCGAGAAGAAAGAGTTTAGGAAGCAAACATATTGATCCAATCACTACCAAAGCTCCACACACGTCTTCTTGCTCTCAAACACGTCCCAAAACCTTGCTAACTACTGATAATCACGACCTAATTAGCTTACATACGTTTCCAAAATAACATAACAAAGTTTTGCACAATTGCATAAAAAACCCCTCTAAAATTTGCTCCTGTCAGCATAGTCTTCGTACGAACAGGATCCTCTTCGTGCGAACAATTTCTCTTCGTGCGAGAGGTCTTCGAGCGAAAATTTTCTCTTCGTGCGAAGAGATCTTCGTGCAAAGATTAAACTCTTCGTACGAAGCTCTTCCCAGATAAGTACTGCAGCATGTTATGCGAAGACAATCCAGCAGCTCCAAATTTTGGCTAAGTCTCGAGTCTTCGTGCGAAGACAACCTTTATGCTGATTTTTCCTTGTCTTTTTCCGTTGGGTTCCTCGTTTCCGAAGCTCGTTTCCATCTCCCACATGATCATCCAACCCTTGTTTTCATGCGAATCACAACACGAAAACACAACCCGCGATCATATCACAATAAAATCTCGGAATTACACTAAAACGCCCGGATTCAACAAGAATAGCTCAAGGAACTCATTTTCACAAATAATAGCAAAATTCACTCGAAAAGACGATAAATTCTTCATGTTGAACACACAAAACACAGAAAAGTATGTAATAAAATAACTCTAAAAACGGAGTTATCAACTACCCCCCACACTACATTTTGCTCGTCCCCGAGCAAATATCCAAGTCAAACTCAATTTCCCGAATGAAAATCACTTCATTCAATATCAATCCAACTTTCATACATCCCCAAATACCTTTGCATACCTTCCCTACGCCATGCGCATACTATTACCAACCTTGCATGCGAGTCCGAGACGACAATCAAGCCACAAACCACCTTTTACTAGCCGACACGACTCGATAATACACAATGCACCTACATGAAAATGCAATATAGACAAAGCAAGAATTGAAGAAACGATATTTTTTTCTTTTATTTTGCGAGATCGGGCAAACTCCATTAGCTCAAACCGGTCATCACGAAATGATGAGAAATCTACGGACAAGGCATGAGTTGAAACTAAGCTCGACAACGAGAATCTCCCCTAGCTAGTATAGAGAGCCTAGCCTTACTAAGTACAATACTACTCTACCTCTTCGAGTGTGCCAACAAAATAAGAGGCTACGCTAGGCTAAGCCCCATTCAAGGTCCGAGCTCCTATTCCACTAACGATTTAGAATGATGAGGCTTTAGGACACAAGTATAATCATGAAGTATAAGTCCTAAAGCGTCACATTCTCACAATAAAACCCACATCTCACAAACCATCACCACGATGATAGAAACCGCAACCCGAAACTCACCGTCTCCGGCCCTCAATTCCCTCAACCCTCGGTACAATAATGATCTCCGTGGCCACCGTTGCGAATCGCGCATGAAATGCAAACCGTCGTCAATGCAGTAGTCGCTTCCACCCCTCGTTTTCCATTAATCTCAATTTCCTCCCTTTATTCCACTCTCCTTTTTTTCTCTTTTTTTCTTTCTATTTTTTTCCTTCTTTTCTCTCTTTTTTTTCCAGACTCTCTCAATATCCAAAAGTGCCGCAAAAATATACCCGAGTGGTCTTCCACGAGTTAAGAAAAATAATCATTTTAGAGGGAGTAAATCAACAATCCAATAAATATGTATCACAACTAAAATTTGTCTCCCCCTAGCTCCATGAAGTACACGGTGCCACTAAACAAAGCCGCAAAACAATCGAAGCACGTGTGTGGGAGTGGCGTCGTCCAAAAGCTCAATCTCGATGTCCATAGTCAAAATTCGACACCCCCACACTAGAGTATATTTATGTCCCCTCTCAAGTAGTCCAACATATGTAGGTTTCGTGACTAATCCAACCGAACCTCCTACACCAAGGTGATTAAAATCCGGTACCTAGCACAATCCACCAATTAAGCTCAACAAACCCCATTTGTCGTGCAGTTTAGATGTCACGCACTCACGGCTCTCCACAACTATGTCCATGTTGTATTGACATGGAACACCGGCACACTGAAGTGCGCAAGCCTACTCACTCACCCTTGAATCCCCTCAAAAATATCTAATGAAGCGCATGCGATCATGTTAAACTCACAAATATGTGAAAATAAGCTCTCCTCATCGAACCCCCTCAACTATGACTCCCTCGTGATGCACTAAAGCGGTGATTCTAAACGATTTATGTTGAAGGCCAAGAATCGTCACCCTAAGTCAAAAGGTTAGAAAATAATCCAAGGCTCAAAGCGGGTTTTCCAGTGGTCCTACAAGGTGAGATCTAACAAGCATTGAGTTATCTAATACACGTCTTCGCACAACTGTTCAATGTGCCACTACGAGGCGGGGTGGCGACTACCTAAGACGTACACATGAACGTTCGTCTTGTTTAGCTCACACCTTGCTCAACTCTTGTAAGAAAACAAGGTACACACTTTAGATTTGAAAAATCAAGTAAGTGTCAAGAAATAGGTAGGCATTCCCGAAAAAAAAAAAGTCTCTCTATACATACTAGGGGGAACTCACGTTGTCACTCTCGGTCGCAAATCATGCCTTATGCCTGAACTTCTCACACTTCCTCAAATTTTTTAATTTTTTATGGCTTTTTCAATTTTTAAATTTTTTATAGACTCCTACTCTATATGCAAAGGCCAACTCGAATAACAACTTGATTGGGGGTAGGGGGACTCAATAATTAAAACGTGCAAACAGAATAATGAATAAAAAAAGAAACAAGGACATAACAAAAACTACATATATGTAACTGACAATGCAAGACTCGATTTGGTTACTAAAAGGTACAACCACCCCCACACTAGGATGCATCATTGTCCTCAACGATACGACGAGGACTCCACAATCCTAACGTAAGGGCTCTCTTACCTCCCTACTCATCATCATCGGAGTACAGGGCATCCCCGTCTCCATCCTCATCATCCCCGTCATGCTCTTCCTCTTCTTCATCACCTTCCTCATCATCGTCACTGGGTGGAACCGGATTCTCGTACTCATCCTCCTCAAACTACTGTTCAGTACCTGAAATCGGTGGGACAAAGTCCTCTTCTGCCTGATCACTAGACTGCACCACCCATTGACCTACCATCTGAATCAAATTCCCCAAATTTACCTGATTGCTCCTAATGATAGAAAATTGGCGCCTACTCTCCATACGATCTCTTTTCATCTCCTCTCTCAACGCGTCATAGGCCACCTGATTTTCAAACCGAGAGCTCATCTTCTTCGTACCCTTTCCCTTTGTGGAGGCCGACTCATCAAACCAAGAACACTTGCGGGCAAGGAACCTAGGCAGGTCTATGTCTCCTCCCGGTATGTGAACCTCTGCAGTCTTGGCAAGATGAGTTAGCAAACAAGTATGCCCCGGCCCCAGCTTGTTCTCCTTAGACACCCTATTTAGTCAGTTGGCCCAGATCATCTTCGGGATGTCAATCCTTTCCCCAGACCAAAGACACATGGCCATTACACACAGCTTAAAGGAATACGTGGGATTATGTGTGATTCCCAGAACCAGTTTTCCAACATCTCACAACACCATCTAGCTTGGGGCATAAAATAATTCTTATGGGCTCTCCACTAAGGCACATCTCCTTTTCGATCCCACGGCACTACCCCTTATGCAAAATAGAAATAGTTCACCCTCTCAAAAATCTCCTCATTCCTCAATGTATCATGGTAGGCACACTTTTCTGTCAAGTCCGGGAACCCGAGTGCGAGGCGAATAGTCTCTGGCGTGAAGACTATCCACTTGCCCCGGCAGTAGACAAGTTGTGGATCCTGACTCTCGACCTCCTTGGCATACCTCAGGTTGAAGCAAAATTCTCGGGCTATCTTCGAGCTAGACTTTCCTAACAATTTAAACCAGTCGTTCAACTTTTCACGCTCGTAGATAGCCTTCATTACCTTAGACATATCCTTAAGAAAAGGAAATTCCTTCTCCGGACTGCCCTTTATTCTTCAAATAGTGGTCAGTAAAGGAATCAAGATGGGCTTCATATGTCACAAACCGATAGTTGCAAAACCTATTGGGCCCCACTTTGCTCTCTCTATAGTTTATCTTAGATGTCTCTCTACCCCGAACCCCAGGATCACGAGGCAAGGGTTTCACCAAAATAGAGTATTTTGGCAACTCCGGAATCTCTAATGGAGGCTCACCCGAGTCGGATGCCTCATGTGACGACCCATCTCCTATCTTCCTTTTCTTTCCACCACCCGTCATTTAGATGAAACAAGTATACGACTAAAACGAAAAGCAAATGCACAGTGACAAGAAGTGTGTACAGAATGTAAGAAATTACGCCATTAATCAAATATATCCTAGGAAACTAATCAATCGCCCCCAAGCGTCGCAACTAAACGACAACACTAAAATTTGGGCTTTAACTCAATGTTCCTAGACTCGATTAAATTAAATTGCAAGAGAGATTTAGGTATACATGTGGCACCCGGAGTACCGTTCTTATGGGTGTCGTCCGCAAAAAATTTCACCAAGAAGGGGCTGAAATCAGCCGGTGAATTTTTTTTCCTGAAAACTGTTTGCTTTCACTTTCTACACTCCTCTCGTAGTCCCCGTCACTTCTCTCTTCCTAATCGGAGCTTGAATCTACACCGAAAATCCCCAATTTCAGATCTAGGAATTTAGAACCATAAACCCACTTGTCCACAATTCGTCCAAAAGCAGGAGATGGTGATGATTTCTGCAGTACCCCCTTGGATTACGCCCAAAATCACTTCAAAATCCGCTAAGAATCAGTAAATTATGAAGCAAAGTGGGGGATATTTCATTTTGCTTGTTCTTGGCGTCGGTAGAGAGAGAGAGAGAGGAAGAAGAAAGAGGCCTTTGGTATGAATGAGGAATCTGCTCCTCTTCATTGTTGATAGGGCTTATAAGCCATCTAAAGGGAATACCAAAACTACCCTTACTAAACCCCCTTTCCTTCTCTCTTGCTGCGGTCCAAAATTTTCCTTCTGCCCGATGTCTTCGTATGAACAGGGCTTTCTTCGTGCGAAGAGGTCTTCGTACGAACAAAATGTCTTCGTGCAAAGAGGTCTTCGTACGAAGACTGTAACCTCTTCGTGATAAGATCTTCATGAACAGGTACTGCAGCATGTTTCTTGAAGACAAATTTCGGGCCCAAAATGTTTTCTAAGTCCCAACCTCTTCGTACGAACACATTAGTCTTTTTTGCGAAGACACTCCTGGACAGCTCCAAAAACATCAGTTTTTGTAGTTTTCCGCGTCTTTGATCGTGACTTTGCTTTCCGAAGGATCTCCTCGTCCTCGAGACTCCTTTTTTTATATAAAAAATCCCATGATCTGGAGAATATTTTATTCTTCAATTTTGTGCATCCAAAGGTACCTTTTGCATTTTCGGATGTTTTTGGACGCGTTTTACGCACTTGGGGTGAGTTTGGTAGAATGGTTTTTGGTGGAAAAACTGGTTTTTAGATTGTGGTGGAAAGTTTTTGGTTTTTATTTAAGATTTTGTATAAACCATTGTGTTTGGTGATGGTTTTTAAAACAGATTTAAAACTGAAAAAATGTGTTTGGTAGTGGTTTTTAAACTAAATCCAATATGTTAATTGACAAATTTACCCCCAATATGGCTATATGTTTTTTTCTCTTTCCAGATTTTCAAATAACAACATCGACTATATTTCAAAAGATAAATGTCATAAGTTGGGTGATAACTTGACCATTGAAGGTGTGAGCTGGAGTGAAGATTCCTAGCATGCAGAATTGGTAACTATTTAGAATTGGCAGTGAAGTCAACAACAACAACAATTGGAAGCCTATGAGATGTGTGAGAGAACCAAATTTTGATGAAAGAATGCAGTGGCATTTCTAAGGCGATCAAAGAGTGACTTGATACCATCCCCCAAGTACCATAAGTTTTGTCAAAAGAGAATGCCCCTGGTTATGTTCATGCTATCTAAGTTAAAGAAATTTTTGTCTCAAGTAGTGTTGATTTTGAAATTTTGAAGTTTTGATCCAACAAACAATTCGTAATGGAGTCCTCCAATTATGGTTCCTAATTTATTAATATGTAAATTTTTAATATTTAAAAAAAAAGGGGGAAGGCAACTAATACAGATAAGTGACCTAAGGTTAGCTTTGTGATTATGAAAATTGTGTGAGGGCATTTTAGTCATGACAGAAACAAAAAATAAACTGGAAAAAAACCTCCAAATCTTGGTTTTTTCTTTCATGGCAAAAGTGAAAATAAACTGGTTAAAAAACTGGTTTAAAAACCAACCTAAACAAACACTTCTAAAAAACTATTTGGTTTTTCCACCAAAAACCAAAAAATATTAGTTTGCCAAACGGACCCTTGAGCATCCTTTTTGGCATAACTTTCTCATCCAGACTCCGATATACGCAATCCATCTCTCTACGGAAAGCACTCAACCACACCTACACAATGGCACTCTTCAATTTCGCTCTCAGTACTGTTTGTAAAAATTCACCTCGTAATATGTGCCATTGTGCCAACTTTCTCTATTTTGCAATGCCTTCTTCACGTATATCAAGACAGGGAGTCCAGATATTCATTCTTTCCCAGGTGCGTGTGATGAGTGAGTGTGAGAACGACATCCTTCATCAATTTCTTTGTTCCGAATCCCGATACGCATTTTAGTTTGTTGTTTCTCGATTTTCATGCTATTCTTCATACGCGCATCAAGACGGGGGATCCGGGATAAGCCTTTCACCTAGAGTTCATGCACACACTCATTGGAAAAATTAGTCCCTCTCACTTGCACCTCTCAAACAAATCAAAATGAATAAAATAAACATGACATTATTTAAATCTATAATAAAACAATAAATAGTTCGGGTTGCCTCCCAACAAGCGCTTGTAATTTAAGGTCGACGGCCCGACCCACTTACCTCAGAGAGAATCAATAGCGGGAGTCTCCTAGAGCCATTCAATGACTCCTATGAAGTTCCCGTCCACATACGGTTTTCTCTGTGGCCATTCACCTTGAACCGGCCTCCGTTCACATCTTCTACCTCAAGGGAACCCCGTGGGTAGACTGCAATAATTGTATATGGACCACTCCATCTAGACTTCAACTTGCCTGGAAACAGCTTCAGCCTGGTGTTGAATATCAAAACCCTTTGTCCAACCTTGAAGTCTCTCGGTATGATATGCTTACCGTGCCATTGCTTGGTCCTTTCCTTGTAAATTTTTGCACTCTCATAGGCCATCAACCGAAATTCTTCAAGTCCAAGTAATGGCTGTTTCTTGTGCTCACCCGAGAGCTTAGCATCCAAGTTGATCTTCTTCAAGGCCTAAAATACCTTTTGCTCAAGTTCCACCGGGAGATGACATGCCCAAGGGAGTCTTGTATGATGTCCGGTCTGCCCATAGACTGTCATCCAAGTGTAAGGACCAGTCTTTGCATCCCGGATTGACTGTATTCTCTAGAATTCTCTTGATCTCTCGGTTAGACACTTCAACTTGCCTATTTGACTGCGGATGGTAGACCACTGATATCTTGTGTGTCTTCACCCCATATTTTCTCAAAAAATTGGCAAAGACCCTGTTCATGAAGTGCAATCCGTCATCACTAATAATGGTCCTGGGCGTCCCAAACCGCATAAAAATGTTTTTGCGCACAAATCTCTCTATGGTAGCTCCATCATTCTTTGGACACGCCAAAGCCTCCACCCACTTGGTGACATAGTCAACAGCCAAAAAAATATATAGATTACCAAGTGACGAGGGGAATGGCCCTATTAATTCAATACCCCACACATCAAACGGCTCTACTTCCAACACGAAATTTTGAGGCATCTCATTTCAGTTGGAAATATTGCCGGTTCTCTGAAACCGGTCACACTGGTGCAAAAAGAGATGAGCGTCTTTATGCAATGTAGGCCAAAAGAAACCACTCTGAAGAACCTTGGCTACTGTTCAAGATTTTCCAAAATGACCCCCACAGTTCAACTCATGGCAGTGTCTGAGAATCTCTAATGTGTCTGGCGGCGCTACATACCTTGGCATTACATTATATGCACCCAGTTTGAACACATATGGATCATCCCAAAGAAATTTTCGTGCATCTGCAAAGAACTTCTTTCTCTGGTGGGAGGACATGTCTTTTGGGAATATGTTGAGCGCCTTGAAATTTGCCAAATTCGCAAACCAAGGCACTGCTGCGACCACTACCATAAGCTGTTCATCTGGAAATTCTTCTCTGATTGGCACCTCCTCATGCTTCTCATTCTCCAAACGTGATAAATGGTCGGCCACTACATTTTCTACCCCTTTCTTGTCCTTTATCTCTATGTCAAATTCTTGCATCAACAACACAAACCAGATCAGTTTTAGCTTGGCATCTTTCTTGGTGAGTAAATACTTGAGGGCCGCATGATCAGTAAAGATGGTCACCTAAGAACCCACAAGATATGGCCGGAACTTGTCTAATGCAAAGATAATACCTAGAATTTCTTTCTCCGTGGTAGCATAGTTTACATGAGCATTGTTCAAAGTCCGACTAGCATAGGAAATGACATGAGCTACCTTGTCATTCCGCTGTCCCAGAACTGCTCCCACCGCATAGTCACTGGCATCACACATGAGCTCAAATGGTAGGGTTCAATCCGGCGTGGTGATGATGGGTGCACTAACCATCTTTTTCTGAGCAGATTAAAAGCTAACTTGCACTCTGCATTAAAATCAAAGACCGCATCTTTTTCAAGCAACCCAGACAAAGGCTTGGTGATCTTCGAGAAGTCTTTAATGAAGCGGCGATAAAACCATGCATTTCCTAAGAAACTCCTTACCCCTTTGACATAAGTAGAGTAGGGAAGCTTCTCAATCACCTCAATCTTGGCTCTATCCACCTCTAAACCGTCGCTGGAGATCTTGTGCGCCAAAGCAATGCCCTCTGTAACCATGAAGTGACACTTCGCCCAGTTGAGCACTAGGTTGGTGTCAATGCATCTATCCAGTACATGGGAAAGTTGCTGGAAGCAGTATTCAAATCCATCACCATACAATAAGAAGTCATCCATGAACACTTCAAACTTCTGCTCCATCATATCAGAGAAGATCGACATCATACACCTCGGAAAAGTGGCAGGCGCATTGCATAACCCGAAAGGAATGCGTCGAAAAGAAAAAGTCCCATAGGGACATGTGAATGTCGTCTTCTCCTGATCTGCTGGCTCAATGGCAATCTGGTTGTACCCAGAGTACTCATCCAGAAAGCAATAATGAGAATGATGTGCCAGCCTATCAAGCATCTAATCAACAAATGGGAGGGGGAAATGATCATTCAATGTGACATCATTGAGTTTGCGGTAATCCATGCCAACTCTCCACCCAGTAACAGTAAGAGTGGCAATCTGGTCACCTTTTCCCCTTCCACCACAGTAATACCTCCCTTCTTAGGGACACACTGCACTGGGCTAGTCCATGTGCTGTCAGAAATCGGATAGATGATGCCCGCCTCCAACCATTTAAGCAACTCCTTCACCACCTCCTGCATATAAGAGTTGAGGCGGCGCTGAAACTGGACTACCAGCTTCTTATTCTCCTTGAGCGGGGTCTTCTGCTGGCAAAATGTGAGGCTGATCCCCTTGATATTTTCTATGGTCCATCCCATAATTGCTTTCCTTTCCTGCAGCACTTTCAATAATTGCTTCTCCTGCGCCCTGTCCAGACAAGAAGACACAATCACAGGTAAAGTATCATTAGATTCAAGAGATAAATACTTAAAATGTGCGGGTAAATGTTTCAACTCTAAATTAGGAGCAATATCTAGAGAATGAGTAAGAATCTTCATGCTTCCCTCATTAAAGAGGGGTAGGGGCTAGCGCCATTGAGCTTCCATAGCTTGCTCTTTTTCGCTAGAGTCGAATAGAGCAATTTCCTCATATAGCCGCTCTAATAAAATGTCTTCCTCCTCATTCGGTGTGTATGCCTTCACACCAATCTCATCGCATAAGCGGGAAACTTCATAGCTTTAAAGACGTTGAAGGCAACTTTCTCATCATTGATCCTCATCGTCAAATCACCGTTAGCTACATCAATGATGGTCCTCCCCGTGGCCAGGAATGGGCGGCCAAGGATAAGGGGGACATCCTCATCAGCCTCCATGTCTAGGACCACAAAATCAGCTGGGAAGATGAGTCCTTCAACTCTCACTAGTACATCCTCCAAGACGCCCCTTGGACGTTTGATGGTGCAGTCTGCCATCTGCAAGCACATCCTAGTAGATTTTGGTTCTCCCACACCAAGCTGCTCAAAAACGGATGTGGGCATCAAATTTATGCCTGCGCCAAGATCACATAGTGCTCTCCCATGAAAAGCATCTCCCAATGTCACAAGAATGATGAAACGTGCTGGATCTTTCATCTTCTTTGATAAAGCCTTTTGAACAACGGCGCTTAACTCCTCATTCAGTGTTACAGTCTGAAAATCATCCATGTGTCTCCTATTAGAGAGGAGGTCCTTGAGAAATTTCGCATACTTTGGCAATTTTGAAATGGCTTCCGCAAAGGGAAAATCGCTATAAAACTTCCTGAAGATATTAACAAACTTCTTGAAGTGATGAGAATCCTCTTGGCTCTTCAATCTCTGCGGGTATGGCACACGCACACTATGTTCCTCTCTTGGCTTAGGCTTCTCCCCCGACTTCCTACTCGTGTTCTTTGATTGGGGAGTCACGGTAGGCACAAGAATTTCTTCATCCAACGCTTTTTCAGTGGCCTTTGTCGCCTCATCTCGCACGTGGGTAGGATATGGAGGATCCTTAGTGGTTTTCCCACTGCGAGTAGTGAAATCCTTCACCTGCTCTGGTTGAGAAATTATTTTAGAAGGAAGCATACCAGGTGGAAGTCTAGTACTTTGATTGAAAATTTGCCCATTTTGCGTCTCATGACTCTTCATTAAGGCTTCCACAGAGACAATTTTGCTCTCCATTCTATCTAGATTAGCCAGCAGTTTTCTCAATAAAGTTTTTGCCTCTTGGTCTTCTGGTTGTTGAGTCTGTTGCTGTGGAGCTTCTCTTTGCACTTGGTATGGAACATTAGGCTTCTGGCAGGGTGCATATAATCCACTGTTTGGATTGGCATAGCTGAAGTTGGGGTGGTTGTGGTTATTAGGATGATAAGTGTGTTGGGAATCGTATTCAGAAATCCATATTTATGGTTGAATTAATAATTCTTAATAGATAACTATTTGCATTTTAATTTAGCAAACACGTGAATGCATATGCTATTTATTATTCTCCATATAAATATGCATTACACAGCCAATATTCCGTACCTAAGACAATCGGACATGCAGACGAGTTCGGGCATGCGCGAGATTGATTGTCAGTTATTTATGGAATATAAGTAAGGGTTCACAGTCTAGATAATTTCGGAAAAATCATCGGAACGACTGTAGTGTAACATTATAGTGACACATCTCGGTCAAGGAAACAGTATAGTTTCAACTTGTTACACTAGCATACTTTGTGTATGTTGAACAGGACCGCCATATCAAATATAATTATCTCGGACTGATCGAAGTGAGATAATATAATATTTCATCATTATTGGCAATATTGGAAACTCTTACTCTATGATTGCTTATGTGGACACAAATCTCGATTAATCATTATTTTGATATATTGAGTGAGATTCAAATGCGACTCGACAATCCTGGTATATTGGATAATGATTGTTATGATTTGGTAAAAGCTAAATGAATCATGGAATCCACGTCTCGTATGAGAATGATGTACCCTCCAGGGAGCTCACTAGGTTTTGTTATGTCAAGTCTGGCCAGCTGATTATTTGTAACGAGACATAACGAATAAGAGTTGAGCGGTTTAAATCAGGGAATACATAAAATGTTGATGAGATCGAAATTGTCAGTAAGAGTAGATCAACATTAACGGGTATATGTAATCTTAATGTGGGGAGTTATTTGATATTAATAACAGGAGCTCATACATAATGATGAGAATAAATGTCGGAGTGCAATTATAGTTTTATGGTGGAGTAAACTATAATTAATAATTAGTTTTGAATTTAATTCGGGTTGAATTATGAGTTCAAATATATTAGGGTAATGATTCTTACAAAGCATTATTTGATTCTTACAAAGCCACTAATTATAGTTGTGGCGTAAATTACATATTTAGCCCTATCATAAAAATCAACACAATACAATTAGGAGTAACTACCTTTATTATCTTTCTCTCTCCATAATTCTTTCTCCCTACACCATCTGTTTCTCTCTCATAAAACTCCTGCAATGTTCTTTTAAATTCCTCCTCTGTTATTCTTTTACAGCAGACCCAAATTTGATTTTGAATATATGCTCATGTAATAAGTCCTCGATGAGAGTTGAAGCCATGTGAAAATCATGGGCCACCATGATTATGACCAAGAAATCCATCAAGGAAGTTAAAATGAAGTTTTAGTGAATGATTCTATTAAAAAGCTTCTCCCTTCCTATATTTTAACTCATGATCTGGAGATTAGGAAGAATAAAGAAAGTACTATTTTTTTTTGAAACAAAAAAAAGTACTATAATTGATCCTTAATTGTGCAATAGCATCACAACAATTTCAAAATCGAAGAACTGGGTTTAAAAATTTCAATGGTGCGGGGAAATGATGAACAGGGGCTTGTGGGTTAACTGGAAATAAACCTCCCTCAGTAAATACATTATTTATGGTACAGAGAGGAAGCTTCAATCTTAAAAAAATTGTGACTTCTTAATAAAACTATGTTTTTCGTTGGATTCTCTGACCGTTACGATGAATTGCACCCAATTTACATTTGAATCGTTTGGAACTGTTGTCAATCAAGGGTTGATATAGATGAATTCGAGGTTGGATAATCAATTTAGGCTAGGAAGAGGAACATACATAACTGGGGTTGTAGTGCCCGGAATCAAAGATTGTCTGGTGTTCAACCCACATCTTCGATTATCCAATCGCGCCAAGATTACAAATTTCTCTACAAGCCTCTGGCAGCTAAAGGTTTCCGGCAAAATGTGTTAGAGATGGGGTTCCCAATTAGAACAACTTTGAACGGGGAATATGAGTGCTAGGAATTGGTGGAAGATGAATTATGTTTGTTTGCATTACATTCTAGGGTCCCTGATTTTATGTATGTAGGTGGTTATGGAGGAAAGAGAGAGAAGACACAATAAATTTAAAGGGTAAAATTGGAACTTAAATTACAAATCTAGTGAGTGGCTTTGTAAGAATCACCATG
The DNA here is from genome assembly GCA_023055425.1 of Linanthus parryae. Classification (NCBI taxonomy): domain Eukaryota; kingdom Viridiplantae; phylum Streptophyta; class Magnoliopsida; order Ericales; family Polemoniaceae; genus Linanthus; species Linanthus parryae. The sequence goes on from JALGPY010000001.1 coordinate 87,824,963, forward strand.
TGCTTTGTAAGAATCAACTCCCAATATATTATTGGGAGCGGATTCATTTATTTTCTCCAGAGGTCCCCGACGTAGACCAACACAAGCGTGATCATGTGATTCACAAGTGTTTTTGAGTCTCAAGTGTGTGGAATGTAAATTGAGAATATGGTTGGTATTTTATAGTTGATGGGACTATGTAATGTATACCGACCATTCACATTTATTTTATAGTCGGATGAAAACAAGTCATATATGAAAATCGTGTATCTCGACGAGACGGACGCAATGGAAGAGGTCCCGGTGTCAGATTCGGAACATAGCTTTGTCAGTGGCTTGTCAAATCTCGGAATTCGCGTCGTCCTACTCCGGATGGACTGTGGTAAGTTTTATTCCGCAAGCTAACTTACCACAATAATTTTTTGAATGCCTATGATTAATTCTCTGCATAAATCACGTAGTCCAGGATAAATCTTGTTAAATTTTCCATTCAAGTGGTATCAGATCCAACGTTGATTTTATGCTTAGATTAATCTAGCCATGTTGTCCATCTAAAATACGGTATTGTGTGAATGGACTGCATTGTGCTAATGCTGTTTTGCAGATTCATTGTTATTATGGCCATACTAAAATTTAATTTTATGTTTGTGGTTGTTGTTTTATTGCCGTGTTTTTTGCACTATTTTGGGTTGTAAATAATTGTAAAGTCTCCGGTTTGTGGAGAATAGTAAAGTAATTAGTAGCTTATTTTTCAATTTTATGTAGTCTAGATCCATGTAGTAGGATAGGACCATGTAATAGAAATTGAAGGAACATTGTGGATCCAAAAAGATCGGACGAAGACGATGGAGCATTCAAGTATTGAAAGCGACTATCGAGACGATGAAGACATGACCATAATAACAGTTTATGTGGTGTTTTTGTTATTATGAGTGGATGTTTTATTATGTTGTGTTGATTGGTATTTATTTGTTAATACCAGTCCATCCTAGCTCTTTCTTCCCATATGACTTTTTTGACTCGTATCTGGGACACTTTGACCGGGTGATTTGGATAGCAAAATAATACGATTTTTTGATAAGTTTTTCACTATATTATAGAGCAACTTTTACTCTACAACACTATGAAAATATTATTAAAAAATTACATCGGGTCAAAGTGACCTAATGAATAGTGAAAAAAGTCAAATTGGGAAGAAAGAGCTGGGACAGAGTGGTAGTCACTAATCAAGATATCACGGACAACATGGTTATTAAAATGGTTGTATGCATGTCAATATCAATCTAATTGTGTCTGAACATTATTTTATTAAGGAAATGTTATTCGCTCATTTGAGATCAAAATTTGTCACAAAATAATTGTTTGTTTAAACTAGATATTATTTTGTAAATTTTGGTCAATTCAAATAGGAGCATATTTTTCAAAATTAATAATAAGTATTTCAAACAAAAACATTAAGTGGATAAAGGGTTTTATTTGGCAAATTAATGAAGCCCAAGGCCTCCATTACTGATTTGGAAATAATGTAATTGATATGAGTGCCCCATCGGTACCATGGTTAGTTACATATTGTTTGGCAAATTTCCTTACAAGGATAGTTGTTGAATCGAGTTTTGTTGGACAAGTCTCCCCGTTGGAGCTGTTCTTTAAAACTACTAGATTCAGTTCAGTACGAAGTAATGGTTGAATCACTTAACAATAAAGTTGTTAATATCCTCCCATCGAGTTCTTGTTACTAATTTTGTTGGGCCTAAGAATCGGCTATTTAGTTTTATTGGACAGGTAAATGTCCAGATAATAAATCTAAAGTGATGTTGTCTGTTTGACTTATTTCAAAGTCGATTGGCCCATCGTCACAGGAAGTTGAAATGGAAATCGAATTGACGATGAATTCTAATATTAGTTGAATTCAAAGGTTAAGCATACTCAGGGACATAAATATTTTTTATTTATCGTGTTTGTCAGATAATTAAAGATGCTAGGTTTTGAACCCAGGATGTGATTCTTGAATGATATAAATTAACTAGAATTACAATAGTTGGAAGAGAATTTTAAAAGTTGTCTTAACTGCGAAGGAATACAAGTGTGTGTTGACCAAGTTTTGCACTTTAGAAACTAGTGATGAGGGGGTGGTGTAAATACCGGGGCCTATCAAAGGTAGGATAAGGTTGGTGAGATGTCGCTCGTTACATCTTGGCATATGTAAAATGTAGTTCAACATCAGCATCAACAGGTGTCAGATGCATACGATATGGTGCAAACATGTAAAGATGTTGGGCATCAAGATCAAGTTGCAATGTAAGTGGCAATAAGGCATTTAATGAACACATAGATGAGATAGAGCCATGCACGTAATCATGTTCTAAGGATATTACATCTTTTTAAAGAACATGTGATCAAGGGATCTCATATCGATAATGAAAACTAGGTCGGTCAGATAAAGAGGTCTCATATAATTCTTTTAAGCAATTTTGAATGAATAATGATAGGTTGAGCTATTCATTGACAAAAATGCTAATTGAATTATTTGTGGGTGAAAGACTCGTCAGGAGTACAACTAGTATATTGGTGAATGAATATTTGTTCTACTTCTAAACCATCTGGTAGTAGGAAGTAGAAATATATTCATAGATCCAATTAAGGTTGTTGTTTTTATTCCTTTGACGTGATGCTAATAAAAGCCGAAAGGCAAGAATTTTATTTGCTATCATAAAAGACACCAGGAAGAAACGACTTAACAATTTAAGACAAGGATGAACAACTCACTCGTGTCTTGTACACTATTCGTCATATCATGTTTAGTTACTCGTTCAACCAATCCTGTTTTTGTAGATACGAGAGAAACTAATCATGCTTGGAATTCTTTATGAGGGTTCAGGACAAGTAGACGATATGGTAGTGTAGGGATAGACATCATAACAAGAGATGCTATGAGAGTAGGTACTCTTGCAGTGGGAGGATTTTATGGTAAAACTTTAGTATCGAGAGATTGTCTGATGTGCTAAATTTGATGTAAGTTTTTTTGCCTAAGGTATTTGTAGCATAGTGGTGCCAATTGTATATTAAAGTACTATAATATTTCCTAATAAAAAAAGATTATTCGAATAACATCACTGATAGAGGAAGCATATTTTTCATAGATATCATCGAATCAGTGAAGTGAAGTGTTATTCAACTATTTTTTTATCGTCTTAAGATTATTCATTAGAGACTGTTTGATACTTTTGTATTTAGCGCACTCCAAATTGATCATGACTACATCCATGGAATTGTGGAAAAGGGTAAAATCTTTTCAAGACACTTTTAGGTACGGAGAAGTCATTCCGATAAGTTACAAGCTAAATTAGAAGTATGTCTCTTGGTTGAATATTAGAAGGATAAGAATGTTACTTATTTATGATCTTAAGGATCAGAAGGTTATTGTCGACACAATACCTGATTCTTGGAAAAGTGAATCATATGAATAATAAACCCGTAACATAGAGTTGTTTTAAAGGAGCTTAAGGAGATGTTCAATTTGTTAGTTTTGAGATAACACAAACACAAGAAGTATAAATTTATGTTGTTTTGAATACACGAGAAACGAGATATCTTTGTCATAGTGGGAGAGTTATATGACAACCTCATAGGTTGAGCTACTTGGGATAAGCTGAATCCCTGATAAGTTTTAACTCAGTCCTAATACTATGAAGATACAATGAATGTTGAATATGCAGAGTCATGACATTAGTCTGTAGCATTTGAGATAACATTCATGTAGTATAACTACCTTTTTGACATTGTAGATTTGCAAGATGAGATAAAAAAAATCATCGGTTGCAAATGGACCTACAAGATAAAGATAAGAGTAGACGGAAAGGTGAGAATCTTAAAAGCTAGGCTAATTATGACGGTAGCTATATATAGGTTTATTCAGATTCTCGTTCGTATTTGCTGCTCATTTCAGTAATGAGATATGGAAGATGTATGTCAGGATGGATTTACTCATTGGAATTCTTGATGGATGCATCTACATGAAGCGACCAAAAGAGTTAGTTGTGCAAGATAAGGTGAAATACAAACTTTAGATGTCAATTGACATGGGGATTAAGCTAGTATTCAGATCTTACAACATGTTTTTTGACCAGGCTATCAAATATCACAGTTTGATTCGTGTCTTAGAGAATCTCGCGTGTATATGAGATGCAACGAAAATTGGTAATATTTCTTGTGCTCCATGTTGATGATGGATTATTGGAAAATATGTTGGATATACATCTTCAGTGAATGTGTTATTATCTAGTAAACGTGATATGTGGGATTTAGGTGAAACCATTCAGATTCTTGGTTTGAGCTTTCACGTGGTCGGGAGAATAGAATGATGGTTGTTTCTAAAGTCACATATATCAGTAAAGTTCTTTCATGTTTCATGTATGCAAAGACTCCAAGTGAACGTTATTTCTTATAGCGTGTGGAGTTTCTCTGTCTAAGAATCAGTGTTTAGAACACGTGATTAGATGGAGAGGAAAAACAGGTGGAGCCTCATGTATACTATGTATAGTATTTGACAGGATAACTATTTTGCTTTTAGCATGGATAATAGTTTCAAGTCACTTACAATGAAAGAACACTTGTGGACTGTGATAAAAGCATACTCGGGTATCTAAGAAGATTTAGAGTAGATATGCTGGTTTATCACACAAAGTCTACACATAGATTCAGACTTCCGATTATGAAGGGTTTCTAGATCGTTTTTTTATGGATTTGAGAATAAGTGGGAGATTGTTGGGAATCGTATTCAAAAAGCCATATTTATGGTTAAATTAATAATTATTAGTAGATATCTATTTTCATTTTAATTTAGCAAACATGTGAGTATGCAAATGCTATTTATTATTTGCCAAATAAATATGCATTGTAAAGTCCAATATTCCGTACCAAAGACAATCGGACATGCAGACGAGTTCAGGCATGCGCGAGTTGATTGTCAGTTATTTATGGAATATAAGTTAGGGTTCAGAGTCTAGATGATTTTGGACAAATCATCGGAACGACTGTAGTGTAACATTATAGTGACACATCTCGGTCAAGGAAACAGTATAGTTTCAACTTGTTACACTAGCATACTTTGTGTATGTCGAACAGGACCGCCATATGAAATATAATTATCTCGGACTGACCGAAGTGAGATAATATAATATTTAATTTTTATTTGCAATATTGGAAACTCTTAATCTATGATTTCTTATGTGGACACAAATCTTGATTAATCATTATTTTGACATATTGAGTAAGATTCAAATGCGAGTCAACAATCCTGGTATATTGGATAATCACTCTTCTGAACCAATCATGGAATCCACGTCTCGTATGAGAATGATGTACCCTCCTGGGAGCTCACTAGGTTTTGTTATGTCAAGTTTGGCCAGCTGGTTCCAGACATAACGAATAAGAGTTGAGCAATTTAGATCAGGGAATAGATAAGATGTTGATGAGATCAAAATTGTCAGTAAGAGTAAATCAGGACATGTTTCCCATACCTGAGATTCTAATTAGAACACTGAACACCAATCTCGACTCAACTACAGAAAGAAGTGAGGAAAGAAAGGGTCATGAAAGTGGGAATACGCCTAGTTTGGCTCTCGATAATGGGCATTCTTCTACTACGCAATATCTCCGATGTCTTAGAGAAGCAAGTACTCTACCTTGTCTTAAGACTGGAGCGAGTTCCCAACTCTCCTAGAGCTTCTAGTCTTTCGCTGCATGAACAGGTATCTGTAATCTTAACGCGGGGAGTTATCTGATATTAATAACAGGAGCTCATACATAATGATGAGAATAAATGTCGGAGTGCAATTATAGTTTTATGGTGGAGTAAACTATAATTAATAATTAGTTTTGAATTTAATTCGGTTTGAATTATGAGTTCAAATATATTATTGGGAGCCAATTAATTTATTTTCTCCAGAGTTCCCCGACGTAGTCCAACATAAGCGCGATCATGTGAGTCACAAGTGTTTTTGAGTCTCAAGTGTGTGGAATGTAAATTGAGATTATGGTTCGTATTTTATAGTTGATGGGTATTACAATAAACCATATGATTATGACTTAATTGTAAGCTACACTAAAGTTTGTAGGGAGGGACATGCTATGTAAAAGTTTTCCTACAAGGGACTTGTGTGCAATTATGGGTATTCCTAATATTAGGGTTAGTAATATGTCTCTATAAATAGTCCACCGTAGTTCTTAAGTAATGATGATTGATATTACATCTTATCCACACAAGAGATAAAATCCTAGCTGCGCATCCATGAGCTTTTCATGTTCGAATCACCGTTGAACTTGAATCGGAGCTTGGATCATACGTCGGAAGGCTTCCGGACATACCAGATTTCGTTTTTGGGTGTTTAGGCCTAGATAACGATCCTTGATCGCTTTTGGTAAAACACGAAAGTTGAAGATCTCAAAAAACGAAGAGAAAGGAAGAAATGGCACGTTGATCGGAGTTGTAGAACTCCAGATATTGCCGGTCAAAGTTTCTGGTCCGCCATTGATTTTCAGTAGGATCTGAATTCAGTTTTTAGAGCATAACTGGAGCTACAAATATCGGATGAAGACAAGTCATATATGAAAATCGACGTGACGGACGCAATGGAACAGGTCCAGGTGTCAGATTCAACACAGAGATTTGTCAGTGCCTAGTCAAAGTCTCGGAATTCGCGTCGTCCTAGTCCGGATGGACTGTGGTAAGTTTTATTCCGCAAGCTAACTTACCACAATAATTTTTTTAATGCCTATGGTTAATTCTCTGCATAAATCACGTGGTCCAGGTTAAATCTCTTCAAATTTTCCTTCAAAGTGTTGGACCACTGCTGCTGTCGTCGTGGACCCATGTAGTTAACATCTTCAAATGCGTAGCTGTATCCCTAATTCGCATCCGCCACCATTTCTCCAACCAATTTCACATGTGCCAATAGATTCATGCCGCTGAAGGCCGAAGTCATAACTGCCATTTGCTGTTCAAATTTCTGCTCCACCATTGTCTCAATCTTGCTAACTAACGCGCCATCAGATTTTGAAGTTCTACCAGTCTCAGATCTCGTAGATTCACGCTTTGCCATACTAGTAAGCAAGTCTTGGCAGCTCTGCACTCCCAATCCCATAAAATTACCATGAGCCATCATGTCCTGTTCCTTTGTTGTCTCTCTATCTAGGGCATTATAGAAGTAGTGCAGTAGTTTGAACCATGGCTCTCCGTGAGTAAGACATCTGCTAAGGAGTTGATTGAATTTTCTCCATTTGTCTCCCAAAGAATCATCCTCTTGCTGAGTAAACTTTGTGATGTCCTCCATTCTTTGTGCAACCTTGGACGGTGGAATTTCTTGAGAAACTCTTGGTAACACTCTGCCCATGTAGTAATACAACCCACCGGAAGCTCCATAAGCCTTGTCTTTGCTTTAACTGATAAAGAAAAGGGAAAGAGCATTAGCTTTACAGTGTCATCTGGCACCCGCTGATCATGAATTGTGGAAGTAGTTTGGTTGAAGTTGAGTAAATGGGCATTTGGATCATCCCCCGCAGCTCCAGTAAAAACACACTCATCTCGAACCATGTTGATTATCTGCTGACGCAATTCAAAATGATCTGCATTGATTTTTGGCCTGACGATAGTAGGCAAGTATCATCCGGTGTGGTTCTGAAGTAGTCCACCAAAGGACGCTCATCAACGTCAGCATTGTTGACTTGTGCTGCGACATTCTTCATGTTGTTTCCACCGTTATTTCCCCCATTATTGCCTCCATTATTTGCACCGTTGTTACCTCCATTGTTTCCAGAAGCTACGCCTGCACCGGGGGCTAGATTCAGGCGTGCTATAGCTGCTTCCATCTCAACCATCCGAGCTCTAAGCTGCTCGATTTCTTGTGCTCTAGTGGTTGCTTCTTGCACAACTGCTATTCTGGTGTGCACAAGAGATTCCGGCGGGGAGACCTCCGTGTGCACCGTGTGTAGTGGATCAAGGATCGCACAGGAAGAATAGGGGTGTGTGTAGGGAGAGAGTAAGTCAGTAGCAATGTCTGAGAGAGAGACAGAGGTTTGGCAGAGCTTCCGCGTATAGCAGTGTGTTCTCCTTTGTATGGAAAGGTTGACGATCTATATATACTGGAGAACGTGACCGTTGTAGTGTGGTTAATGCGCCCATTAATGGCGGCTTAATTAGCTTAACCATAACGGCACGTTCGTCCGAGTATATAGGAACCGTTAGAGCACGTGGTGCGCGAATACCGGAACCGTTACGAGGTTGACCGGGTTTGACCGGATTGACCGGGTTTATGGAGCTCGTGCCATAAATCTCTCAAAATAGTTACTAAAGGTCGCGTGCGGGCTTGGCTCGCACGCGACAGGGCTTACTCTAGCCTCCAAACCACTAAGTCCCTACAAGTCCCGTGCAGTGGTATGCGAGGGCTCTGTCTCGCAGCCCCCACATGGATCAGCTCGGCTGGTGATCCTGTGTGTATGGAGCACAATATGGTGTGCTGGATGGCTGCCACGTGGCCGAGATCTGTCATGTCAGAAAGCAGTATCTACATTAGCCCCCTTTCTGCGCGTGAAGATTCATAGCCGTATAGTCTTCCATGCGCGGAAACCAACATACGCGTCGCCGCCACGCACCAATTCAAATACGGGTAAGTTCAGCCCCCGTGCGTATCATTATGACCTAAAACCCCTAGAGTCGTGCCGTCTGACCTTTAGGGTTTTAGGCGTGACGTCAGCTTGTCCTGTGATTGCGCGATTCGACGGTGACGGTTGCGATTCGACTATCGAAAGGACGCAACCCTTCATTGTTTTGGATAAATACCTTGTATCCCCCATTATTGCAAAGCATCACTTTTTTCTCTTAAAGTGAATGGTACCCGGAGATCTTCGAGAGCAGATCCAGATAATCAATCACCAGTTCAGAACTGCAAATCGTATTCTTCAATTGTGCATATCCAAGCAGGCTTCAAGAAAACAAGGTTGGCCTCGTTTACTTTTGATTTAAAATACCGGTGTTTGCCTTGAACTGCGTTGAATCTGTAAACCCATGAAATCTGTGAAGAGGCTTTGATCTTTGGACCCGCTTCGTTTTAATCTTTCAACAATATTGGATCTTGCAATTCCCGAATTTCTGAAATTGGTACCGGAACTGTTCGTTTTCCTTCGCATAGATCTTGAATTCCAAAATTCAAACTGAAGTGTGGTATTTCTCCCCCCCCTTTTTTTTTTTTTTTTTTTTTTTTTTTTTGCTCTTTCGCAGGAATGGCCAAGACAAGAGTAACCAGACCCGTCAAGGAAGATGAAGAGATACCCGACCTTCCGCAGGCCTTGTGGCGAAAAGCCCCCTTTTTAGGCGGCAAAGATTTCTACCATGCGAGGGTAAAGGCGAAGAGGATGCCCGATCCTGTTCCAGTTGAGCGATTGCTGACGTTGACTCGCCCAGTTAACTCAGCCCTGCTCGAGTGGGTTGGTTCCGAGGATGTAGTTCGATTGGGGATCGAAAACGGGCACTTCCCATACACTGCGATTTCTACTCAGGCGTTCGTCCAGAAATTGGACTATATGGATGAGTGGATTGACCACGTATTGGATCATCACGCCGAGACTCTTAACGAAGCCGGCGTATACTTTGCTATCCAGGCTATGAAGGGTGCTGCCGTGAAGTTGGATCAGTCCATGCTTCTAGACCTTCTGTCCCGTTACTCGCCTGCGACTCATACGTTCCATTTCGCTGAGTTCGAGGCTGCCCCCACGCTCGAGGACGTGCAAATGCTATACGAGCTTTCCCCCATGGGCGAGGTAGACCCTCTGACTCCCCTGAGGACATCTGCGGAGATTGCCTTGTGCACGCAGATGGAGGAATGCCTAGCAGAGGTGAAGAAAATTTCCACTCGGTGGACTACTACCAAGCCTCTTCCGAATTGGCAGTTGGTCGATACGTCTGCGAAGAATACCTGGAAAAAATGGTTGCAGTACTTCTTCCGAGACTATGCGAACAGCAGCATTACTAAGAAGCTTTTGAACGAGGACCCGGAGGCCGAAAATTACGTAGAGGGCAAGGGCTATCATTTGACCCTGTGTGCTTTTCTCTGTGCCTGGCTGTCAAGGTATCTGATTGATGGTCACCCCCATGATGGAGTCTTCTACCATGTGTTGCCGCTTGCTGTGAGGCTCGCTCTTGGCCAGAGGGTCGCACTCGGGCCCTTGGTCTTGGGCACGCTGTACTACAGGCTTGATCAGCTGGTTCTGGCTATGAGGGAGTCGCGTGGCCGCCTCGATGTACTGACCTTTGTCAATATTTCCTTTTTGACAATGTGGGTATTCGAGCGCTGGCCGTCTTATGCTCCAACTGCTCTCCAACTTGAAAAGTGGTGTCCCCCAGGCGAGACAGAAGCACGTAACAGCGGAAGAGCTGCGAGATGGTTCGGAACAGGCAACCCCAAGTGCGTTTGGAGTTTGATATGCGACAAACGGAAGGAGTTTACTGCCAGGCCCTATGCCACGCGTATTGAAAATGTGAGATGGTTTCCAAAGCTATACCCCTCTAAAGGCATGGTCTTTTCAGAAGAGCTTCTCTTTGAAAGGGGACCTCATTTCCATGAGCGCTACCGCGAGTTCTTTTGCTGGTGTCTGCGAGGTTCCCTTCCTGCCCTCGCCGAGCATATTCGTGAGCTTGAGCCGAGGTATGAGAAGATCACCGTGGACGTTGACCCCACTAGAGTTTCTCCTCAGTTTGATTTTGATGCGGTGGCCCCATCAATCTGGCCCCAGTCCATTGTCAGAGGATGCTACAAGCGCTTGCTCACAAAGGAGTGCGAGACGGTTTTCATGAACAATCTTCCTTTTGAGCAGCCTGCGGGAACCCGCGAGGGTGGTTTTTCCCAGAACTGGCTCGCATACTGGGTTGCCCAGCGAACGAGGATCGAGACAGAGTCGGCCGCGCAGCCGGGTAAAGCTCCCTTGATCAAAAGAAATTCTTTTCCGTTTCGCCCCACTTGCAGTCTGAGCGAGTCTGAGTATGGTTGCTACTCACTGTGGGACCGTGAAAACCATTTGTGCCCCGATTTCTTTCTGAAGGAGCAGGTCGCCGCAATCAAGAAAGGCGACGCGCAAGTCGTCAGATACAGCAAGGCTTTTGCTGATGTAAGCAATTTCTTCGCACGTGTTAGGTTTTCTCAATTTCCTTGTGCTGACACTATTATTCTGTATTGTTGTAGTGTCATGTACGGAGATTCGCAGCTGGTGATCGCTCCAAGTCGCTGGTCAACACCATTGTTGCTACCAGAAGACGACAGCAGCCGTTCCGGCTTTCATGGAGGATGGACGCTGAGGTTGAAACAAAGGTTCGCGCAGTCATGAATGTTTTTGCTGACTCGCTGATAGACAATCCTCCGGCTCCGTCTCCTCCTGGAGATGACCCGTCTCCTCCAGCGACTGCGGCGCCAAGAGTGAAGAGACCTAGGCAAAAGGGAATCACGATTTCTTCCCCTAGAAGCGCTCCAGCTTCTCCTCCAGTGAGGTCCCTTTCTATCAAGGACAAAGGCAAAGGTCGCATGCCCAGCAAGGTGCGGAAAGAGCTCGCAGTTGAGTCTTTCGTTCCCTTCGATCAAGAGGGAGAGGAAGAGAGGCAGGAGCCCCAGGCAAGTGATGAAGAAGAAGAGGCAACAGTTGTAATGCATGAGGAAGAATCAGGAGGTACCTCCGTCGCATTTCCTTTCCCATCATCGTAACTTCTTTGCACTTCTTTTCTTTAAACCATTCGTGCATTCGCAGATGATGATGAGACCGTTGGTGGCCTCGCGGCCAAAAGACAAAAGAGAGATGCCCCTTCTGGCATTTCAGATGAGCCCATAAGCGAGGACGTTCTTGCTGAGTCCCGGAAGACAGCCGCGGAGGCTGCTGAGAGAAGAAGGCGGCGAGAGGAAGAGGAGCTCGAGCGTGTGAAACAGCGGAGCCTCGAAGAGCAGCATGTTGACGACTTAGTGCGTCCAGTTAGCGAGGAAGACGAACTTCCCGAAGAAGTGGCTCCTCATGTGGAGGAGGAAGATGAGGTTCCCGGAGAGGATGCAGCAGCACTAGAGCAAGTCCAAGCGGACTTCGAAGAGATCGCAGGCGGCGATAAAGGTGAGATCTTCAATCTCGCAGTAACTTACATCATCGCATTCGATGTCGCAGGTCATGCTGAGGGACCTGAGCTGGAACAGAGAAGTCAGTCTTCTGCGCCCTATGTTCCAATTCCGAGCTCCCATACCGAGAAGCCCGTCGCAGCTGCTGACCACGCGGGTGTGCCTCGTGAGGACATCATCGAGCTTTCCGACGATGCTGGAGCTGACACTGTATTGATGGAAGAAGACGTCCATGCTAGTGCTGACGAGGTAAGGACAACTGCTGCTAATGCTTACGCATCCGAGAGTGTCCTACGACAAGCGACTTCGACTGTCCCGTCGCCTCCGGTAATGACTGAGTCAGAGGCACCCATTCCTGCGTGGAGCTTTTGGGGCTCGCAGGTTGGGAATGTAGTCGCAGCTGGCGCGGCCTACATTCTTCCTCCGGACTACGAGAGATTAGAGCTCGCAGCTGATAGGAGAGTCATGAAGCGAGGGCAGTCCTCGAGCAACCCAGCAGCTCGCATTCCTTCTCTTCATGAGATTCTGGAAGGAACTGGTAAGTAGAGTTTTACTGTTCGCACGTCGCATCGTTCGCTTGCGAATTTCGATATCATAACCTATCTTTGACATCTCCTCAGGTTTGAAGCAAACCGATGTAGACTGGGTGGTTCGAATGCGTCTCAGGTATCCTCGTTCGTTTGTGAGATCTCTGGAGATCGGGCCCTCTGACAGGAGGTTGTTCCTCACTGAAGCCATCTGGATACTGGAGCAGCTGTCTGCAGCAACGCCTGCGACCATTTCGGTCCAGAGTGCTGAATTGCTATGCGGCATGTGCCAAAACATCGTGACCAAAGTCCAAGGCAGAATGGGCTTTAAGTTTCTTAAGGACAGAGTCACGCTGATTCGCGCGGCTGTAACTTTGAAACTCGGTCACCAGAATCTCGCAGCTGAGATGCAAAAGGTGGAGCAGCAGAAGCAAAGGGTTGATGAAGCTCTGAAGCTGTATCATGAGATGAATGCCAGGTGCGAGCAATTGAAGCAAGAAGTGGAACAGGTGGAGAAGCTGAGCGAGCAGTTCGCGCCCCAAGACTCCTTAATCAAGAATTTGCTTTGATTTTTCTGAGTCTTGAAAAATAGCAAGGAAATAGCTGAAACATTAATGTAACGTTTTGAAACATTAATGTAATGTTGCTAGGGTTTCTCCCCTTTTTTTTTAACAACGAACAATGAATTTGCCCGTTTTACCCCTTTTCCGGGATTTGATTGGACATTTCTGTGCATATCCAATTATGACATCAGCAATTGATTCTCTACTTGATTTTCGCGCTAATTTCTCGGTAGATAAGCACGCTTCCGTTGGGAAGTCCATCCGAATCATGACTATCCGTCATTTATTAGGATACGCAACTGAATCGTCGTAGCCTTTAGTAGGGTAATTGATTGTTACCGCTTTTCAAGGCGTAAGTGATTGAACTTACCCTCTTTTTGAATTTCGCTGACTCATCTTAGGCAACCGAAGAGTCTGTACAGGGTCTATATAAACCCTGTCTTTGCTATTTGGGTTCTTCATCCCAAACATGTGCTTTGCCGTGAGTCCTTACGACTGCTGGCTTCAACGCTTGTTTTTCGTTGATTCATGGCAACTTCAAGCTTTGAATCCTGAGTTTGCGCTTTGTGCTATAGAAATAGTTTCCAAGATCCACTTTATGAGGCTTATTGCTCTTTATAACCATCATAAAGAAGATGCAGATAATATCTCATGCGTATTCGAAGAAGTTTCTTCGTGTATTATGTGTGCAGGTCATGTTTCCGGCCGCCTCGTGGCGAGGTGCAGCGCCGAAGTGACCGTGCTACCGTCTCGTAATGAACGGCGGAATTCTTCTTCAGCATCTTGGAAGAAGAATCCGTCACTTTCACGTTTGTGAGCTCGGGGTGACGAACCGTCGCGTTCATCCCCGTCTACAAGGAGCCCTTGCCCTTTGGAGCTTCTGCTTGCCTGTGGATCGCCGGAACCGGTGGCTCCTTGGGCAAATGTTATGGGGTGCATATCTGACAACGGTCTTGTCGGATAGCGGGATCTCGAGCGTATGGCTTCATGTGGCTCTTTTAGAGCAAGATCCCCTCTGCTACAGATGTTCACCCGCAGATCTGGGCGTTGCGTAGCCAGTTTTTGAAACCGGTGGGTTCATCCTTTGCAGTCCGGGTTTCCGTACTGCGTCTCTGCTGGCTTACCAGCCATTTTTCGAATGTATTGTAAGCCATGTTGGCTGCGTAGTTAGATTCGAGCTTTTCGTTTGTAAGCTGCTATCTAGACAGATAAATTGTAAGTTATTTGACTCGTAATGATAAATAGCTTTCTGTATTATCTGCTATCTCTTTACAACAGAATACAATTTCGCACGCGTTTCGGCATATTTCGCCTTGCATAATGCTATGTAACTGTTTCCCATCTGCGATATATTGATTCGTGGGTGTTTCACTAGACCGTTCGAGATCGTATCTTCGCAGCTGTGCCATCTTGGCAGATGGGCTTGCAGTTGGCCGTTGCAAATCATTTAAGATCATGTTCACAACATTGCTATCGTAACAGATAGTCTTTAGCAGATCGATTAAGATCATTAAGTGGTGCGAACTGCTATCACAAAAGATAGGCTTTATTAGCGAACTGCTTGAGATCGTTTCTCGCATAAATTGCTATCGCAACAGATAGACTTTTAGAAGATCCAGTAAGACCGTCTTGCGCATGCGTTGCCATCGTAACAGAGGCTTGGGTGATCAATTAAAATCACTTTGCATATGAGTTGCTATCGTAACAGATAGGCTTGAGAGAATCAGGTAAAATCGTTTTGTGTATGGGTTGCTATCGTAACAGATAGGCTTTGATGATAAATTGAGATCGTATTTGCGTTTAGCTGCTATCGTGAGAGATAGGCTTTACATGATCAACTAAGATCGTATTTTCGTTTGACTGCTATCGTATGAGATAGGCTTTGGATGATCAATTAAGATCGCATTTGCGTTGGCTGCCATCATGAGAGATGGGCTTTAGATGATCAATTAAGATCGCATTGGCGCTTGGCTGCTATCGCAGGAGATAGGCTTCAGAGGATCAATTAAGATTGCATTTGCGTTTGGCTGCTATCGTAAGAGATAGGCTTTACATGATCAATTAAGATCGCATTTGCACTTGGCTGCTATCGTAAGAGATAGGCTTTACATGATCAATTAAGATCGCATTTGCACTTGGCTGCTATCGTAAGAGATAGGCTTTACATGATCAATTGAGATCGTATTTGAGTTGGCTGCTATCGCAAAAGATAGGCTTTAGATGATCAATTAAGATCGCATTTGTGTTGGCTGCTATCGTAAGAGATAGGCTTAGATGATCAATTAAGATCGCATTTGCATTAGCTGCTATCGTTAGAGATAGGCTTTAGATGATCACTTAAGATCGCGTTTGCATTGGCTGCTATCGTTAGAGATAGGCTTAGATGATCACTTAAGATCACATTTGCATTGGCTGCTATCGCTAGAGATAGGCTTAGATGATCACTTAAGATCGTATTGCATTAGCTGCTATCGTTAGAGATAGGCTTAGATGATCACTTAAGATCGCATTTGCATTGGCTGCTATCGTGAGAGATAGGCTTGGATGATCACTTAAGATCGCATTTGCATTAGCTGCTATCGTTAGAGATAGGCTTAGATGATCACTTATGATCGTATTGTATTGGTTGCTATCGTAAAGAGATAGGCTCATATGATCAATTAAGATCGCAGTTTGTATGAATTGCTATTGCAGCGCATAAACCATTGTTAACAGTAATAACAAATTAAATAAAGCAACATAAACAGCTAGAAATATGAACTTCTCATTTGGGAGAATTCTTTTATTATAATGCTCTCATATGGGAGAGATGGGATTACAATCCTCTCATATGGGAGAGGAGATTGCGTAAATCATAGCCACATGAGACATTAAACACGTTATCATAAAACGTATGAAATGAGAGAAGTCAGGGATAATACTTCTTGATCCAGCGCATATTGATTGAACTGGGAGTTGAGGTTGTACCGTGCAACCTTCGTATGCTGCAGTAGCCGCTATCGAAAACTTCTGTGACTTCGAAGGGTCCTTCCCAATTAGCTGCGAACTTTGGGTGAGTTGCTTCTCGCATGCAGTGGTCAGATGCGCGCAAGACCAGGTCTCCGACTATGAAATCCCTTCGCTGGACTGTCTTGTTGTAGGCGCGAGCGATTCTTTCCTGGTATCGCTTGTTAGTCTTTTTGGCTTGTTCTCGCTTTTCTTCCAGCAAGATTAAGTCATGATCGCGTTGATTTTCATAGAGTGCATGGAAGGCCAGCCTTGCCGAGTTGGCTCTAACCTCCGCAGGTACCACAGCTTCGGCCCCATAACACAGTAGAAATGGCGAGGCCCCTGTGGGTGTCCTTGGAGAAGTTCTGTAGGCCCACAGAGCTATGCTTAAAGAGTCGGCCCACTTCTTGTGGTCATCTGCGACCATTTTGCTCAATATTCTTAACAGCGTCTTGTTAGTCGCTTCGGCTTGTCCGTTTCCCTTTGGGTAGTAGGGGGTAGAACATATTTGCCTGATGTTGTACTCCGCTAATTTCGCAGCTACCTGGCGATTAACAAAAGGAGTACCGTTATCTGAAAGAATGGTGTTTGGGATTCCGAACCTGCATATGATGCTTTCCTGAATGAAATTGACCACAGCCAGCGCATTTGCCGTCTTTAGTGGTATTGCTTCCACCCACTTAGTGAACAGCTCGGTTGCGGTGAGAATGAAATGGTTCCCATGCGACGTCGGTCGGATGGGACCGATGAAGTCCAGAGCCCATGTGTGGAATGGCCATGGCGTCCCTAATGCATGTAAGTCCACGGCGGGAGCGTGCACTAGGTTCCCTTTAAATTGGCATTCTTGGCAGCGTCGCACTTTGGTGCGGCAATCGACTTCCATGGTGGGCCAGAAGTATCCGATTGAGAGGAGCTGTCTGCATAATTTCGCGCCTCCTTGATGCTCCACCTGATGGGAAAGGTCCATGACTTCTTGTGCTTCTCTGCCGTCTAGACATCGCAGCAAGTTGCCCTCGTGACCTCTTCGCCAAAGCAAGTTTTCCTGTACTACGTATCGAGACGCTTTCCTTTTCAATTTTTCGGCTTCTTTTCTTGATTCGGGCATGGTGCCGTGGGTGAGGAAATCAAACAGTGGCTTCCTCCAGTCCGTGTCGTCATCGGTTAGGGCGACGAGTAGAGAGTCTTTGATTAGCGCGCAGCTTTCGCATTTCCCTTGTATCAGGGCCGCGGCTGTTGACATGCCTGGCCAATGAATGCCATATCTCTGAGCCTTTCTGTAGATTGACACCTCGCTTTCTCCGCAAGCGTGTTGGTGAATCTTTTCTAACAGCTGTTGTCCCTCTTGCTCGGAGACACACCGCATGAGTATTCCTCCAGGACCCTTGTAGTAAAGGGTGTTGTCGTGGATGCAGTATCCTTTTGTGAGTGCCCAGCTTTCGCTGCTGGTGCCTTTCGTAATGGCTTGCAGGATTGCTTTCCGCCAGTCTGCATCATCCATGTGTTCGTCGTCGCACGCATCTTCTGTTAATGCCGACGATGTTCGCACCTCGATGGAAATCCTGGCGGGGCACTTGTCTATGCTGACCTTAGATCCCAGAGTTGCCAAGGCGTCTGCGTGCCTGTTGTCTGCTCGGGGCTTGTGCTCGTACTTCACATCGCAGAATTGCTGCATCAGTTTCTGTACTAGGGTGCGATAAGGCAGGAGGTTGATCTCCTTCAAACCATATTCACCCGAGGCTTGCTTAACAATCAGCTTGGAATCCCCCATGACTGTTAAGTTGCTCACTTCCAAGGCCTTTGCCGCACGGAGCCCCACGATAAGAGCCTCGTATTCCGCTTCATTGTTTGTGACTGCGAAGTTGAGCTTTGCGGACATCTGTATGACTTCCCCATCTGGTTTTGTCAAGACTATCCCAATGCCTCCACCCTTCCTGGTTGACGAACCGTCGAAGTGGAGGGTCCAATAGGGCACGTCGATTGCGTAGATTTCAGGGCCTTCGAGCTCCTCCTCGATCACAGGTTCGTGGCTGTTGTCGGGAAACTGTGCCAACAGATCTGCTACCGCCTGCGACTTGATCGCTCTTGGTTTCACGCATGTGATATCGTATTGAGAGATGGTCATGTACCATTTCGCCAGTCTCCCGCCCGGAGTAGTGTGAGTTAGCAAGTATCTTATGGGGTCGCTCTTGGTGACCACTACAAATTTGTGTGATGCAAAATAGTGTCTCAACTTTTCTATCACAAAGAATAAAGCAAGGCAATGACGTTCGATGTCTGTGTACCTTGATTCAGCAGGCTGCACAATGCGAGAGATATAGTAGATGGGCCTCTCTTGGCCTTCGTACTCCTGAGCCAAGAGTGCTCCTATAGATCTCCTTGTTGATGTGAGATATAGCAGAAGCGGTGATCCTAGTTGAGGCGCGATCATTATCTTTGAGGACGCGAGCAGTTCTTTCAGCTTTTCGAATGCGGCCTCATGGTCCGGAGCCCAGTTGTACGCGGCGTCCTTCTTGAGAAGAGTGCTGAAACAGCATGTGATTTCTGCAATTGCTGGGATGAATCTCCGCAGGTACGACAGTTTTCCCAAGAATGTTTTCAAGGTACTTTGGTTATGGGGTGGCGTCATGCTGGTGATGGCTGACACTTTCGCAGGGTCAGGCTCGATCCCTTGGCGATGGACCACGCATCCCAAAAACTTCCCCGAGGTCACGCCGAACGCGCATTTCATGGGGTTCATTTTCAGTTGAAAGCTCCTGCATCTGTTGAACACCCTTCGCAGGTCTGCAAGGTGATCCACTTCGTGCTTGGATTTAACCACCAGGTCGTCCACGTAGAATTCCACCTCTTTGTGCATCATGTCATGGAACAGAGCCATCATGGCCCGCTGATAGGTTGCGCCCGCGTTCTTAAGACCGAACGGCATTACCGTGTAGTTAAATACCCCCACAGGAGTGATGAATGCAGTTTTCCGCGCCTCTTCGGGATCCATCTTGATTTGATTGTATCCGCTGAAACCGTCCATGAAACTGAACATGCGATGGCCTGCTGTTGAATCGATAAGCAGATCGATGTTGGGCAGTGGGAAATCGTCCTTAGGGCAGAAGCGATTGAGATCCCGGAAGTCCACGCAGATGCGAAGCTGTCCGTTCTTCTTCACCACCGGCACGATGTTGGCCAGCCATGTGGGATGATGATTTGGCTCTATGAACTTGGCATCTAGGAGTTTGACAATCTCCTGCTTGATCTTCACGTTGAGTTCTGGCCTGAAGCTTCTGGTGCTTTGCTTGACTGGTTTAGACCCTGGGATGATGTCTAAACGGTGCATGGTGATGCTTGTATCCAGACCTGGCATCTCATCATATTCCCATGCGAACACGTCCTTGTACTCAGTTAGGAGCTGCAGCAGTCCTTGTTCCTCTTCGCTCGTGAGGTCCGCGCTCAGGAAGACTGGCCTTTTCTTTTCCTCGTTTGGGCTGAGGAACACTTCCTTTAGCTCTTGCTTTTGCGGTCTTGGCCTGTCTTCCATGCATTCAGGCGCTTCTTTGAGTTTCTCGTCTGGAGTGCCTTGTGTTGGCTCTTCCGTTAGCGCGACTTGTTCGATTTGATTGATTTGCCCAGGGACATCCCCATGCCCGTGTGAGGACATCCCCGCGCACCTTCATATGCGATAGCATTTCTTCCCATTGGCGTAGAAGCTCTCTATCTCCTTGCCCTCGGGGTCATGCTTCGCGATCCTCTTCAAGGTGTACACATTCTTTCTATGATATGCGATACGTGGCGCCTCTTCGCGTGCAGGCGGCTTTTCCTTGGCATCTTCCCTTGTCACCATCACGCCCGCAGGTGACTGGTCCTTGATGTCCTCCCAGACAGGTAAAGGAGTAGGGTTAAAAGGCCCGGGTGTTTGCTCGTCCGCCATCTCAGTGAACCACACCGCCTCGCTGAGATGTGCTTCGTCCAAGTTGAACGGGTTAGTCGAAGCCGGTATCTCGACAATTCTGTCGTTCCAGATAGCTTTCATAACCTGGTGAGCCGTCGAAGGGACTGCGTCGAAGCGATGAATCCAGGCTCGACCTATGATCATGTGGTATGTGGTGTTCGCGTCTATGACATAGAACTTCGCCGAGCATTTGATCTTGCCAATCTGGACGCCCAGGCGGATCCATCCGATCGTCATTCTAGAGTCGCTTCCGAATCCCACCAGCGGAGATGGACGTTTGACTACCTTGTGCTCGGGGATCCCTGCTAGCTTTAGTGTGTGGAGTGGAATAACGTTGACCGCTGCTCCTCCATCGACGAATGCTCGCTTGAATTCGACGCCATGGACGATGGCGGTCACGTACAGAGGCCTTTGGTGGCTCGCATCTGTCTTCTTGTCGCTGGCAGAAAGGGTCATGATCTTTTCTGTGGAACGAGACGCCCTGATGACCTTCCCGTTGGAAACCACGAGGTCTTCTTCGTAGTCCTCCGCTATCCTTAAGATTGCTTTCGTCATGTCAGCCCGGCACCTCTCGGAGAAATTCATCTCGTCGAAGAATTTGTTGAAGCCATGCGACCCTTTCATGCGGTCGGCACGTTCATCCTCCGTGTCCATGCTATAGTCTTCGTCTTGATGGACCTCAGCAATGATGGGTAGACCATACTCTGCGACTTCCTCCAAGTCTACGATCGAGATCATGGCGACCTCTTTGCCTTTCGAGCCTGACTCTGTATGGGCAGGAAGTGGGTTGTTGCGCACGTCCTTCCTGTTGTCGCTGACGATTAGCTCGCCGTTCTTCATCTTCTGATCGAATGCGAACCTGAGTTTCTTGCACTCGGCGGTGGGATGCATGATCTTGCCGTGGTACTCGCACCACTTAGGGTCCCTCACCATCTCCTTGGAGGGTGTTTTCTCGAGCGGTGGCAGGACGCCGTCCTTGCGCCACTGTTTGCAGAGGTCACTCGCTTCCTCTACCGAGCATGGCAGAGGCGGTACATCGAAGTTCACAACCTTCGCTTGTTTCTGGGGCGAAACTGTGTTGACTTCAGCTTCGCGTCCCCGCTTGTAGCTGAACCTTCCGATCTTGTAAGTGGTGCCGCTCGCAGGTCGCTCTGGAGCGTTCTTCTTTTTCTGTCTCTCGACAATGGGCTCGATGTTCTTCGTGCATTCGATTAGTTTTGAAAACGTAGGTGTTTGCAAATTAATGAGCATACCTTTGTATTCATCTCGCATGCACTGCAGGCATATCTCCACGAGCCGGCTTTCGGGCATTGGATCTTTGCACTCCAAGGATTTCGCCCGGAATTTCTTGATGAAGGTGATCCCATCCTCCTCGCGCTTCTGATACATCCGCGAGAGATGGATCATTGTCACCTTTTCCTCCATTTGAAAGAACTTGGTATAGAACTTTTGGACCATGTCGTCCCAAGTCTTCACGGATCCGGCCTCCAATGTCCGGTACCATTTGTATGCTACATTCCCAAGAGATTTTGGGAACTCTCGCATCAACAGTTTGGGATCGGCTCCGTACGGACCCATGACATCAATGAAACGCATGACATGCTCATGAGCG
This sequence comes from Linanthus parryae, assembly GCA_023055425.1. Classification (NCBI taxonomy): domain Eukaryota; kingdom Viridiplantae; phylum Streptophyta; class Magnoliopsida; order Ericales; family Polemoniaceae; genus Linanthus; species Linanthus parryae. The sequence goes on from JALGPY010000001.1 coordinate 87,846,709, forward strand.
TTTCCATTGACGTCTTCGAACTTATCCCATTTGGGAGCCTTGTACCCCGCCGGGTTAGGCATGAGATAGATCTCTCGCGGGATAGGTGGATCATTGTCTAGCTTCGGGATAATGGTATCCGCGAATGACTGATGAGCCAGGATGGTGTCCACGCGCTTTTGCAAAGACGTCATGCATTCTGGAATGCTCCCCTCGGTAGTTGCTGGAGGGGTCGCCGTGGGTGGTGGCGACACATATGCCGTCGGAGGATTGGGAGCATACTGAGTACCCGTATTTCCCCAGATCATCGTTGGGGGAGGCAAAGGGTACTGCAAAGTTGGGTTGGACGCCAAAGCCGAGGGCTGAGGAGCGTGAGCAGCAGGAGGCAGCATTTGTGCCGTTGATCCTTGAACCGAAGGCAGTTGCGCAGCCGACGGTGGAGTCTGCAGATGAGGGTTGGGAGGTGTGGCTGGCACTCCCAATCCTGGAGCAGTAGGGGTTCCTCCTCCCTGAGGGATAGCGGTGGCTGGCGGAGGATTTGGTGCGAGGGTGCCCAGAACAGCCAAGATTTGTTCTAGTTGCGCGGATTGAGACTTAAGAGCTTTCGCCTGACTTTGGACGGTGGCGTCCAAAGACTCTAGCGTCGGTGCTTCGCCGGGGGTCGTCGGAGTACCGCGGGTCTCGTCTCCCGAGGGAGTTTCGGTGGAAGGCGATCGGTTGCTGACATCATCCTCCTGAGACATGGTTGCTTTTGCCGGTAAGTTTCACGTCGGGTTCACCAAAATGTGCACAAGAGATTCCGGCGGGGAGACCTCCGTGTGCACCGTGTGTAGTGGATCAAGGATCGCACAGGAAGAATAGGGGTGTGTGTAGGGAGAGAGTAAGTCAGTAGCAATGTCTGAGAGAGAGACAGAGGTTTGGCAGAGCTTCCGCGTATAGCAGTGTGTTCTCCTTTGTATGGAAAGGTTGACGATCTATATATACTGGAGAACGTGACCGTTGTAGTGTGGTTAATGCGCCCATTAATGGCGGCTTAATTAGCTTAACCATAACGGCACGTTCGTCCGAGTATATAGGAACCGTTAGAGCACGTGGTGCGCGAATACCGGAACCGTTACGAGGTTGACCGGGTTTGACCGGATTGACCGGGTTTATGGAGCTCGTGCCATAAATCTCTCAAAACAGTTACTAAAGGTCGCGTGCGGGCTTGGCTCGCACGCGACAGGGCTTACTCTAGCCTCCAAACCACTAAGTCCCTACAAGTCCCGTGCAGTGGTATGCGAGGGCTCTGTCTCGCAGCCCCCACATGGATCAGCTCGGCTGGTGATCCTGTGTGTATGGAGCACAATATGGTGTGCTGGATGGCTGCCACGTGGCCGAGATCTGTCATGTCAGAAAGCAGTATCTACATCTGGCTGCCTCTGCATCTTGCACAGCCTTACAAAATCTTTCTATATCAGCTCTGGTTTGGTCGTCCATCTGAGTTTATTTTGTCTTCCTCGAGTCTCTACGTTCTTGGCGTATCAAGGATTATGGGTTTTCAAGTACTGGGTACAAAATCTCGTCTCGAGAACAAGTCATGTACCGTGCTATTAAACCCGAAAAAATAGATCACACGAAGAAAATAGGTGAGTAATAGATATAAAAAAAGTAAAATCCCTAAGGCTAGGAATTATAACTAATTTAGCCGAAGTCCCCGACAACGGTGCCAAAAACTTGACCACACCAACTGCAAGTGTACAGTCGTCGGTGCAGTAATAATCCGGTATTCCGGATTGTCGAACCCAAAGGAATTCGTTCTAAACTAGTTATTACTCTAAACCTTGTGTGGGCACACCACTTTGAGTTTGTGTTTGCTAATGCTAGGAAAATTGAGATACTTCTAATAGTTAACTGTTTTAGGTGATAATATGATTAATGAGAATAATTGAAACGATTACTAATGTGGGATAAATATCGGGAATCATCTCTAGGTTCACTAGGGATGATATGAACTTATGTGTTGATTTATGAAACAACAACCTGCCTTTTATTATTTAATCAAGCTAAAATTCACTGAGTTATCAAATAAATTATCTATGCCTAGAACCAAAATATACCGAGTTAATAAGCATGTTTCACTTTTAGGCATCATTAAAGTTCACGATTCTACTCCAACGATCATAGTTAACAATACCGAGTTACCAAGTAATGATTCAACTAGGTGGATTGCTCACTTTACCAACTAACTCTCACAGAGTTACCACGAGAGTGTCAATTAAAATCACTCACACTTTAGCTAAGCGCAAGAATAATAGAATTAAACTCATAAACAATCCATAATAATAAAAAGTCACGCTTGATTAAGTCTAAAACCTGAATCACAATTTCAAAACATCGAGTTCATAGCACAACCCTAGCTATCCAACGAGAATTCCCAGCAAAAGGGTTTAGCTACTCCAAGACATGATCAAAATACCGATTTTGATGATCATAAAGAAAAACTAGCGAGAAGAAAGAATTTAGGAAGCAAACAAATCGATTCAATCGCTCCCAAAGCTCCACATTTGTCTTCTTTCTCTCAAACACGTCCCGAAACCTTGCTAAATACTGATAATCACGACCTCGTAAGTTCAATTCAGTTTTAAGACTTGAAATAGCTAGTCTATTTCAGGGCCTTGAAACAGCTTTCAAAGCCTTGAAACTGGTTGTGCTTTATATGCAGGAACTTAGGGGGAGTTTCTGATCTTAATCCAACTCCTAAACCCCTGTGCTTGATTATTTGATACTTGATGATGAAACACAAAGTATTTTTACACGGTTTACAGTATCTAACATCATCTGTTTGACTCAGTTTTGCAGGGATTTTTGTTTTCTATTTTTCAGGATTTGTTTCCTAACCTGAGTTTTGCAGGAAAGGAATTTATATGATGAATTGATTCTGTGATCAATCCTACTGTGTTTGGAAGTTGCCTAACAGTTGTTCATACAAACTCAAATTAGTATCCTTGAATATATTCACAAAACTATCCGTTTGAGAAGTTTCTAGAGAAGTCAAAGCTGAAGCTACAAAATAGGAAGTTTGTTAAAGAGAATATCATGAAGATCTAAATTTCAAACTACTCTACAAAAATCGGGAAAGCTGAAGCATTGAAATGCGAAAATTAGCCGAGACACTCAAAAACATTCAAGGATTGACAAGCAACAAAGAAGCAGATCCATCTCTCTCAATCAAATCATCATAAGAACACTGCATACTCACTGTAGATTCAGTTCTAGTGTTCTTCTCTTCTGAACTTCATTTGTATATCATTTTGATAATAATTCTAGTTCTTATTCTCAAGGATTGTTCAAAGTGAACAATAGAGAATTCTTAGTTATTTAGATAGCTAGAGAAGGTACTAGATAGGTTAGTGAGAACCACAAGCTATAACAGAGTAAGGCATCTCTCTGTGCTTGGGATCTAGGGCTTAGCTGTGGATTAATAAGAATTGTGTTGAAAGTCCTGCAGGGAGAAGATCCCTGAGGTAGAGACGTAGGTCCAAGTGGACCGAACTCTATATATCATGTGTCTCTTGAATTTACTTTTCAGTTCCATACTTAGAATTTTTGCAGCATTCAAAACAGTTTCATTTCAAGGGTTTGAAACTCATTTCAACTGTTTATACTCAAACTGTTTTCATTTCAAGGGCTTAAACTCATTTCAAGGCCGTGAATCACTTTACGAATCTTTTGAAACTACTATTCTTGCATTTTTAGCAAAAGTTTGCATACTCTATTCAACCCCCCCCCCCCTTCTAGACTATTGATCCTGCATTTCTACCTACTGTACACCCCTTCAATTGGTATTAGAGCTTGTATCACTTCATAGATTTAACCATCTTGTGACTATGAGTATTGTTGGTGATGGTGGTTTCTCTCAGGGAAGAGCTGCTAACAGACCTCCTCTCTTCTGTGGAGACAATTTTGTTCACTAGAAAGCCTTGATAAAAATGTTCATCATTGATCAAGATATAGCGCTTTGGAATATCATTCATAATGGTCCTCACACTTTCTACATTGAGAAAGATGTGATTAAAACTCCCAAATCTTAAGACTCACTCTCTACTTCTGAGTTAGAACATTTTTCCAAAAATTATAAAGCTATGAATCTCTTATATTGTGCTTTGAGTGCAGATGAGTTTAACAGGATCTCAGGTTGCAAGACTGCCAAGGAGATCTGGGATAATCTTGTGGTGACCTTTGAAGGAACCAGCCAAGTCAAGCAAACCAAGATCAACATATATCTCAGGCAATATGAGCTATTCAAGATGAATGGAGATGAGTCAATCAGAGACATGTTCAAAAGATTCACTGACATTGTCAATAATATTGACTCATTGGGAAAACACATTTTCAATGAAGAAAATGTTAGAAAGATTCTGATAAGTCTTCCAAAGGAAAAATGGGAACCAAAGACTACTGCTATTGAGGAAACTCAACATCTCTCATTACTACAAACTGATGACCTACAAGGAAAGCTCTTTACACATGAAATATCCATGAATGAAGTTGATGGAGAATTAACAGAAGGTGTCAAGAACCTAGCTCTCAAGGCAAAGGAGAATGAACCATTTCAAAGCCTTGAAACTGAATATGATGATGAAGATATATTTGCTTTGATCTCCAAATCCATGACCAGAATTCTTAAAATTAAGAAGAAATTTGGTAACAAGGACTTCAACAGAGACAGACACATATCCTCCGGTAGCAAAGATTACAAATGTAAATCTTCTTCACATGAAATAAGCCTAAGTCGTGAATTTCTTTGAGTGTGGTGATGCAGGACACTTGATCAGAGATTATGCACACAAAAAGAGAAAGAAATTTAAGAAGAAAGAGCATGATAGAAGAAATAAAGCTATGGTAGCATCCTAGAGTGATTCACAAACCTCAAGTGACTCTGAATCTGAAGAAGAACAAGCCAACTTATGCTTTATGGCCAAGCATGATGAAGGTTCTGAAAAGAACATTGAGGTAATGGTAAACTGCTTGATTTCAAAACCAACAGAATCCCTCTATGATTATCTTATAACAATGCTTTTAAATGAAGAGGAATATCTGAAAGAGATTAGAGTTTTGAAAGAAAAAGTTCATGAGCAAGCAAAAGAAAACTTGCATCTTGTTTGACTGAACCAGAATCTTGAAATCTCTCACAAGAAAATTGACAGTGATTTCAAGGCCTTAAAAACCAGTTTCAAAGCCTTGAGAACACAATTCAAGGAAGTAGTCACTGAAAACTCTCTATTGAGTGACAAAATTGTTAATCTAAAACATCAAGTTGATGAATTGGATAAACAAAAGACTAATCTAACTGAGAAACTTCAAGAATTTGAACCAGTCAAAACAAGAATTGCAGGCTCAGAACACAACTTGAACTTAATTCTTGGAGGTAGCTTAAAGTCTGTTCACAAAACTGGTATTGGATACAATCCAAATTTTCCGAAAAAGAACAATACCAAATTTGTGAAAGTTGAAAGCAGAACATCTCCTAAATGTCATTACTGCAATAAGACTTGTCATGTTAGAATGAATTGTCCTTTATTAAGAAGAGACCCTCACATAATTATGAATACTTTTCCATTTCAACTCAAATGACAAGTTAGAAAGCTGGGGTTCCTAAAGGGGTTAGACCACCTAACATGGTTGACCCTGAATATAAAATTCTAACAGCTGGGTAAGGCAGTGAATGGTGTTTGCAGGCTGTCACCAAGATCAAAGAACAGAAGTGGTTTGTGGACAGTGTTTCTCAAGACACATGAGTGGAAAGAGATCTCTATTCTCATAAATGAAAGAGCAATCTGTAGGATCAATTACACTGGGTGACAAAGGAAAATACAGCATTCTTGATATTGGTAAAGTTTGTACGGATTCTATCTAATGTATATCTAGTTGATGGTTTGAAATTCAATTTGCTTAGTGTTTCTCAGCTTTGTGATAATGGCAACAAGGTTATCTTTGAGAAAGAGAAACGTACGGTGCAAGATGAGAAATATGGAAATTTCATCCTCACTGCCTCTAGATCAAACAATGTTTATACTTTTCAAACTAACAAAGTTGCAGGAGAAAACTTGAAGTTTCTCAAGGTCTTGAAAGATTCAAAACTTTGGCACAGAAAGTTGGGACACATCAGCTTGCATAACTTGAACAAGCTGGTTTCTTAGTACTTAGTGAGAGGTCTACCCTCTATCAAGTTCAAAGATGAAGAATTTTGCAAGGCATGTTCACAAGGCAAGCAAACTAGAAGCTCATTCAAACCAAAGAACTTTGTAAGTACTACTAGACCCATTGAACTATTACATAAGGATCTTTGTGGTCCTATGAGAACTCCAACTCCAAATGGTGAGAAGTACATGCTTGTTGTGGTATATGATTTTTCTAGATATACTTGGGTTATGTTTCTTAGAGAAAAATATGAAGCTCTCACTGAATTTTCAAAGCTTTGTAGAGAAATTCAAACCTTGAAAAACCTACCTATGGCTTCAATCAGGAGTGATCATGGTAGAGAGTTTGGTTAACTTGAGTTTTATGTATTCTGTTCTAAGCATGGTATCTCTCACAACTTATCTGCTCCTAGAACTCCTCAACAAAATGGAGTTGTTGAAAGAAAGAAAAGGACCCTTGAAGACATGTCAAGAACAATGCTTCTGGAAAATAAATTGCCAAAACATTATTGGGCAGAAGCTGTGAATACAGCAAACTAAATTCTTAACAGGTACTTGATCAGACCTATTCAGAAGAAGACCCCCTATGAGATGTTCAAAGGAAGAAAGCCAAAAATTTCTTACTTCAAGCCTTTTGGTTGTACTTGTTTTGTCTACAATATTGGTAAGGACAATCTTGGTAAGTTTGATGCAAGAAGTGATGAAGGTATTTTTCTTGGTTATTCACAGAGAAGAAAAGCCTATAGAGTTTATAATAAGAGAACCAAGCTTGTTGAAGAAAGCATTCATGTCATAATTGATGAAAGCTATGATGGTTCTTGATGGTTTTGCAGATCCCAATCATAACAAGCATGATTCAAATACTGAAGAAGAATCCTCAAAAGGATCCAAGGAAATGTCACATGAAAGCAGGCATTTTCAAGGCCCTGAAACTAAGGTTCAAAGCCTTGAAACAGAATCTCTAGAGAAGACAGCAGAACAAGCTACTACTTCAAGTTCTCAAAGACTTGAAAAACAAATTGGAGAGCCTGAAACTTGGACACCAAGAAAAAGATTTAAATATCCCTCATCTCATCCTGCTGATAAAATTATTTCTGATCCAACCACTGGTACACAAACCATATCATAGTTGAAGAATCTTTTTACTTTTAATGGTTTTATTTCTCTTGTAGAACCTAAAACTGTGAAGGAAGCATTACAAGAAGCATACTGGATTATATCTATGCAAAGTGAACTCAATGAGTTTGAAAGGAACAAGGTTTGGAATCTAGTTCCTCCTCCAAGAAATCGGTCTGTCATTGGCACCAGATGGGTATTCAGAAACAAGTTAGATGAGAATGGAAAGGTAATCAGGAACAAAGCTAGATTGGTAGCTCAAGGCTACAATCAATAAGAAGGTATTGACTATGAAGAAACATTTTCTCCTGTTGCCAGTTTATAAGCAATTAGAATTCTACTTGCATTTGCATCTCACAAGAGCATGAAACTATTTCAAATGGATGTGAAGTGTGCCTTTTTAAATGGCTATTTGCAGGAGAAAGTTTATGTTTCTCAACCTCCAGGTTTTGAAAATGACAAGTTTCCAGATCATGTTTATAAACTTGACAAGGCTCTTTATGGTTTGAAACAAGCTCCAAGAGCTTGGTATGAAAGATTGTCAAAGTTTCTACTTGAAAATGATTTCAAAAGAGGATTGGTAGATAAGACTCTTTTCATAAAGACTCGTGCGAAAGTCATGCTTGTAGTTCAAATTTATGTTGATGATATTTTATTTAGAGCTACTAATGAACTTATGTGCAAGGAATTCACAAGTCTTATTGTAACACCCCGTAATTTTTTCAGGGGTAAATTGGTAATTTGGAAGGTTAAATATGAATTTTAAATTATTCGGGAAATTTATCGTAATTTTGTGCGAATTTTAGAATGTGAAACGGTAATTTTTCGTATGTATATTAGTGTTATCGCGTATGTGACCACCGCGTTAGATGACACATCGACCACACTATAACACACCTACTATTATTATTATTATTATTATTATTATTATTATTATTATTATTATTATTATTATTATTATTATTATTATTATTATTATTATTATTATTATTATTATTATTATTATTATTATTATTATTATTATTACTATTATTATTATTATTATTATTATTATTATTATTATTATTATTATTATTATTAAACTATTTTCTCACCTGTCCTTATCTCCCTCCCCCCTCTTCCTTTGTCTTCACGACAAAGCCATGGCCGCCGCCTCCAATCTTCTACCACCTTCCATCACCGCCTCCAACTCTTTGCCGCCCTCCATCACCGCCCTCAACCCTCTATAAAAACCCCCCAACCGTTGCTGACTTCCCCAGCAGCCTCACTCTCTCACACTCCACCAGTTCACCACCTCCACCATTGAGTTTCTTCTCCACCACCGTGCACCACCATCGTCGTCAACATCTCCACCATCAGCCTCTCTTCTCCACTGCCTGCATCTCTCTCTCTCTTTTCCTCTGTCTCAGCTCACAGTGAGAAACCCAGAAAGCTAACGAAGCAGTGGTAGCAGCCGAGAGGTCCACCACCACCGTGTTTCCGGCATGAAACCACCGGGAAGAGGAAGCCAACCCTTTGCTCCTCACTCCCTCTCTGTTCCTCTCCCACTACACTCTCGTTCGCGACCCCAGGGAGAAGAAAGAGGAAGGGGAAGGACGCAGCAGCTTCCACTGTAGCAGAACCACCATTGCCGTCGTCGGACGCCATTAAAATCGGCGAAGTGTTCCAGCCCAGAGACTCAGGTGCTATCCAGCCTTTTTCCTACTCCCCAATCCACGCCCTAAGGTCCGATCAGAACCCAGGAGGTCCGTGAAGTGTCGAGCAGCACCCAGAAAGCCACCGTCGGCCACACCACCGTGAGCTCCGACCGTCGACTTAGACCCGGCTCAAATCTTCGTCGTTTCTTGTGTTTCTTCGGTCATGTGCACTCTAAATCTCTCCCTAGTTTGATTTTAGTACTTAGAATATCATTTTAGAGCTTTGATTCGAGTCTTGATTGGGCAGATTCATCATGATCTAGCTTAGGGGTAGTTTATGTAGTTTTTGAAAACTGTGGGTAATAAACATAACATATGGAACTATTTTGGGTAGAAGGAGGGTATTTGGTTAAATTTTATCAAAACTTGGGGGTCTCCTTGCCATTAAACCAATTGATTATGTAAAAATAAAAATAAATTAAGAAGTTAGGGTTTAACTCAATTTCTACAACTCATAGTTTCCTTTTTAATTGATTAAAAGTGTACAAAATATATGTTAGCTAAATAGTATTGTTTTCTTGAAAATTTACAAGTTAGAAATATATTTCATTGTTATATATTTCTTTTAAATAAACAATTGTTTTGAATAAGTAGTTATCTAACTAATATTTTAGAATTTAAATTAGCATTTTCCTTGATAATAAGTGTTTTTTTTGTTTCCAAGTCATTTTACAAATTCTCCCACAAATGGCTATTTTATAGCTAGGCTATTTAAACATATATTGGCTACTTAAGAATAAAATTGTGGGTTGATAAATTAACACGTTGTGAAGATAAAAGTTAATTTGAGTTAGGCTTTTGTATAATGTTAATCTATTAGGAAAATTAATAAGTGTTGTTTGGGGGACTTAAGTGATTCCTAATAGCACTAGTTAGGCTTATGGCAATTCTTATTTGCATATTTGTATGATTTGTGACCGAATAAGGACATATTATGTGTAGGTGACGAATTTATAGACGAAGGCTACGTGTTCTTCTAGAGGAACCATACGTGCTATTATCTAAGAAAATTCGGTGAGTATACATGCCAAGTCTTGCGTGCCGAGCTTCCATCGTGTCAAACGTGGATTTTATGTTGTGTCTCAAAATTGTATTGTTTATTTGATACTCGACGTATTTGTTTACTTATTATTTGGAAACTCTCACATGATAATTATTAATCCGTAATAACTTAAAGTGGAAAGAGTTGTGCGGGGAATGTCACTAGACTGTTAGTGATTTGGTTTGGCCGTTATTAGCTACGTCCACTCGACCCATTGATATTTAGCCCGGTTGCAATTTGCCTCGGGTTGGCTCCTTGTACTCACTCCTTCTGGGCATAAAGACCCTTTTACGGGGGTGTCGACACTCAAGGTCTTGGAAGCGGGATTGGGATTTATTTATTATGTTGCAATTGGATTTTCCCCGTTCAACTCAAAAATTAACATGGATGTCTCGGGATTGGCAGTTTATCAATGAAGAATTGGTTGTTTATGATTAAATGAGAATGTCAGAGTTTGGATTATTAGAATTGAATTGAAATTTTCATATGAAGATATTGGTTATGAATGGTTTCTGGAAATCTCTGGAATTGTGTCTGGAACTTAAAGATATGTTGTTACTCAATTGTCTTTTACTTCCGTTGTCATTGATATTATTTACTGTTTTACTTAAGTCTTCATCTCTTCTGTGTTAGACATGCTTGGGTGTTGCTCACTCAGTATTTATTGCTGACTTTCAAAACTGTGGTTCCTGTTTTCCTTCCCACCGCAGGTTTAGAAGCAGGAGACTTGCTGTAGCAGGGTACGGTACTCACCTAGATGAATATCATCACGATTAGATCTGCTTTGTTAGCTAAGCCTAGTGTAGTAATTTTTGAGACGCACGTTATATTCAAAGACTCGTGTAATGTTTAAGACTTATGTAATGTTTAATATTATGTAATAAATAATTCAGGATGTTATGCTTTTGATTTCCACCGTTACTTTTAGAAACGCCCTCGCGGTTCTGTCCGAGCCGGATTAGGGGGTTGTTGCAGGTGGTATCAGAGCCGGTCATCCCTTAAAGAGAATTAAAAACCTGTAGGGAAACTTAAAATGAACACAGGGCAAGATAAAACTGGAAAGCCGATTGGGTTATGGGTAGTATATTTGTTGACCCTGTCACTTTGATCTTTTCTTGCTATGTCGAGCACATTATGTGATTTGGTTGTTCCTGGATTATCTGGACGGATGTGTGATATTTTTTGATGAGTAATATTTCTCCAGGAAGATGATGAGTATAGAACGTGAAACATGGGGAAAAAATTTAATTGTGTGTAATGTGCTTTTTCATTTAATAATTGATGAGTTTATACGACTTGCATGCCATACAGTGGATAGTATTTCTCGTATAAATGTTATGTATCTATGGGATGAATCTGACCCTAAGACAATAGTATTAAGTGGTAAAATACGAGTAATTGCGTAGGACCCCGAGAGTTGACCAATGACCGCTGAAGGCATCAACCAACCACAAATGGAGGAACTAGTTCTACAGATGGCACAGATGACGCAGGTCATGGATAGAGTAGTCGGTCGCGAAGAGCGAGGAAGGCCAAGCTATGCCAAGCAAATAGCTGAGCTGAACCCTCGCCAATTCACGGGAAAAGAAAATCCGATTGAACTGGATAACTAGATTCAGAACTTTGAGAAGCTCCTAAAGGTTGTGCATTGCCCCGATGATGAGAAGGTTAACTGAGCCGTTTTGCACCTGCTGGATGACGCAGATGACTGGTGGACTACTTATCAGGAAGTCATGCTGGCTCGACCTAACTTTAACTGGGAAGCCTTTATGACTGCCATTAGGACTCGATTCTACCCATCACATGTCAAGAGAATGAAGTGCAACTAGTTCAACAACCTGATTCAAGGGAATAGCTCAGTGACAGGCTACTTCAAGAAGTTCGTGGAGCTGTTAATGTTTGCAGGCCACACAGTACCCGATGAGGAGGATAAGATCAACAAGTTCATTTTGGGACTACATTTCGAGTTGCAGAAGATCATGTGTAGCCGGACTTACGACACGTTGCACGAGGCGTATGACAGAGCTGCTGACATGTGGCAAGTCAAGGAGGTTCAGGATGAGTATTGTGGAAAACACAAGACAACTGACGCAGGAAGCAGCAACCAGAACAAGAAGTTTAAACCAAAAAATGGGGGAAACAACCAGAACCGAGGCAACCAGCAGACCCCTGAAGCTGAACCAGTTCGCCGCTACTTCTGTAAGAGATGTAGGCGAAACCACCCCGGAACAGACTGCCTGGGAAATCTCATTAATTGCCACAATTGTGCCAGGAAAGGACATCGAGCTTTTGAGTGTCGATTTTCGCCAGCCGGTATACCAAGGCGGCAACTATCTGAGACCGCCACCGAATAACTACCAGGGAAATCTCCAGCAGTACGGGAACCAGCAAGCTGGAAACTAGCAAATGGGATACGGCAACAGGAATAATGGCAAGCGTAACTATAAGAATAACGGAGGCAATGGTTACGGACGAAAGAAAAATTTCAACCAGGGGAATGCAGGAATAATAGAGCCCAAAACCGCAATGCTGTGATAGAAACTAACAATGGAGCGGGAAACGGAGGAGTTGGACCACAAAATGGCAACGTGGGAAGGATAGCAGTGATGACAAAGACTGAAGCTGAAGCTGACCACGGAGTAGTCACGGGTACTTTTCTCATCTATGGGCACCCAGTTTTCGTATTATTTGATTCTGGTGCATCCTACTCCTTTATATCATCGTCCCTCATTGAGAAATTGGGTTTGCATAAGTCATCTAGAATATCCATTCCTGTAGATGCACCTACGGGCTAAATTAATGTTTGTGACACCATATTCGAAGGAGTAGAACTAAAAATCCTCACAAGTGTCCTACCCGCCAACCTAATAAAATTTTACCTTGGGGGTATAGACATAATCCTAGGAATCGACTGGCTTGGGGCATATCGGGCAGTCATTGACTGTTATGATCATAAGGTTCGTTTAAGGGGACCCAAAGGGGAGAAAATCACCTACCGTGGAATTATTAGGGAACCTCGCATTAAACTCGTGTTCGCCCTAACTATAGTTAATCAAGTAAAGAAGGGAAGCACGACCTACTTGTGTTACATCCAAGACGTTTCCAAGAAGGAGGCTGTGTTGGGAGAGATCCCTGTTGTGAGGGATTTTCCTGACGTATTCCCGAAGGAGATCCCAGGTATGCCACCAAAGAGAGAGGTGGAATTTACTCTGGACTTAGCACCGGGGACCGCGCCAATCTCAAAAGCACTGTACCGGATGGCATCCGCGGAGCTGAAGGATCAGTTGCAAGAACATCTAACGAAGGGATATATTAGACCAAGTGTGTCACCCTGGGGAGCACCAGTACTTTTCTTGAAGAAGAAAGACGGTAGCCTGCGGCTATGTATTGATTATCGTGAGTTGAACAGCGCCACCATCATGAACAAGTATCCGCTACCCCGAATCGATGACATGTTCGATCAGTTGCAAGGAGCCAGCATCTTCTCGAAGATCGATCTGCGGTCGGGTTATCATCAGCTACGAGTAGCAGAGAAGGATATACCAAAGACTGTCTTAAGGACAAGGTGTGGCCATTATGAATTCACGCTGATGCCGTTTGGCCTAACCAATGCGACTGCAGTCTTTATGGATTTAATGAGCCGGGTGATCAGGCCATTCCTAGACCGTTTTTTAGTTGTCTTTATAGATGACATCCTGGTTTATTCGAAGAGCGAGAAGGAGCACGAGGAACATCTCAGGGAAGTATTGCAGACGTTGCGGCGGGAGCAGTTGTATGCCAATCTGTCAAAATGTGAATTTTGGCTGGATCGTGTTCCGTTCTTGGGTCACATCATTTTGTAGGATGGAATAGCAGTCGACCCAGGAAAGATCTCTGCAGTCAAAGACTGGCCAACCCCGAAGAATGTTTCAGAATTAAGGAGCTTCCTCGGCTTCGCTGGTTACTAAAGGCGGTTCGTGAAATACTTTTCCAAGATCGCGAGGCCATTGACGAATCTGACGAAGAAGGCAGTGAAGTATCATTGGGACGAAAGCTGTGAGAAAGCATTCCAGACCCTGAAAGAGAAACTGACTACATCACCAGTGTTGGCTCTACCAAACGACTCTGGCAAGTTCGAAGTATACAGTGATGCGTCAAAGAAGGGACTTGGATGCGTCCTTATGCAGGATAGAAGGGTGATTGCTTACGCTTCAAGGAAACTGAAATCCCACGAAGAAAATTATTCCACGCATGCCCTGGAGTTAGAAGCAATCATCTTCGCGCTGAGGATATGGAGGCATCATCTGTATGGAGCAGTCTGCAAGCTCTACACGGATCACAGGAGCCTGAAATACATTTTCACGCAGAAGGAGCTAAATAATCGACAAAGAAGATGGCTAGAGGTCATCAAGGACTACGATTTACGCATCAAGTACCATTAAAGAAATGTGAATGTCATCGCAGATGCGTTAAGCAGAAAGTCAATCCATGCAATGAACGCTATGCTAGCCCAGCCAGACTGGCTATGCCCCCGATAAGAAGCTCAAAATTGAAGTAGTGGAGCAAGGAGCAGTACAAAATCTGCTTGGAAGCATGAAAATTGTGCCAGATTTCTTCGAGGAAATAAGGAGCTGCCAAGACGGAGACGTGAAGCTTGAGAGGATCAAAAAGAATATTGCAGCAGGAGAAGCCAAAGAATTCCAGATTCACGAGGATGGGAGTATTCTCTACAAAGAAAGATCGTGCGTACCAAAAAAATGCGCTGCAATCAAGGAAAAGTTGATGCGGGAAGCACACAACACACCCTACTCAGTTCACCCTGGGGGCAACTAGCTTTACAAGGACTTGAAGAAGACGTTCTGGTGGCCCAACATGAAGAAGGAAGTGGCAGAATTTGTGGCAAGATGCTTAACATGCCAGAAGGTCAAGTTCGAACACAAGAGAATGGGAGGTCTACTTCAACCACTAGATGTTCCAGTATGGAAGTGGGACTCTATTTCGATGGACTTTGTGACAGCCTTGCCGACATCGAAGAACGGACTCAACCAGATTTGGGTTGTTGTAGACAGACTAACCAAGACAGCGAGATTCATACTGATGAAAGACACGTGGAACATGGAGCAAAGGGCAGACACTTACATTAAGAACATAGTGCGTTATCATGGAGTTCCAAGTTCAATAATCTCAGACAGAGACCCGAATTTCCTCTCGCACTTTTGGAGAGCTCTTCAAGAGGCACTCCGGACACAATTGAAGTTCATTACGGCGTTCCACCCGGCTACAGACGGACAGACGGAAAGGACATTCCATACTTTGGAAGACATGTTGAGAGCTTGCGTTATGGACTTCTAAGGCTCATGGGTTGATAAACTACCATTAATAGAGTTCTCCTACAACAACAGTTATCACGCGAGCATTTGCATGGCACCGTACTAAGCTTTGTATGGAAGGAAGTGTTGGTCGCCACTCTGTTGGAATGACATCAGCGAGACGGTAATACTGGGACCACAAGTAATTCAGGATGTGACCAACCAAGTACGACTAATCCAGCAGTGAATGAAAGCAGCTCAAGACATACAAAATTCGTATGCAGATCAGAAACGGAGGCCATTAGAGTTTCAAGTGGGATAAAAAGCTTTCCTTAGGGTTTCACCTACTAAGGGGGTAACCAGATTCAACCATAAGGGGAAGCTGAGCCCTAAATTCATCGGGCCATACGATGTTCTAGAAAGAATTGGAGATGTCGCGTATCGACTAGATTTTCCATCGAGTTTGGGGCGAGTACACAACGTCTTCCACGTATCCCAGCTGAAGAAATATGTTCCAGACCCGTCACACGTGCTGGACCCTGAACCAGTAGAGCTGGACCCATCCTTATCATACGAGGAACACCCTGTCAAAATCTAGGACACCAAGATAAGAGAAACGCATACCAAGAGCTTCAAACTAGTAAAGGTATTATGGACAAATCAACAAACAGAAGAGGCTACTTGGGAAGCAGAGGAGGAAATGCGAAAGAAATACCCACACCTGTTTAATGAGGTATATTGAGTTCTGGGGACGTCACTCTCTAAGGGGAAGAGGGTGTAGTCCTTCGTTTGTTACCGTCTTAGAACCCTAGCTCCCTTATTACGCGCTTAGCATTAACACCTAGGAAATAAAAATTAAATTGCTTGGTACTTCTTATGCATAACATGATAACTACTTGCTTGCTTGCGTGAATTATTGGTGTTGTGATATTATTTGCTTATTATGTGGTTCTGTGAAAAATTAGTTGAAAATTTGATGAGGGAGTATTTGAGTAGTTGAGGCTTCGGGGACGAAGCTCTCTCTAAGGGGGGAAGAGTTTAATACCCCGTAATTTGGTCAATGGTATATTGGTAATTTGAAAGGTAAAATATGAATTTTAAATTATTCGGGAAATTTATCGTAATTTTGTGCGAATTTTAGAATGTGAAACGGTAATTTTTCGTATGTATATTAGTGTTATCGCGTATGTGACCACCGCGTTAGATGATACATCGACCACACTATAACACACCTACTACTATTATTATTATTATTATTATTATTATTATTATTATTATTATTATTATTATTATTATTATTATTATTATTATTATTATTATTATTATTATTATTATTATTATTATTATTATTATTATTATTACACTATTTTCTCACCTGTCCTTATCTCCCTCACTCCTCTTCCTTTGTTTCACGACAAAGCCATGGTCGCCGCCTCCAATCTTCTACCATCTTCCATCACCTGCTCCAACTCTCTGCCTTCCTCCATCACCGCCCTCAACCCTCTATAAAACTCCCCAACCGTTGCTTCCTTCCCCAGCAGCCTCACTCTCACACCCACCACCAGTTCACCACCTCCACCACTGAGTTTTTTCTCCACCACCGTGCACCTCCATCGTCGTCAAAATCCCCACAATAAGCCTCTCTTCTCCACCGCCTGCATCTATCTCTCTTTTCCTCTATCTCAGCTCACAGTTAGCAACCCTGAAAGCTACGGAAGCAGTGGTAGCAGCCAAGAGGTCCACCACCACCACCGCGTTTCCGGCGAGAAACCACTAGGAAGAGGAAGCCAATCCTCTGCTCCTCACTCCCTCTCTGTTCCTCTCCCACTAACCTATCGGTCGCGACCCCAGGAAGAAGAAAGAAGAAGGGGAAGGACGCAGAAGCTTCCACTGTAGGAGAACCACCGTTGTCGCCGTCGGACGCCATTAAAACCAGCGAAGTGTTCCAGCCCAGAGACTCAGGTGCTACCCAGCCTTTCTCCTCCTCCCCAATCCACTCCCTGAGGTCCGATCAGAACCTAGGAGGTCCCCGAAGTGTCTAGCAGCACCCAGAAAGCCACCGTCGGCCACACCACCGTGAGCTCGACCGTCGACTTCGACCCGGCTCAAATCTTCGTCGTTTCTTGCGTTTCTTCAATCAGGTGCACTCTAAATCTCTCCCTAGTTTGATTTTAGTACTAAGAATCTCATTTTAGGCCTTTGAATCGAGTCTTGATTGGGCAGATTCATCATAATCTAGCTTGCGGGTAATTTATGTAGTTTTTGAAAACTGTGGGTAATAAACATGACATATGGAACTGTTTTGGGTAGAAGGAGGGTATTTGGTTAAATTTTAGCGAAACTTGGGGGGTCTCCTTGCCATTTAACCAACTGATTATGGAAAAATAAAAATAAATTAAGAATTTAGGGTTTAACTCAATTTCTGCAACTCATAGTTTCCTTTTTAATTAAATAAAAGTGTACAAAATATATGTTAGCTAAATAATATTTTTTTCTTGAAAATTTACAAGTTATAAATATATTTCATATTTATATATTTCTTTTAAATAAACAATTGTTTTGAAAAAGTTGGCTATCTACCTAATAGTTTAGAATTTTAAATTAGCATTTTCCTTTATAATAAGTGTTTGTTTTGTTTCCAAGTCATTTTACAAATTCTCCCACAAATGGCTATTTTATAGCTAGGCTATTTAAACATATATTGGCTACTTAAGAACAAAATTTTGGGTTGGTAAATTAACACGTTGTGAAGATAAAAGTTAATTTGAGTTAGGCTTTTGTATAATGTTAATCTATTAGGAAAATTAATAAGTGTTGTTTGGGGGACTTAAGTGATTCCTAATAGGACTAGTTAGGCTTATGGCAATTCTTATTTGCATATTTGTATGAGTTGTGACCGAATAAGGACATATTATGTGTAGGTGATGAATTTATAGACGAAGGCTACGTGTTCTTCTAGAGGAACTATACGTGCTATTTTCTGAGAAATTTCGTTGAGTATACATGTCAAGTATTGCGTGCCGAGCTTCCATCGTGTCAAACGTGGATTTTATGTTGTGTCTCAAAATTGTATTGTTTATTTGATACTCGACGTATTTGTTTACTTATTCTTTGGAAAATATCACATGATAATTATTAATCCGTAATAACTTAAAGTGGAAAGAGTTGTGCGGGGAACGTCACTGGACTATTATTGATTTGGTTTGGTCGTTGTTGGCTACGTCCACTCGACCCATTGATATTTAGCCCGGTTGCAATTTGCCTCGGATTGTCTCCTTGTACTCACTCCTTCTGGGCATAAAGACCCTGTTACGGGGGTGTCGACACTTAAGGTCTTGGAAGCGGGATTGGGATTGATTTATTATATTGCGATTGGATTTTCCCCGTTCAACTCAAGAATTAACATGGATGTATCTGGATTGGCAGTTTATCAATGAAGAATTGGTTGTTTATGATGAAATTAGAATGTCAGAGTTTGGATTATTGGAATTGAATTGGGATTTCCATATGAAGATATTGGTTATGAATGGTTTCTGGAAATCTCTGGAATTGTGTATGGAACTTAAAGATATGTTGTTACTCAATTGTCTTTTACTTCCGCTGTCGTTGATATTATTTACTGTTTTACTTAAGTCATCATCTCTTCTGTGTTAGACATGCTTGGGTGTTGTGATGCGCAAACTAACGTGCTGTCGCAAGTGTACGAATCTTGTAATACCGGGTGCAATTAGACTCGGGTGATCGTTCCCACGAGGACTATGTCGGGTTTACTCACGTTGTCAGTTTCGGTTAACCGAGTGTAGTAACAAGGAGGAGTAGGTTGTGATTGTAGTGACTAAACTAAAAACAGAAATTAAAAACGTAAACGCAAATATTTTTTTGTGACGTTTTCTGAAATAAGCTGAATCGGGTGTAACGATAATAGATGAAGACTAGGCTCCAGGATCCCCTAGGGTTTCTACAGATTTCAGTTTTACATTCGATTATGAAAACACTCAACAGTTTCGATATCTGTGCAACGTACCAGTTGTGCAGTGACTTTTCAGATTCCACACGTAATCCCGATCCTGCAGACTTTCGGATTCTTGTTAAGCTGCCTAAATCTGCAGTCTCGGTCTAATCCTGTTAGGGTTTCTAACCTGTCCAAATGGCCCGGGTCGAATTCTCTAACAGTTGGTCTCACGTTTTTCGATGCTAGCCCTATCTCCCTTTCTCTGGTCGGTCTATCAGGGTAAGGTACTAAATCCTGGTTTTTCTTCCTAACCCTAACTTGACGTTTTCACCTACAAGATCGAGTCTATAGCAATCATGGGTGATCAATCCTATCATGCATATACAATAACAATCAAAGCCAGAATAACAGACATAACGTGCTGAATTAAGATAATCATCATGAATCCATAAACGAAGTAGTCATAAAATCTGAGTACGAAACCCTAGGTTCACCGAGAACCTAGGTGACAAGTTTAGCTACGACTAGACATAATACAAAACGCAGTTTCTGAATATAAAGAGAGAGAACGAAATCAAACTAAGTCTTCGAATCTCGAATCGCGCTTTCGTGCTCTCCGTGAATGCTCTGACTTGCCCTTCGGTTGTGCTGAGAATTGTGTTGTGTCTCCGTGTCTTCAAAACGAGTCTGGACGAGTCTTTAAATAGTGCTGTTTTCCCCAAAACGCTTGTGCCCGGAATTACGGAATCTGCCATCGGTCCACCGTCTTTGACCAAAAAGTCAAAAATGGCTGCGTATATACGCAGGGTTGCGTATATACGCAGGGTTGCGTATATACGCAACCAGGGCCTATCAACCACCCCCCATCTCCCTCCCTGCCTGCGTATATACGCAAGGCTGCGTATATACGCAGGCCTGCGTATATACGCAGGCAGGGGGTGGAGATGTGGGCCCTTCTTGGTCCTTTGGTGGGCCTGGTTGGGTCCCCTGGGTCCCACTCTTCTGCCTGACGCTCCCGGTTTGCCTCCTTCGGTGTTCTCCTACTTTTCCGTGTTCCCGTCTTGTCCCGGTCTTGTGCACGTTTCCCGAGACGGTCCCGGCTTGGTCCCGACACGCTTCCCGATGCACCTCCCGAACCTGTTCCTGAAAAGGCAACACGAACGAAAACACGCGATCATATCCAAATATAGCAATAAATAAGCAGAAATCCAGGAAGTACAAATAAACGTCTCGTTCTAGATTCCCGAGGCATTCTAAGGCATTTTCCGGCAAAAACCGCTATTTCCGACACAAATAATCGTGAAATCAGGCTAAAAGATAACCCCTAATTGGGCGTTATCAAATACCCCCGCACTAAATATTGCTCGTCCCGAGCAATCCTGCCAACTCTAGCCTGCATTTCTTTCCTCGTGACTGACTCTGTACATACCCTACCGTTGCATACGCTTTCGACCCGAACCTTTCAACCGGACGACTCGATAGAAAAACTGACTCAGATAGAATATACACCGACTCAAACGACTCAAAACAGACTAGTTACAAAAATATTTTTGGTGAGATCGGGCAACTTCAAAAACATAAACAGTGTGTCCTCGTGATCTCATCCTTTTAAGAATTTACTTCCCTGCAAGCGATCGGTAAGTCTGAACAGAATTATATGGTGGAATTAAGCACTAGACCGAAGTACTATTACTTTGGTTATCAAACTGAGCAAATCCCTAGCTAACTTACCATCCGAGCTGTTTCCAAAAGGATCTATGTCTAATCAGGTAGGATAAGTATATTTATCAAGGTACGGCATAATCCTACTTGTTATGACATTCTCACAATTTACCAAACTCACACCCCTCACCGAGATCCTGAAAAACTGCCCGAAACACCTAAGTTCCTGCTTTCCCAATTCTCCTGTCCCCCGGTGTGTCTTCGCCGTGCTCGCGGCCACAAATGTGAAGCGGTGCAAAACGTCTCGAAAATTGTGCCACTCACTCAGCTTTTTATTTAAATAACAAAAACATAAACAAAATAAAAACTAGATCATGATTTTTCTTCTTTTTCTTTTTCTTTTCCATTTTTTTCTTTTTCTTTTTCTATATATATTTTTTCTTTATAATATTTCTCTTTCTCTTTTTTTTTTTTTTATAACACAACTATATATACAAACGTACACAAATATCAACAATACTAAACTGACTAAAGCTGAGTGAGTGAAAATAAATCTTTGTCGTGATGTACGTAAAATGTCCTCATGTGAAGTACCCCCACACTAATCCTGAAGCGCCGATCCTGTAGTCGAGATAAAAACTGTGCGGTCCCACCGAACCTCCTCATCACCAAAGATGTAGAAAAACGGCACAACCACCAATTGACCCTACAACCCCCCGAAATCCCGTTTTGTGCGAAAAGATGCTCGCACGCGACTAACTCCTCCTGTGGTCACTATGTAGTGAAGTGATCCACCTCCGCAAATTAATGCACTGTCGCCACTAACTCACCCTGTCCTTCCCTCGAAAAACGTGTCAATATCGAAACTGTCCAAAACTGATAACTCATGAAGCTCCCCCATCTAAAACCTGCCCCTACTCACTCCCTCCGTCATAACACGTTGAATAGCCAACTATCGACTGATGAGGTCTCAAAGAAGGCTGCCTAGGCTAAAGTGGTTACGAAGAAAGAGGGTAAATGGCTTCAAACGGGTTGACTAATTGGACCTAGGGGTAAGAAACAGGACGTGAGGTCCCTTGATAGCCAGTCACTCCATCGAAAAATGCGATGACCGTGACGGCGCCCGTGGGCGGGTTGTCGACTACCTATGTGACGGTGGTGTAGCAACTAGTCAGATTTTTCGCTCAGTTGATAATTACTTGCGGATTCCAAAGGTCACTGGCTCTCACCTATCTACTATACATCGACGCAAGTTTTCTTCTCTTTCGAAGGATTCAAACTCAATTTCTTCACTGTTTTCATTATCTCGATTGCCCTTTCTCAAAATTTTCCGATTTTAAACCCTTTTTTTTGAAAAATAATTTATACTTGCTGTTTGCGTATATACGCAGGTCTGCGTATATACCCAACCAGCAGCATAAAAACAATTTCATTTTTCATTTTTTTTTTATTATATACAATGCACGGCCAGAATGTTTGTGGTGGGTTGACTCAAATAAAGAAAATATGCTGACTCAAAAATAAAAATAAAAATAAAAACTGCAAATAAATACGAAAAAACGTGCAGACCGGGTTAATGCAGACACGACTAAACATTGCTCGTCCCGAGCAATACTGCCAACTCTAGCCTGCATTTCTGTCCTCGTGACTGACTCTGTACATACCCTACCGTTGCATACGCTTTCGACCCGAACCTTTCAACCGGACGACTCGATAGAAAAACTGACTCAGATAGAATATACACCGACTCAAACGACTCAAAACAGACTAGTTACAAAAATATTTTTGGTGAGATCGGGCAACCTCAAAAACATAAACAGTGTGTCCTCGTGATCTCATCCTTTTCAGAATTTACTTCCCTGCAAGCGATCGGTAAGTCTGAACAGATTTATATGGTGGAATTAAGCACTGGACCGAAGTACTATTACTTTGGTTATCAAACTGAGCAAATCCCTAGCTAACTTACCATCCGAGCTGTTTCCAAAAGGATCTATGTCTAATCAGGTAGGATAAGTATATGTATCAAGGTACGGCATAATCCTACTTGTTATGACATTCTCACAATTTACCAAACTCACACCCCTCACCGCGATCCCGAAAAACTGCCCGAAACACCTAAGTTCCTGCTTTCCCAATTCTCCTGTCCCCCGGTGTGTCTTCGCCGTGCTCGCGGCCACAAATGTGAAGCGGTGCAAAACGTCTCGAAAATTGTGCCACTCACTCAGCTTTTTATTTAAATAACAAAAACATAAACAAAATAAAAACTAGATCATGATTTTTCTTCTTTTTCTTTTTCTTTTCCATTTTTTTCTTTTTCTTTTTCTATATATTTTTTTTCTTTATAATATTTCTCTTTCTCTTTTTTTTTTTTTATAACACAACTATATATACAAACGTACACAAATATCAACAATACTAAACTGACTAAAGCTGAGTGAGTGAAAATAAATCTTTGTCGTGATGTACGTAAAATGTCCTCATGTGAAGTACCCCCACACTAATCCTGAAGCGCCGATCCTGTAGTCGAGATAAAAACTGTGCGGTCCCACCGAACCTCCTCATCACCAAAGATGTAGAAAAACGGCACAACCACCAATTGACCCTACAACCCCCCGAAATCCCGTTTTGTGCGAAAAGATGCTCGCACGCGACTAACTCCTCCTGTGGTCACTATGTAGTGAAGTGATCCACCTCCGCAAATTAATGCACTGTCGCCACTAACTCACCCTGTCCTTCCCTCGAAAAACGTGTCAATATCGAAACTGTCCAAAACTGATAACTCATGAAGCTCCCCCATCTAAAACCTGCCCCTACTCACTCCCTCCGTCATAACACGTTGAATAGCCAACTATCGACTGATGAGGTCTCAAAGAAGGCTGCCTAGGCTAAAGTGGTTACGAAGAAAGAGGGTAAATGGCTTCAAACGGGTTGACTAATTGGACCTAGGGGTAAGAAACAGGACGTGAGGTCCCTTGATAGCCAGTCACTCCATCGAAAAATGCGATGACCGTGACGGCGCCCGTGGGCGGGTTGTCGACTACCTATGTGACGGTGGTGTAGCAACTAGTCAGATTTTTCGCTCAGTTGATAATTACTTGCGGATTCCAAAGGTCACTGGCTCTCACCTATCTACTATACATCGACGCAAGTTTTCTTCTCTTTCGAAGGATTCAAACTCAATTTCTTCACTGTTTTCATTATCTCGATTGCCCTTTCTCAAAATTTTCCGATTTTAAACCCTTTTTTTTGAAAAATAATTTATACTTGCTGTTTGCGTATATACGCAGGTCTGCGTATATACCCAACCAGCAGCATAAAAACAATTTCATTTTTCATTTTTTTTTTATTATATACAATGCACGGCCAGAATGTTTGTGGTGGGTTGACTCAAATAAAGAAAATATGCTGACTCAAAAATAAAAATAAAAATAAAAACTGCAAATAAATACGAAAAAACGTGCAGACCGGATTAATGCAGACACGACTAAACATTGCTCGTCCCGAGCAATACTGCCAACTCTAGCCTGCATTTCTGTCCTCGTGACTGACTCTGTACATACCCTACCGTTGCATACGCTTTCGACCCGAACCTTTCAACCGGACGACTCGATAGAAAAACTGACTCAGATAGAATATACACCGACTCAAACGACTCAAAACAGACTAGTTACAAAAATATTTTTGGTGAGATCGGGCAACCTCAAAAACATAAACAGTGTGTCCTCGTGATCTCATCCTTTTCAGAATTTACTTCCCTGCAAGCGATCGGTAAGTCTGAACAGATTTATATGGTGGAATTAAGCACTGGACCGAAGTACTATTACTTTGGTTATCAAACTGAGCAAATCCCTAGCTAACTTACCATCCGAGCTGTTTCCAAAAGGATCTATGTCTAATCAGGTAGGATAAGTATATGTATCAAGGTACGGCATAATCCTACTTGTTATGACATTCTCACAATTTACCAAACTCACACCCCTCACCGCGATCCCGAAAAACTGCCCGAAACACCTAAGTTCCTGCTTTCCCAATTCTCCTGTCCCCCGGTGTGTCTTCGCCGTGCTCGCGGCCACAAATGTGAAGCGGTGCAAAACGTCTCGAAAATTGTGCCACTCACTCAGCTTTTTATTTAAATAACAAAAACATAAACAAAATAAAAACTAGATCATGATTTTTCTTCTTTTTCTTTTTCTTTTCCGTTTTTTTCTTTTTCTTTTTCTATATATTTTTTTTCTTTATAATATTTCTCTTTCTCTTTTTTTTTTTTTATAACACAACTATATATACAAACGTACACAAATATCAACAATACTAAACTGACTAAAGCTGAGTGAGTGAAAATAAATCTTTGTCGTGATGTACGTAAAATGTCCTCATGTGAAGTACCCCCACACTAATCCTGAAGCGCCGATCCTGTAGTCGAGATAAAAACTGTGCGGTCCCACCGAACCTCCTCATCACCAAAGATGTAGAAAAACGGCACAACCACCAATTGACCCTACAACCCCCCGAAATCCCGTTTTGTGCGAAAAGATGCTCGCACGCGACTAACTCCTCCTGTGGTCACTATGTAGTGAAGTGATCCACCTCCGCAAATTAATGCACTGTCGCCACTAACTCACCCTGTCCTTCCCTCGAAAAACGTGTCAATATCGAAACTGTCCAAAACTGATAACTCATGAAGCTCCCCCATCTAAAACCTGCCCCTACTCACTCCCTCCGTCATAACACGTTGAATAGCCAACTATCGACTGATGAGGTCTCAAAGAAGGCTGCCTAGGCTAAAGTGGTTACGAAGAAAGAGGGTAAATGGCTTCAAACGGGTTGACTAATTGGACCTAGGGGTAAGAAACAGGACGTGAGGTCCCTTGATAGCCAGTCACTCCATCGAAAAATGCGATGACCGTGACGGCGCCCGTGGGCGGGTTGTCGACTACCTATGTGACGGTGGTGTAGCAACTAGTCAGATTTTTCGCTCAGTTGATAATTACTTGCGGATTCCAAAGGTCACTGGCTCTCACCTATCTACTATACATCGACGCAAGTTTTCTTCTCTTTCGAAGGATTCAACTCAATTTCTTCACTGTTTTCATTATCTCGATTGCCCTTTCTCAAAATTTTCCGATTTTAAACCCTTTTTTTTGAAAAATAATTTATACTTGTTGTTTGCGTATATACGCAGGTCTGCGTATATACCCAACCAGCAGCATAAAAAAAATTTCATTTTTCATTTTTTTTTTATTATATACAATGCACGGCCAGAATGTTTGTGGTGGGTTGACTCAAATAAAGAAAATATATTGACTCAAAAATAAAAATAAAAATAAAAACTGCAAATAAATACGAAAAAACGTGCAGACCGGGTTAATGCAGACACGACTAAACATTGCTCGTCCCGAGCAATACTGCCAACTCTAGCCTGCATTTCTGTCCTCGTGACTGACTCTGTACATACCCTACCGTTGCATACGCTTTCGACCCGAACCTTTCAACCGGACGACTCAATAGAAAAACTGACTCAGATAGAATATACACCGACTCAAACGACTCAAAACAGACTAGTTACAAAAATATTTTTGGTGAGATCGGGCAACCTCAAAAACATAAACAGTGTGTCCTCGTGATCTCATCCTTTTCAGAATTTACTTCCCTGCAAGCGATCGGTAAGTCTGAACAGATTTATATGGTGGAATTAAGCACTGGACCGAAGTACTATTACTTTGGTTATCAAACTGAGCAAATCCCTAGCTAACTTACCATCCGAGCTGTTTCCAAAAGGATCTATGTCTAATCAGGTAGGATAAGTATATGTATCAAGGTACGGCATAATCCTACTTGTTATGACATTCTCACAATTTACCAAACTCACACCCCTCACCGCGATCCCGAAAAACTGCCCGAAACACCTAAGTTCCTGCTTTCCCAATTCTCCTGTCCCCCGGTGTGTCTTCGCCGTGCTCGCGGCCACAAATGTGAAGCGGTGCAAAACGTCTCGAAAATTGTGCCACTCACTCAGCTTTTTATTTAAATAAAAAAAACATAAACAAAATAAAAACTAGATCATGATTTTTCTTCTTTTTCTTTTTCTTTTCCATTTTTTTATTTTTCTTTTTCTATATATTTTTTTTCTTTATAATATTTCTCTTTCTCTTTTTTTTTTTTTTATAACACAACTATATATACAAACGTACACAAATATCAACAATACTAAACTGACTAAAGCTGAGTGAGTGAAAATAAATCTTTGTCGTGGGGTACGTAAAATGTCCTCATGTGAAGTACCCCCACACTAATCCTGAAGCGCAGATCCTGTAGTCGAGATAAAAACTGTGCGGTCCCACCGAACCTCCTCATCACCAAAGATGTAGAAAAACGGCACAACCACCAATTGACCCTACAACCCCCCGGAACCCCGTTTTGTGCGAAAAGATGCTCGCACGCGACTAACTCCTCCTGTGGTCACTATGTAGTGAAGTGATCCACCTCCGCAAATTAATGCACTGTCGCCACTAACTCACCCTGTCCTTCCCTCGAAAAACGTGTCAATATCAAAACTGTCCAAAACTGATAACTCATGAAGCTCCCCCATCTAAAACCTGCCCCTACTCACTCCCTCCGTCATAACACGTAGAATAGCCAACTATCGACTGATGAGGTCTCAAAGAAGGCTGCCTAGGCTAAAGTGGTTACGAAGAAAGAGGGTAAATGGCTTCAAACGGGTTGGCTAATTGGACATAGGGGTAAGAAACAGGACGTGAGGTCCCTTGATAGCCAGTCACTCCATCGAAAAATGCGATGACCGTGACGGCGCCCGTGGGCGGGTTGTCGACTACCTATGTGACGGTGGTGTAGCAACTAGTCGGATTTTTCGCTCAGTTGATAATTACTTGCGGATTCCAAAGGTCACTGGCTCTCACCTATATACTATACCTCGACGCAAGTTTTCTTCTCTTTCGAAGGATTCAAACTCAGTTTCTTCACTGTTTTCATTATCTCGATTGCCCTTTCTCAAAATTTTCCGATTTTAAACCCTTTTTTTTTGAAAAATAATTTATACTTGCTGTTTGCGTATATACGCAGGTCTGCGTATATACCCAACCAGCAGCATAAATAATTTTTCATTTTTCATTTTTTTTTTAAATTATATACAATGCACGGCCAGAATGTTTGTGGTGGGTTGACTCAAATAAAGAAAATTTGCTGACTCAAAAATAAAAATAAAAATAAAAATAAAAACTTCAAATAAATACGAAAAAACGTGCAGACCGGGTTAATGCAGACACGACTAAACATTGCTCATCCCGAGCAATACTGCTAACTCTAGCGTGCATTTCTGTCCTCGTGCCTGACTCTGTACATACCCTACCGTTGCATACGCTTTCGACCCGAACCTTTCAACCGGACGACTCGATAGAAAAACTGACTCAGATAGAATATACACTGACTCAAACGACTCAAAACAGACTAGTTACAAAAATATTTTTGGTGAGATCGGGCAACCTCAAAAACATAAACAGTGTGTCCTCGTGATCTCATCCTTTTCAGAATTTACTTCCCTGCAAGCGATCGGTAAGTCTGAACAGATTTACATGGTGGAATTAAGCACTGGACCGAAGTACTATTACTTTGGTTATCAAACTGAGCAAATCCCTAGCTAACTTACCATCCGAGCTGTTTCCAAAAGGATCTATGTCTAATCAGGTAGGATAAGTATATGTATCAAGGTACGGCATAATCCTACTTGTTATGACATTCTCACAATTTACCAAACTCACACCCCTCACCGAGATCCCGAAAAACTGCCCGAAACACCTAAGTTCCTGCTTTCCCAATTCTCCTATCCCCCGGTGTGTCTTCGCCGTGCTCGCGGCCACAAATGTGAAGCGGTGCAAAACGTCTCGAAAATTGTGCCACTCACTCAGCTTTTTATTTAAATAACAAAAACATAAACAAAATAAAAACTAGAGCATGATTTTTCTTCTTTTTCTTTTTCTTTTCCATTTTTTTTTCTTTTTCTTTTTCTATATATTTTTTTTCTTAATAATATTTCTCTTTCTCTTTTTTTTTTTTTATAACACAACTATATATACAAATGTACACAAATATCAACAATACTAAACTGACTAAAGCTGAGTGAGTGAAAATAAATCTCTGTCGTGGGGTACGTAAAATGTCCTCATGTGAAGTACCCCCACACTAATCCTGAAGCGCCGATGCTGTAGTCGAGATAAAAACTGTGCGGTCCCACCGAACCTCCTCATCACCAAAGATGTAGAAAAACGGCACAACCACCAATTGACCCTACAACCCCCCGGAACCCCGTTTTGTGCGAAAAGATGCTCGCACGCGACTAACTCCTCCTGCGGTCACTATGTAGTGAAGTGATCCACCTCCGCAAATTAATGCACTGTCGCCACTAACTCACCCTGTCCTTCCCTCGAAAAATGTGTCAATATCGAAACTGTCCAAAACTGATAACTCATGAAGCTCCCCCATCTAAAACCTGCCCCTACTCACTCCCTCCGTCATAACACGTAGAATAGCAAACTATCGACTGATGAGGCCTCAAAGAAGGCTGCCTAGGCTAAAGTGGTTACGAAGAAAGAGGGTAAATGGCTTCAAACGGGTTGACTAATTGGACCTAGGGGTAAGAAACAGGACGTGAGATCCCTTGATAGCCAATCACTCCATCGAAAAATGCGATGACTGTGACGGCGCCCGTGGGCGGGTTGTCGACTACCTATGTGACGGTGGTGTAGCAACTAGTCGGATTTTTCGCTCAGTTGATAATTACTTGCGGATTCCAAAGGTCACTGGCTCTCACCTATCTACTATACCTCGACGCAAGTTTTCTTCTCTTTCGAAGGATTCAAACTCAATTTCTTCACTGTTTTCATTATCTCGATTGCCCTTTCTCAAAATTTTCCGATTTTAAACCCTTTTTTTTAAAAAAATAATTTATACTTGCTGTTTGCGTATATACGCAGGTCTGCGTATATACCCAACCAGCAGCATAAAAAATTTTTAATTTTTCATTTTTTTTTTAAATTATATACAATGCACGGCCAGAATGTTTGTGGTGGGTTGACTCAAATAAAGAAAATGTGCTGACTCAAAAATAAAAATAAAAATAAAAATAAAAATAAAAATAAAAACTGCAAATAAATACGAAAAAACGTGCAGACCGGGTTAATGCAGACACGACTAAACATTGCTCGTCCTGAGCAATACTGCCAACTCTAGCATGCATTTCTGTCCTCGTGACTGACTCTGTACATACCCTACCGTTGCATACGCTTTCGACCCGAACCTTTCAACCGGACGACTCGATAGAAAAACTGACTCAGATAGAATATACACTGACTCAAACGACTCAAAACAGACTAGTTACAAAAATATTTTTGGTGAGATCGGGCAACCTCAAAAACATAAACAGTGTGTCCTCGTGATCTCATCCTTTTCAGAATTTACTTCCCTGCAAGCGATCGGTAAGTCTGAACAGATTTACATGGTGGAATTAAGCACTGGACCGAAGTACTATTACTTTGGTTATCAAACTGAGCAAATCCCTAGCTAACTTACCATCCGAGCTGTTTCCAAAAGGATCTATGTCTAATCAGGTAGGATAAGTATATGTATCAAGGTACGGCATAATCCTACTTGTTATGACATTCTCACAATTTACCAAACTCACACCCCTCACCGAGATCCCAAAAAACTGCCCGAAACACCTAAGTTCCTGCTTTCCCAATTCTCCTATCCCCCGTTGTGTCTTCGCCGTGCTCGCGGCCACAAATGTGAAGCAGTGCAAAACGTCTCGAAAATTGTGCCACTCACTCAGCTTTTTATTTAAATAACAAAAACATAAACAAAATAAAAACAAGATCATGATTTTTCTTCTTTTTCTTTTTCTTTTCCATTTTTTTTTCTTTTTCTTTTTCTATATATTTTTTTTCTTTATAATATTTCTCTTTCTCTTTTTTTTTTTATAACACAACTATATATACAAACGTACACAAATATCAACAATACTAAACTGACTAAAGCTGAGTGAGTGAAAATAAATCTCTGTCGTGGGGTACGTAAAATGTCCTCATGTGAAGTACCCCCACACTAATCCTGAAGCGCCGATCCTGTAGTCGAGATAAAAACTGTGCGGTCCCACCGAACCTCCTCATCACCAAAGATGTAGAAAAACGGCACAACCACCAATTGACCCTACAACCCCCCGGAACCCCGTTTTGTGCGAAAAGATGCTTGCACGCGACTAACTCCTCCTGTGGTCACTATGTAGTGAAGTGATCCACCTCCGCAAATTAATGCACTGTCGCCACTAACTCACCCTGTCCTTCCCTCAAAAAACGTGTCAATATCAAAACTGTCCAAAACTGATAACTCATGAAGCTCCCCGATCTAAAACCTGCCCCTACTCACTCCCTCCGTCATAACACTTAGAATAGCCAACTATCGACTGATGAGGTCTCAAAGAAGGCTGCCTAGGCTAAAGTGGTTACGAAGAAAGAGGGTAAATGGCTTCAAACGGGTTGACTAATTGGACCTAGGGGTAAGAAACAGGACGTGAGGTCCCTTGATAGCCAGTCACTCCATCGAAAAATGCGATGACTGTGACGGCGCCCGTGGGCGGGTTGTCGACTACCTATGTGACGGTGGTGTAGCAACTAGTCGGATTTTTCGCTCAGTTGATAATTACTTGCGGATTCCAAAGGTCACTGGCTCTCACCTATCTACTATACCTCGACGCAAGTTTTCTTCTCTTTCGAAGGATTCAAACTCAATTTCTTCACTGTTTTCATTATCTCGATTGCCCTTTCTCAAAATTTTCCGATTTTAATCCCTTTTTTTTAAAAAAATAATTTATACTTGCTGTTTGCGTATATACGCAGGTCTGCGTATATACCCAACCAGCAGCATAAAAAAATTTTAATTTTTCATTTTTTTTTTTTTAAATCATATACAATGCACGGCCAGAATGTTTGTGGTGGGTTGACTCAAATAAAGAAAATGTGCTGACTCAAAAAATAAAAATAAAAGCTGCAAATAAATACGAAAAAACGTGCAGACCGGGTTAATGCAGACACGACTAAACATTGCTCGTCCTGAGCAATACTGCCAACTCTAGCCTGCATTTCTGTCCTCGTGACTGACTCTGTACATACCCTACGTTGCATACGCTTTCGACCCAAACCTTTCAACCGGACGACTCGATAGAAAAACTGACTCAGATAGAATATACACTGACTCAAACGACTCAAAACAGACTAGTTACAAAAATATTTTTGGTGAGATCGGGCAACCTCAAAAACATAAACAGTGTGTCCTCGTGATCTCATCCTTTTCAGAATTTACTTCCCTGCAAGCGATCGGTAAGTCTGAACAGATTTACATGGTGGAATTAAGAACTGGACCGAAGTACTATTACTTTGGTTATCAAACTGAGCAAATCCCTAGCTAACTTACCATCCGAGCTGTTTCCAAAAGGATCTATGTCTAATCAGGTAGGATAAGTATATGTATCAAGGTACGGCATAATCCTACTTGTTATGACATTCTCACAATTTACCGAACTCACACCCCTCACCGAGATCCCGAAAAACTGCCCGAAACACCTAAGTTCCTGCTTTCCCAATTCTCCTATCCCCCGGTGTGTCTTCGCCGTGCTCGCGGCCACAAATGTGAAGCGGTGCAAAACGTCTCGAAAATTGTGCCACTCACTCAGCTTTTTATTTAAATAAAAAAAAACATAAACAAAATAAAAACTAGATCATGATTTTTCTTCTTTTTCTTTTTCTTTTCCATTTTTTTCTTTTTCTTTTTCTATATATTTTTTTTCTTTATAATATTTCTCTTTCTCTTTTTTTTTTTTTTTATAACACAACTATATATACAAACGTACACAAATATCAACAATACTAAACTGACTAAAGCTGAGTGAGTGAAAATAAATCTTTGTCGTGGGGTACGTAAAATGTCCTCATGTGAAGTACCCCCACACTAATCCTGAAGCGCAGATCCTGTAGTCGAGATAAAAACTGTGCGGTCCCACCGAACCTCCTCATCACCAAAGATGTAGAAAAACGGCACAACCACCAATTGACCCTACAACCCCCCGGAACCCCGTTTTGTGCGAAAAGATGCTCGCACGCGACTAACTCCTCCTGTGATCACTATGTAGTGAAGTGATCCACCTCCGCAAATTAATGCACTGTCGCCACTAACTCACCCTGTCCTTCCCTCGAAAAACGTGTCAATATCGAAACTGTCCAAAACTGATAACTCATGAAGCTCCCCCATCTAAAACCTGCCCCTACTCACTCCCTCCGTCATAACACGTAGAATAGCCAACTATCGACTGATGAGGTCTCAAAGAAGGCTGCCTAGGCTAAAGTGGTTACGAAGAAAGAGGGTAAATGGCTTCAAACGGGTTGACTAATTGGACCTAGGGGTAAGAAACAGGACGTGAGGTCCCTTGATAGCCAGTCACTCCATCGAAAAATGCGATGACTGTGACGGCGCCCGTGGGCGGGTTGTCGACTACCTATGTGACGGTGGTGTAGCAACTAGTCGGATTTTTCGCTCAGTTGATAATTACTTGCGGATTCCAAAGGTCACTGGCTCTCACCTATCTACTATACCTCGACGCAAGTTTTCTTCTCTTTCGAAGGATTCAAACTCAATTTCTTCACTGTTTTCATTATCTCGATTGCCCTTTCTCAAAATTTTCCGATTTTAAACCCTTTTTTTTAAAAAAATAATTTATACTTGCTGTTTGCGTATATACGCAGGTCTGCGTATATACCCAACCAGCAGCATAAAAAAATTTTAATTTTTCATTTTTTTTTTTAAATTATATACAATGCACGGCCAGAATGTTTGTGGTGGGTTGACTCAAATAAAGAAAATGTGCTGACTCAAAAATAAAAATAAAAATAAAAGCTGCAAATAAATACGAAAAAACGTGCAGACCGGGTTAATGCAGACACAACTAAACATTGCTCGTCCCGAGCAATACTGCCAACTCTAGCCTGCATTTCTGTCCTCGTGACTGACTCTGTACATACCCTACCGTTGCATACGCTTTCGACCCGAACCTTTCAACCGGACGACTCGATAGAAAAACTGACTCAGATAGAATATACACTGACTCAAACGACTCAAAACAGACTAGTTACAAAAATATTTTTGGTGAGATCGGGCAACCTCAAAAACATAAACAGTGTGTCCTCGTGATCTCATCCTTTTCAGAATTTACTTCCCTGCAAGCGATCGGTAAGTCTGAACAGATTTACATGGTGGAATTAAGCACTGGACCGAAGTACTATTACTTTGGTTATCAAACAGAGCAAATCCCTAGCTAACTTACCATCCGAGCTGTTTCCAAAAGGATCTATGTCTAATCAGGTAGGATAAGTATATGTATCAAGGTACGGCATAATCCTACTTTTTATGACATTCTCACAATTTACCAAACTCACACCCCTCACCGAGATCCCGAAAAACTGCCCGAAACACCTAAGTTCCTGCTTTCCCAATTCTCCTATCCCCCGGTGTGTCTTCGCTGTGCTCGCGGCCACAAATGTGAAGCGGTGTAAAACGTCTCGAAAATTGTGCCACTCACTCAGCTTTTTATTTAAATAAAAAAACATAAACAAAATAAAAACTAGATCATGATTTTTCTTCTTTTTCATTTTCTTTTCCATTTTTTTCTTTTTCTTTTTCTATATATTTTTTTTCTTTATAATATTTCTCTTTCTCTTTTTTTTTTTTTATAACACAACTATATATACAAACGTACACAAATATCAACAATACTAAACTGACTAAAGCTGAGTGAGTGAAAATAAATCTTTGTCGTGGGGTACGTAAAATGTCCTCATGTGAAGTACCCCCACACTAATCCTGAAGCGCAGATCCTGTAGTCGAGATAAAAACTGTGCGGTCCCACCGAACCTCCTCATCACCAAAGATGTAGAAAAACGGCACAACCACCAATTGACCCTACAACCCCCCGGAACCCCGTTTTGTGCGAAAAGATGCTCGCACGCGACTAACTCCTCCTGTGGTCACTATGTAGTGAAGTGATCCACCTCCGCAAATTAATGCACTGTCGCCACTAACTCACCCTGTCCTTCCCTCAAAAAACGTGTCAATATCGAAACTGTCCAAAACTGATAACTCATGAAGCTCCCCCATCTAAATCCTGCCCCTACTCACTCCCTCCGTCATAACACGTAGAATAGCCAACTATCGACTGATGAGGTCTCAAAGAAGGCTGCCTAGGCTAAAGTGGTTACGAAGAAAGAGGGTAAATGGCTTCAAACGGGTTGACTAATTGGACCTAGGGGTAAGAAACAGGACGTGAGGTCCCTTCATAGCCAGTCACTCCATCGAAAAATGCGATGACTGTGACGGCGCCCGTGGGCGGGTTGTCGACTACCTATGTGACGGTGGTGTAGCAACTAGTCGGATTTTTCGCTCAGTTGATAATTACTTGCGGATTCCAAAGGTCACTGGCTCTCACCTATCTACTATACCTCGACGCAAGTTTTCTTCTCTTTCGAAGGATTCAAACTCAATTTCTTCACTGTTTTCATTATCTCGATTGCCCTTTCTCAAAATTTTCCGATTTTAAACCCTTTTTTTTAAAAAAATAATTTATACTTGCTGTTTGCGTATATACGCAGGTCTGCGTATATACCCAACCAGCAGCATAAAAAAATTTTAATTTTCATTTTTTTTTTAAATTATATACAATGCACGGCCAGAATGTTTGTGGTGGGTTGACTCAAATAAAGAAAATGTGCTGACTCAAAAATAAAAATAAAAATAAAAGCTGCAAATAAATACGAAAAAACGTGCAGACCGGGTTAATGCAGACACAACTAAACATTGCTGGTCCCGAGCAATACTGCCAACTCTAGCCTGCATTTCTGTCCTCGTGACTGACTCTGTACATACCCTACCGTTGCATACGCTTTCGACCCGAACCTTTCAACCGGACGACTCGATAGAAAAACTGACTCAGATAGAATATACACTGACTCAAACGACTCAAAACAGACTAGTTACAAAAATATTTTTGGTGAGATCGGGCAACCTCAAAAACATAAACAGTGTGTCCTCGTGATCTCATCCTTTTCAGAATTTACTTCCCTGCAAGCGATCGGTAAGTCTGAACAGATTTACATGGTGGAATTAAGCACTGGACCGAAGTACTATTACTTTGGTTATCAAACTGAGCAAATCCCTAGCTAACTTACCATCCGAGCTGTTTCCAAAAGGATCTATGTCTAATCAGGTAGGATAAGTATATGTATCAAGGTACGGCATAATCCTACTTGTTATGACATTCTCACAATTTACCAAACTCACACCCCTCACCGAGATCCCGAAAAACTGCCCGAAACACCTAAGTTCCTGCTTTCCCAATTCTCCTATCCCCCGGTGTGTCTTCGCCGTGCTCGCGGCCACAAATGTGAAGCGGTGCAAAACGTCTCGAAAATTGTGCCACTCACTCAGCTTTTTATTTAAATAAAAAAAACATAAACAA
Source organism: Linanthus parryae (assembly GCA_023055425.1). Taxonomy (NCBI): domain Eukaryota; kingdom Viridiplantae; phylum Streptophyta; class Magnoliopsida; order Ericales; family Polemoniaceae; genus Linanthus; species Linanthus parryae. The sequence goes on from JALGPY010000001.1 coordinate 87,883,195, forward strand.
AATAAAAACTAGATCATGATTTTTCTTCTTTTTCATTTTCTTTTCCATTTTTTTCTTTTTCTTTTTCTATATATTTTTTTTCTTTATAATATTTCTCTTTCTCTTTTTTTTTTTTATATAACACAACTATATATACAAACGTACACAAATATCAACAATACTAAACTGACTAAAGCTGAGTGAGTGAAAATAAATCTTTGTCGTGGGGTACGTAAAATTTCCTCATGTGAAGTACCCCCACACTAATCCTGAAGCGCAGATCCTGTAGTCGAGATAAAAACTGTGCGGTCCCACCGAACCTCCTCATCACCAAAGATGTAGAAAAACGGCACAACCACCAATTGACCCTACAACCCCCCGGAACCCCGTTTTGTGCGAAAAGATGCTCGCACGCGACTAACTCCTCCTGTGGTCACTATGTAGTGAAGTGATCCACCTCCGCAAATTAATGCACTGTCGCCACTAACTCACCCTGTCCTTCCCTCGAAAAACGTGTCAATATCGAAACTGTCCAAAACTGATAACTCATGAAGCTCCCCCATCTAAAACCTGCCCCTACTCACTCCCTCCGCCATAACACGTAGAATAGCCAACTATCGACTGATGAGGTCTCAAAGAAGGCTGCCTAGGCTAAAGTGGTTACGAAGAAAGAGGGTAAATGGCTTCAAACGGGTTGACTAATTGGACCTAGGGGTAAGAAACAGGACGTGAGGTCCCTTGATAGCCAGTCACTCCATCGAAAAATGCGATGACTGTGACGGCGCCCGTGGGCGGGTTGTCGACTACCTATATGACGGTGGTGTAGCAACTAGTCGGATTTTTCGCTCAGTTGATAATTACTTGCGGATTCCAAAGGTCACTGGCTCTCACCTATCTACTATACCTCGACGCAAGTTTTCTTCTCTTTCGAAGGATTCAAACTCAATTTCTTCACTGTTTTCATTATCTCGATTGCCCTTTCTCAAAATTTTCCGATTTTAAACACTTTTTTTTTAAATAATAATTTATACTTGCTGTTTGCGTATATACGCAGGTCTGCGTATATACCCAACCAGCAGCATAAAAAAAAATTAATTTTTCATTTTTTTTTTAAATTATATACAATGCACGGCCAGAATGTTTGTGGTGGGTTGACTCAAATAAAGAAAATGTGCTGACTCAAAAATAAAAATAAAAATAAAAGCTGCAAATAAATACGAAAAAATGTGCAGACCGGGTTAATGCAGACACGACTAAACATTGCTCGTCCCGAGCAATACTGCCAACTCTAGCCTGCATTTCTGTCCTCGTGACTGACTCTGTACATACCCTACCGTTGCATACGCTTTCGACCCGAACCTTTCAACCGGACGACTCGATAGAAAAACTGACTCAGATAGAATATACACTGACTCAAACGACTCAAAACAGACTAGTTACAAAAATATTTTTGGTGAGATCGGGCAACCTCAAAAACATAAACAGTGTGTCCTCGTGATCTCATCCTTTTCAGAATTTACTTCCCTGCAAGCGATCGGTAAGTCTGAACAGATTTACATGGTGGAATTAAGCACTGGACCGAAGTACTATTACTTTGGTTATCAAACTGAGCAAATCCCTAGCTAACTTACCATCCGAGCTGTTTCCAAAAGGATCTATGTCTAATCAGGTAGGATAAGTATATGTATCAAGGTACGGCATAATCCTACTTGTTATGACATTCTCACAATTTACCAAACTCACACCCTCACCGAGATCCCGAAAAACTGCCCGAAACACCTAAGTTCCTGCTTTCCCAATTCTCCTATCCCCCGGTGTGTCTTCGCCGTGCTCGCGGCCACAAATGTGAAGCGGTGCAAAACGTCTCGAAAATTGTGCCACTCACTCAGCTTTTTATTTAAATAAAAAAAAACATAAACAAAATAAAAACTAGATCATGATTTTTCTTCTTTTTCTTTTTCTTTTCCATTTTTTTATTTTTCTTTTTCTATATATTTTTTTTCTTTATAATATTTCTCTTTCTCTTTTTTTTTTTTTTATAACACAACTATATATACAAACGTACACAAATATCAACAATACTAAACTGACTAAAGCTGAGTGAGTGAAAATAAATCTTTGTCGTGGGGTACGTAAAATTTCCTCATGTGAAGTACCCCCACACTAATCCTGAAGCGCAGATCCTGTAGTCGAGATAAAAACTGTGCGGTCCCACCGAACCTCCTCATCACCAAAGATGTAGAAAAACGGCACAACCACCAATTGACCCTACAACCCCCCGGAACCCCGTTTTGTGCGAAAAGATGCTCGCACGCGACTAACTCCTCCTGTGGTCACTATGTAGTGAAGTGATCCACCTCCGCAAATTAATGCACTGTCGCCACTAACTCACCCTGTCCTTCCCTCGAAAAACGTGTCAATATCGAAACTGTCCAAAACTGATAACTCATGAAGCTCCCCCATCTAAAACCTGCCCCTACTCACTCCCTCCGTCATAACACGTAGAATAGCCAACTATCGACTGATGAGGTCTCAAAGAAGGCTGCCTAGGCTAAAGTGGTTACGAAGAAAGAGGGTAAATGGCTTCAAACGGGTTGACTAATTGGACCTAGGGGTAAGAAACAGGACGTGAGGTCCCTTCATAGCCAGTCACTCCATCGAAAAATGCGATGACTGTGACGGCGCCCGTGGGCGGGTTGTCGACTACCTATGTGACGGTGGTGTAGCAACTAGTCGGATTTTTCGCTCAGTTGATAATTACTTGCGGATTCCAAAGGTCACTGGCTCTCACCTATCTACTATACCTCGACGCAAGTTTTCTTCTCTTTCGAAGGATTCAAACTCAATTTCTTCACTGTTTTCATTATCTCGATTGCCCTTTCTCAAAATTTTCCGATTTTAAACCCTTTTTTTTAAAAAAATAATTTATACTTGCTGTTTGCGTATATACGCAGGTCTGCGTATATACCCAACCAGCAGCATAAAAAAATTTTAATTTTCATTTTTTTTTTAAATTATATACAATGCACGGCCAGAATGTTTGTGGTGGGTTGACTCAAATAAAGAAAATGTGCTGACTCAAAAATAAAAATAAAAATAAAAGCTGCAAATAAATACGAAAAAACGTGCAGACCGGGTTAATGCAGACACAACTAAACATTGCTGGTCCCGAGCAATACTGCCAACTCTAGCCTGCATTTCTGTCCTCGTGACTGACTCTGTACATACCCTACCGTTGCATACGCTTTCGACCCGAACCTTTCAACCGGACGACTCGATAGAAAAACTGACTCAGATAGAATATACACTGACTCAAACGACTCAAAACAGACTAGTTACAAAAATATTTTTGGTGAGATCGGGCAACCTCAAAAACATAAACAGTGTGTCCTCGTGATCTCATCCTTTTCAGAATTTACTTCCCTGCAAGCGATCGGTAAGTCTGAACAGATTTACATGGTGGAATTAAGCACTGGACCGAAGTACTATTACTTTGGTTATCAAACTGAGCAAATCCCTAGCTAACTTACCATCCGAGCTGTTTCCAAAAGGATCTATGTCTAATCAGGTAGGATAAGTATATGTATCAAGGTACGGCATAATCCTACTTGTTATGACATTCTCACAATTTACCAAACTCACACCCCTCACCGAGATCCCGAAAAACTGCCCGAAACACCTAAGTTCCTGCTTTCCCAATTCTCCTATCCCCCGGTGTGTCTTCGCCGTGCTCGCGGCCACAAATGTGAAGCGGTGCAAAACGTCTCGAAAATTGTGCCACTCACTCAGCTTTTTATTTAAATAAAAAAAACATAAACAAAATAAAAACTAGATCATGATTTTTCTTCTTTTTCATTTTCTTTTCCATTTTTTTCTTTTTCTTTTTCTATATATTTTTTTTCTTTATAATATTTCTCTTTCTCTTTTTTTTTTTTATATAACACAACTATATATACAAACGTACACAAATATCAACAATACTAAACTGACTAAAGCTGAGTGAGTGAAAATAAATCTTTGTCGTGGGGTACGTAAAATTTCCTCATGTGAAGTACCCCCACACTAATCCTGAAGCGCAGATCCTGTAGTCGAGATAAAAACTGTGCGGTCCCACCGAACCTCCTCATCACCAAAGATGTAGAAAAACGGCACAACCACCAATTGACCCTACAACCCCCCGGAACCCCGTTTTGTGCGAAAAGATGCTCGCACGCGACTAACTCCTCCTGTGGTCACTATGTAGTGAAGTGATCCACCTCCGCAAATTAATGCACTGTCGCCACTAACTCACCCTGTCCTTCCCTCGAAAAACGTGTCAATATCGAAACTGTCCAAAACTGATAACTCATGAAGCTCCCCCATCTAAAACCTGCCCCTACTCACTCCCTCCGCCATAACACGTAGAATAGCCAACTATCGACTGATGAGGTCTCAAAGAAGGCTGCCTAGGCTAAAGTGGTTACGAAGAAAGAGGGTAAATGGCTTCAAACGGGTTGACTAATTGGACCTAGGGGTAAGAAACAGGACGTGAGGTCCCTTGATAGCCAGTCACTCCATCGAAAAATGCGATGACTGTGACGGCGCCCGTGGGCGGGTTGTCGACTACCTATATGACGGTGGTGTAGCAACTAGTCGGATTTTTCGCTCAGTTGATAATTACTTGCGGATTCCAAAGGTCACTGGCTCTCACCTATCTACTATACCTCGACGCAAGTTTTCTTCTCTTTCGAAGGATTCAAACTCAATTTCTTCACTGTTTTCATTATCTCGATTGCCCTTTCTCAAAATTTTCCGATTTTAAACACTTTTTTTTTAAATAATAATTTATACTTGCTGTTTGCGTATATACGCAGGTCTGCGTATATACCCAACCAGCAGCATAAAAAAAAATTAATTTTTCATTTTTTTTTTAAATTATATACAATGCACGGCCAGAATGTTTGTGGTGGGTTGACTCAAATAAAGAAAATGTGCTGACTCAAAAATAAAAATAAAAATAAAAGCTGCAAATAAATACGAAAAAATGTGCAGACCGGGTTAATGCAGACACGACTAAACATTGCTCGTCCCGAGCAATACTGCCAACTCTAGCCTGCATTTCTGTCCTCGTGACTGACTCTGTACATACCCTACCGTTGCATACGCTTTCGACCCGAACCTTTCAACCGGACGACTCGATAGAAAAACTGACTCAGATAGAATATACACTGACTCAAACGACTCAAAACAGACTAGTTACAAAAATATTTTTGGTGAGATCGGGCAACCTCAAAAACATAAACAGTGTGTCCTCGTGATCTCATCCTTTTCAGAATTTACTTCCCTGCAAGCGATCGGTAAGTCTGAACAGATTTACATGGTGGAATTAAGCACTGGACCGAAGTACTATTACTTTGGTTATCAAACTGAGCAAATCCCTAGCTAACTTACCATCCGAGCTGTTTCCAAAAGGATCTATGTCTAATCAGGTAGGATAAGTATATGTATCAAGGTACGGCATAATCCTACTTGTTATGACATTCTCACAATTTACCAAACTCACACCCTCACCGAGATCCCGAAAAACTGCCCGAAACACCTAAGTTCCTGCTTTCCCAATTCTCCTATCCCCCGGTGTGTCTTCGCCGTGCTCGCGGCCACAAATGTGAAGCGGTGCAAAACGTCTCGAAAATTGTGCCACTCACTCAGCTTTTTATTTAAATAAAAAAAAACATAAACAAAATAAAAACTAGATCATGATTTTTCTTCTTTTTCTTTTTCTTTTCCATTTTTTTATTTTTCTTTTTCTATATATTTTTTTTCTTTATAATATTTCTCTTTCTCTTTTTTTTTTTTTTATAACACAACTATATATACAAACGTACACAAATATCAACAATACTAAACTGACTAAAGCTGAGTGAGTGAAAATAAATCTTTGTCGTGGGGTACGTAAAATTTCCTCATGTGAAGTACCCCCACACTAATCCTGAAGCGCAGATCCTGTAGTCGAGATAAAAACTGTGCGGTCCCACCGAACCTCCTCATCACCAAAGATGTAGAAAAACGGCACAACCACCAATTGACCCTACAACCCCCCGGAACCCCGTTTTGTGCGAAAAGATGCTCGCACGCGACTAACTCCTCCTGTGGTCACTATGTAGTGAAGTGATCCACCTCCGCAAATTAATGCACTGTCGCCACTAACTCACCCTGTCCTTCCCTCGAAAAACGTGTCAATATCGAAACTGTCCAAAACTGATAACTCATGAAGCTCCCCCATCTAAAACCTGCCCCTACTCACTCCCTCCGTCATAACACGTAGAATAGCCAACTATCGACTGATGAGGTCTCAAAGAAGGCTGCCTAGGCTAAAGTGGTTACGAAGAAAGAGGGTAAATGGCTTCAAACGGGTTGACTAATTGGACCTAGGGGTAAGAAACAGGACGTGAGGTCCCTTGATAGCCAGTCACTCCATCGAAAAATGCGATGACTGTGACGGCGCCAGTGGGCGGGTTGTCGACTACCTATGTGACGGTGGTGTAGCAACTAGTCGGATTTTTCGCTCAGTTGATAATTACTTGCGGATTCCAAAGGTCACTGGCTCTCACCTATCTACTATACCTCGACGCAAGTTTTCTTCTCTTTCGAAGGATTCAAACTCAATTTCTTCACTGTTTTCATTATCTCGATTGCCCTTTCTCAAAATTTTCCGATTTTAAACCCTTTTTTAAAAAAAATAATTTATACTTGCTGTTTGCGTATATACGCAGGTCTACGTATATACCCAACCAGCAGCATAAAAAAATTTTAATTTTTCATTTTTTTTTTAAATTATATACAATGCACGGCCAGAATGTTTGTGGTGGGTTGACTCAAATAAAGAAAATGTGCTGACTCAAAAATAAAAATAAAAATAAAAGCTGCAAATAAATACGAAAAAACGTGCAGACCGGGTTAATGCAGACACGACTAAACATTGCTCGTCCCGAGCAATACTGCCAACTCTAGCCTGCATTTCTGTCCTCGTGACTGACTCTGTACATACCCTACCGTTGCATACGCTTTCGACCCGAACCTTTCAACCGGACGACTCGATAGAAAAACTGACTCAGATAGAATATACACTGACTCAAACGACTCAAAACAGACTAGTTACAAAAATATTTTTGGTGAGATCGGGCAACCTCAAAAACATAAACAGTGTGTCCTCGTGATCTCATCCTTTTCAGAATTTACTTCCCTGCAAGCGATCGGTAAGTCTGAACAGATTTACATGGTGGAATTAAGCACTGGACCGAAGTACTATTACTTTGGTTATCAAACTGAGCAAATCCCTAGCTAACTTACCATCCGAGCTGTTTCCAAAAGGATCTATGTCTAATCAGGTAGGATAAGTATATGTATCAAGGTACGGCATAATCCTACTTGTTATGACATTCTCACAATTTACCAAACTCACACCCCTCACCGAGATCCCGAAAAACTGCCCGAAACACCTAAGTTCCTGCTTTCCCAATTCTCCTATCCCCCGGTGTGTCTTCGCCGTGCTCGCGGCCACAAATGTGAAGCGGTGCAAAACGTCTCGAAAATTGTGCCACTCACTCAGCTTTTTATTTAAATAAAAAAAACATAAACAAAATAAAAACTAGATCATGATTTTTCTTCTTTTTCTTTTTCTTTTCCATTTTTTTCTTTTTCTTTTTCTATATATTTTTTTTCTTTATAATATTTCTCTTTCTCTTTTTTTTTTTTTATAACACAACTATATATACAAACGTACACAAATATCAACAATACTAAACTGACTAAAGCTGAGTGAGTGAAAATAAATCTTTGTCGTGGGGTACGTAAAATTTCCTCATGTGAAGTACCCCCACACTAATCCTGAAGCGCAGATCCTGTAGTCGAGATAAAAACTGTGCGGTCCCACCGAACCTCCTCATCACCAAAGATGTAGAAAAACGGCACAACCACCAATTGACCCTACAACCCCCCGGAACCCCGTTTTGTGCGAAAAGATGCTCGCACGCGACTAACTCCTCCTGTGGTCACTATGTAGTGAAGTGATCCACCTCCGCAAATTAATGCACTGTCGCCACTAACTCACCCTGTCCTTCCCTCGAAAAACGTGTCAATATCGAAACTGTCCAAAACTGATAACTCATGAAGCTCCCCCATCTAAAACCTGCCCCTACTCACTCCCTCCGTCATAACACGTAGAATAGCCAACTATCGACTGATGAGGTCTCAAAGAAGGCTGCCTAGGCTAAAGTGGTTACGAAGAAAGAGGGTAAATGGCTTCAAACGGGTTGACTAATTGGACCTAGGGGTAAGAAACAGGACGTGAGGTCCCTTGATAGCCAGTCACTCCATCGAAAAATGCGATGACTGTGACGGCGCCCGTGGGCTGGTTGTCGACTACCTATGTGACGGTGGTGTAGCAACTAGTCGGATTTTTCGCTCAGTTGATAATTACTTGCGGATTCCAAAGGTCACTGGCTCTCACCTATCTACTATACCTCGACGCAAGTTTTCTTCTCTTTCGAAGGACTCAAACTCAATTTCTTCACTGTTTTCATTATCTCGATTGCCCTTTCTCAAAATTTTCCGATTTTAAACCCTTTTTTTAAAAAAAATAATTTATACTTGCTGTTTGCGTATATACGCAGGTCTGCGTATATACCCAACCAGCAGCATAAAAAATTTTTAATTTTTCATTTTTTTTTTTAAATTATATACAATGCACGGCCAGAATGTTTGTGTTGGGTTGACTCAAATAAAGAAAATGTGCTGACTCAAAAATAAAAATAAAAATAAAAACTGCAAATAAATACGAAAAAACGTGCAGACCGGGTTAATGCAGACACGACTAAACATTGCTCGTCCCGAGCAATACTGCCAACTCTAGCCTGCATTTCTGTCCTCGTGACTGACTCTGTACATACCCTACCGTTGCATACGCTTTCGACCCGAACCTTTCAACCGGACGACTTGATAGAAAAACTGACTCAGATAGAATATACACTGACTCAAACGACTCAAAACAGACTAGTTACAAAAATATTTTTGGTGAGATCGGGCAACCTCAAAAACATAAACAGTGTGTCCTCGTGATCTCATCCTTTTCAGAATTTACTTCCCTGCAAGCGATCGGTAAGTCTGAACAGATTTACATGGTGGAATTAAGCACTGGACCGCAGTACTATTACTTTGGTTATCAAACTGAGCAAATCCCTAGCTAACTTACCATCCAAGCTGTTTCCAAAAGGATCTATGTCTAATCAGGTAGGATAAGTATATGTATCAAGGTACGGCATAATCCTACTTGTTATGACATTCTCACAATTTACCAAACTCACACCCCTCACCGAGATCCCGAAAAACTGCCCGAAACACCTAAGTTCTTGCTTTCCCAATTCTCCTATCCCCCGGTGTGTCTTCGCCGTGCTCGCGGTCACAAATGTGAAGCGGTGCAAAACGTCTCGAAAATTGTGCCACTCACTCAGCTTTTTATTTAAATAAAAAAACATAAACAAAATAAAAACTAGATCATGATTTTTCTTCTTTTTCTTTTTCTTTTCCATTTTTTTCTTTTTCTTTTTCTATATATTTTTTTTCTTTATAATATTTCTCTTTCTCTTTTTTTTTTTTTTTATAACACAACTATATATACAAACGTACACAAATATCAACAATACTAAACTGACTAAAGCTGAGTGAGTGAAAATAAATCTTTGTCGTGGGGTACGTAAAATGTCCTCATGTGAAGTACCCCCACACTAATCCTGAAGCGCAGATCCTGTAGTCGAGATAAAAACTGTGCGGTCCCACCGAACCTCCTCATCACCAAAGATGTAGAAAAACGGCACAACCACCAATTGACCCTACAACCCCCCGGAACCCCGTTTTGTGCGAAAAGATGCTCGCACGCGACTAACTCCTCCTGTGGTCACTATGTAGTGAAGTGATCCACCTCCGCAAATTAATGCACTGTCGCCACTAACTCACCCTGTCCTTCCCTCGAAAAACGTGTCAATATCGAAACTGTCCAAAACTGATAACTCATGAAGCTCCCCCATCTAAAACCTGCCCCTACTCACTCCCTCCGTCATAACACGTAGAATAGCCAACTATCGACTGATGAGGTCTCAAAGAAGGCTGCCTAGGCTAAAGTGGTTACGAAGAAAGAGGGTAAATGGCTTCAAACGGGTTGACTAATTGGACCTAGGGGTAAGAAACAGGACGTGAGGTCCCTTGATAGCCAGTCACTCCATCGAAAAATGCGATGACTGTGACGGCGCCCGTGGGCGGGTTGTCGACTACCTATGTGACGGTGGTGTAGCAACTAGTCGGATTTTTCGCTCAGTTGATAATTACTTGCGGATTCCAAAGGTCACTGGCTCTCACCTATCTACTATACCTCGACGCAAGTTTTCTTCTCTTTCGAAGGACTCAAACTCAATTTCTTCACTGTTTTCATTATCTCGATTGCCCTTTCTCAAAATTTTCCGATTTTAAACCCTTTTTTTTAAAAAAATAATTTATACTTGCTGTTTGCGTATATACGCAGGTCTGCGTATATACCCAACCAGCAGCATAAAAAATTTTTAATTTTTCATTTTTTTTTTAAATTATATACAATGCACGGCCAGAATGTTTGTGTTGGGTTGACTCAAATAAAGAAAATGTGCTGACTCAAAAATAAAAATAAAAATAAAAACTGCAAATAAATACGAAAAAACGTGCAGACCGGGTTAATGCAGACACGACTAAACATTGCTCGTCCCGAGCAATACTGCCAACTCTAGCCTGCATTTCTGTCCTCGTGACTGACTCTGTACATACCCTACCGTTGCATACGCTTTCGACCCGAACCTTTCAACCGGACGACTCGATAGAAAAACTGACTCAGATAGAATATACACTGACTCAAACGACTCAAAACAGACTAGTTACAAAAATATTTTTGGTGAGATCGGGCAACCTCAAAAACATAAACAGTGTGTCCTCGTGATCTCATCCTTTTCAGAATTTACTTCCCTGCAAGCGATCGGTAAGTCTGAACAGATTTACATGGTGGAATTAAGCACTGGACCGCAGTACTATTACTTTGGTTATCAAACTGAGCAAATCCCTAGCTAACTTACCATCCAAGCTGTTTCCAAAAGGATCTATGTCTAATCAGGTAGGATAAGTATATGTATCAAGGTACGGCATAATCCTACTTGTTATGACATTCTCACAATTTACCAAACTCACACCCCTCACCGAGATCCCGAAAAACTGCCCGAAACACCTAAGTTCTTGCTTTCCCAATTCTCCTATCCCCCGGTGTGTCTTCGCCGTGCTCGCGGTCACAAATGTGAAGCGGTGCAAAACGTCTCGAAAATTGTGCCACTCACTCAGCTTTTTATTTAAATAAAAAAACATAAACAAAATAAAAACTAGATCATGATTTTTCTTCTTTTTCTTTTTCTTTTCCATATTTTTCTTTTTCTTTTTCTATATATTTTTTTTCTTTATAATATTTCTCTTTCTCTTTTTTTTTTTTTTTATAACACAACTATATATACAAACGTACACAAATATCAACAATACTAAACTGACTAAAGCTGAGTGAGTGAAAATAAATCTTTGTCGTGGGGTACGTAAAATGTCCTCATGTGAAGTACCCCCACACTAATCCTGAAGCGCAGATCCTGTAGTCGAGATAAAAACTGTGCGGTCCCACCGAACCTCCTCATCACCAAAGATGTAGAAAAACGGCACAACCACCAATTGACCCTACAACCCCCCGGAACCCCGTTTTGTGCGAAAAGATGCTCGCACGCGACTAACTCCTCCTGTGGTCACTATGTAGTGAAGTGATCCTCCTCCGCAAATTAATGCACTGTCGCCACTAACTCACCCTGTCCTTCCCTCGAAAAATGTGTCAATATCGAAACTGTCCAAAACTGATAACTCATGAAGCTCCCCCATCTAAAACCTGCCCCTACTCACTCCCTCCGTCATAACACGTAGAATAGCCAACTATCGACTGATGAGGTCTCAAAGAAGGCTGCCTAGGCTAAAGTGGTTACGAAGAAAGAGGGTAAATGGCTTCAAACGGGTTGACTAATTGGACCTAGGGGTAAGAAACAGGACGTGAGGTCCCTTGATAGCCAGTCACTCCATCGAAAAATGCGATGACTGTGACGGCGCCCGTGGGCGGGTTGTCGACTACCTATGTGACGGTGGTGTAGCAACTAGTCGGATTTTTCGCTCAGTTGATAATTACTTGCGGATTCCAAAGGTCACTGGCTCTCACCTATCTACTATACCTCGACGCAAGTTTTCTTCTCTTTCGAAGGACTCAAACTCAATTTCTTCACTGTTTTCATTATCTCGATTGCCCTTTCTCAAAATTTTCCGATTTTAAACCCTTTTTTTAAAAAAAATAATTTATACTTGCTGTTTGCGTATATACGCAGGTCTGCGTATATACCCAACCAGCAGCATAAAAAATTTTTAATTTTTCATTTTTTTTTTAAATTATATACAATGCACGGCCAGAATGTTTGTGTTGGGTTGACTCAAATAAAGAAAATGTGCTGACTCAAAAATAAAAATAAAAATAAAAACTGCAAATAAATACGAAAAAACGTGCAGACCGGGTTAATGCAGACACGACTAAACATTGCTCGTCCCGAGCAATACTGCCAACTCTAGCCTGCATTTCTGTCCTCGTGACTGACTCTGTACATACCCTACCGTTGCATACGCTTTCGACCCGAACCTTTCAACCGGACGACTCGATAGAAAAACTGACTCAGATAGAATATACACTGACTCAAACGACTCAAAACAGACTAGTTACAAAAATATTTTTGGTGAGATCGGGCAACCTCAAAAACATAAACAGTGTGTCCTCGTGATCTCATCCTTTTCAGAATTTACTTCCCTGCAAGCGATCGGTAAGTCTGAACAGATTTACATGGTGGAATTAAGCACTGGACCGAAGTACTATTACTTTGGTTATCAAACTGAGCAAATCCCTAGCTAACTTACCATCCGAGCTGTTTCCAAAAGGATCTATGTCTAATCAGGGAGGATAAGTATATGTATCAAGGTACGGCATAATCCTACTTGTTATGACATTCTCACAATTTACCAAACTCACACCCCTCACCGAGATCCCGAAAAACTGCCCGAAACACCTAAGTTCCTGCTTTCCCAATTCTCCTATCCCCCGGTGTGTCTTCGCCGTGCTCGCGGCCACAAATGTGAAGCGGTGCAAAACGTCTCGAAAATTGTGCCACTCACTCAGCTTTTTATTTAAATAAAAAAACATAAACAAAATAAAAACTAGATCATGATTTTTCTTCTTTTTCTTTTTCTTTTCCATTTTTTTCTTTTTCTTTTTCTATATATTTTTTTTCTTTATAATATTTCTCTTTCTCTTTTTTTTTTTTTTATAACACAACTATATATACAAACGTACACAAATATCAACAATACTAAACTGACTAAAGCTGAGTGAGTGAAAATAAATCTTTGTCGTGGGGTACGTAAAATGTCCTCATGTGAAGTACCCCCACACTAATCCTGAAGCGAAGATCCTGTAGTCGAGATAAAAACTGTGCGGTCCCACCGAACCTCCTCATCACCAAAGATGTAGAAAAACGGCACAACCACCAATTGACCCTACAACCCCCCGGAACCCCGTTTTGTGCGAAAAGATGCTCGCACGCGACTAACTCCTCCTGTGGTCACTATGTAGTGAAGAGATCCACCTCCGCAAATTAATGCACTGTCGCCACTAACTCACCCAGTCCTTCCCTCGAAAAACGTGTGAATATCGAAACTGTCCAAAACTGATAACTCATGAAGCTCCCCCATCTAAAACCTGCCCCTACTCACTCCCTCCGTCATAACACGTAGAATAGCCAACTATCGACTGATGAGGTCTCAAAGAAGGCTGCCTAGGCTAAAGTGGTTACGAAGAAAGAGGGTAAATGGCTTCAAACGGGTTGACTAATTGGACCTAGGGGTAAGAAACAGGACGTGAGGTCCCTTGATAGCCAGTCACTCCATCGAAAAATGCGATGACCGTGACGGCGCCCGTGGGCGGGTTGTCGACACCTATGTGACGGTGGTGTAGCAACTAGTCGGATTTTTCGCTCAGTTGATAATTACTTGCGGATTCCAAAGGTCACTTGCTCTCACCTATATACTATACCTCGACGCAAGTTTTCTTCTCTTTCGAAGGATTCAAACTCAATTTCTTCACTGTTTTCATTATCTCGATTGCCCTTTCTCAAAATTATCCGATTTTAAACCCTTTTTTTTTAAATAATAATTTATACTTGCTGTTTGCGTATATACGCAGGTCTGCGTATATACCCAACCAGCAGCATAAAAAAATTTTAATTTTTCATTTTTTTTTTTAAATTATATACAATGCACGGCCAGAATGTTTGTGGTGGGTTGACTCAAATAAAGAAAATATGCTGACTCAAAAATAAAAATAAAAATAAAAACTGCAAATAAATACGAAAAAACGTGCAGACCGGGTTAATGCAGACACGACTAAACATTGCTCGTCCCGAGCAATATTGATAACTCTAGCCTGCATTTCTGTCCTCGTGACTGACTCTGTACATACCCTACCGTTGCATACGCTTTCGACCCGAACCTTTCAACCGGACGACTTGATAGAAAAACTGACTCAGATAGAATATACACCGACTCAAACGACTCAAAACAGACTAGTTACAAAAATATTTTTGGTGAGATCGGGCAACCTCAAAAACATAAACAGTGTGTCCTCGTGATCTCATCCTTTTCAGAATTTACTTCCCTGCAAGCGATCGGTAAGTCTGAACAGATTTATATGGTAGAATTAAGCACTGGACCGAAGTACTATTACTTTGGTTATCAAACTGAGCAAATCCCTAGCTAACTTACCATCTGAGCTGTTTCCAAAAGGATCTATGTCTAATTAGGTAGGATAAGTATATGTATCAAGGTACGGCATAATCCTACTTGTTATGACATTCTCACAATTTACCAAACTCACACCCCTCACCGAGATCCCGACAACTGCCCGAAACACCTAAGTTCCTGCTTTCCCAATTCTCCTGTCCCCCGGTGTGTCTTCGTCGTGCTCGCGGCCACAAATGTGAAGCGGTGCAAAACGTCTCGAAAATTGTGCCACTCACTCAGCTTTTTATTTAAATAACAAAAACATAAACAAAATAAAAACTAGATCATGATTTTTCTTCTTTTTCTTTTTCTTTTCCATTTTTTTTCTTATTCTTTTTCTATATATTTTTTTTCTTTATAATATTTCTCTTTCTCTTTTTTTTTTTTATAACACAACTATATATACAAACGTACACAAATATCAACAATACTAAACTGACTAAAGCTGAGTGAGTGAAAATAAATCTCTGTCGTGGGGTACGTAAAATGTCCTCATGTGAAGTACCCCCACACTAATCCTGAAGCGCCGATCCTGTAGTCGAGATAAAAACTGTGCGGTCCCGCCGAACCTCCTCATCACCAAAGATGTAGAAAAACGGCACAACCACCAATTGACCCTACAACCCCCCGGAACCCCGTTTTGTGCGAAAAGATGCTCGCAGGCGACTAACTCCTCCTGTGGTCACTATGTAGTGAAGTGATCCACCTCCGCAAATTAATGCACTGTCGCCACTAACTCACCCTGTCCTTCCCTCGAAAAATGTGTCAATATTGAAACTGTCCAAAACTGATAACTCATGAAGCTCCCCCATCTAAAACCTGCCCCTACTCACTCCCTCCGTCATAACACGTAGAATAGCCAACTATCGACTGATGAGGTCTCAAAGAAGGCTGCCTAGGCTAAAGTGGTTACGAAGAAAGAGGGTAAATGGCTTCAAACGGGATGACTAATTGGACCTAGGGGTAAGAAATAGGACGTGAGGTCCCTCGATAGCCAGTCACTCCATCGAAAAATATGATGACTGTGACGGCGCCCGTGGGCGGGTTGTCGACTACCTATGTGACGGTGGTGTAGCAACTAGTCGGATTTTTCGCTCAGTTTATAATTACTTGCGGATTCCAATGGTCACTGGCTCTCACCTATCTACTATACATCGACGCAAGTTTTCTTCTCTTTCGAAGGATTCAAACTCAATTTCTTCACTGTTTTCATTATCTCGATTGCCCTTTCTCAAAATTATCCGATTTTAAACCCTTTTTTTTTAAATAATAATTTATACTTGCTGTTTGCGTATATACGCAGGTCTGCGTATATACCCAACCAGCAGCATAAAAAAATTTTAATTTTTCATTTTTTTTTTTAAATTATATACAATGCACGGCCAGAATGTTTGTGGTGGGTTGACTCAAATAAAGAAAATATGCTGACTCAAAAATAAAAATAAAAATAAAAACTGCAAATAAATACGAAAAAACGTGCAGACCGGGTTAATGCAGACACGACTAAACATTGCTCGTCCCGAGCAATATTGATAACTCTAGCCTGCATTTCTGTCCTCGTGACTGACTCTGTACATACCCTACCGTTGCATACGCTTTCGACCCGAACCTTTCAACCGGACGACTTGATAGAAAAACTGACTCAGATAGAATATACACCGACTCAAACGACTCAAAACAGACTAGTTACAAAAATATTTTTGGTGAGATCGGGCAACCTCAAAAACATAAACAGTGTGTCCTCGTGATCTCATCCTTTTCAGAATTTACTTCCCTGCAAGCGATCGGTAAGTCTGAACAGATTTATATGGTAGAATTAAGCACTGGACCGAAGTACTATTACTTTGGTTATCAAACTGAGCAAATCCCTAGCTAACTTACCATCTGAGCTGTTTCCAAAAGGATCTATGTCTAATTAGGTAGGATAAGTATATGTATCAAGGTACGGCATAATCCTACTTGTTATGACATTCTCACAATTTACCAAACTCACACCCCTCACCGAGATCCCGACAACTGCCCGAAACACCTAAGTTCCTGCTTTCCCAATTCTCCTGTCCCCCGGTGTGTCTTCGTCGTGCTCGCGGCCACAAATGTGAAGCGGTGCAAAACGTCTCGAAAATTGTGCCACTCACTCAGCTTTTTATTTAAATAACAAAAACATAAACAAAATAAAAACTAGATCATGATTTTTCTTCTTTTTCTTTTTCTTTTCCATTTTTTTTCTTATTCTTTTTCTATATATTTTTTTTCTTTATAATATTTCTCTTTCTCTTTTTTTTTTTTATAACACAACTATATATACAAACGTACACAAATATCAACAATACTAAACTGACTAAAGCTGAGTGAGTGAAAATAAATCTCTGTCGTGGGGTACGTAAAATGTCCTCATGTGAAGTACCCCCACACTAATCCTGAAGCGCCGATCCTGTAGTCGAGATAAAAACTGTGCGGTCCCGCCGAACCTCCTCATCACCAAAGATGTAGAAAAACGGCACAACCACCAATTGACCCTACAACCCCCCGGAACCCCGTTTTGTGCGAAAAGATGCTCGCAGGCGACTAACTCCTCCTGTGGTCACTATGTAGTGAAGTGATCCACCTCCGCAAATTAATGCACTGTCGCCACTAACTCACCCTGTCCTTCCCTCGAAAAATGTGTCAATATTGAAACTGTCCAAAACTGATAACTCATGAAGCTCCCCCATCTAAAACCTGCCCCTACTCACTCCCTCCGTCATAACACGTAGAATAGCCAACTATCGACTGATGAGGTCTCAAAGAAGGCTGCCTAGGCTAAAGTGGTTACGAAGAAAGAGGGTAAATGGCTTCAAACGGGATGACTAATTGGACCTAGGGGTAAGAAATAGGACGTGAGGTCCCTCGATAGCCAGTCACTCCATCGAAAAATATGATGACTGTGACGGCGCCCGTGGGCGGGTTGTCGACTACCTATGTGACGGTGGTGTAGCAACTAGTCGGATTTTTCGCTCAGTTTATAATTACTTGCGGATTCCAATGGTCACTGGCTCTCACCTATCTACTATACATCGACGCAAGTTTTCTTCTCTTTCGAAGGATTCAAACTCAATTTCTTCACTGTTTTCATTATCTCGATTGCCCTTTCTCAAAATTTTCCGATTTTAAACCCTTTTTTTTAAAAAAATAATTTATACTTGCTGTTTGCGTATATACGCAGGTCTGCGTATATACCCAACCAGCAGCATAAAAAAAATTTAATTTTTCATTTTTTTTTTAATTATATACAATGCACGGCCAGAATGTTTGTGGTGGGTTGACTCAAATAAAGAAAATATGCTGATTCAAAAATAAAAATAAAAACTGCAAATAAATACGAAAAAACGTGCAGACCGGGTTAATGCAGACACGACTAAACATTGCTCGTCCCGAGCAATACTGCCAACTCTAGCCTGCATTTCTGTCCTCGTGACTGACTCTGTACATACCCTACCGTTGCATACGCTTTCGACCCGAACCTTTCAACCGGACGACTCGATAGAAAAACTGACTCAGATAGAATATACACTGACTCAAACGACTCAAAACAGACTAGTTACAAAAATATTTTTTGTGAGATCGGGCAACCTCAAAAACATAAACAGTGTGTCCTCGTGATCTCATCCTTTTCAGAATTTACTTCCCTGCAAGCGATCGGTAAGTCTGAAAAGATTTATATGGTGGAATTAAGCACTGGACCGAAGTACTATTACTTTGGTTATGAAACTGAGCAAATCCCTTGCTAACTTACCATCCGAGCTGTTTCCAAAAGGATCTATGTCAAATCAGGTAGGATAAGTATATGTATCAAGGTACGTCATAATCCTACTTGTTATGACATTCTCACAATTTACCAAACTCACACCCCTCACCGAGATCCCGAAAAACTGCCCGAAACACCTAAGTTCCTGCTTTCCCAATTCTGTAGTCCTCCGGTGTGTCTTCGTCGTGCTCGCGGCCACAAATGTTAAGCGGTGCAAAACGTCTCGAAAATTGTGCCACTCACTCAGCTTTTTATTTAAATAACAAAAACATAAACAAAATAAAAACTAGATCATGATTTTTCTTCTTTTTCTTTTTCTTTTCCATTATTTTTTTCTTTTTCTTTTTCTATATATTTTTTTTCTTTTATAATATTTCTCTTTCTATTTTTTTTTATAACACAACTATATATACAAACGTACACAAATATCAACAATACTAAACTGACTAAAGCTGAGTGAGTGGAAATAAATCTCTGTCGTGGGGTACGTAAAATGTCCTCATGTGAAGTACCCCCACACTAATCCTGAAGCGCCGATCCTGTAGTCGAGATAAAAACTGTGCGGTCCCACCGAACCTCCTCATCACCAAAGATGTAGAAAAACGGCACAACCACCAATTGACCCTACAACCCACCGCAACCCCGTTTCGTGCGAAAAGATGCTCGCACGCGACTAACTCCTCCTGTGGTCACTATGTAGTGAAGTGATCCACCTCCGCAAATTAATGCACTGTCGCCACTAACTCACCCTGTCCTTCCCTCGAAAAACGTGTCAATATCGAAACTGTCCAAAACTGATAACTCATGAAGCTCCCCCATCTAAAACCTGCCCCTACTCACTCCCTCCGTCATAACACGTAGAATAGCCAACTATCGACTGATGAGGTCTCAAAGAAGGCTGCCTAGGCTAAAGTGGTTACGAAGAAAGAGGGTAAATGGCTTCAAACGGGTTGACTAATTGGACTTAGGGGTAAGAAACAGGACGTGAGGTCCCTTGATAGCCAGTCACTCCATCGAAAAATGCGATGACCGTTACGGCGCCCGTGGGCGGGTTGTCGACTACCTATGTGACGGTGGTGTAGCAACTAGTCGGATTTTTCGCTCAGTTGATAATTACTTGCGGATTCCAAAGGTCACTGGCTCTCACCTATCTACTATACCTCGACGCAAGTTTTCTTCTCTTTCGAAGGATTCAAACTCAATTTCTTCACTGTTTTCATTATCTCGATTGCCCTTTCTCAAAATTTTCCGATTTTAAACCCTTTTTTTTTTTGAAAAATAATTTATATTTGCTGTTTGCGTATATACGCAGGTCTGCGTATATACCCAACCAGCAGCATAAAAAAAATTTCATTTTTCATTTTTTTTTAAATTATATACAATGCACGGCCAGAATGTTTGTGGTGGGTTGACTCAAATAAAGAAAATATGCTGACTCAAAAAAAAAAAAAAAAAAAAAAAAAAAAAAAAAAAAAAAAAAAAACTGCAAATAAATACGAAAAAACGTGCAGACCGGGTTAATGCAGACACGACTACCACCCCCACACTAAGAGGTGGCATGCCCTCATGGCACTCACTCGTCCGGAAAAAATGTCGGGTCTGACCCGGTCTCGGACGTACCGGATATGCTACCCGGCGAGTTGCTACCTGAATCATACCTAAAGACGACCGGTTGACGCGCACGTGTACGGGGCTGGTAATCAGAGGACTGCGACTCGGACCCAGTCCAACTGCTAGGCGGCTGGGATTGCAAAGTCGTCCTGCCACTCGAAGGCTGCTGGGTACGGGACCCAGTCTGACGGCCCGTAGGCTGTCGGGATCGTGTCCCAGGCTGCCGTCTCTCCTGTCGGGCAGGTGGCGGTGATGGCTGAGTCGGGGGAGGTGGCTGGGTCCGAGGTGGTGGAGCGGATGTACACTCGCTAGAGTCCCCGTCATCCGACCAACCCTCGGTAAAGCTGCTGGAGTAGGTGGGTGGAAAATACAGCGGAAGTGGCGGTTCTCGGCCTGCGTTCCGAGCCGCATCCCGCTGCTCCTCTCGAATACTAGCTAGGGCAGCCTGGGTGTCCTTCGTGACCTTCCGCTGAGTCCGGCGGTTATGCGTCAACGCTCTCCAAAGCTTGCCCACGCTCTCATACACCTTCTCTCCTATGGACTTGCGTCCACCCTGACACCCCTCAAATCTCTCGTCCACTCGGGGCAGTCTACGTGGCGGGGCTGGTCTAGCTCGTGGGGTCGGGTTGGCCCGCGGGGCCGGCTCTCCACGCTGTCGGGCTGGCTGGGGCTGGGCATTCCTCTCAGTCCCCTGTCGACTCGACTCGGGACGCTCACTCTCTCTACTAGTACGGCACCGCCGAAGTCCGGCCGATGCCTGCCGACTGACTGGTCGCTCCTGAGTCGAACTCCTCCTAGGGGTAGGGGCAGGGGCAGGTGCAGGTTCAGGAGCCGGGTCCTCCTCCATAATATCGTCATCCTCATCGAGGTCAACTACCGGCTGTGGTGGGCCCGGGTGACGGGCTATGAGCTTCCTATAAGGCCGTGGCCTAGGAGGAAGTAGATCACCCTCTATATCATACATCGGAACTTCAAACTCCCGTGCCAGTTTGGCGATGAGGTTGGCATACCCCAATCCCTTGTGGCTCCCGGAGCAGTTCCGCTCCTGCATGTACACCCAAATGCGACGAGGAATGTCGACCTCTCGTCGAAGAACAAGGCAATAGACTAAGAGTACGTACTCAAAGTCAAGGTAGGTAAAATGCTTAATACCCACTACCCTGTTCACTACCCACTCGGCCCACCAACGTGGCGGGCCGGTAATAAAACGAGAATGCAATTTCTTACCTATCTCGCCTGGCCCCTCTCTCTCGAAATGGGCCCCCGGGTACCCCCCAGTCACAACCCGCAAAAGCTCAGGAATCGCTAGGCGCGTAATCTGCACACTCAGCGTATGCGCACGAGAAATGGCGCATCGGGATCTGGTACGCTTGGCTGATGGTATTCGCCGTGATCAACAAAAACGTACGCCGTAAATACACCCACCGGACATCCCCGTTGGCCTCACCCTCCCCCTTATGCATGAAGTTTGCGTAAAAATCACGCACCAAGTCAGAACTAGAAACCTCCGGGAATCCCGCTAGGGATGTTCCGAAAATTTCCGGTCGACTCGCATACTCTGCCATCTCTGGCGGCATGTTCATATGGTCGACCTGAAACTGGTAGTCTACGGGAAGGCTATGACCCATTTTGGTTCCGTTCATAAAGTAAAACTGAGCGTTATGGTTGACGAACCTAAAACTGTCAAACCTCCTAGAGGTAATCTCGTCCGCCTCATAGTCAGTAGGGAGGTCGTCACGCTCAGGGTCCAGGACCGGTACATTAAACTCCATAACAGTCACAACCTCGTAAAACGTGCCTCTCGGGAATTTAAAGCAAAAACGTGAAACGTGCACAAAACTAGTGTGTCTCAATAGATAGTCCACCTAAGAGCTACCAGAGGTCCACACGGCAAGTGCCGCTCCAAAAACAAAAACACCGAAAATAACGGGCCCGGCTACGGGCCGTGCCAAAACGGAAAATAAAGCGAGGGATGAGATTTTCGACCTTCCCTAAACAGGGGTGAAGACCGGAGATTCTGCCCGGAAATTCGCCGGAAAAGTCGCCGGCGGTCGCCGGAAAAATCGCCGGAAAACGAAACTGCCCGGAATTGAAATCCGAACCCACCAAATCGAAGCCCTCGATCTCCTCGTTCACGTTCCCTTGTACGGTTTTTGCTAGTTCTTGCTCTAACACCTTCGAATCTGCACTTTTCCTCAAGAACACCTCACTTTTTGATGGAAATTGCCCGCTCGATTTTTGCTTGTTTCTGGATTTTGATGGATGAAACTTGCTCCTTGCGACGAGGGGATTCCAGAAATGTGCCCGAATTTTGATTCTGAGGTTCGATGCAAAATATGTGTTCTTCAAGTGGGAGAAAATGGAGGAAGAGACAGAGAGAGAGGAGGGCAACAATGGTGCTAGTCGCGGCCTCCCCCCCCCCCCCCCTCATAAACCCTAAAAAGTCAAAATGACCAAAATGCCCTTGGGGTTTTGAAAAAATTACAATTTTTTTTTTCTTTCTGTTTGCGTATATACGCAATACTGCGTATATACCCAATCAAAAATCAAAAAGAAAAAACAAAAAAATAAAAAAAAAAAATGTCTCGGGGTGCGTATATACGCAGGGCTGCGTATATACGCAGCCCGAGGCAAAAAAATTTATTTTTTTATTTTTTTTCTCTTCCTCTGTTTTCCCGGTTCTGGCTGTTTTGGATGTTTTTGTATCTGCACATTCTCAAATTCAAAGTCAAAAACCCGCTCATCTCGCCTCTCTCGGAAATTCAGAACTGAACATAATAACGTAAGAAACTAAGAAGAATAAATAAATAAACGATTAATTTTGGGTTGCCTCCCAAACAGCGCCTTGTGATTTACGGTCGACGGCCCGACCTTGTTACCTCTTACGGGTCATCAAAATAGACCGGGTCTATTTTGACGACTTCAGCGGTCTCGAGATACGGCTTGATCCGGTTCCCGTTCACCCTGAAACTGGACTTGTGTTTTGGATTCTCCAGCTCGAATGCCCCCCAGGCAAAAATCTGCTTGATGATGAACGGTCCCGACCAACGAGACCTCAACTTTCCCGGAAAGAACCGCATCCGGGTATTGTAGAGAAGCACTTTGTCGCCTTCGTTAAACTGCTTTGGCGTGATACGGTGATCATGCCACTTCTTTGTCTTCTCTTTGTAAATTTTGGCGCTCTCGAAAGCCGTTCTGCGGAATTCCTCTAATTCCAGCAGCGCCATTTTCCTCTTATCTCCTGCTAGATTCTGGTCCAAGTTGAGCAGTTTGATGGCCCAATACGCCTTGTGCTCCAGTTCCACCGGTAAGTGGCACGCTTTCCCAAAAACGAGCTGGTATGGTGACATTCCCAGTGGTGTTTTGAAAGCAGTCCTGTAGGCCCAAAGCGCATCGTCCAGTCTGACGGACCAATCCTTTCGGCCGAGATTCACTGTTTTCTCGAGTATGCTCTTGATCTCTCAATTCGAAACCTCGGCTTGCCCGTTTGTCTGCGGATGGTAGGGTAGCGAGACTTTATGAACTGACACGCCGTACTGTTTCAGAACTTTCGCAAAAACCCGATTGATGAAGTGAGACCCCTCGTCGCTAATCATTGCCCTGGGAGTCCCGAAACGTGTGAAAACGTTACGTTTCAGAAAACGCTCAACGGTAGCTGCATCGTTTTTCTGACATGTGATCGCTTCGATCCACTTTGTCACATAATCTACTGCCAGCAGAATGTAAAGATTTCCCATCGAAGACGGGAACGGACCCATGAAGTCAATCCCCCATACATCAAATGGCTCTACCTCCTGCCACACGGTCATCGGCATCTCGTCCCGGTGTGACGTGTTTCCTGTCCTCTGGCACCTATCACATCCCTGCACATAGTCGTGAAAGTCTTTGAAGATTGTCGGCCAGAAAAAACCGGACTGCAGTATTTTATGAGCTGGTCGCGTTCCCCCAAAATGACCCCCACACTGTGATGAGTGGCAGTGTCGGATCACGTTCCAGGACTCGTGGGTCGGGATACACCTTCTCAGGATGTTATCGGCCCCCTGTTTAAATAAGTACGGGTCATCCCAGAAATACTGTCGACTTTCGGCAATGAACTTTTCCCGCTGCGAAGCGTGCCAGTTACCAAGTAATTGGCTATGGCATAGTACCACGGTTTCTCGATTTTTACTGCCATGATGTGCTCGTCCGGGAAGTTTTCCTTGATCGGCACCGGTTCCACCTTCACGTTCTCAAGTCTAGATAGGTGATCCGCTACCACGTTCTCGACTCCCTTCTTGTCCCGGATTTCCACATCGAATTCCTGCATCAGTAGTACCCACCTCAACAGTCTCGGTTTTGCGTCCTTCTTGTCCAGCAGGTATTTCAGGGCACTATGGTCGGTAAAAACGATAACTTTTGACCCGACCAAATAGGGCCTGAATTTGTCCAGGGCATACACCACGGCCAGCAGTTCCTTTTCTGTCGTGCCATAGTTGAGCTGGGCATCATTGAGTACCCGGCTCGCATAATAAATGACGTGGCATACCTTATCCTTTCGCTGCCCCAAAACTGCCCCGACTGCATAGTCGCTGGCGTCACACATCAGCTCAAACGAGAGTGACCAATCTGGCGTGGTTATAACCGGGGCTGTGGTCAGCTTCTCCTTCAAATGGTCAAAAGCCTGCCGACATGCTGCATCGAAATCAAAGGGTACGTCTTTTCCGAGTAAAGCGCAGAGTGGCTTTGTGATCTTGGAAAAGTCTTTGATGAATCTTCGGTAAAATCCTGCATGTCCCAGAAAACTCTAGATCGCCCTTACGTTTGTCGGGTATGGAAGCTGCTTTATCACCTCGATCTTAGCCCTGTCCACCTCGAGTCCCTTGCTGGAAATTCTGTGACCCAGCACGATCCCCTCGGTGACCATAAAGTGACACTTTTCCCAATTGAGCACCAAATTCGCCTTCTTGCATCGGACCAGAACCTGGCCCAAATGGAACAGGCAGTCATCGAAACTGTCCCCGAATAGTGAAAAGTCGTCCATGAAGACCTCCAGATTTTTCTCGATCATGTCGGAAAAAATCGCCATCATACATCTCTGTAACGTGGCAGGAGCATTACACAACCCGAACGACATGCGCCGAAACGCGAACGTACCATACGGGCAGGTAAACGTCGTCTTTTCCTGATCTTCCGGGGCTATGCAAATCTGGTTGTACCCGGAGTACCCGTCCAGAAAATAGTAATAGGCGTGGTGGGCAAGCCGGTCCAGCATCTGGTCCATGAATGGTAGCGGGAAGTGGTCCTTTAGTGTTGCGTCGTTTAACCTCCGATAGTCCATGCAAATCCGCCACCCTGTAACGCTACGCTGCGCAATCTGCTCCTGGTCGTTATTCTGCACCACCGTAATACCCCCCTTTTTGGGCACGCACTGGACCGGGCTGATCCACGTGCTGTCCGATATGGGGTATATGATTCCCGCTTCCAGCCACTTCATGACCTCTTTTCGCACAACGTCCTTCATGTTCGGATTCAGTCTCCGCTGGGGCTGAATCACCGGTTTCTTGCCTTCTTCAATTCGGATCTTGTGCATGCAGTAGGAGGGGCTGATCCCCTTGATATCTGCAATCGTCCAGGCGATTGCTTCCTTATGCTCTCGCAATACATCCAGCAGTCTCTGATCCTGTTCCTGAGATAAACGAGACGAAACAATTACGGGCAAAGTACTATTTTCACCAATATACGCATACCTGAGATGGCTCGGGAGCGGTTTCAGCCAGTGCGGGTGGATCCTTGAGTGACGGGACCAGAATCATCTTTTGCCCGCCGTCTTCGTCTCGGTGCAAGGTGGTCCAGTCCTCGGCTCTCATGGCGTGCTCGCACCGAGTCTTCTCCTTTTCTTCCCCGTACATGCTGTCAATCTCTTCCCACAATTGGTCCATCTCCTCGTTTTCCCAGCCTTCGTCCACCACATCTATAGCAAAGATGTCCTCGTGGTCGTAGTAATTTGGCAGTTGAAGATTTTTGAAAACATTGAATTTCACCTTTTCCTCGTTAATCTGCATGGTCAGTTCCCCGCTCTTGCAGTTTATCATTGCTTCGCCCGTGGCCAAAAACAGCCTGCCAAGTATGAGCGGTACCTCCCCTGCCTCCATGTCCAGGATGACGAAATCTGCCGGAAAAATCAGCTCGCCGACCTTGACCAGAATATCCTCGATAACCCCATAAGCCTGTTTTACGGACCTGTCTGCCATCTGCAGCATGATTCTGGTGGGTCGGGGTTCACCGACTTTCAAACTTTTAAAAATCGTCAACGGCATCAGGTTGATGCTGGCCCCTAGGTCACACAGAGCCTTTCCTGTGTAAGCGTTACCTAGGGTGACCGGTATAATGAAACTGCCAGGATCCTTTCTCTTCTTCGGTAGCCCATTCTTCACACAATTGCTCACTTCTGCCGTCAGGTTTATAGTCTCGAAATCGCTCATCCGCCTCCTCCCATACAAGATGTCCTTGAGGAATTTGGCGTAAGTGGGCATCTTAGCCAAAGCCTCAGCAAAATGTATGTTAATCTGCAGCTGCTTGAACATCTCGAGAAACCTGGCGTAGTCCTTGCTGTCATCCCTCTTTCGTGTTCGCAAGGGGTACGGGACCTCCTTGGAGACGGGTACAGTTTCTGCACCTGTCTCGTTCTGCATTGCATCCTGCTCAACCGAGCCCTTCGGCTGGGGGCGTTCGACTGTGCTGTTATCCTGGCCTGACAAGTTGCGTTCTACTTCTTTCGAATTTTCTGCGCGTGCGTGGCTGAGATACGGTGGATCCTGCAGTGCCAATCCACTCCGAGTGGAGATAGCATTGATCAGAGCCCGTGGATTGTTTACTGTATTCTAGGGTAGGTTTCCTGGCTGTCTCTCTGTTAGCTGCTGTGCTAACTGCCCCACCTGTACTTCCAAAGCGCGCAGTGACGTTTTGGTTGTCTGCATATCTGCCGTCAAGGTGTCCATGTGCTTGAACCGGGACTCCATGGTTTAGAACATGGACTTGATCTCTTTCATCTGAGCGTCGTAGTGCTGTGCGGATGGGACTGACTGAGCCTGCTGGGCCGGGGCAGCCTGCTGAGCTGGTGGCCTGTGCTGGAATCCCGGTGCATAAACTGCTGCGTTCGGGTTTCCGTACCGAAACCCGGGATGGTCTCTCGTACCCGGTCGGTACCGGCTCGAGTCCCACTGCTGCTGTACGTAATTGGTGTCTTCGGTCCTTAGCTCCTCAATGGCTGTGTCCAGATCAGGTTCTTCGACTGCTGCAACAGTCTTCTTATCCGAGTAGACTTTCTTGACCAAGTCGTGAACGATTTTGGCCAGGTTGTCTATACGGTCATCCTCTGCAGGTTCGGCTCTAGCCGCCATCCTGCGATCGTCAAACAGTCGGGTATCCTGCTTGGCCAACTGCTTCATCAGGTCATACGCACCTTCTTTGTCTACGTGATACAGGAAGTTTCCCCCGGCCTCTCTGTCAATCCTGTCGGCGTTCTCCCTGTCTAGGGCATGGTAGAAAACCTGCAGGATTTTGGCGTCTCCGAAACCGTGGTTCGGGCACCGTTTGACCAATCTCATGAGCCTGTCCCATGCGTCCACCACCGTCTCCCCCATCTTCTGTCTGAATGACAGGATCTCGCTCTGTAATTGTATGACTCGGGAGGCGGGATAGAACTTTGCCAGAAAATCTGCGACACACTCCTCCCATGTGGTGATGGATCGGGGTGGTCGGGATTCGAGCCAATATTTGGCTACTCCATAAAGACATTATGGAAATAAGATCAACATGAGTGCCTCTGCTTCTACCCCCTTGTATCTGACCTTGTTGCAGTAATCTTCGAATTTCCCGATAAAGTCGTTCGGGTCTTCGTCGGCCCTGCCATGAAACGGGCAGAGAGTTTGTACCGTCTGGATGGTGGATGGTTTGATGTCAAAGTGCTCGGCGGTGATCTCGGGCACCACAATAGCTCGCTCATGCCCCCCGGTGGGGACTTCGAAATTTTCCACCAACGCCTTCCCAGAACGGTTATATGTTCTATGGTTGCTTCGGGCAGCAAGTCCCGCTGTGACAAGCTCCTCAATGTACCGTGCCATCTGGGCTGGGGTACGTGTCTCTCGTTCTTGTCCACCGGCTTCGGTGTTCTCGGGTGTATCTCTCTGGTTGGTTGCCATCCTGCTTTCTCGGTTTCTGCGGTTCTGTTCGGTATACAGTTTTTCCGGGTTGTCGAGTGGTGACACCAAATCGCGAGGCAATCTGGGCATCAACTAAACAGTCCTGAAAACGCAGATTCAAAAACGCAGTGAGATAAAAAGAAAAATAACAAAACTGAAAATAAACAAAAACTCAAAAAACTAATCCTGACTACTAAATAGACCCTAAAAAGTCCCCGGCAACGGCGCCAAAAACTTGATGCGCAAACTAACGTGCTGTCGCAAGTGTACGAATCTTGTAATACCGGGTGCAATTAGACTCGGGTGATCGTTCCCACGAGGACTATGTCGGGTTTACTCACGTTGTCAGTTTCGGTTAACCGAGTGTAGTAACAAGGAGGAGTAGGTTGTGATTGTAGTGACTAAACTAAAAACAGAAATTAAAAACGTAAACGCATATATTTTTTTGTGACGTTTTCTGAAATAAGCTGAATCGGGTGTAACGATAATAGATGAAGACTAGGCTCCAGGATCCCCTAGGGTTTCTACAGATTTCAGTTTTACATTCGATTATGAAAACACTCAGCAGTTTCGATATCTGTGCAACGTACCAGTTGTGCAGTGACTTTTCAGATTCCACACGTAATCCTGATCCTGCAGACTTTCGGATTCTTGTTAAGCTGCCTAAATCTGCAGTCTCGGTCTAATCCTGTTAGGGTTTCTAACCTGTCCAAATGGCCCGTGTCAAATTCTCTAACAGTTGGTCTCACGTTTTTCGATGCTAGCCCTATCTCCCTTTCTCTGGTCGGTCTATCAGGGTAAGGTACTAAATCCTGGTTTTTCTTCCTAACCCTAACTTGACGTTTTCACCTACAAGATCGGGTCTATAGCAATCCTGGGTGATCAATCCTATCATGCATATACAATAACAATCAAAACCAGAATAACAGACATAACGTGCTGAATTAAGATAATCATCATGAATCCATAAACGAAGTAGTCATAAAATATGAGTACGAAACCCTAGGTTCACCGAGAACCTAGGTGAGAAGTTTAGCTACGACTAGACATAATACAAAACGCAGTTTCTGAATATAAAGAGAGAGAACGAAATCAAACTAAGTCTTCGAATCTCGAATCGCGCTTTCGTGCTCTCCGTGAATGCTCTGACTTGCCCTTCGGTTGTGCTGAGAATTGTGTTGTGTCTCCGTGTCTTCAAAACGAGTCTGGACGAGTCTTTAAATAGTGCTGTTTTCCCCAAAACGCTTGTGCCCGGAATTACGGAATCTGCCATCGGTCCCCGTCTTTGACCAAAAAGTCAAAACTGGCTGCGTATATACGCAGGGTTGCGTATATACGCAACCAGGGCCTATCAACCACCCCCCATCTCCCTCCCTGCCTGCGTATATACGCAAGGCTGCGTATATACGCAGGCAGGTGGTGGAGATGCGGGCCCTGCTTGGTCCTTTGGTGGGCCTGGTTGGGTCCCCTGGGTCCCACTCTTCTGCCTGACGCTCCCGGTTTGCCTCCTTCGGTGTTCTCCTACTTTTCCGTGTTCCCGTCTTGTCCCGGTCTTGTGCACGTTTCCCGAGACGGTCCCGGCTTGGTCCCGGCACGCTTCCCGATGCACCTCCCGAACCTGTTCCTGAAAAGGCAACACGAACGAAAACCCGCGATCATATCCAAATATAGCAATAAATAAGCAGAAATCCAGGAAGTACAAATAAACGTCTCGTTCTAGATTCTCGAGGCATTCTAAGGCATTTTCCGGCAAAAACCGCTATTTCCGACACAAATAATCGTGAAATCAGGCTAAAAGATAACCCCTAATTGGGCGTTATCATGTTGCTCACTCAGTATTTATTGCTGACTTTCAAAACTGTGGTTCCCGTTTTGCTTCCCACCGCAGGTTTAGAAGCAGGATACTTGGTGTAGCAGGGTACGGGACTCACCTAGATGAATATCATCACGATTAGATCTGCTTTGTTAGCTAAGCCTAGTGTAGTAATTTTTGAGACGCACGTTATATTCAGAGACTCATGTAATGTTTAAGACTTATGTAATGTTTAATATTATGTACTAAATAATTGAGGATGTTATGCTTTTGATTTCCACAGTTACTTTTAGCAACGCCCTCCCGGTTTTGTCCGAGCCGGATTAGGGGTTGTTGCACTTATGAGCAGGGAATTTGAAATGAGCTTGATGGGAGAATTGAACTTCTTTATTGGACTTCAAAATCATCAGATGAAGAAAGGCATATTCCTAAATCAAATCATATACAAGAGAATTGCTATGAAATTATAATATGTCCCAGTCTAAAGAGATTAGGACCCCCATTAGTTCTACATTGTCTCTAGACAAAGATGAATCTCGTAAGAGTGTGAATGTGAAAGAGTATAGAGATAATATTGGATCATTACTCTACCTCACAGCTAGTAGACCAGATATCATGTTCAGTGTGTCCATGTGTGCTAGATTTCAAGATGATCCTAAAGAATCACACTTGACTGCAGTTAAGAGGATATTTAGATATCTCAATGGTACCAAAGACTTAGGGCTTTGGTATCCTAAGAAATCTAACTTCTCTTTGTGTGGCTATTTAGATGCTGATTTTCAAGGATATAAAGTTGATAGAAATAGTACATCAGGATGCTGCAATTTCTTGGATCATCTTTAATCAGCTGGCATTCAAAGAAGCAAAACTCATTGGCACTATCAACAGCAGAAGCTGAATACATAGCAGCTGGAGCTTGCTGTTCACAAGTGTTATGGATAGCACAACAAATGAGAGACCTTGGATTTGATTTCAGAGATATACCTATCAAGTGTGACAACACAAGTGCAATATCAATTACAAAGACTCCTGTTCAGCATTCCAGAACAAAGCATATTGATGTCAGACATCACTTCATCAGAGATCATGCTAAAAAATGTGATATTGTCCTTGAATTTTTTTCCACTAACTTGAAATTTGGAGATATCTTCACTAAACCATTACCATATGAAAGATTCTCAGCCTTAAGATTGGAATTGGGCATGCAAAATAAAGAAGCATTGGTTTAGGGGGAGAATCAGGTAAGTATTATGTGTTTCAAAAGTTTGAACTGATTTTCAAATCCTTGAAAATCTTTTCAAAGCTTTGAGTATATGTGCTTTCAATCATATAGCTTCTCAAGGCCTTGAAACCAATTCCAAAGCCTTGAAAATAAGACTGTATGCTAGTTAGTCAATAATCTAGATCTTTCAATGTTGGGTGTTATCTTTGTAGATAATTGCTCCATGTTGCCCCTCATTTTTTCAAATACCCTTATTAGCCAAAATAGTATTATATCTTTTATTTCCAACGGCACACACAAAATTTGAATTTTTTTTATTCAGCAGATCTTCAAAGATTAGGAAGAATATTTAGTTTCATTTTCAAACTGAAACTCTCTTCTATTTATCTTCTTCTTTCTTTCTCTCCTTCGTATCTATCATAAATGAGCACTAGAAGAGCCTCTGACAGAATCAAGATGGATGGTGGTTCAAAGGCTGTCACAGAGAAGAAAAAAAAGGCCACTGTGGAAGAGGTTCAGACCACCAGTGGGGATTCCAGTTCAAAGACTCCAACATCAGAATACATGGAACCTCCTCCACCGAAGAAGAAGGAAAAGAAAGATTAGACACCAGTATCCAGCAAGAAGAAGAAGACAGTAGATTCTTCTCAATAAAAATATAAAGGGATTCAGATTGGCAGCCCTACGAAGGTGAAGAAGAAGGCTGATATAACATACAAGAAAAAAGGCAAAGAGAAGATCTACATTTAAGACTCGGATTCAGATGCAACCTCAAGTTCATATGAAGTCTATTCAGTTTAAAAGAAATACATAAAGAAGAAAGAACTTCAAGAAGATTTGTTAGAATCTAGCATGGAATCTGAAAGAAAGAATCATAAGAAAACTTTCCTTGATTGAGAAAAGGTCTTCTGTAAAGAAGAAACTGAAACATGGAAGGAAAGCTTTGGAAGCGTTAACCTTCCTGTTCAACAGTGTGATCAAGACCATAAGCTCAATCATTGAAGATGTTGATGTGGCTCAACAAGAAGAAGAACAGGTTTACGATGATGAGAGAAATTGTCAGGAAGAAGATGCATAGCAGCAAGGAGATGAAGACCCAACCCCTTAAATCTTGCCTACTCTTTCTTCTCCTTTTCAAGGCCTTGAAAATCCTTTTCAAAGTCTTGGAAATTCTATCTTTTGAAACAGTCTTTTGAGTTCTTTCCAAAAACTTTGATCCAACATCTTCTCATTCTTTTTTGATGAAAGTCAGCAAGGGGGAGAAATCTAGATTTTTTATTTGTTTTATTTTTCTGGGAAATCTGACCTAGTTTGGGTATTTGGTCAGTAGAGTTACTTAACTGAACTTTGATATTATGTGGTACTTTCAGCAAATTAATAAGTTTGATTCTCTTTGGATATCATGTGTTATATTTGACTATGTACTAATGAGTACTTTTTGCAGAATCACAGTATCAAACAGATTGTGTTTTCGTCTTTCATCAAGAGGGAGATTGTAAGTTCAATTCAGTTTAAAGACTTGAAATAGCTAGTCTATTTCAAGGCCTTGAATCAGCTTTCAAAGCCTTGAAACTGGTTGTGCTTTATATGCATGAACTTAGGGGGGAGTTTCTGATCTTAATTAAGCTCCTAAACCCTTGTGCTTGATTAGTTGAAACTTGATGATGAAACACAAAGTATTTTGACACAGATTACAGTATCTAACATCATCTGTTTGACTCATTTTTACAGGGATTTTTGTTTCCTATTTTTCAGGATTTGTTTCCTAACCTGAGTTTTGCAGGAAAGGAATTTAGATGATGAATTGATTTTGTGATCAATCCTGCTGTGTTTGGAAGTTTTCTAACAGTTGTTCATACAAACTCAAATTAGTATCCTTGAAGATATTGATCAAACTATCCGTTGGAGAAGCTGTTAGAGAAGTCAAAGCTGCAGCTACAAAATAGAGAGTTTGTTAAAGAGAAGATCCTGAAGATATTCATTTCAAACTACTCGATAAAAAGAGGGAAAGTTGAAGCATTGCAACCGGAAAATTAG
This sequence comes from Linanthus parryae, assembly GCA_023055425.1. Lineage (NCBI taxonomy): Eukaryota > Viridiplantae > Streptophyta > Magnoliopsida > Ericales > Polemoniaceae > Linanthus > Linanthus parryae. The sequence continues at coordinate 87,916,767 of JALGPY010000001.1, forward strand.
CAGAGACACTCAAAAAAATTCAAGGATTGAAAAGCAACAAAGAAGCAGATTCATCTCTCTCAATCCAATCATCAGAAGAACACAGCATACTCACTGCAGATTCAGTTCTAGTGTTCTTCTCTTCTGAACTTCATTTGTAAATCATTTTGATAATACTTCTAGTTCTTATTCTCAAGGATTGTTCAAAGTGCACAATAGATAATTCTTAGTTAATGAGATAGCTAGAGCATGTACTAGATAGGTTAGTGAGAACCACAAGCTGTAACAGAGTAAGGCATCTCTCTGTGCTTGAGATCTAGGGCTTAGCTATGGATTAATAATGATTGTGTTGAAAATCCTGCAGGGAGAAGATCCCTGAGGTAGATACGTAGGTCCAAGTGGACTGAAATCTGTATATCTTGTGTCTCTTGAATTTACTTTTCAGTTCCATACTTAGAACTTTTGCAGCATTCAAAACAGTTTCATTTCAAGGGTTTGAAAATCATTTCAAGGCCTTGAAATAGACTTATTCTTTTTATACTCTAAATTTTTTCATAACAAGGGCTTGAAACTCATTTCAAGGCCTTGAATCACTTTACAAATCTTTTGAAACCACTAGTTCTTGCATTTTTAGCAAAATTTTGCATACTCTATTCAACACCCACATCCTTCTAGAGTATTGATCCTGCATTTCAACCTACTGTACACCCCTTCAGACCTAATTAGCTTAAATACGTTTCCAAAATAACATAACAAAGTTTTTCACAATTGCAAAAAGACCCCCGCTAAAATCTGCTCATGTCAGCATAGTACTCGTGCGAACAATTTCTCTTCATGCGAAGACTATAAACTCTTCGTACGAAGCTCTTCCCAGATAAGTACTACATCATGTTCTGCGAAGACAATTCAGCAGTTCCAAACTTTGGCCAAGTCCCAGAGTCTTGTTGCAAAGACTTTTGTCTTCGTGCGAAGACAACCTTTCTGCTGATTTTTCTTTTGGCTTTTTCCGCTGAGTTCCTCATTTTCAAAGCTCGTTTCCATCTCCCGCATGATCATCCACGCCTTGTTTGCCTGCGAATAACAACACGAAAAAACAACCCGCGATCATATCACAATAAAAGATCAAAATTACACTAAAAACGCCCGGATTCAACAAGAATAGCTCAAGAACTCATTTTCACAAATAATATCTCAATTCACTCAAAAATACGATAAATTCTCCACGTTGAGCACACAAAACGCAAAAAAGTAAGTAATAAAATAACTCCGAAAATGGAGTTATCAGCCAACTCTTGACCCACCGGAAACCCCATTCTATCGAGATTCTCCAAGTACCCGATCATTCGGAGTACATGAGGTCCCGCTGGGTTTCCCTCTGACATATGACACTTGAACAATGCCTTGGAAACTTCATACCTCTCAACCGTAGCCTGCTCTTGGAAGAGCTACTTTAAGTGTGCGATCATATCGTACACAGCCATGTTCTCATGTTTCTTTTTGAGATCAGAGGACATGGTTCAAAGCATTAGGCAGGCCGGATAATTAGCATCGTCAACGAACTTCTGATGCGCCTTTAGGGCTGCAGGGGAATTATTTACTGGACCCTCAGGAACTTCTTCCTGTAGAGTGTACAGTTTCTTTTCCAGCTTGAGAACGATTCTCAAGTTCTTGTACCAATCTAGAAAGTTTGTTCCAGAAAGCTTGTCCTTCTCGAGGACAGAACACAGGGAGTGTGATGAACTCGATGAGTTGTTCGCCATTGTAATACTACAAAATGAGAAATATACAAGTTTTAGTATTTTGTGAACAAATAACTATATTTAATAATGGCTTGATTATTAAATACAGCTCCCACTATTTTTCTCGGATTAATAACCATCAATATTAATGCGGAAACTATCATTATTTTCTAGTGGGTCCAATATCAATATTTCACGTCCTTTTTGAGCTTGCTTTGGCAAGTCACCCAAAAACCAGTTATTTAGGTAAGAACAATTCCAATTGCATCCTTATGCAACTCTTGGTTCAATTGGGCAAATAACTCCTTATTTAACCATCCCATGGATAATACTGGTTGCCTCTAGGCTTTTAATCTTATTAAAATCACCCAGTTGCGTCCAACCTCTTACTTCATTTTTACATTACTTTCATGTGTCATCGCATCACAATCATGACAAACCAAGTCGCCTTGCTTTGGCACGCACGAGCTTGATAATTATGATCATGGTGAGTGTTTAAGTAAAGAGAAGGAAAACGCAACATTTAAATTGAGAAATTTTTGCTTTTCCAATTTTAATTTTTTTGTTGATCCATATCAACTGATCTACTTATTTTGAGTTGGGCAAACTCAGAAATAAAATATTCGGGTTGTTAATTATCTTATTATCAATTTTCATGGATCAACCATACACCAACAATAAAATAATAAGACAATAAGTACACAACCACAAAAAAAATTAAACGTGATATGGATATGGCCTCTAAACTAAGATATTTCCAAGCCAATGAGAATATCTATGAACACTAAAAAAATAGCAAGCTCATCTCCATGTGCCTCCATCTTTTGGTCCATGCTCCATAGCTTGTGGAATGTTCCATCTCATGGTTGTATAATTCTTTAGGCTTCTTCTTATCCATATTGACTATCATCTATTTTATTTAATACTAGCTAGCATCTATACTAAATAAAAAGATCTCACAAGTTGAGAAGAAAATCGGCTCGCAGGCCGTAAAACCTATTTAGCTATTACATTAATATTATCAGCTCGCAGACCGTAAAAACAAACCACAAAAATTAAACATGCACAACATCCACATCTAAGGCCATATCCAATCACCATGCAAAAAGCACATGAACAGTTAAAATCCAATTTTAACGAGCTTGGTCAATTTTTAGTTGATTTTTGACATACTAGGGTCAAAATTGTCCAAGAGGCCCAACATCACCATGGCCGAACCATCAAAGAACCGCCACATGGGTCTTGGGCCGGCCGGCCCCTAGCCCACACGGCTAGGCCGTGCGTTAGGGAGCCCGGCCGCCCTTGGTCGGGGCCTTCCTTGGGAGGCAAGGAGAGAGGGACGGTCCCCTAGGTGGGCGAACTTTCTTAGGAAGTTGTTTCCAAAACAACTTCCTCCTTGTTTCACAAGTTTAGTTGTTTCAAAGTTTGAAAAAAACACATTTTTCCAACTTGTGCCCAAACCCTAGTTTTCTAGATCCAAAATTGTCACATCCTATGTGATCCAAATTCACTAATCCTTACATCCCATGTAAAATTAGATCTTATTTGGTCAAATTATAAACAAATTGCATCATTATGCTTGATTTGTCCATTTTACGCGATAAACAATAATTAAAGTGTAAAATAGACATAATCGTAACACATAAACTTCATTATGCTCTACGACCTGTGGCTCTGATACCACTATTGGGTTTTGTAATGGATTATGCAGCGGAATTAAACAAATAATATCCACACAAGACCCACCAAGGATCACATGAAGAGAATTCATAATGATAGTGAAGGTTCAAGTAACGATTACCTTATTTGTCTCATGTGATGACTTCAAACGCAAAATTGTGTTAGCTTCTCTATAGCTAGTCCACGCAAAATTGTATCTATATACGGATTGGACACAAGACATACAAGTCACACTCGTATATCCAATCCATAGTTTCTCGATCATGGGAATAGTCTTATCCATGCAGATAACATCAATATCCCATATTTATTCTATAAGCACCATCGCTCGAGTGGCCATTGATATTTGTTCCCGTTATGTGGGAGGGAAAAATTCTATCTACATCACTACCATCTTTAAGCTTGCTTCCTTATTGTGTCCGACAAACGCCTTTATTACTACCCGTTTACGGTGTAGCGTTTGACGGTGTCAAAACACAACATTCCAAAATTAGAGGATCTAGTGACTTCAAGTCTAAGGATGACAATATCGTTGTCACGACGAGAAGCACTTGTGAATTTACATAACTTGTATGTAGCCTTCTCGTTGTGGGTCAATCTAGTATGTTTATTACTCCTAATGCATACCCATGTGTTGGATCGTGATATCTCCATATCAATCCAACCCCATACTAGTCTATAATTGATCGTCCAATTAATCATTATAATTGACTAGGGATATTTAAAATTAACAAACACATTTGTAATCTAAGGACTTCATTATATTAAATATATCCATAAATAATACAATGAATGTTTCTAGCCAAAATATTGTTCATACTAAAAAGATTGCCTCTAGGGCATCTATTCCAACAATAACCCCTGAAACTTTTTCGCCTGTCTTGGTGAAGTGATGGGATTCTCAGAGGCTGTAAATATCGTAGGGGCTACAAAATGTTCGTTGGGCTTCAATGTGACTAACCTTTGATTGTTTTTGGGGCCCAGCCCACTCAACTTGAAACCATGGGGTTCGTTATCCAATTCTAAATGGGGTCTCCTTCTTTATCTCCTACGACCGTAAGCCTCTCTGCCTGGAAGAACGGGTTCCAGTAGAGCATAACTCCTTTCTTCAAAGCAGCATAAATGGCCACCATTATTGCGCCATTACCGGAGTCTTCTTTGACGCAGAAAATGGATTCCTTGTTTCCTTCATCATTAGTTCCCTTTGGTGGGTTTGATTGCTCCAAATAAGTGTCATCAATGTCGCGCCTGTTACTGCTTTGACCACTGATATCATCCATCGTAACTTCCGCCGCAAAACCTGGGGCTTGTAACGATTCTTCTAGAAACGCGCCACCGTCCTTTCCCGTTCCCCTACAGCCGGCAGAGCGATCTGTCGGAGCCTTCGACAGATTCTTTCCCCGACGAAGAGTCCTGTTTCTTCCTGTTGCTTTCGCTATCGGACCTTTGGTGGAATCCTTCCCCCAACAGCTCTTAGCCTTTCATCATATTCCCCCTTAATGCAATCGCCATAGCATCTTCAAGATTTGAATCACCTTCCGGATCCGGGATCGGAGGATAACCCTTGGACGGGTTTAGAAGCCCCGTGAGAATCCGACACAATGTTCTCCGTTGTTCTCCAGTCATTCGGACGATTGGAGCCCCCATCAGGTTTTATGCTGGTTCAGTTGGGCTTCTTGCTGAATCCATTCGGCCTGAGCATCCATAAGCCAAACTTTTATGCCCTTGTTACCCTCACTTGAATTTTCCTATTGTAAGGTACATGTTCTCAATTGATGTGTTATAACACCACATCGACAACAAATCGCTGGTATGCGTTCATAACAGAAAAGTACGTCACATTTCTCGCCTCGTCCAATCCCCAATGTGGCTGTTTTCCGGAATGGTTTTTCAATAGGGAGTCGGACACGGGTTCGTAGAATCCTCTCGCCTGAGGTCTCGTCATCCCAAGCCTCAGCTTTCAGAAACTTCTCGAGATTGTGGCCAATGAGCATGCCAGTGTCTTTGTTACACATATGTGTAGGTAGTCCTAGGATCTGAACCTAGATCGGAATGTCACTGAATACATAACTTAGAGGTGGAATCTGGGGATCCCATTTTTGATGACTAGCACTAGGTCATCAAATGACCAGGGGCCGCCTTCAAGGACACGTTCTATGAACGCGATTGAATCAAACTTGAAGAGGAACATGTTTTGTCCCTCCCTAGTAATTGATTTGATCGGTCCATCTTCCAGATCCGTTTAAGAACTTCAATCATGGGCTTCTCCTTGATCTGTTGTTCGGAGAGGAACTTCCTGATTAAGCTAGTCACGTATGCTTCCTCAACCTTTTGACACAGGGCATCTCCAATATCTATTTGAAGTTTTGGCTCATCCTCTTCAAACGTTGCACATCTAGGAAACTCTTCCATTGGTATGATTGAAAAGATTGATGATCGAAGCATCGAGTAGCACTTCTTATTAAATAGGGAAGGAACGTCCCTCCATTCATCGAATCAAATCCGCAAAATCTCCTCCCTTCAACGGGGAGTGTCCCACAGATTGAAAAAATCACATCACACAGAAGATACACCATCATGGAAATCAAAACACCCATGAGAAGAGAATCCCAAGGAAACTTCTCACATCAGTGGACCGAATGAGAGAGAACCGAAAAACTTGCTCCACACTGAATTTATACCGATGTTAACCTTACCAAGACGAAAAGTAAAATGTCTTTTTGTTAAAACCTGTCACGTATAAGGTTAAAATTGTCATCATAGTCAAAATATTGTGTAAAAATCCTTTTTACTCGTGTAATTATTACCACCTCTTATATTTTTACTCAAATGAGTGGACTAACATTATAACGGATCACAATTTTGCGGGCAGAGAAGCCCATGATAATTATTATTACATGACCCAATTTTGTCTCGAAAGAATAAAAAAATAGATAATACACAGCAATTGATATGGACATATGCATGCATCTTGATTGAACTCTAATAATATTTAGTTCCATATCTTATTCTAAGGAATAACTTGTACTGTACATGTCAGTTTCATAAGTCACCAATAAAATAAATGTGTACCAGTATTTAATTAAAGCAAACTTATCAGATTAATTAACACGAAATCTTATTAAAAAAGTTCATATACATACACCATCTCCTCAACGAACAGCTGGAAAGTAAAAGGAAAAACTTCATGATGAAAGTAGATGTGAAAAACGAAAGCTACTAAAGCGTTCCCCAAACAGGTGATTATGGAAAAGTAACTTAAACTACAAAGACGGCGCAGTAAACAGGTTTAAAGACCCAAACTTTTACAGTTTGGCTTTCTCATCGAGCCGGCCAATTGATGATGCGTTGGCAATCAGGTGGTGGGTAGCGTGCAGCCATTCAGAAGTCTGACACGGAACGGCCGAGTTAACTCGTTAGGGCACCGTCCGCGGCGGCGAGTTGCCATGCCGAGGTGGCGATGAGTGGCCGTGTGTGCCAACCTAACATCAGACACCCATCGTTTTCCTCCACCCGGTACCCATTTCCGCCGGAGAAGAGAGCCAATAGCATGCTAGCCTGCTTATAAGCGTTTGAACCAAGATGAACCGGGTCAAACCCGGAAGAACTCATCCGATCCCGCCACTGAGTCAGCGTCTCGTGCCGTTCAACTCGATCCACTCCTTCACAGGCCACCACGTTACAGATCTGCCGCCCTAAATACACCTCCGACATCACCATGTCCTGCTCGTCGGTCGCTTGAGTCAACCCGGCGCCCTCCAGCGAGTCAAACATCGTCGAGTAGTAAGTCAAGGCCTCGTTGAACCGGTTCAGGAAAACCGGCTCGTTGTGGTTCGCTTCTTGCTCGACGACGGTCACGATCTTCGGATTCATCGCCTTGATCGATGACAAGACCTTGTCGATCGCACCGGGACGGTTCAAGAGACGGTGGAGTTCGAAGACGGAGTTCACCGCAACCACCTCCACGTCACTCGGCCGGATGTTAATTATCGCCGGTTCGATGTCAGCCAAACTCGTCGTCACAAAACCTCTGAATTCGAACTTCACGCCAATAGACTCCGCCAATTGAGCTAGCCTCCACCCCACCTGTTGCAAAGTGTCGGTGTTGTCCGGCTGTGGTGGGCCGATTCCGGTAAGCCGGAAAGTCGGCGGCCCACCTGGACGGAGCGCGAGGGCTTGCATCAGCGCCGGCCACTGCATACCTTGTTTCAAGCTGAAATCGACCACATGAACTCTGCTAGCGCCTTCGAACGCTTCCAGAATCGCTTGATTCGCAGTGAAATGAGCGAATTTGAGGTAGGGGCAGGTCTCGTAGAAGTGCATCTGCAAGACGTCGGAGTATGAGCTGTCGAGCGAGTCCTGTGGGTGGATCTGGTAGATCCGCCGCGCCAGCGCCTCCGCAAAGTAGGTGGCGACTTTCCTCATCGCTCCGGCCTGAGAAACGGCGAGTAAGCCGATGTGCTTGACGAGAGCGTCGGCGAGCTTGAGATTCTCCTGCTGAACAGCCTCGGCACAGGCCATCAGGGTATGAACGAGCCTGACTCCAGCCTCTTGCGAATCCACCACAACCATCGGCTTCGGCGGCTCCGCCAACGCCGCCGGTACGCCGCCGATGTCGGGCTGTCCGGGAAATGACTCATCAGATCTAATTGGATCTGTTCTAATTCGTTTGTTCTCTCTTTCTAAGTCCAGCGATTCCTTCGTTTTACAAATTGCACCACCTGGAATCGCACTCAAGTCATACTCGGAGTTGTCTTCGAAAATCATAGATTGGGTCTGTGAATCCCCTAAATTGAGAGTGGAATAACCACCCATCAGCGAAGCTTGGTTGAATCCATCCATTAATGGTGGGTTAAGCTCAGATAACATGCTGTGAACCCACCCAGAGAGATCAGAAGGGTTGTAGTGAATTGTATCAGACAATTGTTGGGAACCCCCATCGTCAGGTGCAGTACCCATCATCATCTCTAGCCTCTCAAGCTTCTGCGCCACTTCCGCCATGTCCGTCGACTTCACCTTGTACCCCAACACCTCCAGCAGCTCATCCATTCCGCCAGCGTCCGGCGTATCCTCCCACATCTTCCCCTTTCCTGCCGCCATCGAAGAACTCTGCCCCTTGTCCCGGTCTCGATCTCTCTTCATCTTCTCAACGAAAATCGAAAACCCCAATTATTGAATTTTGCTATCCCTGGTCTGGTTTTGATCTGGTTGTTGTTTCCTCTCACTTAACCAACTTTAGTTGAGGGACAAAAAGGGTGGATAGAGATAAGGAAGAAGAAGGCCATATTCATTGTTTCTTTTTTTATTGAAGAAGGCCTTGGTGAAAAATAATATCAAGTGACTGAAACCACCCCTCATGTATGGGCAATTACCAGAGAGCTACCATGTAGTTTGAATAATATCCCAAACCGCCCCTGCGAATAATGGTAGGTAACAGTTTGTTTACATTCTATATTTTTGAAACATGAATTTTGAAACCGCCCCAACACCTCAACATTGTCATCAACCAGCCCAAATAACTCTGGCAATGCTGCCACCAGCCACCTCCTACACACCCAACACATTTGTCACCAACGAGCCGAAGGGCTAGTTTGGGAATGTTGTGGCGGTGGTAGAAAGCTGCTGTGTGGAAACACTGTAGAAAGCTGCTGTGAATTCTTGATAAAATGTTGTTTGGTAAATATTACGTAGAAGCTACTGTGAAATATTGATATATTAATGTTGTGTTTGGTAAAATCAACTGTGAAGTTGCTGTGAGAGGGTAAAATGACAAAAGTATATGACACGTGTCATTTCCGGAAAGATAACTATTGATATTTTAAAAAATTGTAAGGTCAAAATTGGTTGTAGATAAATTAATCAAAAGCACTTTCTGGAAAAGCATATCCCCCTTGCTTCCTGAAAACTGTTGTGGGACAGCAGAAACTGTCCGAAAAAACAGAAATTTTATTTTTACCAAACACACTAAAACTGCTTCTGCTGTCGGAAAGCAGCTGTGCTTCCAGCAGAAGCATTCCCAAACTCACCCTAAATACCTCTGGCACTGCCGCCACTCTCTCTGTAGCCTGTGGTCGCGGGAGAAGACGAGATCCTCAATAGATGGCTATTGACTCGACTAATATCGTCCATTGACAGCCGCTCTCTAATTCTCATTCACGTCGATCCAGCCCGCACCACAATCGACACCCACCTCCACCATGCCGCCACCGCCACTTCAGATCTCCCTCTCTCTCTCTCTCTCTCTCTCTCTCTCTCTCTCTCTTTGAATTTCTCAGTCGGCGCGTTAATAGATACAGGTTTGGAGAGTAAGAGAGACAACAACAACGTAGGGGTTAATTGCGACCATAGAGAACAAGGGTCTGGGTTTGGTCTCCGGTGCACACATCTCTGGTCTCCCACTGTAGCAACGTCGGAAACCTTTCGTCTCCCATAGCCGCACGCATATCTGGTCTTCTTCTTCGAGTTCTGATATAGGCAAAACCAAATCGATGGGGGTGAGATTCAATTTCGGGATATGAGTTTTCTCCGATGCACTTGTTCTCATTTGTCTAGGTTTTCCTCGAATCTCCTCATGTTATTGGGTTCTGGAACAGGGATCTGGTTTATTTGGTTCAAAATTCCCAACTGTTCAGAAAAGACGGAAACTTAAGTTTGTTTCATATGGGGATTTGTTGTATTGAACATGGTTCAATTGGTTCTATTTCTATTATATTTGTTCGCTGAAATTGGGGATTTGGTAATGCGGGTGTCGGTTGCTAGGTGATGCTCGTGGCGGCTTTTGTGGAGTTTCATTCGTCAGGGTGATGCTCATGGTCGTGATGGATTGGATTAAATTGAAGAACAAACATGACATAAAAGGGTTGGTGCTTTGATTATTACAGGTGTAATAAGTTGGAAGGTGAAAGTGTGGAAGAAGAATAAGAAGAGGAGCTGCAATATGTTGTTCGAATTTTTATTGTTTTTGGTGTTTCGGCAGTGGCGGGTTAAGACCGGAAGTAGAGTGTTTGCTTCGAAAGGAGGTTTCAAGAAAATGAAGGAAGGAAGAAGTATAAGAAGAAAGGGTTTTAGTCAAAATATTAGGATAATAGTGTCATTCAAGCATTGTTAAATGCAAAATTGTCTGAAAATAATGTTAATTGGACGGAATCGGATGGAGGAGTTGTATATGTCACAAGTTTGGACTAACGAAGGGGTGATATGGAGTATTATCCAAACTACAGTGTAGTTCTCTAAGAATTGCCAATATCTTAAGGGTGGTTTTTGTCATTAGGGTTTTCTGTTCTACTGATGGTGATATTTACTCGTAAGATTATTTTTTAAAGATGTAATTTTTGGGGTTTGGCCCAGGAACAAATTGAAGGCATCAAAGAGCCGTGGCAGTACCGCAATGCTCGAAAGAAGCCACTGATAATAGTTTGCTCTTACCAATAAAAACAGGCACATGATGCAGTGAAGATAGAAAAGAAATAGACCAAGCCTTTGCCCGACTGCCGGAAGAATCAAAATGTATACTATATTGGTTTGAGAATTAGATCCTATAGTACTACCTGCGTTTCTTCTCTATCACACATGTTTGACTTTTTGAGTCGTATTCGGGTCACTTTGACCGGGTGATTTAGTTAGCAAAATGATCCGATTTTTTAATAATTTTTTTACCGTGTTAGTTATAGAGCAACTTTTACTCTACAACGACACGAAATAATTTTAAAAAAATTGCACCATTTTTCTACGCAAAACACCGGGTCAAAATGACCCAATGAATACTGACAAAAGTCAAACTGGTGTGATAGAGAAGAAACGGAGGTAGTAATACATTTGACGGACATTTGATATGTCTGTTTTTTGCTTGTTTAAAAACAAAAACATGCTGAAAAACAGCTCTTTAAAAAACAACAGATGTGGTGTTTTTTGGTGTTTTTTCATACTATTGGTATTTTTTGACATTTCAACTATGATTAGATGCAAAAAAAGTATCAAATATGTGTCGGTATTGTACGTAAAAATGATATTCAAGCAAATTAACATTGAAATTTAGTAATGTTGCCAAATGTGTTTTTGATTTCAAACACTGTTTTTAAACGGATACCAAACAATTTTTTTATTCTGTTTTTAAATGTATTTTTTCAGCACGTTTTTTTGCCACTGTTTTTCTTGTTTTTAAACGGTTACCAAACAAACTTGTTGAATAATATTTGGCGAAGACTAGAGATATTTTTTTTTGAGAAAATCATATCGATTAAATAGTCTGGGCTTGATGAAGTCCCATAAAATCAGATACAAACTTTCCGTAGCCCATAAAGGGGCCTGATCAAACCATGAGATGTTACATTCTAGCCCAATCCCCTTTTTTGCAAAAATATGCGATGGCAAGTTCCATTTTCGAGGGACATAATGCACCGCTTGGTCTTCCATCTCCTCGAGAAGGCTTTTACTCTCTTCAATGCACCTCATCACTTCAGTAACGTCTGTTTCCTTCTCTTCACTTTCCTCTTTCATCTCTCTAGAGAGAGATTATCAGTTTAAATCCATATCAGATTGAGCTCTGTCGCCATTTTAAACCCCTCTAAGACCGCCTCGACTTCAGCTGCTTTAGCTGAAATTGTGAACGGTGCCGGGGAGGATCTTCCGGCGATGAAGATGCCAGAAGCATCTCTGATAACGACGCCAGTTGCTGCTTTTCTCTCCTTAGATATCCAATCAGAATCTGTATTGATACAAAACCAGTTCTCCGGTGGAGCTTTTCTGGTTTCCACCATCGTAGATTGACAGATCTGAGCCGGGTCTGAACTTACCTCGCCATGCATGTGGGAATCAGACTCGTCAATGACCGATCTGACTTTGTTCACCACTTGAGAAGGTGACTTCCTCTTATTCTTGAAAACCAAATCATTTCTTGTCCTCCAAATATTATCAATTAGAACACACATCAGTTGCCTTTCTCTGGTGTTAGCTTCGATAAAAGCTTGAGAAAACCAGTTTTGAAATGAACCTTTCGTGTTTCTGTGGTACACATCCCTTAGCAGCATCTCCCAACATTTTTTGCAAACAGACAAGTCAAAAAAATGTGAATTTCTGTCTCTTTTCCTTTGTTGCAAGTAGGGAAAATGTCATCAATTGAAATACCTCTCTGATTTAGGTTGGATCTGACAGGGAGGCCTCGATTCATAGCTTTCCAGGTCGTAAAGAGGAGTCTTTGTGAATCTTTTGGTTCCAAAAGATCTTCCACCAGTTAGTGATCAGCTCCGAACACCCACCGTGTTGGCTTCCGTTTTTGGCTTCCTCTTGTTGTAACAAAAGTCTATAGGCCGTTTTGACGGTGTCATTTCCATGTTCAGAAAAGTTCCATATGAGCCTGTCTGGGAGATCACGAAAGTCTATAGGTCGTTTTCTCAGGACCAATAAACTTTCCGATCAGACAAAGTTTCCAATCCTCCTTAACTTTGTCACACACAGGCTTTCTGATGACGATCTCCATCTTCTCGTCCTCCGAAAGCGTTATTCTGTTCACCCAATCGTCGTCTTCCGGACCTTCAATCACCATTTTTACTGTCATGACCTCTTTCTAGAGAGAAGTTCTAGAAAGAGAAAAACAAATGGTTTTTAGCAAGTAGTGTTAATTTGCGAAGACTAGAAATAACTCGCACATAATAATTTTGATCTCTAAGAACTCCTCAAAAATTGCTTTCAGACACGGAAACATTTCCTCCATTTAGAAGGAACTTAAATTGTACCTAAACATAAATTGAACTTTAAATTGGAGGTCCGCTAAGGTCATGTTATGTACTTAATGGCTACACATTTGGTGACAAAGAAAAGAATTGGTGAGAGAATGTTTAGGGTAGGGATTCCTGGGGCATGAGCATATGGTTGATTGCTCTTTCTTTCGATTGAGCGCCAGTACAAGCCCTCTCGAACTACGAAACTACTCGAAGTTGCTATACCGATTGATGGAGGTGTAACATAAAAGAAACCGAGGCCTTCTATCGCTAAGGTGAGATTTGTCCTAAACTACTACTACATATGACTTTGTCTCGTTCGTATTTGGATTACTTTTTAGGTAAGAATCCATGAGAATTTGTGAGAAAGTATGGAAAAAGAAATCTCACATAATCCAATTTTTCGTTCTCACCAAAAGTGATGAGATTTGGTGATAAAAGAAACAAGACGAGTGTCAATATTTTCATTGTGACAGAATTAGCCATAAAAAAAACATTCTCTTATCATAATATTAATGAAGGTTATTTGAGTAATATCGTTAAAATAGTTTCTTTTCCTTTTGATTTCTCAGATAAATAATTCAAACAAGTATGTGAGAAATCTAAATCATTTCTTTTCTCACATAAATTAAAGTTTCTCATAATTTATTTTCTCACCTGATTCCCAAACATAGTGTAATCTACATCTGAGTTGTTATTTTACGGCTTGCTACTCACTATTGTGGGTTTATGATTCACAAAAATCAAGAGTCTGGCCAAATTGGAAGCACGATTTAAAATGCATGAGTGCTAATAGGATTCTAATAATGGTTAATTTTGTGCTTTGAGATGAGAATGCAAATTCAATCATATTATAAAAATCTCAATCCCAATCGCATCAACAAACCCCTTTGCTCCGACCTCATTGATCCTTCAAGAAGAGGTGGCCTTAGAGCATGTTTGGTATCCGTTTAAAAACAGAAACAATGGAAAAAATATATGCTGAAAAAAATGTTCAAAACAAAATCAAACAACTATTTGGTATGTGTTTAAAAACACTATTTGTAATTAAAACACATTTGGCAACACCATTAAATTTCAATGTAAATTTACTCTAACATCATTTTATACATACAACAACGACATATAATTATTATTTTATATATTAAAAGAATGAATGTGTTTAACCACCAAAAGTATGAAAAAAACAAAAAACACTAAATTTGGTGTTTCCATAAACAACTTGTTTTTCCTCTTTTTTTAAACACTGCAAAAATCGTGTCTCCCAAACATGTAAACACTCTGTTTTTTTAATCAACTTTGATTATAAACAGACTTCCTAAACATGCACTTGTTCAAAATTTTGCCCGTCTCTTTTCAAGTGTATGTATAGGGAGGACCGGCTAGTACAGTACTGAGCTTAATCACTTGTGCTTGGATTACATATAATGTAGAGTTAACGATCTCACAACAAGTACTCAAATAGATCAAATGGCCAAAGAGAGATAGAGGAAAGGGGTTAAAAATAAACTGTACTTGTTACAGAGTTGAGAGACAGTTTGTTGTCAAGAAATCAGTACATAATAATTTCATATGTGAATGGCAGAGGGTATCGTCCTTTATACTAGTCATACTAGGGCAAGCCATTGGGTGACACGTGTCCGTAAGGATGGCCCACGACAAATCAAGGCGGCGTACCCTAAATCTCTGGAGACTATCATGGATGATGACAAACAAGTATAAAGAAGATGGTAGAACAACTCAGCTGCACATCATGTACGGGTGCATCTGGGAGGGATCCCATATGTGACTGACCTTATTCCACCCTTCAAACCACTAGACCCCATGGCTCCCTGCGGGGGACCATGAAATTAGCATGATATGGTGTTTCGGGTGCGCATATGTTATGACACCTGTAAGCTGGTGATGGATCCACATGACAATGACCCATTACATCCTTCTTTACTGTCTAGATTGTCTCATGGTCAAAAGAAACATTGTTAATCAAGTTCCGTTTAAAAGACTCTTATTCAAACTTCCTCCTTTATATACAATGTGATGTATATTAGATCAACAGTGAACAACACCTAACAAAAATAAGTAATGGTGAAAATCGAACATGTCAAGAGCTCGATCTACCGATCATAGAGCGAGACCCCACAGGACTAGCCAAAGTTGTAGTGCACAGAGAGACGAACCACATTGCTTGACATCGGGATTACAGAGTGAAAATTTCTCATCTCTTTCCATATTAGGTTGTTGTGCCCGGAGACAAACCACTTTACTTGACACTGAGGTTACATAGCGAAGATTTCTCATCTCTTTCCATAAAGAAAAAGTCTAAACGGACATAAAGTCCGACAGGAAAAGGGACAGAATCTATGTGGCATATGCCACGTTGTTAGGCGACAAATTTGGTTTGATTAGGAAGTTTAATTTAATTTCAGTAAAAACATAATTAACAGAAACAAAACAATAAAAGAAATAAAACAAAAGATGCAAGCTGCGGGAAACCCTACTCACGTCTTCCTTCGTTTCATGCCATCACCGCCTCCTGTTACTCAATTGTTGAACTATGTCTCTCTCTCTCCCCCAACTGATCATCGTCTGTTTCTACTCTATTTTTCGCAGTTTTTTTTTCCTGTGTTGCTGCCGTCTCTTCTAAGCTTGCTCTGCTTAGTTTAAAGTAGCGTGATTGATACAAATACAAAGACTTGGTGTAACCGGACAAGATGTCATTGGCAAGTTCGTCAGATGGACTTGGTACGTAATTGAATCTACGAATGTTACATCATTGCGTATGTCTGTCCATTTAAGATAGATTGAAGCTTGCACATGTCTGTATAAAGAGCAGCACAAAAAAAACTTATAGAAGCTAGGTTTCAATCAAAATGATGAAGTCGTTAGGGTTTTTGCTCTACTTAGATGAGTGAAAAAAGATAGTGTCAAATGAGTTGATTACTATTTGTAATCCCTTTTTCTCTGTTCCTGGTACTCCTTCTTCTCAACCCCAAATTTGTCACGTATCTCTTCCTTTCTTTCTATCAGCTCCTCAATTCAAATCTTGGAAGCAGTGCAATATTAATCTTCCACAAATTAATATGCTAACTGACGGTTCGATGGTTTGTGCATAATAATGACATTTTTTACCGGTTAGATTGCACGGACCATTACATTACTAGACCGGGACCGGTTAGGTGACTGGTCCATGAATCCATGGTTGAACTAAAATTAAGCTTTTTAGTCCCTTTCCCCCAATCGGTAGTGATTTAAGAAATTAAATCTTTATGAGTACCTTTCTATTTAACTGTGTGTGTTCATAGTGTAGTATATTTTTTTGATGACTTTTTCTATATTTGCAGGTAGCTACGATGAGTTTGATAATGAGATAACGTCGATGATACTTTGGAGAGTAATGATACCGAAAAACCTTTTATGGGAAAGATGTTCAACAACGCAGATGAAATATTTTCGTACTACAAAACGTATGCACAACGGATAGGGTTCCCTGTGAAACGTAGAACATCAAAGAAAGGAGCAGACGGTGTTACAAAATACGCCACATTTACTTGTGCTTGATCGGGCAAGTTAAGCTCCACGTCCAACAATCCCTTAAATCCAGTTCCAAGCATGAAAAGCGGGTGTAAAGCCAAGTTAGGCGGGCGTTTGAATGAAAGTGGGAGATGGGAAGTCAGCGTGTTACACCTCGGCCACAATCATAGTGTGAGTCCAAGCAAATCACGATTTTTCCTGTGCAATCGACAAGTAGACTCATCGGCAAAGAGGAAACTGCTAATTAATGATGCTGCTGGAATACCACTCTATAAGTCATTCAATTCTTTTGTTGTTGAAGCAGGTGGTCATGATAATGTCTCATTCTTGGAAAAAGATTGCAGAAATTTCATAGAGAAAGTGAGGAGATTGCAACTAGCAGAAGGAGATGCTTGTGCACTTCAGAATTATTTTCATAGGATGCAAAAGCATAACTCATAATTCTACTACAATATCGACTTGGATGAAGAAGGTCGATTGAAGAACGTTTTCTGGGCAGATGCAAGGAGCCGAGCAGCTTGTAAGGAATTTGGTGAGGTAATCACGTTCGATACAACATATTTAACTAATAAATATGATATGCCCTTTGCTCCCTCTGTTGGTGTGAACCACCATGGTCAATATGTATTGCTAGGATGCGGTCTAGTTTCATCCGAGGATACTGAAACATTTACTTGGTTATTTCAATAATGGCTTGCTTGTATGAATGAGTTTGCACCAAATGGAATAATCAAACACCAAGACAAAGCTATGAAAAGAGCAATTGAAATTGTGTTTCCTAACACTCGTCACAGGTGGTGCTTGTGGCATATCATGAAAAAAAGACATGAAAAATTTGGTAGATACAAGAAATATGAGAGCATAAATATAACATTGCAAATTGTTGTATATGATTCCCAATATACTGCTGAATTTGAGAAAGGTGGGAAAATATGATTGCGATGTTTGGATTGCATGAAAATGAGTGGTTAGCTGGATTATTTGATGAGAGACAGCAATGGGTCCCTTGCTTTGTGAAGGATACTTTTTGGGCAGGGATGCCAACGACACAAAGAAGTGAGAGCATGAATTCTTTCTTTGATGGCTATGTTCATTCAAAAACCACTCTTAAACAATTTGTGGAACAATATGATACTGCATTGGCCAGTAAAGTGGAATATGAGAAAAATGAAGATAATAGATCTGCTTCTAAGTTAGTTCCTTGTGTTACAAAAGCGTATATTGGAATTGAATTGCAAGCCCAAGAAGTATATACAATTTCAAAATTTTTAGGAATTTCAAAAGGAACTGACAGGAAAAATGTATTGTGACTTACTTTCGTCAAATGAAAGTGGCACAATTTCCGAATATGATGTGCGAGATGATATTGAAGCTAGGGAAGGAACAAAAAGAGTCGTGTTTAAAGTAACATTTGATAAAGAAAAATGTGATGTCAAGTGCAGTTGCAGGAGATTTGATTTTAGAGGCTTTTTGTGTAGACACGCTCTGACAGTATTGATTAGGAATAATGTGTTGAAACTCCATGATAAATATATATTGAAGAGATGGAGGAAAGATTTCAAGAGATGTCATACTAGGGTGAAGTCTACGTATGATAAGAGGAGTGATACAATTGAACAATCACGATGTAGCATGATGGTTAAATCATTTGCTGTCATAGCTGATGATGCTGCTGATGATCAACTGAGTTATGACTATGTCATGAGCTGGATATATAATGCTCATAGTGAATTGTCAAAGATAAAGGCAACTGCATTGACTAGTGTTTCCAAGGTCACTACGGAAGATGCACAAAAAATTCTCGATCCAGCAGTGAAAAGAAAAGAAGGTCGTCCACCATCCAAACGAAAGGAGTCCAAAGTTTGTAGTAAGCAGACGAAAAATAGAAAAGAAGAACGAATGTCCAGTAAGAGAAATGACAAAAACTGGCAACGATGTTAACATGGAGGTAAACTAATTTATTCATTTATAAATATGTTCTTGAGAATTTGAGTTGAATACGAAGTAATTTGTATCTTGTAGGTTGGTAACCGATGTGGCACCCAAGTTTCAACGGAAGATAATGCTGATTTGGAGGTAATTAAAAGGACATGTTAATTGTTTTAGTACATATCTCCAATAGTATAATTTCATTATTAGATTATGCAGCAGATTGCTAGTGAAAGAATCTTTTCAGCCCAAACTAATTATCCTTCTTGGGGGTCATGGCATTCTCTGATGTCACAGGTACTCCTGTTCTCTATGCAAATACTCTGATATGTATACGGATGTATTATGCTTATAGATATTTTTTACAGGTTGACCATGACTATCCAGTTGCACCGTCAAGTAACTATTATTCATATCCTCCTTATTCACTTACATTTCAGGTGACACAACATTGATTCGATGTTATGAAGTAATCATACGAGCGAAACAAATTCTCCTAACTTAAGATGCACTTTATTTTTCAGAATACTCAAATAGCGACGTCAGTAGTGCCAAATATGCTGTCGTTTTCTCCGAATGTTGGTACATGGAATTATGAATCTTCTGCGTACAAGAGCAATTCTCCGATTGTACAATCACAACATGGAAACAATTTCTACATTTATGAGGTAGTATGTTTTTTAGTTCTCTAATAAGAGTTCATCGTATCGGAATAAAACTTTAATCTACAAGTTATTTTGAATCTAGTTCTCTAATTAGTTTTAACTTTTTATTCTTCCCCAGGCGCCTAGTCTAAACAATGAGGAGATGAATGCTTTCCCCAGTAAAAGCAATTTTGAGATTGATGAAGATGGAAAACATTGACGCCGTGTTCAAATTTACTGCATGGTTTTCTTTCAATATTGAAGACGATGGACCTATTCACAACGACATCGTTGGTTTCTTTTATTTTTTGAGATTCCAGTCCAAGTTTAAAATAGATTTGAAGTTAATCGTTTGGATATTTATTGATCGACATGTTCACTGATATATCTACATTTTCAAGGCAGTTGAATTGCACTCGATCAATATTTTGGCCGACCTTGCATAAAATAACTGATTTCATTGGTTCATAACTAGAATAAGAGCTTGACTTTCCTAGAAAGCCCCGCGAATCTACTTGCTAAAACACTTGACGGTGCGCGAATCGGATATTCTCACAAAGAATTATGCCCGTTTCCGTCAAGTGCCGCAAGTGGGTTGTTCGTTCGGAAAAAACTCATTATTTGTGCAAGGTTCGCCTAAAATACTGATTTCATTGGCGAGTAATTAGACTACAAGTTTGAGCTCTATAGAAAGGCCTGTGAATCTAGTTTCTAAAACACTTGACGGTGCGCGAATTGTATATTCTCACAAAAAATTATGCCCATTTCCGTCAAGTGCCGCAAGTGAGTTGTTTATTCGAGAAAAGAAACCAATATTTTGGCGAACTTCTCATAAAAAACTGATTTCATGAGCGCATAACTAGACTACGAGCTTGAGCTCTCTAGAAATTTCCGCGAATCTAGTTTTTAAAACACTTGACGGTGTGCGAATCGGATATTCTCACAAAGAATTAAGCCCGTTTCCGTCAAGTGCCGCAAGTGAGCTGTTCGTTCGTAAAAAACTCATTATTTTTGCCAAGTTCGCCTAAAATACTGATTTCATTGGCAATTAATTAGACTACAAGTTTGAGCTCTATAGAAAGGCCCATGAATGTAGTTTCTAAAACACTTGACGGTGCGCGAATCGGATATTCTCACAAAAAAATATTTCCGTTTCCGTCAAGTGCCGCAAGTGGGATGTTCGTTCGGGAAAAGCTCATTATTTTTTCCAAGTTCGCCTAATATACTGATTTCATTGGCGAGTAATTAGACTACAATTTTGAGATCTATAGAAAGGCCCGTGAATCTAGTTTCTAAAACCCTTGATGGTGCGCGAATGGGATATTCTCACAAAAAATTATGCCCGTTTTCCTTAAGTGCCGCAAGTGAGTTGTTTATTCGGAAAAAAAAACAAATTTTTGCGAACTTCTCATAAAAAACTGATTTCATGAGCTCATAACTTGATACGGGTCCGGTTACACCACTTAGAGACGTGAGTATATCAGACGATAATTCAGACGGGGAGAGCAAACAAACAAGGATACGACTCAGGCGCACGGTGGCTCCGCCATCATACTTGAAAGATTACGTTCAGCCCAAGCTGAAACGTTAATATGATATTTTATTTTAAAGCTTTTCGTTAAATTTGCGTTATATTTATATGTTTTTGGACTTTGGGTCAGTTATGATATTTTTATTAAATCCGAGTTTTCATTTCGGTTCTTTACTCGGATTAGGATTAGGTCGAACCGACAGGGTTAGTAGTATAAAATAGGTGTAATGTTTTTCTAAAGAAAATTAAGAAAAGAATTACCCTCACTCTCTCTCGTTAATTTTTGTTGCCTTCGTTCCTGTGTGTGCTGCGCCTCCGTTACCAGAGGTAACAGTGGTGCTTTCACTAAGAGTTCGTCGGACGTACAACCGCGGCGAACAAACCTCACCCTCCCACTCACCGGCGACCATGACAGAAGAGACCTTTGATCGCGGCAAGAACCCCGCCGTTACCCAAGACACCACCCAGAGCTTCTCCAACGAAGCTACGATTGCTGCAATCACCAATCTGCAGGTAGATATTTACACCCGTGAACGCCGTCGGGATTCCGAAATCGCCGAGATCTGCGATGTGGTCCGGTAGCTGCTGAATAGAAACGCCGGCTTCACACCGCCGCCCGCACTCGCGACGCCCACCCTAACGCCGCTGCCAACCCTTGGCCGCCTACCTGTCCACAGCGCGCAGCTCACTGCCTGGCCGCCTCCGGCCCCAACCGCAGCTTGGCAGCCACCACCTTCGCGCCCTAACCCATCTGGAGGTACAGAAACCAATCCACGAATGCGGGTCGATTCCCCCCGCTTCAATGGGGAGGATCCCGTTGGGTGGATCTTTCGAATACAAAAGTATTTCGATTATTATCGTGCGACTGGCCCGGATCGCCTACAACTTGTTGGAATTTTAACTGACAATCCGGCCTCCGATTGGTTTCGGTATTACCAATCCAACAATCCCAATGCGACTTGGATGGATTTTTTGGGTCCCGTCAAGCTCCGATTCGGTCCCTGTCACTATGAAGACTACTTGGGGGTGCTCTCTAAGGTTCAGCAAACATCAACATTTATGGCGTATCAAACAGCTTTTGAGGGGGTATTGCACAAGATTACAGGAGTTGAAGAAGGAGTTCTCGTGTCTCTTTTTCGGGCAGGTCTCAAGCATCCCTTACGACGCGAGTTGACACTGCGTGGAACACGCACATTACCCAAAGCTTTCGTTCTTGCTCGAGAATTGTCAGCGGGACAGGAAGAGTTATTGCAGTCCTACATGCCACCGCCAAAGCGTTATTGGACGCCTATGATCACACGGACAACTCCTTCTCTACCGTCACCCAACACTGGTTCCGCCACTCCTTCGGTCCCACCACGGGTTCGGCCACACTCCCAATTAAGAGGATAACTCCAGCTGAGCATGCCGAGCGTCGCCGTCAGGGCCTTTGTTACAATTGTGACGAGAAATATACACGTGGCCACCATTGCAAGCCACAGTTTCTGCTACTATGTTCAGGAGAGGATGACGATACAGAGATCCAACCGCTTGCTTAAGAGGACGATCCTGGCATTATCTTGGACAACCTATCTCACCTCAACAATCTGTCAGGTACTACACACCCTCGCGCTCTTAAGTTGACATGCACTATTCGCGATGTTTGCGTGCAGGACCTCATTGATGGGGGTAGCACACATAATTTTATTCACCCGTTTATGGCGGAACACTTGTCCCTAGTCCTGCACCCGGTTTCTCCGTTTCGCGTCTACGTGGGTAATGGAGAATCTCTCCGCTGCACTTATTATTGTCCCAACACACCGCTAACCATTCAGGGGACAATTTTCGAATGTGGATCTCTATGTCCTGGCAGTTCATAGCATTGACGCTGTCCTAGGAGCTCAGTGGCTCCAGACTTTGGGCAAGATTTCACACGATTACAGCAATCTGACCATGGAATTCGTTTGGAAGGGCCAGCCACTTGTTCTGAATGGCGTCGATCATGGGCCCAGCCCAATTTCTTATAATTCCCTTGCTGTACAGTGTGGGACTGACCCGCACGTTGATTTTTATGAGCTTCTGGCCGTCCCTCTAGAGCAGCAGGTGTAGGGTTTTGATTCATGGATGCGCAACGGAAACAATAATAAACCATGCAAAACCCTCCAAGGATCACAAGTCAAGATACATAACGATGGTAAAGGAAGAAATCAATAACACACCTTAGGGTTCTCCTTTGATGACTTCAAACGCGAATTGTGTCACGTTCTCTATAGTTGATCCACGCCTAGAGTTGATTTCTAGATCTTCCAATCCTTGGTGCTAGCCCGGAAAGAGGAAGAGGAAGAAGAATCACGCAAAACGAGACCGAAACAAGGAGGTTTCGGCCTCCTTGTAGGCCGACGTAGACGGGCGGCGAGCAAGTGGGGGCGGCGGCTCCTTTTGCTTGCTTGCTCTCTCCTTTTTTTTCTCTCCCACTCAAGTTATGATCGATAATGACATAAGTGTGGGAAGGAAGGAAGGAGTGTCCTTTATATAGTCCAACAAATCCTTGCCAACTACCTAAAGGACCTATTCTAGTCCTACTAGAATTCGGTTTAGTCCCTTCCTTGCAAATTAGTCCCTACTAAGTTTGCAAGGTATTGCAAAGTGATCCTTCTAATTAATTAATCCAATTAATTAATTCCCAAATCTAGTTCAACTCTATATAGCGTGTGACCCCATAGGTTCAATCTAGTTGGTAGCAACAATTTGATAATATGGAGCAGTTTCTAGCAAAACATCCATTCTAGCCAACTAATAGAATAGTTATCTTGACAAACCTTGTACAAGTAATTGTCTCATACCTTTGTCTCTATATCCGGATTGGACACGAGACATACAAGTCACACTCGTATATCCAATCCACAGTTTCTCGATCCATGGGAATAGCCTTATTCGTGCAAATAACATCAATATCCTATATTGATTTATTTGAGTCTGGCCAGACATTGTATAAGTACTATCCCTCGAGTGGCCTAGGATATTTTCTCCCGTTATGTGGGAGGGACAAATTCTATCTACGTCCACTACAATCTCTAAGCTTGCTTCTTATTGTATCCGGTAGACGCCTATATAACTACCCAGTTACGGTGTAGCGTTTAACGCTACCAAAATCACAATAATCCACAACTAGAATATCTAGCGACTTCAAGTCTAAGGATGACAATACCATTGCACCGCGAGAAGCGCTTGTGACTTAACATAACGTGTATGTAGCCTTCTCGGAGATGGGTCAATCCACTGCGTCATTACCCTTAATGCACACCTATGTGTTGGATCATGATATCTCTATATCAATCCAACCCCATACTAGTCTATAGATGATTGTCCCATTAATCATTATACTGGACTAGGGATATTTAAGATAAACAACACAATTGTAAATCCAAGGAATTCATTATATTAAATATCCAATAAATAATAAATGAATTTTCTAGCCACAAATAAATTCATACTAAACTAGATTGCCTCTAGGGTATCTATTCCAACAGTCTCCCACTTTCACTAGAGCCAATCTGGCGCATCTCGTATGCCCATACTCCTAGTGTGCCCTTCATGCTTCCACTGCGTAAGCGACTTTGTTAGCGGGTCTGACAGATTCTCATCTGTAGGAATCTCGCATATCCGAACGTCTCCTCTGTCGATAATATCTCAAATCAGATGGAACTTCCTGAGCACGTGCTTGGATTTCTGGTGCGATCTAGGTTCCTTTGATTGCGCGATCGCTCCAGTGTTGTCACAATACAAATCAACTGGATCCGCAATTCTAGGAACCACACCAAGTTTAGAAACAAACTTTCTGATCCAAACAGCTTCCTTTGCTGCGCCATTTACAGCAATGTACTCAGCCTCTGTTGTTAGAATCAGCCATCGTCTCTTGCTTGGAACTCTTCCAGCTCACCGCTGCTCCAATCAGGCAAAACACATATCCCGACTGTGATCTAAAGTCATCTCTGTCAGTTTGGAAGCTTGCATAAGTGTAACCCCTTACACGCAACTCTTCCTCACCGCCAAATATCAAGAAAGCATCCTTAGTTCTTCTCAAGTACTTTAGGATGTTCTTGACTGCAATCCAGTGACTCTCACCTGGATTGGATTGGTATCTGCTTGTCATAATCAAGGCATATGACACATCTGGTCTAGTACACAACATGGCGTACATGATAGATCCTATGGCCGAGGCATAGGGAATTCTACTCATGCGTTCCTTCTCAATCTCATTGGAAGGACAACCACTCTTCGAAAGAGTGATTCCATGTGACATGGGCAAGAATCCCTTCTTGGAATCTTGCATGTTGAACCGCTTCAACAACTTGTCAATATATGTACTTTGACTTAGGCCTAGCAGTCTCTTAGATCCATCTCTATAGATCTTTATACCGAGTATATAGGCTGCTTCCCCTAAGTCCTTCATTGAGAAACACTTCCCTAGCCAATCTTTAACAAATTGCAGCATGGGAACGTCATTTCCAATGAGTAGTATGTCATCCACATACAAGACCAGAAAAGAAACAGAGCTCCCACTAACCTTCTGGTAGACACGAGACTCATCTTCTTTTCTGAGGAAGCGAAACTCTTTGAATACTTCATCAAAACGTCGATTCCAACTCCTAGAAGCTTGCTTCAACCCATAAATGGATCGTTGCAGCTTACAAACTTTGTTGGCTTGCTTTGGATCCTCAATACCCTCTGGCTATATCATATACACGTTATCGGGGATATTCCCATAAAGGAATGCTGTTTTGACATCCATCTGCCAAATCTCATAGTCATGGTATGCTGCAATCGCAATTAGGATTCGGATGGATTTGGTCATAGTGACTGGTGAAAAGGTTTCATCATAGTCAATACCATGAATCTGTCTGAATCCTTTAGCCACAAATCGGCCCTTATAGGTAATCACATACCATCCATGTCGATCTTCTTCTTGAAGATCTTGCACCCTATGGGCCGCGCCCCTTCGGGTGGTTCCACCAAAGTCCATACTTTGTTGGTATACATGGATTCCATCTCGGATCTCATGGCTTCTAGCCACTTCTGAGAGTCTGGGCCTTTCATGGCCTCTTCATAGGTAGTAGGCTCATCATCTATGAGCATCGTGTCACCGGAATCGGTCACGAGAAGTCCATACCTCTCGGGTTCCTGGAGCACTCTACTAGATCTACGAAGCTCTTGTGTTACTTGAACAGGCTGCTCCACAACTGCTTGTGGTTCCTGTTCATGTTCCATAATCGGTTCAGTGATTTGTGGTTCTTCAACCTCTTCAAGTTCTACACTCATCCCACTTGCCTCTTTAGAGACAAACTCTCTTTCTAGAAACACGCCGGTCCGAGAACCAAACACTTTGTTCTCGGTTGGATTGTAGAAGTGGTAACCCTTAGTTTCCTTAGGGTACCCCACAAACTTACACGTATCCGATTTGGCCCTAGCTTGTCTGATTGTAAACGTTTTACATATACATCGCAGCCCCAAATCCTCATGAACAACAGTGTGGGACGCCTCCCACTCCATATCTCATATGGTGTCTTCATGACTGACTTAGATGGAACACGGTTAATGGTGAAAGCTGCACTTAATATAGCATGGCCCCAAAACGATAATGGAAGATCGGTTTGACACATCATAGATCGAACCATATCTAATAGGGTTCGATTCCTCCTCTCAGATACGCCATTCCATTGTGGCTTTCCGGGTGGAGTGAGTTGGGACACGATCCCACACTCTCTAAGATAGTCGTCAAACTCTTGGCTCAAGTATTCTCCTCCACGATCCGATCGTAGAGCCTTGATACTTTTGCCAAGTTGCTTCTCTACTTCATTCTTGAATTCTTTGAACCCTTCAAAGGATTCGGATTTGGCCCTCATAAGGTACACAAATCCATATCTACTGTAATCATCAGTAAATGTAATGAAGTAGACGTAACCACCCCTGGCAGGCGTGGAAAATGGTCCACACACATCAGTATGTTTGAGTGCCAATTGCTCACTAGTCCTTTCACCTTTCTTATTGAAAGGGGATTTTGTCATTTTTCCCAATAAATAAGCCTCACATGTCTCATATGATTCAAAATCAAATGAGTCTAGTAGTCCATCCTTATGGAGTCTAGATACACGTTTCTCGTTTATGTGGCCTAAACGACAGTGCCATAAGTAAGCAGGATTTAAAACATTTATTTTAATCCGCTTGGTATTAATGTTGTAGACAGGATTGCTTAGATCAAGGACATACAGTCGATTAAATAATTGTGCACTAAAATAGTGAATATTATTCAATTAAAAGGAACAACAATTGTTCTTCATTGAAATAATAAAACCTTCCTTGTCCAAACAAGAAATTAAAATAATGTTTCTGCTCATAGCAGGCACAAAATAGCAATTATTTAATTCTAAAACTTATCGTGAAGGCAGAGATAGCTCGCACACGCCCACGGCCAACGCAGCAACTTTTGCTTCATTCCCAACGCGCAGATCTATCTCCCCTTTAGCCAATCTTCTACGACAAATGTGAGATCCACATCCAGTTTCTAATACCCATGATGTAGAGACAGTTAAATTGACATATACAACAAAAATACCTGGTGGTGGTGGAATCACTATTCCAAGCCTCTTGTCCTCCAGATATTTTGGGCAGTTCCTGCTCCAGTGTCCAGGCTGACTGCAGTAGTGAAACTCACCTTTAGTCACACCTTGAGCAATGCCACCAACAGGCTTAAGGGCAGGTTCCTTGGACTTGGAAACTGACTTGCCTTTTCCCTTGTAGGAAGAGGCAAACCTTTTGCCCTTTCCTTTCTGCACCATCATAATGGCCTTGCCCTTACCCTTGTTGATGCTCTGTTCAACTGTCCTCAACATATTGAGCAAATCTGGCAGTGGTTTCATGATCTCGTTCATGTTATAGTTCATGATGAACTGTCCATAACTCTCGGGAAACGATTGCAACACGAGATCGGTTGCCAACTCTTGGCCGACCGGGAACCCTAATTAGACGAGATTCTCCAAGTACCCGATCATACGGAGTTCATGAGGTCCCACCGGGTTCCCTTCTGCCAGATGACACTTGAACAGTGCCTTAGAGACCTCATACCTCTCAACCCTTGCCTGCTCTTGGAAGAGCTGCTTCAGATGCTCGATCATATCGACAACATTCATGTTTTTGTGTTGCTTCTGAAGCTCAGAAGTCATGGTGCATAGCATAAGGCAGGCCGCATCATTAGCGTCATCAACACGCTTTTGATACGCCTTTAGGGCAGCAAGTGTTTAGTTCTCAGGACCTGCTGGAACATGCTCCTCTATTGCGTACAGTTTCTTCTCTTGCTTGAGAACGATTCTCAAGTTTCTATACCAATCAAGGAAGTTGGTTCCAGAGAGCTTGTCCTTCTCAAGGATAAATCGTAGGGAATGTTGTGAACTCGATGAGTTGTTTGCCATTTGGAATTCTTCAAAAAGGAAAATACGCAAGTTTTAGTATTTGTGAATTTTTGACTATATTCAATAATGGCTAGTTTATCAAATATAGCTCCCACTATTTTTCTACGGATTAATAACCCTCAAGATATTAATGCGGAAAATATTGATATATTTTCTAGTGGGCCAAGATCTATGTTTCATCTCCTTATGACCTTGCTTTGGCAAGTCACCCATAATTTGACTACTTTAGGTAGGAACAATTCCAATTACATCACTTATGCAACTCTTGGTTCAATTGGGCAAATAACTCCTTATTTATACATCCATATGGATAATCCCAATTGATTGCCTCTAGGTTTCTTAATCACATTAATAGCCTAGTTGTGTTCAACTCTTATTTAAACAATTGCACATTACTAGCTTGTGCCATCGCATTCCATCATTATGAACCAAGTCGCCATGCTTTGGCACGCACGAACTTGATAAATCATGGTGATAATGAGTGTTTAAATAACGAGAAGGCAAGAACACAAAATTTGAATTTTGAGGGATTTTTATATTCAATTTCAATTGTTCTGTTGATCAATATCAACTAATCTATCTATTTGTGTTTGGGCACAACTCCAAATAATAGATCCGGGTTGTCTAATTATCTTATTATCCTAATTGCATGCATCATCCATACACCAACCACAAAATAATAAAACAATAAAATAAACAACCACAAAGCATAAATAAAACGTGATATGGATATGGCCTTTTCTAGACTAAGATAATTCCAAGCCAATGGAATTATCTATGAACCCTAAAAGCAAACACATCTCCATGCGTCTTGATCTTTTGGTCCCTGCTTCATAGTCATGTAGAATGCTCCATGCTCCATGCTCCATCTTTTGTGGCTCCTTTTGGCTTTGGGCTTCTTTTCTTCAATCTTGGCTAACAATCTACTTTATCTAGAACTAGCTAACTTCTATACTAAATAAAATAAATCTCACAAGTTGAGAAAAAAAATTTCTCGCAGGCCATAAAATCCTAATTAATTATTACAAATAATTGATCAGCTCGCAGGCCGTAAACCAAACCACAAAAATTAAACATCCACATCAAACCACATCCTAAGGCCATATCCAATCACCATGCGAATTGCACATAAACAGTTAAAATCTAATACGCGCTTGGTCAATTTTAATTGGTTTTAGGATATTCTAGGGTTAAAACGGTCCATGGGGCCCAACAATATAATTGCCCGGGCCCAAAAAGAGAATCGAAAAGGCCTTGGGCCAACTGGCCCCTAGCCCACGCGGCTAGACCGCGGGCTAGGGCTGCCCCGGCCCCTAGGCCGACCCTTGCTTGGGCGGCAAGCAAGGAGGGGCGGTCCCCTAGGGGGGCCAAACCTCCTTTGGGAGTTGTTTCCAAAACAACTCCCTTGCTTGGTGCCCAAGTTTGGTTGTTTGCTTGTATGGAAAGAACTCCTTCTTCCCCAAGGATGCCCAAACCCTAGATCTAAGATCCTAAAATTTCTCAAACTCACTAATTTATGCATCCAATGCAAAAACTAGGTCTTGTTATGATAGATTATTGACAAATTGCATCACATGCTTGATTTGTCTTGTTTACGCGATAAACAACAATTTTAAGGTGTAAAACTATCAAAACGTAACACATAAACCACGTTTATGCTCTACGACCTGTGGCTCTGATACCACTGTAGGGTTTTGATTCATGGATGCGCAACGGAAACAATAATAAACCATGCAAAACCCTCCAAGGATCACAAGTCAAGAGACATAACGATGGTAAAGGAAGAAATCAATAACACACCTTAGGGTTCTCTTTTGATGACTTCAAACGCGAATTGTGTCACGTTCTCTATAGTTGATCCACGCCTAGAGTTGATTTCTAGATCTTCCAATCCTTGGTTCTAGTCCGGAAAGAGGAAGAGGAAGAAGAATCACGCAAAACGAGACCGAAACAAGGAGGTTTCGGCCTCCTTGTGGGCCGACGGGGATGGGCGGCGAGCAAGGGGGGCGGCGGCTCCTTTTGCTTGCTTGATCTCTCCTTTTTGTTGTCTCCCACTCAAGTTATGATCAATAATGACATAAGTGTGGGAAAGAAGGAAGGAGTGTCCTTTATATAGTCCAACAAATCCTTTCCAACTACCTAAAGGGCCTATTCTAGTCCTACTAGAATCCGGTTTAGTCCCTTCCTTGCAAATTAGTCCCTACTAAGTTTGCAAGGTATTGCAAAGTGATCCTTCTAATTAATTAATCCAATTAATTAATTCCCAAATCTAGTTCAACTCTATATAGCGTGTGACCCCATAGGTTCTATCTAGTTGGTAGAAACAGTTTGCTAATATGGAGCGGTTTCTTGCAAAACATCCACTCTACCCAACTACTAGAATAGTCATCTTGACAAACCTTGTACAAGTAATTGTCTCATCCCTTTGTCTCTATATCCGGATTGGACACGAGACATACAAGTCACACTCGTATATCCAATCCACAGTTTCTCGATCCATGGGAATAGCCTTATTCGTGCAAATAACATCAATATCCTATATTGATTTATTTGAGTCTGGCCAGACATTGTATAAGCACTATCCCTCGAGTGGCCTAGGATATTTTCTCCCGTTATGTGGGAGGGACAAATTCTATCTACGTCCACTAAAATCTCTAAGCTTGCTTCTTATTGTATCCGGTACACGCCTTTATAACTACCCAGTTCCGATGTAGCGTTTAACGCTACCAAAATCACAATAATCCACAAATAGAATATCTAGAGACTTCAAGTCTAAGGATGACAATACCATTGCACCGCGAGAAGTGCTTGTGACTTAACATAACGTGTATGTAGCCTTCTCGGAGATGGGTCAATCCAGTGCGTCATTACCCTTAATGCACACCTATGTGTTGGATCATGATATCTCTATATCAATCCAACCCCATACTAGTCTGTAGATGATTGTCCCATTAATCATTATACTTGACTAGGGATATTTAAGATAAACAACACAATTGTAAATCAAAGGACTTCATTATATTAAATATCCAATAAATAATAAATGAATTTTGTAGCCACAAATAAATTCATACTAAACTAGATAGCCTCTAGGGCATCTATTCCAACAGCAGGCTGCCCCTATTGCGGAGGAATTCCTAGTTAATCTTCCGCCAGCGGTTCTTCACGTCCTATCACAGCAACGAGATGTTTTTTTGGTTCCATCGGGCTTACCTCCTTCCCGTGAATGGGATCATCGTATTCATCTGCAGCCCGGGTCTAAACCAGTGAATGTCCGACCCTGCCGCTACCCATATTTTGAAAATACAGAGATTGAAAAGCAAGTTCAGGATATGCTCAAACAGGGGTTCATCCAGCCAAGCAACAGTGCATTCTCATCGCCTGTTCTTTTGGTACGTAAGAAGGACGGTAGTTTTCGTTTCTGTGTGGACTATCGCGCACCCAATGCCGCTACCGTTCCTGATCTTTTTCCCATCCCTACGACTGACGAATTGTTCGACGAGCTTGGGGAAGCCCGCTATTTCACTAAATTGGATTTGCGTTTGGGGTATAATTAGATAGGAATGCACTTTACTGATATTGAGAAGATGGATTTTCGGACTCATGATGGCTACTTCGAGTTCCTCTCCATGCCCTACGGCTTGACCAATTCCCCATCCACCTTTCAGGCCGCCATGAATCGGATTTTTCAGCCGATGCTCCGCTCCTTTGTGATTGTCTTTTTCGACGACATCTTAGTCTACAGTACTACTTTGGAGTAACTTGCTCAACACTTGGATCAGGTTCTTCGTCTCCTCTCGGACCATTCTTTTTATGTCAAGTTATCCAAGTGTTCCTTCGGCAGGACTAGCGTTGATTACTTGGGCCATATCATCACTAATGGACAGGTGCAGGCAGATGCACAGAAGATTTGACTGGCCGTCGCCTAGCACTGTGAAGCAATTACGCGGGTTTTTGGGCTTGACTAGTTACGAAAGGCATTTTATTCGGGATTACGCCTCTATTGCGGCACCTCTGACAGACCTTCTTAAGAAGGAGGCGTTCACATGGTCGTCCTCGGCGATCAGAGTTTTATTGCCTTGAAAAAGGCCATGACATCAGCCCCTGTTCTTAGTTTACCTGATTTTACGCAGACGTTCGTTTTGGATACTGATGCTTCTGATAAAGGTTTCGGCGTGGTACTTATGCAACAGGATCACCCGTTAGCTTTTTTCAGTAAAAAGCTGGGTCCCCGTCTTCGCGCGGCTTCTACTTATCACAAAGAGTTGTATGTTGTAGTTGAGGCAGTCCAAAAGTGGCAGCAGTATCTCCTAGGACGTGAGTTCGTCATCCGTAGCGATCATCGCAGTTTGAAGGAGTTGTTGTCCCAGGTTATTCAGACACCAGATCTCATGGGGTTTCAGTTCCGCATTGAGTACAAACAGGGGGCTGCTAATCAGGTAGCGGATGCATTATCTCGTCGTGATACCGAAGACGATTCGGCCTCCCTATTCCTCTCGGCCATACAGCCTCTTCCCGCGGTTCTTGAGGTAATTCGCCGTGAGACTGAGTCCATGGCCGACCTCAAGGCCTTGGTGGCCGCAGTTCAGTCAGACATCAAGCCTCCACACTTCTCCTACATCGACGATATTCTTTACTACAAAACTCGGATATGTGTCAGTAAGGAGTCCTCTGTTCGTTCTATGTTATTATAGGAGTTTCACAGTTCTCCTATGGCGGTTCACCCCGGTGTTGATCGCACATATCGGCGGTTATCGGCGGTCTTCTATTGGCCTGATATGCGCTCTGATGTTCGTCACTTCGTTTCGGATTGTCTTGTCTGTCAAACGACGAAGTATTCTACACACAAGCCTGAGGGATTATTGCAGCCTCTTCCTGTGCCCGATCGTGTGTGGGCAGCCGCATCTATGGATTTCATCACCGGTCTTCCTCCGTCTCAGGCCGCTATCATGGTTGTGGTGGATAGGCTCACCAAATATGTGCACTTTGGGCCTCCTCCGACGGATTTCGATGCTCCCAGGGTTGCACGTTTGTTTGTTGAGGTATTTGTCAAACATCATGGATTCCTGGAGTCTATTGTTTCAGACCGCGATGCGATCTTCATGAGTACATTTTGGCAGGAGCTGATGAAGCTTAGTGGCACAACTCTGAAGTTCAGTACGTCCCCAAACCGATGGTCAGACAGAGGTGATGAATCAGGGTTTAGAGCAGTATCTCCGCGCTTTTACATCTGAGCAACCCAAACGATGGGTATCCTTTCTTCCATGGGCAGAGCTGTCTATGAATTGTCGTCACCATGAGGGCATTAATATGTCCCCATACCGTGCCCTCTATGGTCAGGAGCCCCCGTCTTTGTTTCCCACGTTACCCACTAGTGAGACTTCCTCTTCTGTTCGAGAGTTGGTGACGGAACGTTCATCGTGCCTCAAGTCCGGTTTCCTTCCAACATCAATTATACTTGGCATAAAAATTTTAAGGGATTAATCGTACAATAATGGAGAGTGGAGGAAAGACTGCAACTTTCAAAATGATGAATCAAGACTTCGTCAAACTGCACCGGTTTGATGGCACCTATTTCACCCGTTGGCAAGACAAGTTGATGTTTCTACTCACTGCATTGAAGGTGGCATACGTTCTGGACGAAAATTTACAGCCAATACCACAACCAAAGGACGACGACACTAATGAATTAAAGGCGCAGCGAACGAAGAGGGAGGAGGACGAACTGGTTTGTAGAGGACACAATCTCAACACACTGTCGGATCGTTTATACGATCTATTCACATCAGAGAAGTCACCAAGAAAAATCTGGAAGACGTTGGAGAACAAATACAGGGCTAAAAAGCAAGGATCAGATAAGTTTATTATTAAGAAATTTTTTGATTTTACTATGGATGATAGTTCTCCCATTCTCGATCAGGTTTACGAGTTCCAAATCCTCGCTAATAAACTTCGAGATCTCAAGATTGTTGTTTCTGATGAGTTGTTGGTGGGGGTATTATTTCCAAACTTCCTGAAAGTTTGCATAAATACATGAAGGAACTTCTTCACACAACTGAAGACTTCAACCTTGAAAAACTTCAGAAACATCTCCGAATCGAAGAAGAAACTCAAATCCGGAAAAGAAACCTGGCGGGTCCTTCTAGTTCTAAAGTGAACTTTGTGGATGACCAAGGTAGAGCGGGAAAGAAGAGGAAGTTCGATGAAACCGGTTCCAATCCAAACGGTGCTACCAAGAAGAACAAGAAGAAAATGAAATGTTACAATTGCGGCAAGAAGGGACACATCAAAAGGGAATGCAAAGCCTAAGGTTCAGAATGGGAATTCCAAAGACAAGTCTAACGGAAATTCCAAACAGGCTAATGTCATTGAGAGTTCAGTTTCTGAATTAGTCGCCATGGTTTCCGACATGCATATTGGTATGATTATGGAGTTGAACATGGCGTCTGAAGATGCTTCTCATGATTGGTGGTATGATTCTGGTGCTAGTGTCCATGTTTGTAACAACATGTCGCTTTTTGTGCATTATGAAGATACTCCCAACGAACGTGAAGTTCTTATGGGAAATCACAATGCAACCAAAAATCTTGGAAAGGGCAATATTCAAATCCAATTCACTTCCGGGAAGAAGTTGACCCTGCAGAATGTTCTCTATGTTCCTGAAATCAAGAAGAATTTGGTGTCGGCTAATCTTCTTTGTAAGAACGGCTTTAAGGCTGTGATTGAGGCTGAGAATGTAATTTTATCTAAGGCTGGCATGTTTTTTGGAAAGGGTTATGCTTGTAATGGGATGTTTAAGTTATATATTAATGAAATAAATGCTAGTTCTATCTACATGATTGACTCTATTTCTTTATGGCATTCTTGTTTGGCGCATTTAAATTTTAGATCGTTGAAATTCATGCGAAAAGATGGTTTGATATCTTGCAATGGTAATTACCACTCTAAATGTGAAATTTTCATACAAGCGAAAATGACTAAGAAGTCTTTCCCAAGTGTGGAAAGAAAATCCCAACTTCTAGGACTTGTGCATTCTGATATTTGTGAATTAAATGGCATAGTTACTAGAGGTGGTAATAGGTATTTCATAACATTTATTGATGATTGTTCTAGATATACCTATGTTTATTTGATGAAAAATAAGGATGAGGCCTTTGACAAATTTAAGTGTTATAAGGCTGAAGTTGAGAATCTCATGGAAAGGAAAATTAAAACTCTTCGTAGCGATAGAGGTGGTGAATATTTTCCTCATGAATTTTCAGCTTTTTGTGAAGAGCTTGGTATTGTACATCAAACTGGTGCACCACACACGCCACAACAAAATGGTTTGGCTGAGAGGAAGAATATGACGCTAGTAGATATGGCCAATTCTATGCTCTTGAACGCGAAATTAAAATCCTCTTTGTGGGGTGAAGTGTTACTTACCGTCTGTTATTTGCATAATAGAATTCCTTCACGGAAATCAAAAGTTTCACCTTACGAAGTATGGAAATGTAGAAAACCAAAATTGAAGTACCTTAGGGTATGGGGATGCATGGCCTTTTATCGCGTTACAGCCCCTAAGAGAACAAAATTAGGTCCAAGAGCTCTCAAGAGCGTGTTTGTTGGATATGCCGAAAACTCAAAGGCATATAGGTTATTGGATTTAGAATCCAATGTGATAGTGGAATCAAGGGACGTAGAATTTATTGAAAATAAATTTATCGATGATTCCAACTCGTCAAAACCTACTCCAACAATGAATCCTGACCTATCTCTTGGAAATAAGAGAAAGGCTTCCGATGATATTGAACCTCCTCCGAGAAGTCAAAGGGCACGGAAGGAAAAAGGATTGGGCCCTGATTTTGTCTCACCAGATTCTCTTGTCTTTCTTATGGAAGGAGATAGAGAAACTGTCCTGAAGAAAATTCCTATTGCACTCGATACGGAAGATGATCCAAAAACATTCTCTGAAGCTATGGCTTCTAGAGATTCAGGTTTTTGGAAAGAGGCTATAAACGACGAAATGGACTCGATATTATCAAATAATACTTGGATATTATCGATTTGCCTCCGGGTTCAAAACCTATTGGGTGAAATGGGTGTTTAGGAGAAAGTATAATTCCGATGGGTCACTACAAACCTTTAAGGCTAGATTGGTAGCAAAAGGATTAAAGCAGAAAGGGGGTATTGATTATTTCAATACCTATGCAGCCGTGGCTAGAATAACATCCATTAGAGTGTTGATGGAACTTGCCTCCATTTTTAATTTGCATGTACACCAATTGGATGTTAAAACCGCCTTCCTAAATGGTGAATTAGATGAAGAAGTATATATGGAACAACCCATAAGGATTCGTGATGCCAAATAACGAAAAGAAGGTTTGCAAACTTGTCAAGTCCTTGTATGGGTTAAAGCAGGCACCGAAACAATGAAATGAAAAGTTCGATGCTGTTATTTTATCCCATGGGTTTAAGCATAATCATGCGGAAAAATGCATATATTCAAAATTTACGGATCGTTATGGTGTTATTATTTGTCTATATGTGGACGGTATGCTTATTTTTGGGACTAACATGGAAGGGATTTCGGAAACTAAGAAGTATTTTACCTCCCAATTTAAAATGAAGGATCTTAGTGAGGTTGATACTATCTTAGGTATCAAGGTGAAGAAACATAGTGGGGGTTACGGTTTATGTCAATCTCATTACATAGAGAAGTTGCTTCTTAAATTCAAACATTTAGGATTTAAAGAAGCGAACTCACCTTATGATTCTTCGGTAAAATTGACTGAAAATGATGGCAGAGCGGTTGCTCAATTAGAGTATGCTAGTTTCATTGGGAGTTTGATGTATGCAATGCATTGCACTCGACCTGATATTTCCTTCGCAGTTTGTACACTCGCAAGATACACAAGTAATCCTAGTGCCATGCATTGGAAAGGTGTTGGTAGAATTCTCGGTTATCTCAAACGAATTTCCAACTTGGGATTATTTTATAACAAGTTCCCAGGGGTATTAGAGGGTTACACAGACGCTAGTTGGATAACTGGCGCGGGTGACAATAAGGCAACTTCTGGCTGGATCTTTATGATTGGAGGAGGAGCGGTCTCTTGGGGTTCCAAGAAACAGACATGTATCTCTCATTCAACGATGGACTCAGAATTTATTGCCTTAGCGGCTGCAGGCAAAGAAGCAGAATGGCTGAGAATCTGCTATTGGATACAAATTTGTGGCCACAACCGATGCCGTATATTTCTTTGTTTAGCGATAGTCAAACTACAACGTCTAGAGCATATAATAAAGTTTATAATGGAAAATCTAGACATATTAGCTTCCGACATGAATATGTAAGACAGTTAATCTGAGATGGTATTATTACCATAGTTTATGTTCGTCAAGCGAAAACTTGGCTGATCCGTTTACTAAGGATCTTTGCAGATACTTAGTAAGGAAAACATCTAGTGGAATGGGATTAAAACCTTACGATCACATGTAGCGAGAACCCAATCTTATGCTTAATTTCTAAACAAGGTTTAATGGGTAAAAACAATTTGCATTATGATCGGGAAAACACTGATAATTTACGTACCCATTCTAGGATGATCAGTGTAATATTTACGAGGGTGAGTTAAGACTCTTAATGAAGTTCATATCTTCGAAGTAACATAGATACAAAGAAGATGAAACTTCACCTATGTAAACATGAGAAGTTTAGCCGCTTCTAACAAAAGTTTTAAAGGTTTACTTTTATAAATGTTTATGAATCCATGATCGAGCACATGGCTTAAGGTGCTAAAATAATGTGAATTACTCACCGGAACTGGATAGATTTATGTGTGTGATACTTCCGCTTCTAATTCTAGAGTTTTGGTTAATCTGCGGACACCAAATACTTAATTAGAAATTTGAAGTATTTACACTAATTGGGGTTTAAGTCGAGAGACACCTTCTTGTAGGCATGAATCTATCACGATTGAACTAGAATTTACAAGCTAAGTAGGGGATTATAGTAAATAGCTTGTAAGAGATAAGAGGAAATTTGTCCCACATCTTAGAAAATAGAGTTATTATGCACTTTATATATGGGAACCCATTGATGACATTTACTTGAGTTACCATATAGAGTGGTTATCCTCTACAACTCGCACACGCACGCGCGCATGGCGCAATGTGGCGCTTTAGTGGCGCTTTTGTAGGCGCACTTAGGCAATTTGGCGACGTGGCACGTGTGGCGTGAGTTAGTTAAATAATAACAATTTTTCGTTTTTATTTTTTCTGGTAGTTATGGCGGTTATTTTTCGGTTAGTGAAAGGATGTGTTGTTATAAACAGTCACAACTGTTATGAACAAACACATCCCTTCATTCAGTTTTTTCGTGAACTATAAATAAGCCAAACACCCAACATATTCTATATCAGTTTCAATCATAGTTTCACAGAGAATTATACATAACTTCTGCAGATTGCTGGCTGTAGAACCGACGTGACTTGTTGTATCCTGGAGGGGAATCGCCAGAACCCGGCAGCATAGTGGGGGCAATTTATCCCTTAAAGAAAACGTTCATCGTGCCTCAAGTCCGGTTTCCTTCCATCATCCATTATACTTGGCGTAACAATTTTAAGGGATAAATCGTACAACAATGGAGAGTGGAGGAAAGACTGCAACTTTCAAAATGATGAATCAAGACTTCGTCAAACTGGACCGGTTTGATGGCACCAATTTCACCCGTTGGCAAGAAACGTTGATGTTTCTACTCACTGCATTGAAGGTGGCATACGTTCAGGATGAAAATTTACAGCCAATACCAGAACCAAAGGACGACGACACTGATGAATTAAAGGCGCAGCGAATGAAGAGGGAGGAGGACGAACTGGTTTGCAGAGGACCCATTCTCAACTCACTGTCGGATCGTTTTGTACGATCTATTCACATCAAAGAAGTCACCAAGCAAAATCTAGAAGACGTTGGAGAACAAATACAAGGTTGAAAAGC
This sequence comes from Linanthus parryae, assembly GCA_023055425.1. Classification (NCBI taxonomy): domain Eukaryota; kingdom Viridiplantae; phylum Streptophyta; class Magnoliopsida; order Ericales; family Polemoniaceae; genus Linanthus; species Linanthus parryae. The sequence goes on from JALGPY010000001.1 coordinate 87,955,935, forward strand.
AAGGATCAGATAAGTTTCTTATTAAGAAAGTTTTAGATTTTACTATGGATGATAGTTCTCCCATTCTCGATCAGGTTTATGAGTTCCAAATCCTCGCTAATAAACTTCAAGATCTCAAGATTGTTGTTTCTGATGAGTTGTTGGTGGGGGGTATTATTTCCAAACTTCCTGAAAGTTGGCATAAATACATGAAGGAACTTCTTCACACAACAGAAGACTTCAACCTTGAACAACTTCAGAAACATCTCCGAATCGAAGAAGAAACTCAAATCCGGAAAAGAAACCTGGCGGGTCCTTCTTTTTCTAAAGTGAACATCGTGGATGACCAAGGTAGAGCGGGAAAGAAGAGGAAGTTTTATGAAACCGGTTCCAATCCAAATGGTGCTACCAAGAAGAACAAGAAGAATATGAAATGTTACAATTGCGGCAAGAAGGGACACATCAAAAGGAATGCAACAAGCCTAAGGTTCAGAATGGGAATTCCACAGACAAGTCTAACGGAAATTCCAAACTGGCTAATGTCATTGAGAGTTCAGTTTCTGAATTAGTCGCCATCGTTTCCGACATGCATATTGGCATGATTATGGAGTTGAACATGGCGTCTGAAGATGCTTCTCATGATTGGTGGTATGATTCTGGTGCTAGTGTCCATGTTTGTAAAAACAGGTCGCTTTTTGTGCATTATGAAGAGACTCCCAACGAACGTGAAGTTCTTATGGGAAATCACAATGCAGCCAAGGTTCTTGGAAATGGCAATATTCAAATCCAATTCACTTCCGGGAAGAAGTTGACCCTGCAGAATGTTCTCTATGTTTCTGAAATCAAGAAGAATTTGGTGTCGGCTAATCTTCTTTGTAAGAACGGCTTTAAGGCTGTGATTGAGGCTGACAATGTAATTTATCTAAGGCTGGCATGTTTGTTGGAAAGGGTTATGCTTGTAATGGGATGTTTAAGTTATCTATTAATGAAATAAATGCTAGTTCTACCTACATGATTGACTCTATTTCTTTATGGCATTCTCGTTTGGCGCATTTAAAGTTTAGATCGTTGAAATTCATGCGAAATGATGGTTTGATATCTTGCAATGGTAATCACGACTCTAAATGTGAAATTTTCATACAAGCAAAAATGACTAAGAAGTCTTTCCCAAGTGCGGAAAGAAAATCCCAACTTCTAGGACTTGTGCATTCTGTTATTTGTGAATTAAATGGCATAGTTACTAGAGGTGGTAATAGGTATTTCATAACATTTATTGATGATTGTTCTAGATATACCTATGTTTATTTGATGAAAACTAAGGATGAGGCCTTTGACAAATTTAAGTGTTATAAGGCTGAAGTTGAGAATCTCATGGAAAGGAAAATTAAAACTCTTCGTAGCGATAGAGGTGGTGAATATTTTCCTCATGAATTTCCAGCGTTTTGTGAAGAGCTTGGTATTGTACATCAAACTGGTGCACCACACACGCCACAAAAAAATGGTTTGGCTGAGAGGAAGAATATGACGCTAGTAGATATGGCCAATTCTATGCTCTTGAACGCGAAATTAAAATCCTCTTTGTGGGGTGAAGTGTTACTTACCGCCTGTTATTTGCATAATAGAATTCCTTCACGGAAATCAAAAGTTTCACCTTACGAAGTATGGAAAGGTAGAAAACCAAACTTGAAGTACCTTAGGGTATGGGGATGCATGGCCTTTTATCGCGTTACAGACCCTAAGAGAACAAAATTAGGTCCAAGAGCTCTCAAGAGCGTGTTTGTTGGATATGCCGAAAACTCAAAGGCATATAGGTTATTGGATTTAGAATCCAATGTGATAGTGGGATCAAGGGACGTAGAATTTATTGAAAATAAATTTATCAATGATTCCAACTCGTCAAAACCTACTCCAACAATGAATCCTGACCTATCTCTTCGAAATAAGAGAAAGGCTTCTGATGATATTGAACCTCCTCCGAGAAGTCAAAGGGAACGGAAGGAAAAAGGATCGGGCCCTGATTTTGTCTCACCAGATTCTCTTGTCTTTCTTATGGAAGGAGATAGAGAAACTGTCCTGAAGAAAATTCCTATTGCACTCGATACGGAAGATGATCCAAAAACATTCTCTGAAGCTATGGCTTCTAGAGATTCAGGTTTTTGGAAAGAGGCTATAAACGACGAAATGGACTCGATATTATCAAATAATACGTCGATATTAGTCGATTTGCCTCCGGGTTCAAAACCTATTGGGTGAAATGGGTGTTTAGGAGAAAGTATAATTCCGATGGGTCACTACAAACCTTTAAGGCTAGATTGGTAGCAAAAGGTTTCAAGCTGAAAGGGGGTATTGATTATTTCGATACCTATGCACCCGTGGCTAGAATAACATCCATTAGAGTGTTGATGGCACTTGCCTCCATTTTTAATTTGCATGTACACCAAATGGATGTTAAAACCGCCTTCATAAATGGTGAATTAGATGAAGAAGTATATATGGAACAACCGGAAGGATTCGTGATGCCAAATAACGAAAAGAAGGTTTGCAAACTTGTCAAGTCCTTGTATGGGTTAAAGCAGGCACCGAAACAATGAAATGAAAAGTTCGATGCTGTTATTTTATCCCATGGGTTTAAGCATAATCATGCGGAAAAATGCATATATTCAAAATTTACGGATCGTTTGGTGTTGTTATTTGTCTATATGTGGACGGTATGCTTATTTTTGGGACTAACATGGAAGGGATTTCGGAAACTAAGAAGTATTTGACCTCCCAATTTAAAATGAAGGATCTTAATGAGGTTGATACTATCTTAGGTGTCAAGGTGAAGAAACATAGTGGGGGTTACGCTTGTCAATCTCATTACATAGAGAAGTTGCTTCTTAAATTCAAACATTTAGGATTTAAAGAAGCTAACTCACCTTATGATTCTTCGGTAAAATTGACTGAAAATGATGGTAGAGCGGTTGCTCAATTAGAGTATGCTAGTGTCATTGGGAGTTTGATGTATGTAATGCATTGCACTCGACCTGATATTTCCTTCGCAGTTTGTAAACTCGCAAGATACACAAGTAATCCTAGTGCCATGCATTGGAAAGGTGTTGGTAGAATTCTCGGTTATCTCAAACGAACTTCCAACTTGTGATTATTTTATAACAAGTCCCAGCGGTATTAGAGGGTTACACAGACGCTAGTAGGATAACTGGCGCGGGTGACAATAAGGCAACTTCTGGCTGGATCTTTATGATTGGAGGAGGAGCAGTCTCTTGGGGTTCCAAGAAACAGACATGTATCTCTCATTCAAGGATGGAGTCAGAATTTATTGCCTTAGCGGCTGCAGGCAAAGAAGCAGAATGGCTGAGAAATCTGCTATTGGATATAAATTTGTGGCCACAACCGATGTTTTCTATTTCTTTGTTTTGCGATATTAAAACTACAATGTCTAGAGCATATAATAAAGTTTATAATGGAAAATCTAGACATATTAGTTACCGACATGAATATGTAAGACAGTTAATCTGTGATGGTATTATTACCATAGTTTATGTTCGTCAAGCGAAAACTTGGCTGACCCGTTTACTAAGGATCTTTGCAGAGACTTAGTAAGGAAAACATCTAGTGGAATGGGATTTAAACCTTACGATCACATGTAGCGGGAACCCAACCTTATGATTAATTGCTAAATAAGGCTTAATGGGTAAAAACAATTTGCATTATGATCGGGAAAACACTGATAATTTACGTACCCATTCTAGGATGATCAGTGTAATATTTACGAGGGTGAGTTAAGACTCTTAATGAAGTTCATATCTTCGAAGTAACATAGATACCAAGAAGATGAAACTTCCCCTATGTAAACATGAGAAGTTTAGCCGCTTCTAACAAAAGTTTTAAAGGTTTACTTTTATAAATGTTTATGAATCCAGGATCGAGCACATGGCTTAAGGTGCTAAAATAATGTGAATTACTCACCGGAACTTGATAGATTTATGTGTGTGATACTTCCGCTTCTAATTCTAGAGTTTTGGTTTAATCTGCGGACACCAAATACTTTATTAGAAATTTAGAAGTATTTACACTAATTGGGGTTTAAGTCGAGAGACACCTTCTTGTATGCATAAATCTATCATGATTGAACTGGAATTTACAAGCTAAGTGGGGGATTATTGTAAATAGCTTGTAAAAGATAAGAGGAAATTTGTCCCACATCTTAGAAAATAGAGTTATTATGCACTTTATATATGGGAACCCATTAATGACATTTAATTGAGTTACCATATAGAGTGGTTATCTTCTACAACTCGCACACGCGCGCGCGCAAGGCGCAATGTGGCGCTTTAGTGGCGCTTTTGTAGGCGCACTTAGGCACTTTGGCGACGTGGCACGTGTGGCGTGAGTTAGTTAAATAATAACAATTTTTCGTTTTTATTTTTTCTGGTAGTTATGGCGGTTATTTTTCGGTTAGTGAAAGGATGTGTTGTTATAAACAGTCAGAACTGTTATGAACAAACACATCCCTTCATTCATGTTTTTTCGTGAACTATAAATAAGCCAAACACCCAGCAGATTCTATATCAGTTTCAATCACAGTTTCACAGAGAATTCTACAGAACTTCTGCAGATTGCGACTTGTTGTATCCTGGAGGGGAATCGCCAGAACCCGGTAGCATAGTGGGGGCAATTTATCCCTTAAAGAAAACGTTCATCGTGCCTCAAGTCCGGTTTCCTTCCATCATCCATTATACTTGGCGTAACATTCAATGTCTCTATAACTCCGTAAATTAGTTTAAGCATTAGATGGATGCTCCGGACACAAACCCCTAATCCTCTTAGCCTTGCCTTGGGGGTATCGAAGATGGCGTACACATCCACTTTCTTCCCGACATCCACCATTATTTGAGGTGGGAAGAACTCCAATAATAACCCAACGTAAGAACATAATCCATACAGTCTACTATAGTCCATTGGCTTAAAAGGTTGTCATCGTGAAGTTGCCTATATTGCTTTTACTACATGAGCTAGACTTAAGCTCTTATGTAATTTTTCATAATAGGTGTTTCTTCTTTGAGTAGTAAATTCATTCCTCACCCTTTAGGGTGTGGTTGAGCCAGTGGACTTAGCATTCTTAAGTCTTTGTAAATTTATCTAGAGGTCTTGAGTCCAAACTTTGAGGCAACTTACGTGCTGCTTACTGGCCTCAACTGTGAGTCTGCCAGTCTTGATTTTTTCATGTTGAGTTTCATCTCTATTTTGATATGCAGGCTAATGTACTAGAATGGGGATTTATTCAGTACACACCCGAAGGATAGCGGGTGGAGTTTCCCATGTCATCAAAAAGAATAAATTCATTCCTCTTGAATATAAGATCGCATTTCTTCATGCACTAGGTGCAATAATCAGGAGTACCTAATTTTCCATCATAGTATCACCCATGATAAATGTTATGACGTAGCGGATAAATCCGGGTATCAAGCAAGAACGATAACAAAATATAAAGAACGAGAGACAAGAATTTTAACGTGGTTTGCTAGTATAAATACTAGCTACTCCAGAACCCGAACCCGATTTATTGAGAGAAACAAAACCCGAAACCCGATTACAACGACAAACACACACGAAACAGAAAACTCGCGAGAAGCTCTCCGACCCGTGTGCGTAGCCCCTGTTACTAATGACTCCTTTTTTTCAACCAAAGGCATGTGCCTTTATACTCTCACATAGTGGAGGTGTAACAAACCAATTAGGAAACAAAATCTTGGACATTAAGCCAAGACTTTCTGCCAGATTTACTCCAATTGGTCACCGCCTCCTATGAGATAGAAGGAAAGAATCTAATGCTTCTTTCACGCCAAAAATATGCTAACTTTGATTGCAAGTCACCTTCTAAAAAATCTCCACCTTGACTTGAATCATCTCAGCAACCCTGAACCAAAACTGATGCTTCTCTCGAACCTGAAACTGATGCGTCTCCTTGAATCTGAAACGAGCACGCCTCCACCTAGAACCAGACTCGAATACATTCATTGAGAAAGCAGGACCGAATGTATTCCCGATGCGCTCCAAACAGCGCCAGAACCAGTGCACCATGACAAGTGCCCAGATGTCGTCCATACCAGATGCACCGACGACGAGTGCCACAAATTGTCATGCCAGATGCGCCCCGTATGCCTCAGATGCGCCCGAAACCCTAGTGCGCGCCAGAAATCTTTTCGCGCCTAGAACCAGAACCCGATTCGCGTGCCAGAAATCTCACGCGCCAGATGCTCCATGCCTGGAGCCCAGAATCGCCCCCAAGGGGCTCAGAGAAGAATGTCGTCCTCGGAGGTGGTCCCTCCTCCTAGAACCAGATTCGTCTGGTTCTTCTTGGGACACTCCCTCTTCCAGTGACCTTTCCCCTTGCAGTAGGAACATACGTCCTGTGGTAAGCTGGATCCTGCAAACCTCTTGTATCCCTTACCTTTTCCTGCTTTGACCATTAAACCAGCCGCATAATGGTCACCTGAATTGCTTGCAGCCTTGTGCCTCAGACTCCTAGTGTGAAGAGAAGATCTGACCTGTTCTAGGGTTATCGTATCTTTCCCACCAATGAAAGATTGCACGAAACCCTCATACGATGGAGGCAGCGATACCAACAGAATTAAGGCCGCATCCTCATCACTTATTTTCTCCTCACTATTACGCAATTCAAGCAGAATAGTGTTTAGAACATCTAAGTGATCACTAATTTGCGTACCTTCAGACATTCGCAACCCGAATAGCCGTTGCTTGAGCATCAACTTGTTTGCCACTGATTTATTAGAGCTCCTCCAACTTGACCCACAAAGCAGCCGCCTTCTCCTGATCTGCGACACCAGTGATCACGTCGTCAGTCAGACACAACATGATCGTTGCGTGCGCCTTCTCCTCCATCTTCAGATACGCCGATGTGGACGTGTCCACGTTGCCCTTGTTGGACGCCAGAGGCAGCCAAAGATCGTCGCGTTTCAACAACGCCTTCCTCTTGATCTGCCACAGACTGAAACTGTTTCTCCCACTGAACTTCTCGATCTTCATAGTACCTGACATCGTCTCTTCTTAAAACCCTAACCTGACCCTGGCTCTGATACCAGTTTGTTATGACGTAGCGGATAAATCCGGGTATCAAGAAAGAACGATAACAAAATATAAAGAACGAGAGACAAGAATTTTAACGTGGTTTGCTAGTATAAATACTAGATACTCCACAACCCGACCCGATTTATTAAGAGAAACAAAACCGGAAACCCGATTACAACGACAAACACACACGAAACAGAAAACTCGCGAGAAGCACTCTGACCCGTGTGCGTAGCCCCTGTTACTACTGACTCCTTTTTTTCAACCAAAGGCATGTGCCTTTATACTCTCACATAGTGGAGGTGTAACAAACCAATTAGGAAACAAAATCTTGGACATTAAGCCAAGACTTTCTGCCAGATTTACTCCAATTGGTCACTGCCTCCTATGAGATAGAAGGAAAGAATCTAATGCTTCTTTCACGCCAAAAATATGCTAACTTTGATTGCAAGTCACCTTTTAACAATAAATTTAGTAATGATCCATAACATACACACAAATTATATTCCTTCTATCACATGCTGAGCGTTTTGGTGCACCAAAATGTGAGGTTCACGAAACTTAACCCGTGACCATCGCGCAGGGCGTACGGGGACCTATTGGATGAAATCCCAATGGAAGTTTATATTTATACTTCGTATAGAACATCCTAGAAAGGAGAGGGATTGTAGCGAGAGGCCAATGTCGAAGCCCATGTCCCGTGATTTCTAAATCTCCACCACCAGTTACAGTAGATCTAAACCGTAGATATAGATAAGAACTTGTACATATTTGGGATGAGACATTAAGCCAAACCATCCAACGCTTGTGTACTCTCTCACTGTCTTGATAAAATTTCTCTTCTATCACTTACATTGTGTTCTTATCAATTTTTCTTCATGTTCTTCGTGTGTTTGAAGATTGATAGACTTACTTCAAAGATCGAGAGGGAGGACTGACAAAGTGTCGCCTGGGTCTATCCAGTAAAACACTCGGCCTGTGACATTTAGTGTAAGAGTCGGATTGAAGCACGAAGAAATGGCATGATTTAGTGATTAAGATTTGAACATCAAGGAAGAAGGTTTGAATACCACGAATGGAGGAAGGACCACGGATGCGAACAATAAGAGAAGACGACATGATATCAAACATGGCTGCAAGGGTGCAGAAGGTTGAGGAGAGCTAATTTGAGATCTTTCGAAGTTCAAAGACATATTGACGCAGACTAGAAGCAAAAGAAAGTCAAACGACGTTCTTAGATAGGTAAAAGAGATCTCAAAAGCAGAGAAACTCGAAATTATAATTCAGAAGGGAAAAACTGTCTTTGCCCGTAGGCTACATGCTGCTTAAATAGCAGAAAACCCTAATTACTGCCAAAAATAGTAAAAAATAAAAATATCCCAAAATCCTGCCACTAACTAAGGACGAGATTCTAAGACAGTCCCAATTTGCGGAATCGCAAAAGGAGTTGTCAATCTCGAGTTATTACGCGATAAACTATTACCAAAAATAGTAAAGAAAACAGAAAAACTGCCATTTGACACCCTAAACGATCTCGGATCGCCGAAAACTGACGTTGGCAAGCGCCGGAGGCGCTTGGTTGTTTCTGTCTAGCGATTCTGCATCAAATAAGGGTGTACCCATCCTGAACGGGTCACGTCGGTTCTGCGTCAGCCTCCTCTTCTTCGAAAGAGCTCGGCCCCGAGCTATCTTCTCGGTACAGCGGCACATCGTCATGGAACTCGTACAGATCAGCCACATTGAAACTCTTGGAAATTCCCATGCTTTCCGGCAAGTCAACAATATATGCGTTGTCATTAATCCTCTTCACGATCTTGTAAGGCCCATACTTCTTCGGCTTTAACTTGCTGTAAGTACCCACTGGAAATCTCTCCTTGCGCAGGAACACCATTACATCGTCACCTTCTTGGAACACCTTAACCCGACGGTGTTTGTATGCAGCTGCCTTGTACTTCTCATTCTTGGACTGCAAAGCCTTCTGCACCTCCTCATGAACCCTCGTCACCTGCTCGGCCATCTTTTCTGCTGCATCGCTGGAACCTGAAACCTTTGGTAAAGTCACCAAATCAACCATATGACGCGGTGCAGTGATGTAGACAACAGCAAACGGTGACCTCCCAATGGCGGAATGCTCAGCACTGTTATATGCAAATTCTGCCTGTGCCAGAGCAATGTCCAACTGCTTTGGCCTATCCCCACAAATACAGCGAATGAGATTCCCCAATGTGCGGTTTGTTACCTCTGTCTGTCCGTCCGTCTGTGGATGTGCAGTGGTACTCCTTTTCAGGGTTGTATCAAATAACTTCCACAAAGTGATCCAAAAGTGGCTGAGGAACTTTGTATCACGATCCGAAGTAATAGACAGGGGTACTCCATGAAGACGAACAACCTCGCGAAAGAATAAGCGAGCAATGCTGCTAGCATCCGATGTCTTTCGACACGGAATGAAGTGAGCCATCTTGGAGAATCGATCAACCACCACAAAAACTAAGTCTACTCCGCGTTGAGTCCTCGGAAGTCCCAACACAAAGTCCATAGAAAGATCCTCCCAATTTCCCTTGGGAACGGGCAGTGGAGTATAGAGACCGGTGTTCTGAGATTGACCCTTAGAAAACTGACAGACATAACACTTACGCACATACTTACCCGCATCCTTCTTCAACTGCGGCCAGTAGAATCTCTCTTGAAGAGCTGCAATTGTCTTGTCACGTCCCAAATGGCCACTTAACCCGCTGTCATGCAATTCTCGAATTAGCTTTTCCCTTAAGGATGTTTGCGGTACGCACAAGCAGTTTCCTCGAAACAGATACCCACCATGAATGTGGAAATCTAGCACCGTGTGATCCAGGCTACACTTTTTCCACAGCTCTGAAAAGTCTTCATCCTCTGCATACAAGTCTTTCAGGAACTCAAATCCCACAACCTCGTGTGCCAGAGTGGTAAGCAACACAGCCCGACGACTAAGCGCATCGGCAACACGGTTCTGGGCTCCAGACTTTTGTTTAATCACGAACGGGAACTTCTGTAAAAAGGTAGACCACCAGATGTGCATGTTATCAAGCTGTTTCTGACTGTTCAGATACTTCAACGCCTGATGATCACTGTACAGAACAAACTCCCGCTGAATCAAATAATGCTCCCAATGCTTTAGCGCACGGACTACGGCATAAAACTCCTAATCATAAGTGCTCCACCGTTGTCTTGCTTCATTAAGCTTCTCGCTGAAGAAAGCCACTGGTCGGTCTTCTTGGGACAGGACCGCTCCAAAGCCCACTCCACTAGCATCACATTCCACCTCGAACAGCTTCTCAAAACTAGGCAATGCTAGAACTGGTGCTGAGCATAGGCGCTCCTTGATGAGAGCGAAACTTTGCTCTGCTGCCTCTCCCCACAAGAACTTGCCTCTCTTCATGCACTCGGTGATGGGAGCCATGATCTTACTAAAACCTCTAATGAACCGGGGATAGAATGTAGCTAGTCCGTGGAAGCTACGAACTTCGCTAACGGTCTTCGGTGTGGGCCAGTCCCTGATTGCATGCACCTTCTCGTCGTCCACCTGAACACCTTGTGCTCCCACGACAAAGCCAAGGAACAATAGCTTGTCGGTCATGAAGGTGCACTTTTTGAGGTTGATGTACAGTTTGTCCTTCTGCAAAACAGTTAACACTGCCTCTACGTGTTGTACATGCTCATCCTCCGATCTACTGTAAATAAGTATATCATCAAAATAAACTACTACAAACTTTCCAATGTAGGGGCGAAGAACCTGGTTCATCAGACGCATGAAAGTGCTGGGCGCGTTGGACAAACCGAAAGGCATGACCAACCACTCGAACAAGCCATCCTTGGTCTTAAAATGCAGTCTTCCACTCGTCCCCTGGCCTGATCCGAATTTGATGGTAGCCGCTGCGCAGGTCGATCTTGGAGAACACCTGAGACCCATCCAGCATGTCAAGCATGTCATCCAACCGAGGGATAGGGAACCGGTACTTGATGGTGATTTTATTGATGGCCCTGCTATCCACACACATACGCCAACTTCCATCCTTCTTTGGAGCGAGAAGTGTAGGAACGGCACAAGGACTCATGCTCTCTCGAATGAAGCCCTTCTCGAGTAACTCCTGCACCTTCTCTTGCAGTATCTGGTTCTCCTTGGGACTCATTCGATAGTGCGGCAGGTTCGGTAAGCTAGCTCCAGGAACTAGGTCAATATGATGCTGTATGTCCCTCATAGGCGGCAGGCTGTTTGGTGGGTCTTCGAGATCAACTCGCGAAATTGGTCCAGGAGGGACTGCAACTTCGCAGGCACAACACCTCCGCAAACATCGTCTTCCATGACCAGTGTCCGAACCATAAGGGCAAGCACGACCTTAGCTCTTCTCACTTCAGCTTCAAACACATGGGGTTTGTCCTCTACAACCAACAATGTCTCAGCCATTTGCTTTGGCCGATTTACCCCAATCACAGGCACTTTAGGAGCCATAGCTATCTTGTGACCCGCCCATGTGAACACATACACGTTGTCGCGACCACGATATGTCACATCAACATCAAACTGCCACGGCCTCCCCAGTAGAATGTGGCTAGCATCCATATCAATAACGTCACATAAAACTTCAGATTTGTAATGCCTACCAAAAGAAATCAGGACCTTACAAACCTCTGCGATCTTTACACTAGGACCCTTTTTGACCCACCCGATGGAGTAAGGGGATGGGTGTGGTTCTGTAGGCAGATTGAGGTGCTGGACTAGCTTTGAGGACACAAAGTTCTCACAGCTTCCGTTGTCGATGATCACCTGGCAGACCTTCTGGTTGACTGTGCACTCTGTCCTGAAGATCTTGTGCCTCATCCCCTGATATTCCTTGGCCAACAAAAGTCGCTGTATCACGAGGTTAACCCTCTCTAGGTTGTTCATCTCCTCCGTCCACTCCGCCTGATCGTATGGGTCCTCGCCTCCCGTGTACCCGAGAAGTTAGGGGTCATATTCTTCCTCCGCATGACCCTCATCTTCTTCAATCACGTTGGCCATCTTTCGGCACTGAGCCGACGTGTGCCCCAGTTGTCCAGACTTGTAACACTTCCCTGCTCCTTGCTTGGCATAAGGGTTAGGGTTAGGGTTACTGGCACGAGGCGGTGGTCGACTATTCTGCCCAGACGAACCGAGGGTTGTTCCGTCAGGGGCGCGACTAGGGGCCTGCTTGTAGGTCGTCGTAGTATCGTACGGGACATGGGTATTGCTTGTCTCCTTGGAATCTTTCGAAGGGGTTTCTGAAGCGCCCCTCCTATAGAATCCATTGCTCTGCTTCTCCATCAATTCAGCCTTTAGGGCTAGGTTATAGGCCTCCTCCACTGTCCATAGGGTTTGCAATCCGATCTTGTTCTTGATTGAGGGTTTTAGGCCGCCCATATATCTGGCTATCTTCTGGTGCACTGTCTCGTTCAATTGGTTTCGATCCGACAAACGAGTAAACTCAGAGGTATACTCGAAAACAGATCTAGTGCCCTGAACACAACTCTGGTAAAGCTGGAACAGGTACTGCTCATAATCAGGGGGAAGGAATCGCTCCAACAACAACTGCTTCATCCTCCTCCATGTTCTGACCGGACCCTTTCGCATCCGTGCACGCTTCGACTGTAGTTGGTCCCACCAAACAGCGGCGCCTCCCTTCAATTTGAAGGCTACAAGCCTCACCATCTTCTGCTCTGGGACCTCCATCATGTTCAAGAATCGCTCCACCTCCGAGATCCAATCCAAGAAGTCCTCCACTTGCAGGTTGCCATTGAAGCTGGCAACGTCAGTACTCATCCTGTAATCTTGGAGCAACTTGTTGGGACGAATTTCTTCGTCAACCTCTTCCAGATCCTCCTCTGAAAGGTCAGAATTATCATCGAGTACAGGGGGTGTCCGTCCCCTCCCAGGAACCTCCATCGCACGGTGTTCAACAGGACGTTCGCGGGGCAACCTTTCAACGTTGTTCCTGCCGACGGCTGCTGTTGCGCGTCTAGGGTTAAGAAGCTGCGCCATGGACTCCTTGATCTCCTCGACTGCTGCGCGTACTCCTTCCAACCCTGCCTCCACAGCATCCAACCTGTGACCAACGTCACCGGCGTTGCCACTATCTTCGCTGTTGGCCATTGAACAAGGCGAGACCTCGCTCTGATACCACTTGACGCAGACTAGAAGAAAAAGAAAGTCAAACGACGTTCTTAGATAGGTAAAAGAGATCTCAAAAGCAGAGAAACTCGAAATTATAATTCAGAAGGGAAAAACTGTCTTTGCCCGTAGGCTACATGCTGCTTAAATAGCAGAAAACCCTAATTACTGCCAAAAATAGTAAAAAATAAAAATATCCCAAAATCCTGCCACTAACTAAGGACGAGATTCTAAGACAGTCCCAATTTGCGGAATCGCAAAAGGAGTTGTCAATCTCGAGTTATTACGCGATAAACTATTACCAAAAATAGTAAAGAAAACAGAAAAACTGCCATTTGACACCCTAAACGATCTCGGATCGCCGAAAACTGACGTTGGCAAGCGCCGAAGGCGCTTGGTTGTTTCTGTCTAGCGATTCTGCATCAAATAAGGGTGTACCCATCCTGAACAGGTCACGTCGGTTCTGCGTCAGTCTCCTCTTCTTCGAAAGAGCTCGGCCCCGAGCTATCTTCTGGGTACAGCGGCACATCGTCATGGAACTCGTACAGATCAGCAACATTGAAACTCTTGGAAATTCCCATGCTTTCCGGCAAGTCAACAATATATGCGTTGTCATTAATCCTCTTCACGATCTTGTAAGGCCCATACTTCTTCGGCTTTAACTTGCTGTAAGTACCCACTGGAAATCTCTCCTTGCGCAGGAACACCATTACATCGTCACCTTCTTGGAACACCTTAACCCGACGGTGTTTGTATGCTGCCTTGTACTTCTCAATCTTGGACTGCAAAGCCTTCTGCACCTCCTCATGAACCCTCGTCACCTGCTCGGCCATCTTTTCTGCTGCATCGCTGGAACCTGAAACCTTTGGTAAAGTCACCAAATCAACCATATGTCGCGGTGCAGTGAGGTAGACAACAGCAAACGGTGACCTCACAATGGCGGAATGCTCAGCACTGTTATATGCAAATTCTGCCTGTGCCAGAGCAATGTCCCACTGCTTTGGCCTATCACCACAAATACAGCGAATGAGATTCCTCAATTTGCGGTTTGTTACCTCTGTCTGTCCGTCCGTCATTGGATGTGCAGTTGTACTCCTTTTCAGGGTTGTATCAAATAACTTCCACAAAGTGATGCAAAAGTGGCTGAGGAACTTTGTATCACGATCCGAAGTAATAGACAGGGGTACTCCATGAAGACGAACAACCTCGCGAAAGAATAAGCGAGCAATGCTGCTAGCATCCGATGTCTTTCGACACGGAATGAAGTGAGCCATCTTGGAGAATCGATCAACCACCACAAAAACTGAGTCTACTCCGCGTTGAGTCCTCGGAAGTCCCAACACAAAGTCCATAGAAAGATCCTCCCAAACTCCCTTGGGAACGGGCAGTGGAGTATAGAGACCGGTGTTCTGAGATTGACCCTTAGAAACCTGACAGACATAACACTTACGCACATACTTACCGGCATCCTTCTTCAACTGCGGCCAGTAGAATCTCTCTTGAAGAACTTAACCCGCTGTCATGCAATTCTCGAATAAGCTTTTCCCTTAAGGATGTTCGCGGCACGCACAAGCAGTTTCCTCGAAACAGATACCCACCATGAATGTGGAAATCTAGCACCGTGTGATCCAGGCTACACTTTTTCCACAGCTCTGAAAAGTCTTCATCCTCTGCATACAAGTCTTTCAGGAACTCAAATCCCACAACCTCGTGTGCATGAGTGGTAAGCAACACAGCCCGACGACTAAGCGCATCGGCAACACGGTTCTGGGCTCCAGACTTGTCTTTAATCACGAACGGGAACTTCTGTAAAAAGGTAGACCACCGGATGTGCATGTTATCAAGCTGTTTCTGACTGTTCAGATACTTCAACGCCTGATGATCACTGTACAGAACAAACTCCCGCTGAATCAAATAATGCTCCCAATGCTTTAGCGCACGGACTACGGCATAAAACTCCTGATCATAAGTGCTCCACCGTTGTCTTGCTTCATTAAGCTTCTCGCTGACGAAAGCCACTGGTCGGCCTTCTTGGGAAAGGACCGCTCCAACTCCCACTCCACTAGCATCACATTCCACCTCGAACAGCTTCTCAAAACTAGGAAATGCTAGAACTGGTGCTGAGCATAGGCGCTCCTTGATGAGAGCGAATCTTTGCTCTGCTGCCTCTCCCCACAAGAACTTGCCTCTCTTCTGCACTCGGTGATGGGAGCCATGATCTTACTAAAATCTCTAATGAACCGGCGATAGAATGTAGCTAGTCCGTGGAAGCTACGAACTTCGCTAACGGTCTTCGGTGTGGGCCAGTCCCTGATTTCATGCACCTTCTCGTCGTCCACCTGAACACCTTGTGCTCCCACGACAAAGCCAAGGAACAATAGCTTGTCGGTCATGAAGGTGCACTTTTTGAGGTTAATGTACAGTTTGTCCTTCTGCAAAACAATTAACACTGCCTCTACGTGTTGTACATGCTCATCCTCCGATCTACTGTAAATAAGTATATCATCAAAATAAACTAGTACAAACTTTCCAATGTAGGGGCGAAGAACCTGGTTCATCAGACGCATGAAAGTGCTGGGCGCGTTGGACAAACCGAAAGGCATGACCAACCACTCGAACAAGCCATCCTTGGTCTTGAATGCAGTCTTCCACTCGTCCCCTGGCCTGATCCGAATCTGATGGTAGCCGCTGCGCAGGTTGATCTTGGAGAACACCTGAGACCCATCCAGCATGTCAAGCATGTCATCCAACCGAGGGATAGGGAACCGGTACTTGATGGTGATTTTATTGATGGCCCTCCTATCCAAACACATACGCCAACTTCCATCCTTCTTCGGAGCGAGAAGTGTAGGAACGGCACAAGGACTCATGCTCTCTCGAATGAAGCCCTTCTCGAGTAACTCCTGCACCTTCTATTGCAGTATCTGGTTCTCCTTCGGACTCATTCGATAGTGCGGCAGGTTCGGTAAGCTAGCTCCAGGAACTTGGTCAATACGGTGCTGTATGTCCCTCATAGGCGGCAGGCTGTTTGGTAGGTCGTCTGAGATCAACTCGCGAAATTGGTCCAGGAGGGA
The DNA here is from genome assembly GCA_023055425.1 of Linanthus parryae. Classification (NCBI taxonomy): domain Eukaryota; kingdom Viridiplantae; phylum Streptophyta; class Magnoliopsida; order Ericales; family Polemoniaceae; genus Linanthus; species Linanthus parryae. The sequence goes on from JALGPY010000001.1 coordinate 87,972,237, forward strand.
CTGCAAGTTCGCAGGCACAACACCTCCGCAAACATCGTCTTCCATGACCAGTGTCCGAACCATAAGGGCAAGCACGACCTTAGCTCTTCTCACTTCAGCTTCAAACACATGGGGTTTGTCCTCTACAACCAACAATGTCTCAGCCATTTGCTTAGGCCGATTTACCCCAATCACAGGCACTTTAGGAGCCATAGCTATCTTGTGACCCGCCCATGTGAACACATACACGTTGTCGCGACCACGATATGTCACATCAACATCAAACTGCCACGGCCTCCCCAGTAGAATGTGGCTAGCCTCCATATCAATAAAGTCACATAAAACTTCAGATTTGTAATGCCTACCAAAAGAAATCGGTACCTTATAAACCTCTGCGATCTTTACACTAGGACCCTTTTTGACCCACCCGATGGAGTAAGGGGATGGGTGTGGTTCTGTAGGCAGATTGAGGTGCTGGACCAGCTTTGAGGACACAAAGTTCTCACAGCTTCCGTTGTCGGTGATCACCTGGCAGACCTTCTGGTTGACTGTGCACTCTGTCCTGAAGATCTTGTGCCTCTGCCCCTGATATTCCTTGGCCAACAAAAGTCGCTGTATCACGAGGTTAACCCTCTCTAGGTTGTTCATCTCCTCCGTCCACTCCGCCTGATCGTATGGGTCCTCGCCTCCCGTGTACCCGAGAAGTTAGGGGTCATATTCTTCCTCCGCATGACCCTCATCTTCTTCAATCACGTTGGCCATCTTTCGACACTGAGCCGACGTGTGCCCCGGTTGTCGACACTTGTAACACTTCCCTGCTCCTGGCTTGGCATAAGGGTTAGGGTTAGAGTTACTGGCACGAGGCGGTGGTCGACTATTCTGCCCAGACGAACCGAGGGTTGTTCCGTCATGGGCGCGACTAGGGGCCTGCTTGTAGGTCGTCGTAGTATCGTACGGGACATGGGTCTTGCTTGTCTCTTTGGAATCTTTCGAAGGGGTTTCAGAAGCGCCCCTCCTATAGAACCCAGTGCTCTGCTTCTCCATCAATTCAACCTTTAGGGCTAGGTTATAGGCCTCCTCCACTGTCCATAGGGTTTGCAATCCGATCTTGTTCTTGATTGAGGGTTTCAGGCCGCCCATATATCTGGCTATCTTCTGGTGCACTGTCTCGTTCAATTGGTTTCGATCCGACAAACGAGTAAACTCAGAGGTATACTCGAAAACAGATCTAGTGCCCTGAACACAACTCTGGTAAAGCTGAAACAGGTACTGCTCATAATCAGGGGGAAGGAATCGCTCCAACAACAACTGCTTCATCCTCCTCCATGTTCTGACCGGACCCTTTCGCATCCGTGCACGCTTCGACTGTAGTTGGTCCCACCAAACAGCGGCGCCTCCCTTCAATTTGAAGGCTACAAGCCTCACCATCTTCTACTCTGGGACCTCCATCATGTTCAAGAATCGCTCCACCTCCGAGATCCAATCCAAGAAGTCCTCCACTTGCAGGTTGCCATTGAAGCTGGCAACGTCAATACTCATCCTGTAATCTTGGAGCAACTTGTTGGGACGAATTTCTTCATCAAGCTCTTCCAGATCCTCCTCTGAAAGGTCAGAATAATCATCGAGTACAGGGGGTGTCCGTCCCCTCCCAGGAACCTCCATCGCACGGTGTTCAACAGGACGTGCGCGGGGCAACCTTTGAACGTTGTTCCTGCCGACGGCTGCTGTTGCACGTCTAGGGTTAAGAAGCTGCGCCAAGGACTCCTTGATCTACTCGACTGCTGCGCGTACTCCTTCCAACCCTGCCTCCACAGCATCCAACCTGTGACCAACGTCACCGGCGTTGCCACTATCTTCGCTGTTGGCCATTGAACAAGGCGAGACCTCGCTCTGATACCACTTGACGCAGACTAGAAGCAAAAGAAAGTCACACGACGTTCTTAGATAGGTAAAAGAGATCTCAAAAGCAGAGAAACTCAAAATTATAATTCAGAAGGGAAAAACTGTCTTTGCCCGTAGGCTACATGCTGCTTAAACAACGGAAAACCCTAATTACTGCCAAAAATAGTAAAAAATAAAAATATCCCAAAATCCTGCCACTAACTAAGGACGAGATTCTAAGACAGTCCCAATTTGCGGAATCGCAAAAGGAGTTGTCAATCTCGAGTTATTACGCGATAAACTATTACCAAAAATAGTAAAGAAAACAGAAAAACTGCCATTTGACACCCTAAACGATCTCAGATCGCCGAAAACTGACGTTGGCAAGCGCCGGAGGCGCTTGGTTGTTTCTGTCTAGCGATTCTGCATCAAATAAGGGTGTACCCATCCTGGACGGGTCACGTCGATTCTGCGTCAGTCTCCTCTTCTTCGAAAGAGCTCGGCCCCGAGCTATCTTCTGGGTACAGCGGCACATCGTCATGGAACCCGTACAGATCAGCCATCTTTTCTTCTGCATCGCTGGAACCTGAAACCTTTGGTAAAGTCACCAAATCAACCATATGACGCGGTGCAGTGATGTAGACAACAGCAAACGGTGACCTCCCAATGGCGGAATGCTCAGCACTGTTATATGCAAATTCTGCCTGTGCCAGAGCAATGTCCCACTGCTTTGGCCTATCCCCACAAATACAGCGAATGAGATTCCCCAATGTGCGGTTTGTTACCTCTGTCTGTCCGTCCGTCTGTTGATGTGCAGTGGTACTCCTTTTCAGGGTTGTATCAAATAACTTCCACAAAGTGATCCAAAAGTGGCTGAGGAACTTTGTATCACGATCCGAAGTAATAGACACGGGTACTCCATGAAGACGAACAACCTCGCGAAAGAATAAGCGAGCAATGCTGCTAGCATCCGATGTCTTTCGACACGGAATGAAGTGAGCCATCTTGGAGAATCGATCAACCACCACAAAAACTGAGTCTACTCCGCGTTGAGTCCTCGGAAGTCCCAACACAAAGTCCATAGAAAGATCCTCCCAAAATCCCTTGGGAACGGGCAGTGGAGTATAGAGACCGGTGTTCTGAGATTGACCCTTAGAAACCTGACAGACATAACACTTACGCACATACTTACCCGCATCCTTCTTCAACAGCGGCCAGTAGAATCTCTCTTGAAGAGCTGCAATTGTCTTGTCACGTCCCAAATGGCCACTTAACCCGCTGTCATGCAATTCTCGAATTAGCTTTTCCCTTAAGGATGTTCGCGGCACGCACAAGCAGTTTCCTCAAAACAGATACCCACCATGAATGTGGACATCTAGCACCGTGTGATCCAGGCTACACTTTTTCCACAGCTCTGAAAAGTCTTCATCCTCTGCATACAATTCTTTCAGGAACTCAAATCCCACAACCTCGTGTGCCAGAGTGGTAAGCAACACAGCCCGACGACTAAGCGCATCGGAAACACGGTTCTGGGCTCCAGACTTGTGTTTAATCACGAACGGGAACTTCTGTAAAAAGGTAGACCACCGGATGTGCATGTTATCAAGCTGTTTCTGACTGTTCAGATACTTCAACGCCTGATGATCACTGTACAGAACAAACTCGCGCTGAATCAAATAATGCTCCCAATGCTTTAGCGCACGGACTACGGCATCAAACTCCTGATCATAAGTGCTCCACCGTTGTCTTGCTTCATTAAGCTTATCGCTGAAGAAAGCCACTGGTCGGTCTTCTTGGGACAGGACCGCTCCAACGCCCACTCCACTAGCATCACATTCCACCTCGAACAGCTTCTCAAAACTAGGCAATGCTAGAACTGGTGCTGAGCATAGGCGCTCCTTGATGAGAGCGAAACTTTGCTCTGCTGCCTCTCCCCACAAGAACTTGCCTCTCTTCATGCACTCGGTGATGGGAGCCATTATCTTACTAAAATCTCTAATGAACCGGCGATAGAATGTAGCTAGTCCGTGGAAGCTACGAACTTCGCTAACGGTCTTCGGTGTGGGCCAGTCCCTGATTGCAAGCACCTTCTCGTCGTCCACCTAAACACCTTGTGCTCCCACGAAAAAGCCAAGGAACAATAGCTTGTCGGTCATGAAGGTGCACTTTTTGAGGTTGATGTACAGTTTGTCCTTCTGCAAAACAATTAACACTGCCTCTACGTGTTGTACATGCTCATCCTCCGATCTACTGTAAATAAGTATATCATCAAAATAAACTACTACAAACTTTCCAATGTAGGGGCGAAGAACCTGGTTCATCAGACGCATGAAAGTGCTGGGCGCGTTGGACAAACCGAAAGGCATGACCAACCACTCGAACAAGCCATCCTTGGTCTTGAATGCAGTCTTCCACTCGTCCCCTGGCCTGATCCGAATCTGATGGTAGCCGCTGCGCAGGTCGATCTTGGAGAACACCTGAGACCCATCCAGCATGTCAAGCATGTCATCCAACCGAGGGATAGGGAACTGGTACTTGATAATGATTTTATTGATGGCCCTGCTATCCACACACATACGCCAACTTCCATCCTTCTTTGGAGCGAGAAGTGTAGGAACGGCACAAGGACTCATGCTCTCTCGAATGAAGCCCTTCTCGAGTAACTCCTGCACCTTCTCTTGCAGTATCTGGTTCTCCTTGGGACTCATTCGATAGTGCGGCAGGTTCCGTAAGCAAGCTCCAGGAACTAGGTCAATACGGTGTTGTATGTCCCTCATAGGCGGCAGGCTGTTTGGTAGGTCGTCTGAGATCAACTCGCGAAATTGGTCCAGGAGGGACTGCAACTTCGCAGGCACAACACCTCCGCAAACATCGTCTTCCATGACCAATGTCCGAACCATAAGGGCAAGCACGACCTTAGCTCTTCTCACTTCAGCTTCAAACACATGGGGTTTGTCCTCTACAACCAACAATGTCTCAGCCATTTGCTTAGGCCGATTTACCCCAATCACAGGCACTTTAGGAGCCATAGCTATCTTGTGACCCGCCCATGTGAACACATACACGTTGTCGCGACCACGATATGTCACATCAACATCAAACTGCCACGGCCTCCCCAGTAGAATGTGGCTAGCATCCATATCAATAACGTCACATAAAACTTCAGATTTGTAATGCCTACCAAAAGAAATCGGTACCTTACAAACCTTTGCGATCTTTACACTAGGACCCTATTTGACCCACCCGATGGAGTAAGGGGATGGGTGTGGTTCTGTAGGTAGATTGAGGTGCAGGACCAGCTTTAAGGACACAAAGTTCTCACAGCTTCCGTTGTCGATGATCACCTGGCAGACCTTCTGGTTGACTGTGCACTCTGTCCTGAAGATCTTGTGCCTCTGCCCCGATCTTCCTTGGCCAACAAAAGTCGCTGTATCACGAGGTTAACCCTCTCTAGGTTGTTCATCTCCTCCGTCCACTCCGCCTGATCGTATGGGTCCTCGCCTCCCGTGTACCCGAGAAGTTCGGGGTCATATTCTTCCTCCGCATAACCCTCATCTTCTTCAATCACGTTGGCCATCTTTCGGCACTGAGCCGACGTGTGCCCCGGTTGTCCACACTTGTAACACTTCCCTGCTTCTGGCTTGGCATAAGGGTTAGGGTTAGGGTTACTGGCACGAGGCGGTGGTCGACTATTCTGCCCAGACGAACCGAGGGTTGTTCCGTCAGGGGCGCGACTAGGGGCCTGCTTGTAGGTCGTCGTAGTATCATACAGGACATGGGTCTTGCTTGTCTCCTTGGAATCTTTCGAAGGGGTTTCTGAAGCGCCCCTCCTATAGAATCCAGTGCTCTGCTTCTCCATCAATTCAGCCTTTAGGGCTAGGTTATAGGCCTCCTCCACTGTCCATAGGGTTTGCAATCCGATCTTGTTCTTGATTGAGGGTTTCAGGCCGACCATATATCTGGCTATCTTCTGGTGCACTGTCTCGTTCAATTGGTTTCGATCCGACAAACGAGTAAACTCAGAGGTATACTCGAAAACAGATCTAGTGCCCTGAACACATCTCTGGTAAAGCTGGAACAGGTACTGCTCATAATCAGGGGGAAGGAATCGCTCCAACAACAACTGCTTCATCCTCCTCCATGTTCTGACCAGACCCTTTCGCATCCGTGCACGCTTCGACTGTAGTTGGTCGCACCAAACAGCGACGCCTCCCTTCAATTTTAAGGCTACAAGCCTCACCATCTTCTGCTCTGGGACCTCCATCATGTTCAAGAATCGCTCCACCTCCGAGATCCAATCCAAGAAGTCCTCCACTTTCAGGTTGCCATTGAAGCTGGCAACATCAGTACTCATCCTGTAATCTTGGAGCAACTTGTTGGGACGAATTTCTTCGTCAAGCTCTTCCAGATCCTCCTCTGAAATGTCAGAATCATCATCGAGTACAGGGGGTGTCCGTCCCCTCCTAGGAACCTCCATCGCACGGTGTTCAACAGGACGTGCGCGGGGCAACCTTTGAACGTTGTTCCTGCCGACGGCTGTTGTTGCACGTCTAGGGTTAAGAAGCTGCGCCAAGGACTCCTTGATCTACTCGACTGCTGCGCGTACTCCTTCCAACCCTGCCTCCACAGCATCCAACCTGTGACCAACGTCACCGGCGTTGCCACTATCTTCGCTGTTGGCCATTGAACAAAGCGAGACCTCGCTCTGATACCACTTGACGCAGACTAGAAGCAAAAGAAAGTCACACGACGTTCTTAGATAGGTAAAAGAGATCTCAAAAGCAGAGAAACTCAAAATTATAATTCAGAAGGGAAAAACTGTCTTTGCCCGTAGGCTACATGCTGCTTAAATAGCAGAAAACCCTAATTACTGCCAAAAATAGTAAAAAATAAAAATATCCCAAAATCCTGCCACTAACTAAGGACGAGATTCTAAGACAGTCCCAATTTGCGGAATCGCAAAAGGAGTTGTCAATCTCGAGTTATTACGCGATAAACTATTACCAAAAATAGTAAAGAAAACAGAAAAACTGCCATTTGACACCCTAAACGATCTCAGATCGCCGAAAACTGACGTTGGCAAGCGCCGGAGGCGCTTGGTTGTTTCTGTCTAGCGATTCTGCATCAAATAAGGGTGTACCCATCCTGGACGGGTCACGTCGATTCTGCGTCAGTCTCCTCTTCTTCGAAAGAGCTCGGCCCCGAGCTATCTTCTGGGTACAGCGGCACATCGTCATAGAACCCGTACAGATCAGCCATCTTTTCTTCTGCATCGCTGGAACCTGAAACCTTTGGTAAAGTCACCAAATCAACCATATGACGCGGTGCAGTGATGTAGACAACAGCAAACGGTGACCTCCCAATGGCGGAATGCTCAGCACTGTTATATGCAAATTCTGCCTGTGCCAGAGCAATGTCCCACTGCTTTGGCCTATCCCCACAAATACAGCGAATGAGATTCCCCAATGTGCGGTTTGTTACCTCTGTCTGTCCGTCCGTCTGTTGATGTGCAGTGGTACTCCTTTTCAGGGTTGTATCAAATAACTTCCACAAAGTGATCCAAAAGTGGCTGAGGAACTTTGTATCACGATCCGAAGTAACAGACAGGGGTACTCCATGAAGACGAACAACCTCGCGAAAGAATAAGCGAGCAATGCTGCTAGCATCCGATGTCTTTCGACACGGAATGAAGTGAGCCATCTTGGAGAATCGATCAACCACCACAAAAACTGAGTCTACTCCGCGTTGAGTCCTCGGAAGTCCCAACACAAAGTCCATAGAAAGATCCTCCCAAACTCCCTTGGGAACGGGCAGTGGAGTATAGAGACCGGTGTTCTGAGATTGACCCTTAGAAACCTGACAGACATAACACTTACGCACATACTTACCCGCATCCTTCTTCAACAGCGGCCAGTAGAATCTCTCTTGAAGAGCTGAAATTGTCTTGTCACGTCCAAAATGGCCACTTAACCCGCTGTCATGCAATTCTCGAATTAGGTTTTCCCTTAAGGATGTTCGCGGCACGCACAAGCAGTTTCCTCGAAACAGATACACACCATGAATGTGGAAATCTAGCACCGTGTGATCCAGGCTACACTTTTTCCACAGCTCTGAAAAGTCTTCATCCTCTGCATACAAGTCTTTCAGGAACTCAAATCCCACAACCTCGTGTGCCAGAGTGGTAAGCAACACAGCCCGACGACTAAGCGCATCGGCAACACGGTTCTGGGCTCCAGACTTGTGTTTAATCACGAACGGGAACTTCTGTAAAAAGGTAGACCACCGGATGTGCATGTTATCAAGCTGTTTCTGACTGTTAAGATACTTCAACGCCTGATGATCACTGTACAGAACAAAATCCCGATGAATCAAATAATGCTCCCAATGCTTTAGCGCACGGACTACGGCATAAAACTCCTGATCATAAGTGCTCCACCGTTGTCTTGCTTCATTAAGCTTCTCGCTGAAGAAAGCCACTGGTCGGCCTTCTTGGGACAGGACCGCTCCAACGCCCACTCCACTAGCATCACATAACACCTCGAACAGTTTCTCAAAACTAGGCAAAGCTAGAATTGGTGCTGAGCATAGGCGCTCCTTGATGAGAGCGAATCTTTGCTCCGCTGCCTCTTCCCACAAGAACTTGCCTCTCTTCATGCACTTGGTAATGGGAGCCATGACCTTACTAAAATCTCTAATGAACCGGCGATAGAATGTAGCTAGTCCGTAGAAGCTACGAACTTCGCTAACGGTCTTTGGTGTGGGCCAGTCCCTGATTGCATGCACCTTCTCGTCGTCCACCTGAACACCTTGTGCTCCCACGACAAAGCCAAGGAACAATAGCTTGTCGGTCATGAAGGTGCACTTTTTGAGGTTGATGTACAGTTTGTCCTTCTGCAAAACAGTTAACACTGCCTCTACGTGTTGTACATGCTCATCCTCCGATGTACTGTAAATAAGTATATCATCAAAATAAACTACTACAAACTTTCCAATGTAGGGGCGAAGAACCTGGTTCATCAGACGCATGAAAGTGCTGGGCGCGTTGGACAAACCGAAAGGCATGACCAACCACTCGAACAAGCCATCCTTGGTCTTGAATGCAGTCTTCCACTCGTCCCCTGGCCTGATCCGAATCTGATGGTAGCCGCTGCGCAGGTCGATCTTGGAGAACACCTGAGACCCATCCAGCATGTCAAGCATGTCATCCAACCGAGGGATAGGGAACCGGTACTTGATGGTGATTTTATTGATGGCCCTGCTATCCACACACATACGCCTACTTCCATCCTTCTTTGGAGCGAGAAGTGTAGGAACGGCACAAGGACTCATGCTCTCTCGAATGAAGCCCTTCTCGAGTAACTCCTGCACCTTCTCTTGCAATATCTGGTTCTCCTTGGGACTCATTCGATAGTGCGGCAGGTTCGGTAAGCTAGCTCCAGGAACTAGGTCAATACGGTGCTGTATGTCCCTCATAGGCGGCAGGCTGTTTGGTAGGTCGTCTGAGATCAACTCGCGAAATTGGTCCAGGAGGGACTGCAACTTCGCAGGCACAACACCTCCGCAAACATCGTCTTCCATTACCATTGTCCGAACCATAAGGGCAAGCACGACCTTAGCTCTTCTCACTTCAGCTTCAAACACATGGGTTTTGTCCTCTACAACCAACAATGTCTCAGCCATTTGCTTAGGCCGATTTACCCCAATCACAGGCACTTTAGGAGCCATAGCTATCTTGTGACCCGCCCATGTGAACACATACACGTTGTCGCGACCACGATATGTCACATCAACATCAAACTGCCACGGCCTCCCCAGTAGAATGTGGCTAGCATCCATATCAATAACATCACATAAAACTTCAGATTTGTAATGCCTACCAAAAGAAATCGGTACCTTACAAACCTCTGCGATCTTTACACTAGGACCCTTTTTGACCCACCCGATGGAGTAAGGGGATGGGTGTGGTTCTGTAGGCAGATTGAGGTGCTGGACCAGCTTTGAGGACACAAAGTTCTCACAGCTTCCGTTGTCGATGATCACCTGGCGACCTTCTGGTTGACTGTGCACTCTGTCCTGAAGATCTTGTGCCTCTGCCCCTGATCTTCCTTGGCCGACAAAAGTCGCTGCATCACGAGGTTAACCCTCTCTAGGTTGTTCATCTCCTCCGTCCACTCCGCCTGATCGTATGGGTCCTCGCCTCCCGTGTACCCGAGAAGTTCGGGGTCATATTCTTCCTCCGCATAACCCTCATCTTCTTCAATCACGTTGGCCATCTTTCGGCACTGAGCCGACGTGTGCCCCGGTTGTCCACACTTGTAACACTTCCCTGCTCCTAACTTGGCATAAGGGTTAGGGTTAGGTTTACTGGCACGAGGCGGTGGTCGACTATTCTGCCCAGACGAACCGAGGGTTGTTCCGTCAGGGGCGCGACTAGGGGCCTGCTTGTTAGTCGTCGTAGTATCGTACGGGACATGGGTCTTGCTTGTCTCCTTGGAATATTTCGAAGGGGTTTCTGAAGCGCCCCTCCTATAGAATCCAGTGCTCTGCTTCTCCATCAATTCAGCCTTTAGGGCTAGGTTATAGGCCTCCTCCACTGTCCATAGAGTTTGCAATCCGATCTTGTTCTTGATTGAGGTTTTTAGGCCGCCCATATATCTGGCTATCTTCTGGTGCACTGTCTCGTTCAATTGGATTCGATCCGACAAACGAGTAAACTCAGAGGTATACTCGAAAACAGATCTAGTGCCCTGAACACAACTCTTGTAAAGCTGGAACAGGTACTGCTCATAATCAGGGGGAAGGAATCGCTCCAACAACAACTGCTTCATCCTCCTCCATGTTCTGACCGGACCCTTTTGCATCCGTGCACGCTTCGACTGTAGTTGGTCCCACCAAACAGCGGCGCCTCCCTTCAATTTGAAGGCTACAAGCCTCACCATCTTCTGCTCCGGGACCTCCATCATGTTCAAGAATCGCTCCACTTCCGAGATCCAATCCAAGAAGTCCTCCACTTGCAGGTTGCCATTGAAGCTGGCAACGTCAGTACTCATCCTGTAATCTTGGAGCAACTTGTTCGGACGAATTTCTTCGTCAAGCTCTTCCAGATCCTCCTCTGAAAGGTCAGAATCATCATCGAGTACAGGGGGTGTCCGTCCCCTCCCAGGAACCTCCATCGCACGGTGTTCAACAGGACGTTCGCGGGGCAACCTTTGAACGTTGTTCCTGCCGACGGCTGCTGTTGCACGTCTAGGGTTAAGAAGCTGCGCCAAGGACTCCTTGATCTCCTCGACTGCTGCGCGTACTCCTTCCAACCCTGCCTCCACAGCATCCAACCTGTGACCAACGTCACCGGCGTTGCCACTATCTTCGCTGTTGGCCATTGAACAAGGCGAGACCTCGCTCTGATACCACTTGACGCAGACTAGAAGCAAAAGAAAGTCAAACGACGTTCTTAGATAGGTAAAAGAGATCTCAAAAGCAGAGAAACTCGAAATTATAATTCAGAAGGGAAAAACTGTCTTTGCCCGTAGGCTACATGCTGCTTAAATAGCAGAAAACCCTAATTACTGCCAAAAATAGTAAAAAATAAAAATATCCCAAAATCCTGCCACTAACTAAGGACGAGATTCTAAGACAGTCCCAATTTGCGGAATCGCAAAAGGAGTTGTCAATCTCGAGTTATTACGCGATAAACTATTACCAAAAATAGTAAAGGAAATAGAAAAACTGCCATTTGACACCCTAAACGATCTCGGATCGCTGAAAACTGACGTTGGCAAGCGCCTGGTTGTTTCTGTCTAGCGATTCTGCATCAAATAAGGGTGTACCCATCCTGAACGGGTCACGTCGGTTCTGCGTCAGTCTCCTCTTCTTCGAAAGAGCTCGGCCCCGAGCTATCTTCTGGGTACAGCGGCACATCGTCATGGAACTCGTACAGATCAGCCACATTGAAACTCTTGGAAATTCCCATGCTTTCCGGCAAGTCAACAATATATGCGTTGTCATTAATCCTCTTCACGATCTTGTAAGGCCCATACTTCTTCGGCTTTAACTTACTGTAAGTACCCACTGGAAATCTCTCCTTGCGCAGGAACACCATTACATCGTCACCTTCTTGGAACACCTTAACCCGACGGTGTTTGTATGCAGCTGCCTTGTACTTCTCATTCTTGGACTGCAAAGGCTTCTGCACCTCCTCACGAACCCTCGTCACCTGCTCGGCCATCTTTTCTGCTGCATCGCTGGAACCTGAAACCTTTGGTAAAGTCACCAAATAAACCATATGACGCGGTGCAGTGATGTAGACAACAGAAAACGGTGACCTCCCAATGGCGGAATGCTCAGCACTGTTATATGCAAATTCTGCCTGTGCCAGAGCAATGTCCCACTGCTTTGGCCTATCCCCACAAATACAGCGAATGAGATTCCCCAATGTGCGGTTTGTTACCTCTGTCTGTCTGTCCGTCTTTGGATGTGCAGTGGTACTCCTTTTCAGGGTTGTATCAAATAACTTCCACAAAGTGATCCAAAAGTGGCTGAGGAACTTTGTATCACGATCCGAAGTAATAGACAGGGGTACTCCATGAAGACGAACAACCTCGCGAAAGAATAAGCGAGCAATGCTGCTTGCATCCGATGTCTTTCGACACGGAATGAAGTGAGCCATCTTGGAGAATCGATCAACCACCACAAAACCTGAGTCTACTCCGCGTTGAGTCCTCGGAAGTCCCAACACAAAGTCCATAGAAAGATCCTCCCAAACTCCCTTGGGAACGGGAAGTGGAGTATAGAGACCGGTGTTCTGAGATTGACCCTTAGAAACCTGACAGACATAACACTTACGCACATACTTACCCGCATCCTTCTTCAACTGCGGCCAGTAGAATCTCTCTTGAAGAGCTGCAATTATCTTTTCACGTCCCAAATGGCCACTTAACCCGCTGTCATGCAATTCTCGAATTAGCTTTTCCCTTAAGGATGTTTGCGGCACGCACAAGCAGTTTCCTCGAAACAGATACCCACCATGAATGTGGAAATCTAGCACCGTGTGATCCAGGCTAAACTTTTTCCACAGCTCTGAAAAGTCTTCATCCTCTGCATACAAGTCTTTCAGGAACTCAAATCCCACAACCTCGTGTGCCAGAGTGGTAAGCAACACAGCCCGACGACTAAGCGCATCGGCAACACGGTTCTGGGCTTCAGACTTGTGTTTAATCACGAACGGGAACTTCTGTAAAAATGTAGACCACCGGATGTGCATGTTATCAAGCTGTTTCTGACTGTTCAGATACTTCAACGCCTGATGATCACTGTACAGAACAAACTCCCGCTGAATCAAATAATGCTCCCAATGCTTTAGCGCACGGACTACGGCATAAAACTCCTGATCATAAGTGCTCCACCGTTGTCTTGCTTCATTAAGCTTCTCGCTGAAGAAATCCACTAGTCGGCCTTCTTGGGACAGGACCGCTCCAACGCCCACTCCACTAGCATCACATTCCACCTCAAACAGCTTCTCAAAACTAGGCAATGCTAGAACTGGTGCTGTGCATAGGCGCTCCGTGATGAGAGCGAAACTTTGCTCTGCTGCCTCTCCTCACAAGAACTTGCCTCTCTTCATGCACTCGGTGATGGGAGCCATGATCTTACTAAAATCTCTAATGAACTGGCGATAGAATGTAGCTAGTCCGTGGAAGCTACGAACTTCGCTAACGGTCTTCCGTGTGGGTCAGTCCCTGATTGCATGCACCTTCTCGTCGTCCACCTGAACACCTTGTGCTCCTACGACAAAGCCAAGGAACAATAGCTTGTCGGTCATGAAGGTGCACTTTTTGAGGTTGATGTACAGTTTGTCCTTCTGCAAAACAGTTAACACTGCCTCTACGTGTTGTACATGCTCATCCTCCGATGTACTGTAAATAAGTATATCATCAAAATAAACTACTACAAACTTTCCAATGTAGGGGCGAAGAACCTGGTTCATCAGACGCATGAAAGTGCTGGGCGCGTTGGACAAACCGAAAGGCATGACCAACCACTCGAACAAGCCATCCTTGGTCTTGAATGCAGTCTTCCACTCGTCCCCAGGCCTGATCCGAATCTGATGGTAGCCGCTGCGCAGGTCGATCTTGGAGAACACCTGAGACCCATCCAGCATGTCAAGCATGTCATCCAACCGAGGGATAGGGAACCGGTACTTGATGGTGATTTTATTGATGGCCCTGCTATCCACACACATACGCCAACTTCCATCCTTCTTTGGAGCGAGAAGTGTAGGAACGGCACAAGGACTCATGCTCTCTCGAATGAAGCCCTTCTCGAGTAACTCCTGCACCTTCTCTTGCAGTATCTGGTTCTCCTTGGGACTCATTCGATAGTGCGGCAGGTTCGGTAAGCTAGCTCCAGGAACTAGGTCAATACGGTGCTGTATGTCCCTCATAGGCGGCAGGCTGTTTGGTAGGTCGTCTGAGATCAACTCGCGAAATTGGTCCAGGAGGGACTTAACTTCGCAGGCACAACACCTCCGCAAACATCGTCTTCCATGACCAGTGTCCGAACCATAAGGGCAAGCACGAACTTAGCTCTTCTCACTTCAGCTTCAAACACATGGGGTTTGTCCTCTACAACCAACAATGTCTCAGCCATTTGCTTAGGCCGATTTACCCCAATCACAGGCACTTTAGGAGCCATAGCTATCTTGTGACCCGCCCATGTGAACACATACACGTTGTCGCGACCACGATATGTCACATCAACATCAAACTGCCACGGCCTCCCCTGTAGAATGTGGCTAGCATCCATATCAATAACGTCACATAAAACTTCAGATTTGTAATGCCTACCAAAAGAAATCGGTACCTTACAAACCTCTGCGATCTTTACACTAGGACCCTTTTTGACCCACCCGATGGAGTAAGGGGATGGCTGTGGTTCTGTAGGCAGATTGAGAAGCTGGACCAGGTTTAAGGACACAAAGTTCTCACAGCTTCCGTTGTCGATGATCACCTGGGAGACCTTCTGGTTGACTGTGCACTCTGTCCTGAAGATCTTGTGCCTCTGCCCCTGATCTTCCTTGGCCAACAAAAGTCGCTGTATCACGAGGTTAAACCTCTCTAGGTTGTTCATCTCCTCCGTCCACTCCGCCTGATCGTATGGGTCCTCGCCTCCCGTGTACCCGAGAAGTTCGGGGTCATATTCTTCCTCCGCATAACCCTCATCTTCTTCAATCACGTTGGCCATATTTCGGCACTGAGCCGACGTGTGCCCTGGTTGTCCACACTTGTAACACTTCCCTGCTCCTGGCTTGGCATAAGGGTTAGGGTTAGGGTTACTTGCACGAGGCGGTGGTCGACTATTCTGCCCAGACGAACCGAGGGTTGTTCCGTCAGGGGCGCGACTAGGGGCCTGCTTGTAGGTCGTCGTAGTATCGTACGGGACATGGGTCTTGCTTGTCTCCTTGGAATCTTTCGAAGGGGTTTCTGAAGCGCCCCTCCTATAGAATCCAGTGCTCTGCTTCTCCATCAATTCAGCCTTTAGGGCTAGGTTATAGGCCTCCTCCACTGTCCATAGGGTTTGCAATCCGATCTTGTTCTTGATTGAGGGTTTCAGGCCGCCCATATATCTGGCTATCTTCTGGTGCACTGTCTCGTTCAATTGGTTTCGATCCGACAAAAGAGTAAACTCAGAGGTATACTCGAAAACAGATCTAGTGCCCTGAACACAACTCTGGTAAAGCTGGAACAGGTACTGCTCATAATCAGGGGGAAGGAATCGCTCCAACAACAACTGCTTCATCCTCCTCCATGTTCTGACCGGACCCTTTCGCATCCGTGCACGCTTCGACTGTAGTTGGTCCCACCAAACAGCGGCGCCTCCCCTCAATTTGAAGGCTACAAGCCTCACCATCTTCTGCTCCGGGACCTCCATCATGTTCAAGAATCGCTCCACTTCCGAGATCCAATCCAAGAAGTCCTCCACTTGCAGGTTGCCATTGAAGCTGGCAACGTCAGTACTCATCCTGTAATCTTGGAGCAACTTGTTCGGACGAATTTCTTCGTCAAGCTCTTCCAGATCCTCCTCTGAAAGGTCAGAATCATCATCGAGTACAGGGGGTGTCCGTCCCCTCCCAGGAACCTCCATCGCACGGTGTTCAACAGGACGTTCGCGGGGCAACCTTTGAACGTTGTTCCTGCCGACGGCTGCTGTTGCACGTCTGGGGTTAAGAAGCTGCGTCAAGGACTCCTTGATCTCCTCGACTGCTGCGCGTACTCCTTCCAACCCTGCCTCCACAGCATCCAACCTGTGACCAACGTCACCGGCGTTGCCACTATCTTCGCTGTTGGCCATTGAACAAGGCGAGACCTCGCTCTGATACCACTTGACGCAGACTAGAAGCAAAAGAAAGTCAAACGACGTTCTTAGATAGGTAAAAGAGATCTCAAAAGCAGAGAAACTCGAAATTATAATTCAGAAGGGAAAAGCTGTCTTTGCCCGTAGGCTACATGCTGCTTAAATAGCAGAAAACCCTAATTACTGCCAAAAATAGTAAAAAATAAAAATATCCCAAAATCCTGCCACTAACTAAGGACGAGATTCTAAGACAGTCCCAATTTGCGGAATCGCAAAAGGAGTTGTCAATCTCGAGTTATTACGCGATAAACTATTACCAAAAATAGTAAAGAAAACAGAAAAACTGCCATTTGACACCCTAAACGATCTCGAATCGCCGAAAACTGACGTTGGCAAGCGCCGGAGGCGCTTGGTTGTTTCTGTCTAGCGATTCTGCATCAAATAAGGGTGTACCCATCCTGAACGGGTCACGTCGGTTCTACGTCAGTCTCCTCTTCTTCGAAAGAGCTCGGCCCCGAGCTATCTTCTGGGTACAGCGGCACATCGTCATGGAAATCGTACAGATCAGCCACATTGAAACTCTTGGAAATTCCCATGCTTTCCGGCAAGTCAACAATATATGCGTTGTCATTAATCCTCTTCACGATCTTGTAAGGCCCATACTTATTCGGCTTTAACTTGCTGTAAGTACCCACTGGAAATCTCTCCTTGCGCAGGAACACCATTACATTGTCACCTTCTTGGAACACCTTAACCCGACGGTGTTTGTATGCAGCTGCCTTGTAGTTCTCATTCTTGGACTGCAAAGCCTTCTGCACCTCCTCATGAACCCTCGTCACCTGCTCGGCCATCTTTTCTGCTGCATTGCTGGAACCTGAAACCTTTGGTAAAGTCACCAAATCAACCATATGACGCGGTGCAGTGATGTAGAAAACAGCAAACGGTGACCTCCCAATGGCGGAATGCTCAGCACTGTTATATGCAAATTCTGCCTGTGCCAGAGCAATGTCCCACTGCTTTGGCCTATCCCCACAAATACAGCGAATGAGATTCCCCAATGTGCGGTTTGTTACCTCTGTCTGTCCGTCCGTCTGTGGATGTGCAGTGGTACTCCTTTTCAGGGTTGTATCAAATAACTTCCACAAAGTGATCCAAAAGTGGCTGAGGAACTTTGTATCACGATCCGAAGTAATAGACAGGGGTACTCCATGAAGACGAACAACCTCGCGAAAGAATAAGCTAGCAATGCTGCTAGCATCCGATGTCTTTCGACACGGAATGAAGTGAGCCATCTTGGAGAATCGATCAACCACCACAAAAACTGATTCTACTCCGCGTTGAGTCCTCGTAAGTCCCAACACAAAGTCCATAGAAAGATCGTCCCAAACTCCCTTGGGAACGGGCAGTGGAGTATAGAGACCGGTGTTCTGAGATTGACCCTTAGAAACCTGACAGACATAACACTTACGCACATACTTACCCGCATCCTTCTTCAACTGCGGCCAGTAGAATCTCTCTTGAAGAGCTGCAATTGTCTTGTCACGTCCCAAATGGCCACTTAACCCGCTGTCATGCAATTCTCGAATTAGCTTTTCCCTTAAGGATGTTCGCGGCACGCACAAGCAGTTTCCTCGAAATAGATACCCACCATGAATGTGGAAATCTAGCAACGTGTGATCCAGGCTACACTTTTTCCACAGCTCTGAAAAGTCTTCATCCTCGGCATACAAGTCTTTCAGGAACTCAAATCCCACAACCTCGTGTGCCAGAGTGGTAAGCAACACAGCCCGACGACTAAGCGCATCGGCAACACGGTTCTGGGCTCCAGACTTGTGTTTAATCACGAACTGGAACTTCTGTAAAAAGGTAGACCACCGGATGTGCATGTTATCAAGCTGTTTCTGACTGTTCAAATACTTCAACGCCTGATGATCACTGTACAGAACAAACTCCCGCTGAATCAAATAATGATCCCAATGCTTTAGCGCACGGACTACGGCATAAAACTCCTGATCATAAGTGCTCCACCGTTGTCTTTCTTCATTAAGCTTCTCGCTGAAGAAAGCCTCTGGTCGGCCTTCTTGGGACAGGACCGCTCCAACGCCCACTCCACTAGCATCACATTCCACCTCGAACAGCTTCTCAAAACTAGGCAATGCTAGAACTGGTGCTGAGCATAGGCACTCCTTGATGAGAGCGAAACTTTGCTCTGCTGTCTCTCCCCACAAGAACTTGCCTCTCTTCATGCACTCGTTGATGGGAGCCATGATCTTACTAAAATCTCTAATGAACCGGCGATAGAATGTAGCTAGTCCGTGGAAGCTACGAACTTCGCTAACGGTCTTCGATGTGGGCCAGTCCCTGATTGCATGCACCTTCTCGTCGTCCACCTGAACACCTTGTGCTCCCACGACAAAGCCAAGGAACAATAGCTTGTCGGTCATGAAGGTGCACTTTTTGAGGTTGATGTACAATTTGTCCTTCTGCAAAACAGTTAACACTGCCTCTACGTGTTGTACATGCTCATCCTCCGATCTACTGTAAATAAGTATATCATCAAAATAAACTACTACAAACTTTCCAATGTAGGGGCGAAGAACCTGGTTCATCAGACGCATGAAAGTGCTGGGCGCGTTGGACAAACCGAAAGGCATGACCAACCACTCGAACAAGCCATCCTTTTTCTTGAATGCAGTCTTCCACTCGTCCCCTGGCCTGATCCGAATCTGATGGTAGCCGCTGCGCAGGTCGATCTTGGAAAACACCTGAGGCCCATCCAGCATGTCAAGCATGTCATCCAACCGAGGGATAGGGAACCGGTACTTGATGGTGATTTTATTGATGGCCCTGCTATCCACACACATACGCCAACTTCCATCCTTCTTTGGAGCGAGAAGTGTAGGAACGGCACAAGGACTCATGCTCTCTCGAATGAAGCCCTTCTCGAGTAACTCCTGCACCTTCTCTTGCAGTATCTGGTTCTCCTTGGGACTCATTCGATAGTGCGGCAGGTTCGGTAAGCTAGCTCCAGGAACTAGGTCAATACGGTGCTGTATGTCCCTCATAGGCGGCGGGCTGTTTGGTAGGTCGTTTGAGATCAACTCGCGAAATTGGTCCAGGAGGGACTGCAACTTCGCAGGCACAACACCTCCGCAAACATCGTCTTCCATGACCAGTGTCCGAACCATAAGGGCAAGCACGACCTTAGCTCTTCTCACTTTAGCTTCAAACACATGGGGTTTGTCCTCTACAACCAACAATGTCTCAGCCATTTGCTTAGGCCGATTTACCCCAATCACAGGCACTTTAGGAGCCATAGCTATCTTGTGACCCGCCCATGTGAACACATACACGTTGTCGCGACCACGATATTTCACATCAACATCAAACTGCCACGGCCTCCCCAGTAGAATGTGGCTAGCATCCATATCAATAACGTCACATAAAACTTCAGATTTGTAATGCCTACCAAAAGAAATCGGTACCTTACAAACCTCTGCGATCTTTACACTAGGACCAGTTTTGACCCACCCGATGGAGTAAGGGGATGGGGTGTGGTTCTGTAGGCAGATTGAGGTGCTGGACCAGCTTTGAGGACACAAATTTCTCACAGCTTCCGTTGTCGATGATCACCTGGCAGACCTTCTGGTTGACTGTGCATTCTGTCCTGAAGATCTTGTGCCTCTGCCCCTGATCTTCCTTGGCCAACAAAAGTCGCTGTATCACGAGGTTAACCCTCTCTAGGTTGTTCATCTCCTCCGTCCACTCCGCCTGATCGTATGGGTCCTCGCCTCCCGTGTACCCGAGAAATTCGGGGTCATATTCTTCCTCCGCATAACCCTCATCTTCTTCAATCACGTTGGCCATCTTTCGGCACTGAGCCGACGTGTGCCCCGGTTCTCCACACTTGTAACACTTCCCTGCTCCTGGCTTGGCATAAGGGTTAGGGTTAGGGTTACTGGCACGAGGCGGTGGTCGACTATTCTGCCCAGACGAACCGAGGGTTGTTCCGTCAGGGGCGCGACTAGGGGCCTGCATGTAGGTCGTCGTAGTATCGTACGGGACATGGGTCTTGCTTGTCTCCTTGGAATCTTTCGAAGGGGTTTCTGAAGCGCCCCTCCTATAGAATCTAGTGCTCTGCTCTTCCATCAATTCAGCCTTTAGGGCTAGGTTATAGGCCTCCTCCACTGTCCATAGGGTTTGCAATCCAATCTTGTTCTTGATTGAGGGTTTCAGGCCGCCCATATATCTGGCTATCTTCTGGTGCACTGTCTCGTTCAATTGGTTTCGATCCGACAAACGAGTAAACTCAGAGGTATACTCGAAAACAGATCTAGTGCCCTGAACACAACTCTGGTAAAGCTGGAACAGGTACTGCTCATAATCAGGGGGAAGGAATCGCTCCAACAACAACTGCTTCATCCTCCTCCATGTTCTGACCAGACCCTTTCGCATCCGTGCACGCTTCGACTGTAGTTGGTCCCACCAAACAGCGGCGCCTCCCTTCAATTTGAAGGCTACAAGCCTCACCATCTTCTGCTCTGGGACCTCCATCATGTTCAAGAATTGCTCCACCTCCGAGATCCAATCCAAGAAGTCCTCCACTTGCAGGTTGCCATTGAAGCTGGCAACGTCAGTACTCATCCTGTAATCTTGGAGCAACTTGTTGGGACGAATTTCTTCGTCAAGCTCTTCCAGATCCTCCTCTGAAAGGTCAGAATCATCATCGAGTACAGGGGGTGTCCGTCCCCTCCCAGGAACCTCCATCGCACGGTGTTCAACAGGACGTTCGCGGGGCAACCTTTGAACGTTGTTCCTGCCGACGGCTGCTGTTGCACGTCTAGGGCTATGAAGCTGCGCCAAGGACTCCTTGATCTCCTCGACTGCTGCGCGTACTCCTTCCAACCCTGCCTCCACAGCATCCAACCTGTGACCAACGTCACCGGCGTTGCCACTATCTTCGCTGTTGGCCATTGAACAAGGCGAGACCTCGCTCTGATACCACTTGACGCAGACTAGAAGCAAAAGAAAGTCAAACGACGTTCTTAGATAGGTAAAAGAGATCTCAAAAGCAGAGAAACTCGAAATTATAATTCAGAAGGGAAAAACTGTCTTTGCCCGTAGGCTACATGCTGCTTAAATAGCAGAAAACCCTAATTACTGAAAAAATAGTAAAAAATAAAAATATCCCAAAATCCTGCAACTAACTAAGGACGAGATTCTAAGACAGTCCCAATTTGGGGAATCGCAAAAGGAGTTGTCAATCTCGAGTTATTACGCGATAAACTATTACCAAAAATAGTAAAGAAAACAGAAAAACTGCCATTTCACACCCTAAACGATCTCGGATCGCCGAAAACTGACGTTGGCAAGCGCCAGAGGCGCTTGGTTGTTTCTGTCTAGCGATTCTGCATCAAAAAAGGGTGTACCCATCCTGAACGGGTCACGTCGGTTCTGCGTCAGTCTCCTCTTCTTCGAAAGAGCTCGGCCCCGAGCTATCTTCTGGGTACAGCGGCACATCGTCATGGAACTCATACAGATCAGCCACATTGAAACTCTTGGAAATTACCATGCTTTCCGGCAAGTCAACAATATATGCGTTGTCATTAATCCTCTTCACGATCTTGTAAGGCCCATACTTCTTCGGCTTTAACTTGCTGTAAGTACCCACTGGAAATCTCTCCATGCGCAGGAACACCATTACATCGTCACCTTCTTGGAACACCTTAACCCGACGGTGTTTGTATGCAGCTGCCTTGTACTTCTCATTCTTGGACTGCAAAGCCTTCTGCAAATCCTCATGAACCCTCGTCACCTGCTCGGCCATCTTTTCTGCTGCATCGCTGGAACCTGAAAGCTTTGGTAAAGTCACCAAATCAATCATATGACGCGGTGCAGTGATGTAGACAACAGCAAACGGTGACCTCCCAATGGCGGAATGCTCAGCACTGTTATATGCAAATTTTGCCTGTGCCGGAGAAAGGTCACACTTCTTTGGCCTATCCCCACAAATACAGCGAATGAGATTCCCCAATGTGCGGTTTGTTACCTCTGTCTGTCCGTCCGTCTGTGGATGTGCAGTGGTACTCCTTTTCAGGGTTGTATCAAATAACTTCCACAAAGTGATCCAAAAGTGGCTGAGGAACTTTGCATCACGATCCGAAGTAATAGACAGGGGTACTCCATGAAGACGAACAACCTCGCGAAAGAATAAGCGAGCAATGCTGCTAGCATCTGATGTCTTTCGACACGGAATGAAGTGAGCCATCTTGGAGAATCGATCAACCACCACAAAAACTGAGTCTACTCCGCGTTGAGTCCTCGGAAGTCCCAACACAAAGTCCATAGAAAGATCCTCCCAAACTCCCTTGGGAACGGGCAGTTGAGTATAGAGACCGGTGTTCTGAGATTGACCCTTAGAAACCTGACAGACATAACACTTACGCACATACTTACCCGCATCCTTCTTCAAATCTCTCTTGAAGAGCTGCAATAGTCTTGTCACGTCCCAAATGGCCACTTAACCCGCTGTCATGAAATTCTCGAATTAGCTTTTCCCTTAAGGATGTTCGCGGCACGCACAAGCAGTTTCCTCGAAACAGATACCCACCATGAATGTGGAAATCTAGCACCGTGTGATCCAGGCTACACTTTTTCCACAGCTCTGAAAAGTCTTCATCCTCTGCATAAAAGTCTTTCAGGAACTCAAATCCCACAACCTCGTGTGCCAGAGTGGTAAGCAACACAGCCCGACGACTAAGCGCATCGGCAACACGGTTCAGGGCTCCAGACTTGTGTTTAATCACGAACGGGAACTTCTGTAAAAAGATAGACCACCGGATGTGCATGTTATCAAGCTGTTTCTGACTGTTCAGATACTTCAACGCCTGATGATCACTGTACAGAACAAACTCCCGCTGAATCAAATAATGCTCCCAATGCTTTAGCGCACGGACTACGGCATAAAACTCCTGATCATAAGTGCTCCATCGTTGTCTTGCTTCATTAAGCTTCTCGCTGAAGAAAGCCATTGGTCGGCCTTCTTGGGACAGGACCGCTCCAACGCCCACTCCACTAGCATCACATTCCACCTCGAACAGCTTCTCAAAACTAGGCAATGCTAGAACTGGTGCTGAGCATAGGCGCTCCTTGATGAGAGCGAAACTTTGCTCTGCTGCCTCTCCCCACAAGAACTTGCCTCTCTTCTTGCACTCGGTGATGGGAGCCATGATCATACTAAAATCTCTAATGAACCGGCGATAGAATGTAGCTAGTCCGTGGAAGCTACGGACTTTGCTAACGGTCTTCGGTGTGGGCCAGTCCCTGATTGCATGCACCTTCTCGTCGTCCACCTGAACACCTTGTGCTCCCACGAAAAAGCCAAGGAACAATAGCTTGTCGGTCACGAAGGTGCACTTTTTGAGGTTGATGTACAGTTTGTCCTTCTGCAAAACAGTAAACACTGCCTCTACGTGTTGTACATGCTCATCCTCCGATCTACTGTAAATAAGTATATCATCAAAATAAACTACTACAAACTTTCCAATGTAGGGGCGAAGAACCTGGTTCATCAGACGCATGAAAGTGCTGGGCGCGTTGGACAAACCGAAAGGCATGACCAACCACTCGAACAAGACATCCTTGGTCTTGAATGCAGTCTTCCACTCGTCCCCTGGCCTGATCCGAATCTGATGGTAGCCGCTGCGCAGGTCGATCTTGGAGAACACCTGAGACCCATCCAGCATGTAAGGCATGTCATCCAACCGAGGGATAGGGAACCGGTACTTGATGGTGATTTTATTGATGGCCCTGCTATCCACACACATACGCCAACTTCCATCCTTCTTTGGAGCGAGAAGTGTAGGAACGGCACAAGGACTCATGCTCTCTCGAATGAAGCCCTTCTCGAGTAACTCCTGCACCTTCTCTTGCAGTATCTGGTTCTCCTTGGGACTCATTCGATAGTGCGGCAGGTTCGGTAAGCTAGCTCCAGGAACTAGGTCAATACCGTGCTGTATGTCCCTCATAGGCGGCAGGCTGTTTGGTAGGTCGTCGGAGATCAACTCGCGAAATTGGTCCAGGAGGGACTGCAACTTCGCAGGCACAACACCTCCGCAAACATCGTCTTCCATGACCAGTGTCCGAACCATAAGGGCAAGCACGACCTTAGCTCTTCTCACTTTAGCTTCAAACACATGGGGTTTGTCCTCTACAACCAACAATGTCTCAGCCATTTGCTTAGGCCGATTTACCCCAATCACAGGCACTTTAGGAGCCATAGCTATCTTGTGACCCGCCCATGTGAACACATACACGTTGTCGCGACCACGATATGTCACATCAACATCAAACTGCCACGGCCTCCCGAGTAGAATGTGGCTAGCATCCATATCAATAACGTCACATAAAACATCAGATTTGTAATGCCTACCAAAAGAAATCGGTACCTTACAAACCTCTGCGATCTTTACACTAGGACCCTTTTTGACCCACCCGATGGAGTAAGGGGATGGGTGTGGTTCTGTAGGCAGATTGAGGTGCTGGACCAGCTTTGAGGACACAAAGTTCTCACAGCTTCCGTTGTCGATGATCACCTGGCAGACCTTCTAGTTGACTGTGCACTCTGTCCTGAAGATCTTGTGCCTCTGCCCCTGATCTTCCTTGGCCAACAAAAGTCGCTCTATCACGAGGTAAACCCTCTCTAGGTTGTTCATCTCCTCCGTCCACTCCGCCTGATCGTATGGGTCCTCGCCTCCCGTTTACCCGAGAAATTCGGGGTCATATTCTTCCTCCGCATAACCCTCATCTTCTTCAATCACGTTGGTCATCTTTCGGCACTGAGCCGACGTGTGCCCCGGTTGTCCACACTTGTAACACTTCCCTGCTCCTGGCTTGGCATAAGGGTTAGGGTTAGGGTTACTGGCACGAGGCGGTGGTCGACTATTCTGCCCAGACGAACCGAGGGTTGTTCCGTCAGGGGCGCGACTAGGGGCCTGCTTGTAGGTCGTCGTAGTATCGTACGGGACATGGGTCTTTCTTGTCTCCTTGGAATCTTTCGAAGGGGTTTCTGAAGCGCCCCTCCTATAGAATCCAGTGCTCTTCTTCTCCATCAATTCAGCCTTTAGGGCTAGGTTATAGGCCTCCTCCACTGTCCATAGGGTTTGCAATCCGATCTTGTTCTTGATTGAGGGTTTCAGGCCGCCCATATATCTGGCTATCTTCTGGTGCACTGTCTCGTTCAATTGGTTTCGATCCGACAAACGAGTAAACTCAGAGGTATACTCGAAAATAGATCTAGTGCCCTGAACACAACTCTTGTAAAGCTGGAACAGGTACTGCTCATAATCAGGGGGAAGGAATTGCTCCAACAACAACTGCTTCAGCCTCCTCCATGTTCTGACCGGACCCTTTCGCATCCGTGCACGCTTCGACTGTAGTTGGTCCCACCAAACAGGGGCGCCGCCCTTCAATTTGAAGGCTACAAGCCTCACCATCTTCTGCTCCGGGACCTCCATCATGTTCAAGAATCGCTCCACTTCCGAGATCCAATCCAAGAAGTCCTCCACTTGCAGGTTGCCATTGAAGCTGGCAACGTCAGTACTCATCCTGTAATCTTGGAGCAACTTGTTGGGACGAATTTCTTCGTCAAGCTCTTCCAGATCCTCCTCTGAAAGGTCAGAATCATCATCGAGTACAGGGGGTGTCCGTCCCCTCCCAGGAACCTCCATCGCACGGTGTTCAACAGGACGTTCGCGGGGCAACCTTTGAACGTTGTTCCTGCCGACGGCTGCTGTTGCACGTCTAGGGTTAAGAAGCTGCGGTAAGGACTCCTTGATCTCCTCGACTGCTGCGCCTACTCCTTCCAACCCTGCCTCCACAGCATCCAACCTGTGACCAACGTCACCGGCGTTGCCACTATCTTCGCTGTTGGCCATTGAACAAGGCGAGACCTCGCTCTGATACCACTTGACGCAGACTAGAAGCAAAAGAAAGTCAAACGACGTTCTTAGATAGGCAAAAGAGATCTCAAAAGCAGAGAAACTCGAAATTATAATTCAGAAGGGAAAAACTGTCTTTGCCCGTAGGCTACATGCTGCTTAAATAGCAGAAAACCCTAATTACTGCAAAAAAATAGTAAAAAATAAAAATATCCCAAAATCCTGCCACTAACTAAGGACGAGATTCTAACACAGTCCCAATTTGCGGAATCACAAAAGGAGTTGTCAATCTCGAGTTATTACGCGATAAACTATTACCAAAAATATTAAAGAAAACAGAAAAACTGCCATTTGACACCCTAAATGATCTCGGATCGCCGAAAACTGACGTTGGCAAGCGCCGGAGGCGCATGGTTGTTTCTGTCTAGCGATTCTGCATCAAATAAGGGTGTACCCATCCTGAACGGGTCACGTCGGTTCTGCGTCAGTCTCCTCTTCTTCGAAAGAGCTCGGCCCCGAGCTATCTTCTGGGTACAGCGGCACATCGTCATGGAACTCGTACAGATCAGCCACATTGAAACTCTTGGAAATTCCCATGCTTTCCGGCAAGTCAACAATATATGCGTTGTCATTAATCCTCTTCACGATCTTGTAAGGCCCATACTTCTTCGGCTTTAACTTGCTTTAAGTACCCACTGGAAATCTCTCCTTGTGCAGGAACACCATTACATCGTCACCTTCTTGGAACACCTTAACCCGACGGTGTTTGTATGCAGCTGCCTTGTACTTCTCATTCTTGGACTGCAAAGCCTTCTGCACCTCCTCATGAACCCTCGTCACCTGCTCGGCCATCTTTTCTGCTGCATCGCTGGAACCTGAAACCTTTGGTAAAGTCACCAAATCAACCATATGACGCGGTGCAGTGATGTAGACAACAGCAAACGGTGACCTCCCAATGGCGGAATGCTCAGCACTGTTATATGCAAATTCTTCCTGTGCCAGAGCAATGTCCCACTGCTTTGGCCTATCCCCACAAATACAGCGAATGAGATTCCCCAATGTGCGGTTTGTTACCTCTGTCTGTCCGTCCGTCTGTGGATGTGCAGTGGTACTCCTTTTCAGGGTTGTATCAAATAACTTTCACAAAGTGATCCAAAAGTGGCTGAGGAACTTTGTATCACGATCCGAAGTAATAAACAGGGGTACTCCATGAAGACGAACAACCTCGCGAAAGAATAAGCGAGCAATGCTGCTAGCATCAGATGTCTTTCGACACGAAATGAAGTGAGCCATCTTGGAGAATCGATAAACCACCACAAAAACTGAGTCTACTCCGCGTTGAGTCCTCGGAAGTCCCAACACAAAGTCCATAGAAAGATCCTCCCAAACTCCCTTGGGAACGGGCAGTGGAGTATAGAGACCGGTGTTCTGAGATTGACCCTTAGAAACCTGACAGACATAACACTTACGCACATACTTACCCGCATCCTTCTTCAACTGCGGCCAGCAGAATCTCTCTTGAAGAGCTGCAATTGTCTTGTCACGTCCCAAATGGCCACTTAACCCGCTGTCATGCAATTCTCGAATTAGCTTTTCCCTTAAGGATGTTCGCGGCACGCACAAGCAGTTTCCTCGAAACAGATACCCACCATGAATGTGGAAATCTAGCACCGTGTGATCCAGGCTACACTTTTTCCACAGCTCTGAAAAGTCTTCATCCTCTGCATACAAGTCTTTCGGGAACTCAAATCCCACAACCTCGTGTGCCAGAGTGGTAAGCAACACAACCCGACGACTAAGCGCATCGGCAACACGGTTCTGGGCTCCAGACTTGTGTTTAATCACGAACGGGAACTTCTGTAAAAAGGTAGACCACCGGATGTGCATGTTATCAAGCTGTTTCTGACTGTTCAGATACTTCAACGCCTGATGATCACTGTACAGAACAAACTCCCGCTGAATCAAATAATGCTCCCAATGCTTTAGCGCACGGACTACGGCATAAAACTCCTGATCATAAGTGCTCCACCGTTGTCTTGCTTCATTAAGCTTCTCGCTGAAGAAAGCCACTGGTCGGCCTTCTTGGGACAGGACCGCTCCAACGCCCACTCCACTAGCATCACATTCCACCTCGAACAACTTCTCAAAACTAGGCAATGCTAGAACTGGTGCTGAGCATAGGCGCTCCTTGATGAGAGCGAAACTTTGCTCTGCTGCCTCTCCCCACAAGAACTTGCCTCTCTTCATGCACTCGGTGATGGGAGCCATGATCTTACTAAAATCTCTAATGAACCGGCGATAGAATGTAGCTAGTCCGTGGAAGCTACGAACTTCGCTAACGGTCTTCGGTGTGGGCAAGTCCCTGATTGCATGCACCTTCTCGTCGTCCACCTGAACACCTTGTGCTCCCACGACAAAGCCTAGAAACAATAGCTTGTCGGTCTTGAAGGTGCACTTTTTGAGGTTGATGTACAGTTTGTCCTTCTGCAAAACAGTTAATACTGCCTCTACGTGTTGTACATGCTCATCCTCCGATCTACTGTAAATAAGTATATCATCAAAATAAACTACTACAAACTTTCCAATGTAGGGGCGAAGAACCTGGTTCATCAGACGCATGAAAGTGATGGGCGCGTTGGACAAACCGAAAGGCATGACCAACCACTCGAACAAGCCATCCTTGGTCTTGAATGCAGTCTTCCACTCGTCCCCTAGCCTGATCCGAATCTGATGGTAGCCGCTGCGCAGGTCGATCGTGGAGAACACCTGAGACCCATCCAGCATGTCAAGCATGTCATCCAACCGAGGGATAGGGAACCGGTACTTAATGGTGATTTTATTGATGGCCCTGCTATCCACACACATACGCCAACTTCAATCCTTCTTTGGAGCGAGAAGTGTACGAACGGCACAAGGACTCATGCTCTCTCGAATGAAGCCCTTCTCGAGTAACTCCTGCACCTTCTCTTGCAGTATCTGGTTCTCCTTGGGACTCATTCGGTAGTGCGGCAGGTTCGGTAAGCTAGCTCCAGGAACTAGGTCAATATGGTGATGTATGTCCCTCATAGGCGGCAGGCTGTTTGGTAGGTCGTCTGAGATCAACTCGCGAAATTGGTCCAGGAGGGACTGCAACTTCGCATGCACAACACCTCCGCAAACATCGTCTTCCATGACCAGTGTCCGAACCATAAGGGCAAGCACGACCTTAGCTCTTCTCACTTCAGCTTCAAACACATGGGGTTTGTCCTCTACAACCAACAATGTCTCAGCCATTTGCTTAGGCCGATTTACCCCAATCACAGGCACTTTAGGAGCCATAGCTATCTTGTGACCCGCCCATGTGAACACATACACGTTGTCGCGCCCACGATATGTCACATAAACATCAAACTGCCACAGCCTCCCCAGTAGAATGTGGCTAGCATCCATATCAATAACGTCACATAAAACTTCAGATTTGTAATGCCTACCAAAAGAAATCGGTACCTTACAAACCTCTGCGATCTTTACACTAGGACCCTTTTTGACCCACCCGATGGAGTAAGGGGATGGGTGTGGTTCTGTAGGCAGATTGAGGTGCTGGACCAGCTTTGAGGACACAAAGTTCTCACAGCTTCCGTTGTCGATGATCACCTGGCAGACCTTCTGGTTGACTGTGCACTCTGTCCTGAAGATCTTTTGCCTCTGCCCCTGATCTTCCTTGGCCAACAAAAGTCGCTGTATCACGAGGTTAACCCTCTCTAGGTTGTTCATCTCCTCCGTCCACTCCGCCTGATCGTATGGGTCCTCGCCTCCCGTGTACCCGAGAAGTTCGGGGTCATATTCTTCCTCCGCATACCCTCATCTTCTTCAATCACGTTGTCCATCTTTCGGCACTGAGCCGACGTGTGCCCCGGTTGTCCACACTTGTAACACTACCCTGCTCCTGGCTTGGCATAAGGGTTAGGGTTAGGGTTACTGGCACGAGGCGGTGGTCGACTATTCTGCCTAGACGAACCGAGGGTTGTTCCGTTAGGGGCGCGACTAGGGGCCTGCTTGTAGGTCGTCGTAGTATCGTACGGGACATGGGTCTTGCTTGTCTCCTTGGAATCTTTCGAAGGGTTTTCTGAAGCGCCCCTCCTCTAGAATCCAGTGCTCTGCTTCTCCATCAATTCAGCCTTTAGGGCTAGGTTATAGGCCTCCTCCACTGTCCATAGGGTTTGCAATCCGATCTTATTCTTGATTGAGGGTTTCAGGCCGCCCATATATCTGGTTATCTTCTTGTGCACTGTCTCGTTCAATTAGTTTCGATCCGACAAACGAGTAAACTCAGAGGTATACTCGAAAACAGATCTAGTGCCCTGAACACAACTCTGGTAAAGCTGGAACAGGTACTGCTCATAATCAGGGGGAAGGAATCGCTCCAACAACAACTGCTTCATCTTCCTCCATGTTTTGACCGAACCCTTTCGCATCCGTGCACGCTTCGACTGTAGTTGGTCCCACCAAATAGCGGCGCCTGCCTTCAATTTGAAGGCTACAAGCCTCACCATCTTCTGCTCTGGGACCTCCATCATGTTCAAGAATCGCTCCACCTCCGAGATCCAATCCAAGAAGTCCTCCACTTGCAGGTTGCCATTGAAGCTGGCAACGTCAGTACTCATCCTGTAATCTTGGAGCAACTTGTTGGGACGAATTTCTTCGTCAAGCTCTTCCAGATCCTCCTCTGAAAGGTCAGAATCATCATCGAGTACAGGGGGTGTCCGTCCCCTCCCAGGAACCTCCATCGCACGGTGTTCAACAGGACGTTCGCGGGGCAACCTTTGAACGTTGTTCCTGCCGACGGCTGCTGTTGCACGTCTAGGGTTAAGAAGCTGCGCCAAGGACTCCTTGATCTCCTCGACTGCTGCGCGTACTCCTTCCAACCCTGCCTCCACAGCATCCAACCTGTGACCAACGTCACCGGCGTTGCCACTATCTTCGCTGTTGGCCATTGAACAAGGCGAGACCTCGCTCTCATACCACTTGACGCAGACAAGAAGCAAAAGAAAGTCAAACGACGTTCTTAGATAGGTGAAAGAGATCTCAAAAGCAGAGAAACTCGAAATTATAATTCAGAAGGGAAAAACTGTCTTTGCTCGTAGGCTACATGCTGCTTAAATAGCAGAAAACCCTAATTACTGCCAAAAATAGTAAAAAATAAAAATATCCCAAAATCCTGCCACTAACTAAGGACGAGATTCTAAGACAGTCCCAATTTGCGGAATCGCAAAAGGAGTTGTCAATCTCGAGTTATTACGCGATAAACTATTACCAAAAATAGTAAAGAAAACAGAAAAACTGCCATTTGACACCCTAAACGATCTCGGATCGCCGAAAACTTACGTTGGCAAGCGCCGGAGGCGCTTGGTTGTTTATGTCTAGCGATTCTGCATCAAATAAGGGTGTACCTGCTGGAATAGATGCCCTAGAGGCAATCTAGTTTAGTATGAATTTGTATATGGCTAGAAAATTCATTTATTATTTATTGGATATTTAATATAATGAAGTCCTTAGATTTACAATCGTGTTGTTTATCTTAAATATCCCTAGTCAAGTATAATGATTAATGGGACAATCATCTATAGACTAGTATGGGGTTGGATTGATATGGAGATATCACGATCCAACACATAGGTGTGCATTACGGAATGTTGCACTGGATTGACCCATCACTGAGAAGGCTACATACATGTTATGTTGAGTCACAAGTGCTTCTCGGGTACAATGGTATTGTCATCCTTAGACTTGAGGTCACTAGATATTCTAGTTGTGGATCATTGTGATCTTGGTAGCGTTAAACGCTACACCGTAACTGGGTAGTTATAAAGGCGTGTACTGGACACAATGAGAAGCAAGCTTAGAGATCGTAGTGGACGTAGAGAGGATTTTCCCCTCCCACATAACGGGAACAAATATCCTAGGCCACTCGAAGGATAGTGCTTATAGAATGTCTGGCCAGACTCAAATAAATCAATATGGGATATTGATGTTATTTGCACGAATAAGGCTATTCCATGGATCGAGAAACTATGGATTGGATATACGAGTGTGACTTGTATGTCTCGTGTCCAATCCGGATATGGAGGCAAAGGGATGAGACAATTACTTGTACAAGGTTGTCTAGATGACTATTCTATTAGTTGGCTAGAATGGATGTTTTGCTAGAAACCGCTCCATATTAGCAAAGAGTTGCTACCAACTAGATAGAACCTATGGGGTCACACGCTATATAGAGTTGTGCTAGATTTGGGAATTAATTAATTGGATTAATTAATTAGAAGGATCACTTTGCAAACCCTTGCAAACTTAGTAGGGACTTATTTGCAAGGAAGGGACTAAATTGAATTCTAGTTGGACTAGAATAAGTCCTTTAGGTAGTTAACAAGGAGTTGTTGGACTATATAAAGGACCCTCCTTCCTTCCTTCCTCATAACTTATGCTCTAGAGAGAACATAACAAGAGTGGGAGAGAACAAAGGAGAGAGAGCAAGCAACAAAGGAGGCCGACGCCCCCCTTGCCGCCGCCCTCGTCCCCGTCGGCCAAAAAGAAGGGCCGAGCCCCTTCTTTTGTCTCGTTTTGCGTGATTCCTTCACCCTCCTCTCATTCCGGGCTAGCACCAAGGAGATTGGAGATCTAGAAACAACTCTAGGCGTGGATCAACTATAGAGAACACGACACTATTCGCGTTTGAAGTCATCAAGGAGAACCCAAAGGTATGTTTATGATTTCTTGCCTTCACTATCGTTATGCATCTAGACTTGTGATCCTTGGAGGGTTTTGCATGGTTGTTTGTTTGATTATGCTTCCGTTTGCGCGATCCATGAATCAAAACCCTACAGTGGTATCAGAGCCACAGGTCATAGAGCATAAACGTAGTTTCTGTGTTACATTCTTGTTGTTTTACACCTTAAATTTGTTGTTTATCGCGTAAAACAAGACAAATCAAGCATGGGATGCAATTTGTCAAAAATTACCCATAACAAGATCCAATTTTTGCACTGGATGCATGAATTGGTGAGTTTGAGAAATTTTAGGATCTAAGATCTAGGGTTTGGGCATCCTTGGGGAAGAAGGAGTTCTCCCAAAACAAGGAAACAACCAAGCTTGGGCTCCAAGCAAGGAGGTTGTTTTGGAAACAACCTCCATAAGGAGGTTCGGCCCCCTAGGGAACCGCCCCCCTTGCTTGCCGCCCAAGATTGGCGCCCTAAGGGGCCGGGCGGCCCTAACCCGCGGGCCTAGCTTGCGGGTTTTGGGCCGGTCCGGCCCTAGGGCCTTATAATTCACTTTATTTGGGCCCGGGCAATTGGATTGTTGGGCCCATGGACCGTTTTAACCCTAGAAATCCTAAAATAAATTAAAATTGACCAAGCGCGTTAAAATTGGATTTTAACTGTTTATGTGAAAATCGCATGGTGATTGGATGTGGCCTTAGGATGTGGTTTGATGTGGATGTTTAATTTTGTGGTTTGGTTTTACGGCCTGCGAGCTGATCAATTAATTGTAATAATTAATTAGGGTTTTATGGCCTGCGTGCCATTTTTTTTCTCAACTTGTGAGATTTATTTTATTTAGTATAGATATTAGCTAGTGCTAGATAAAGTAGATTGTTAGCCAAGATTGGAGAAAAAGAAGCCCAAAAGCCAAAGAAGCCACAAAAGATGGAGCATGGAGCATGGAGCATTCCACATGACTATGAAGGATGGACCAAAAGAACAAGACGCATGGAGATGTGTGTTTGCTTAGGGTTCATAGATAATTCCATTGGCTTGGAATTATCTTAGTCTAGAAAAGGCCATATCCACATCACGTTTAATTTTCTGTTTTGTGGTTGTTTATTTATTGTCTTATTATTTGTGTGGTTGGTGTATGGATGATGCATGCAATTAGGATAATAAGATAATTAGACAACCCGGATCTATTATTTGGAGTTGTGCCCAAACTCAAATAGATAGATTAGTTGATATTGATCAACAAAATAATTAAAATTGAATTGAAAATCCCTCAAATTCAAATATTTTGTTCTTGCCTTCTCGTTATTTAAACACTCATTATCATCATTATTTATCAAGTTCGTGCGTGCCAAAGCATGGCGACTTGGTTCATAATGATGGAATGCGATGGCACGTAACAATGTGCAATTGTTTAGATAAGAGGTTGAACACAACTAGGCTATTAATTTGATTAAGAAACCTAGAGGCAATCAATTGGGATTATCCATATGGATGGATAAATAAGGAGTTATTTGCCCAATTGAACCAAGAGTTGCATATGGGATGCAATTGGAAATTGTTCCTACCTAGAAGTAGTCGAATTATGGGTGACTTGCCAAAGCAAGCTCATAAGGAGATGAAAAGATGGATCTTGGCCCACTAGAAAATATAAGGATATTTTCCGCATTAATATCTTGAGGGTTATTAATCCGTAGAAAAATAGTGGGAGCTATATTTAATAAACTAGCCATTATTAAATATAGTCAAAAATTCACAAATACTAAAACTTGCGTATTTTCCTTTTGTAGAATTCCAAATGGCAAACAACTCATCGAGTTCACAACATTCCCTACGATCTGTCCTTGAGAAGGACAAGCTCTCTGGAACCAACTTTCTTGATTGGTACAGAAACTTGAGAATTGTTCTCAAGCAAGAGAAGAAACTGTACGCAATAGAGGAGTATGTTCCAGAAGGTCCAGAGAACCAGACACCTGTTGCCTTAAAGGCGTATCAAAAGCGTGTTGATGACGCTAATGATGCGGCCTGCCTAATGCTTTGCACCATGACCTCTGAGCTTCAGAAGCAACATGAGAACATGAATGCTGTCGATATGATCGAACATCTAAAGCAGCTCTTCCAAGAGAAGGCGAGGGTAGAGAGGTATGAGGTCTCAAAGGCACTGTTCAAATGTCATCTGGCAGAAGGGAACCCGGTGGGACCCCATGTACTCCGAATGATCGGGTACTTGGAGAATCTCGCCCGGCTTGGGTTCCCGGTCGGCCAAGAGTTGGCAACCGATCTCGTGTTGCAATCGTTGCCCGAGAGTTATGGACAGTTCATTATGAACTATAACATGAACGAGATCGTTAAACCACTGCCAGATTTGCTCAACATGTTGAGGACGGCTGAACAGAGCATCAACAAGGGTAAGGGCAAGGCCATTATGATGGTACATAAAGGAAAGGGCAAAAAGTTTGCATCTTCCTCCAAGGGCAAAGGCAAGTCAGTTGCCAAGTCCAAGGAACAAGCCCTTAAGCCTGTTGGTGGCATTGCCAAGGTCGTGACTAAGGGTGAATGTCACTACTGTAGTCAACCTGGACACTGGAGGAGGAACTGCCCAAAATATTTGGAGGACAAGCGGCTTGGAATAGTGATTCCACCACCACCAGGTATTTTTGTTGTAGATGTCAATTTAACTGTCTCTACATCATGGGTATTAGATACTGGATGTGGATCTCATATTTGTCGAAATATGCAGGATCTAAAGAGAAGTAAAAGATTAGCTAAAGGGGTGGTATATCTACGCGTTGGGAATGGAGCAAAGGTTGCTGCGTTGGCCATAGGCGTGTGCGAGCTATCTCTGCCTTCAGGATTAGTTTTAGAATTAAATAATTGCTATTTTGTGCCTGCTATGAGCAGAAACATTATTTCTATTTCTTGTTTGGACAAGGAAGGTTTTATTATTTCAATAAAGAACAATTGTTGTTCCTTTTATTTGAATGATATTCACTATTTTAGTGCGCAATTATTTAATGGACTTTATGTCCTTGATCTAAGCAATCCTGTCTACAACATTAATACCAAGCGGATTAAAATAAATGATTTAAATTCTGCTTACTTATGGCATTGTCGTTTAGGCCACATAAATGAGAAACGTGTATCTAGACTCCATAAGGATGGACTACTAGACTCATTTGATTTTGAATCATATGAGACATGTGAGGCTTGTTTATTGGGAAAAATGACAAAGTCCCCTTTCAATAAGAAAGGTGAGAGGACTAGTGAGCAATTGGCGCTCATACATACCGATGTGTAAGGGCCATTTGCCACGCCTGCCAGGGGTGGTTATGTCTACTTCATTACATTTACTGATGATTACAGTAGATATGGATTTGTGTACCTTATGAGGGCAAAATCCGTATCCTTTGAAGTGTTCAAAGAATTCAAGAATGAAGTAGAGAAGCAACTTGGCAAAAGTATCAAGGCTCTACGATCGGATCGTGGAGGAGAATACTTGAGCCAAGAGTTTGACGACTATCTTAGAGAGTGTGGGATCGTGTCCCAACTCGCCCCACCCGGAACGCCACAATGGAATGGCGTGTCCGAGAGGAGGAATCGAACCCTATTGGATATGGTTCGGTCTATGATGTGTCAAACCGATCTTCCATTATCATTTTGGGGCTACGCTCTATTAAGTACAACTTTCACCATTAACCGTGTTCCATCTAAATCAGTCATGAAGACACCA
Source organism: Linanthus parryae (assembly GCA_023055425.1). Classification (NCBI taxonomy): domain Eukaryota; kingdom Viridiplantae; phylum Streptophyta; class Magnoliopsida; order Ericales; family Polemoniaceae; genus Linanthus; species Linanthus parryae. The sequence goes on from JALGPY010000001.1 coordinate 88,008,863, forward strand.
TATGAGATGTGGAGTGGGAGGCGTCCCACACTGTCGTTCATGAGGATTTGGGGCTGCGATGTCTATGTAAAGCGTTTACAATCAGACAAGCTAGGGCCTAAATCGGATAAGTGTAAATTTGTGGGGTACCCTAAGGAAACTAAGGGATACTACTTCTACAATCCAACCGAGAACAAAGTGTTTGTTGCTCGGACCGGCGTGTTTCTAGAAAGAGAGTTTGTCTCTAAAGAAGCAAGTGGGAGGAATGTAGAACTTGAAGAAGTTCAAGAACCACAAATCACTGAACCGATTATGGAACATGAACAGGAATCACAAGCAGTTGTGGATCCACCTGTTTAGGTAACACAAGAGCTTCGTAGATCTAGTAGAGTGCGCCAGGAACCCGAGAGGTACGGACTTCTCGTAACTGATTCCGATGACACGATGCTCATAAATGATGAGCCTACTACCTATGAGGAGGCCATGAGTGGCCCAGACTCGCAGAAGTGGCTTGAGGTTATGAGATCCGAGATGGAATCCATGTATACCAACAAAGTATGGACTTTGGTGGAACCACCTGATGGGGCGCGGCCCATAGGGTGCAAGTGGGTCTTCAAGAAGAAGATCGACAGGGATGGTAATGTGATTACCTATAAGGGCCGATTGGTGGCTAAAGGATTCAGACAGATTCATGGTATTGACTATGATGAAACCTTTTCACCAGTCGCTATGACCAAATCCATCCGAATCCTACTTGCAATTGCAGCATACTACGACTATGAGATTTGGCAGATGGATGTCAAAACAGCATTCCTTTATGGGAATCTCCTCGAGGACGTGTATATGATACAGCCGGAGGGTTTTGAGGATCCAAAGCAAGCCAACAAAGTCTGTAAGCTGCAACGATCCATTTATGGATTGAAGCAAGCTTCTAGGAGTTGGAATCGACGTTTTGATGAAGTGGTCAAAGAGTTTGGCTTCATCAGAAACGAAGATGAGTCTTATGTCTACAAGAAGGTTAGTGGGAGCTCTGTAGCTTTTCTGGTCTTGTATGTGGATGACATACTACTCATTGGAAACGACATTCCCATGCTGCAATCTGTGAAAGATTGGCTAGGAAAGTGTTTCTCAATGAAGGACATAGGGGAAGCAGCCTATATACTCGGTATAAAGATCTATAGAGATAGATCTAAAAGGTTGCTAGGCCTAAGTCAAAGTACATATATTGACAAGGTGTTGAAACGGTTCAACATGCAAGATTCCAAGAAGGGATTCTTGCCCATGTCACATGGAATCACTCTTTCGAAGAGTGGTTGTCCTTCCAATGAGATTGAGAAGGAACGCATGAGTAGGATTCCCTATGCCTCGGCCATAGGATCTATCATGTACGCCATGTTATGTACTAGACCAGATGTGTCATATGCCTTGAGTATGACAAGCAGATACCAATCCAATCCGGGTGAGAGTCACTGGATTGCTGTCAAGAACATCCTAAAGTACTTGAGAAGAACTAAGTATGCTTTCTTGATGTTTGGCGGTGAGGAAGAGTTGCGTGTAAGGGGTTACACTGATGCAAGCTTCCAAACCGATAGAGATGACTTTAGATCACAGTCGGGATATGTGTTTTGCCTGAATGGAGCAGCGGTGAGCTGGAAGAGTTCCAAGCAAGAGACGGTAGCTGATTCTACAACAGAGGCTGAGTACATTGCTGCAAATGGCGCAGCAAAGGAGGCTGTTTGGATCAGAAAGTTTGTTTCTGAACTTGGTGTGGTCCCTAGCATTGCGGATCCAGTGGAGTTGTCTTGTGACAACACTGGGGTGATCGCGCAATCAAAGGAACCCAGATCGCACCAGAAGTCCAAGCATGTGCTCAGGAAGTTTCATCTGATTCGAGATATTATCGATAGAGGAGACGTTCGGATATGCAAGATTCCTACAGATGATAATCTGTCAGACCCGCTTACAAAGCCTCTCACGCAGTGGAAGCATGAAGGGCACACTAGGAGTATGGGCATACGAGATGCGCCAGATTGGCTCTAGTGCAAGTGGGAGACTGTTGGAATAGATGCCCTAGAGGCAATCTAGTTTAGTATGAATTTGTATATGGCTAGAAAATTCATTTATTATTTATTGGATATTTAATATAATGAAGTCCTTAGATTTACAATCGTGTTGTTTATCTTAAATATCCCTAGTCAAGTATAATGATTAATGGGACAATCATCTATAGACTAGTATGGGGTTGGATTGATATGGAGATATCACGATCCAACACATAGGTGTGCATTACGGAATGTTGCACTGGATTGACCCATCACCGAGAAGGCTACATACATGTTATGTTGAGTGACAAGTGCTTCTCGGGTACAATGGTATTGTCATCCTTAGACTTGAGGTCACTAGATATTCTAGTTGTGGATCATTGTGATCTTGGTAGCGTTAAACGCTACACCGTAACTGGGTAGTTATAAAGGCGTGTACTGGACACAATGAGAAGCAAGCTTAGAGATCGTAGTGGACGTAGAGTGGATTTGCCCCTCCCACATAACGGGAACAAATATCCTAGGCCACTCGAAGGATAGTTCTTATAGAATGTCTGGCCAGACTCAAATAAATAAATATGGGATATTGATGTTATTTGCACGAATAAGGCTATTCCATGGATCGAGAAACTATGGATTGGATATACGAGTTTGACTTGTATGTCTCGTGTCCAATCCGGATATGGAGGCAAAGGGATGAGACAATTACTTGTACAAGGTTGTCTAGATGACTATTCTATTAGTTGGCTAGAATGGATGTTTTGCTAGAAACCGCTCCATATTAGCAAAGAGTTGCTACCAACTAGATAGAACCTATAGGGTCACACGCTATATAGAGTTGTGCCAGATTTGGGAATTAATTAATTGGATTAATTAATTAGAAGGATCACTTTGCAAACCCTTGCAAACTTAGTAGGGACTAATTTGCAAGGAAGGGACTAAATTGAATTCTAGTTGGACTAGAATAAGTCCTTTAGGTAGTTAACAAGGAGTTGTTGGACTATATAAAGGACCCTCCTTCCTTCCTTCCTCATAACTTATGCTCTAGAGAGAACATAACAAGAGTGGGAGAGAACAAAGGAGAGAGAGCAAGCAACAAAGGAGGCCGACGCCCCCCTTGCCTCCGCCCTCGTCCCCGTCGGCCAAAAAGAAGGGCCGAGCCCCTTCTTTTGTCTCGTTTTGCGTGATTCCTTCACCCTCCTCTCATTCCGGGCTAGCACCAAGGAGATTGGAGATCTAGAAACAAATCTAGGCGTGGATCAACTATAGAGAATGTGACACTATTCGCGTTTGAAGTCATCAAGGAGAACCCAAAGGTGTGTTTATGATTTCTTGCCTTCACTATCGTTATGCATCTACACGTGTGATCCTTGGAGGGTTTTGCATGGTTGTTTGTTTGATTATGCTTCCGTTTGCGCGATCCATGAATCAAAACCCTACAGTACCCATCCTGAACGGGTCACGTCAGTTCTGTGTCAGTCTCCTCTTCTTCGAAAGAGCTCGGCCCCGAGCTATCTTCTGGGTACAGCGGCACATCGTCATGGAAATCGTACAGATCATCCTTATTGAAACTCTTGGAAATTCCCATGCTTTCCGGCAAGTCAACAATATATGCGTTGTCATTAATCCTCTTCACGATCTTGTAAGGCCCATACTTCTTCAGCTTTAACTTGCTGTAAGTACCCACTGGAAATCTCTCCTTGCGCAGGAACACCATTACATCGTCACCTTCTTGGAACACCTTAACCCGACGGTGTTTGTATGCAGCTGCCTTGTACTTCTCATTCTTGGACTGCAAAGCCTTCTGCACCTCCTCATGAACCCTCGTCACCTGCTCGGCCATCTTTTCTGCTGCATCGCTGGAACCTGAAACCTTTGGTAAAGTCACCAAATCAACCATATGACGCGGTGCAGTGATGTAGACAACAGCAAACGGTGACCTCCCAATGGCGGAATGCTCAGCACTGTTATATGCAAATTCTGCCTGTGCCAGAGCAATGTCCCACTGCTTTGGCCTATCCCCACAAATACAGATAATGAGATTCCCCAATGTGCGGTTTGTTACCTCTGTCTGTCCGTCCGTCTGTGGATGTGCAGTGGTACTCCTTTTCAGGGTTGTATCAAATAACTTCCACAAAGTGATCAAAAAGTGGCTGAGGAACTTTGTATCACGATCCGAAGTAATAGACAGGGGTACTCCATGAAGACGAACAACCTCGCGAAAGAATAAGCGAGCAATGCTGCTAGCATCCGATGTCTTTCGACACGGAATGAAGTGAGCCATCTTGGAGAATCGATCAACCACCACAAAAACAGAGTCTACTCCGCGTTGAGTCCTCGGAAGTCCCAACACAAAGTCCATAGAAAGATCCTCCCAAACTCCCTTGGGAACGGGCATTGGAGTATAGAGACCGGTGTTCTGAGATTGACCCTTAGAAACCTGACAGACATAACACTTACGCACATACTTACCCGCATCCTTCTTCAACTGCGGCCAGTAGAATCTCTCTTGAAGAGCTGCAATTGTCTTGTCACGTCCCAAATGGCCACTTAACCCGCTGTCATGCAATTCTCGAATTAGCTTTTCCCTTAAGGATGTTCGCGGCACGCACAAGCAGTTTCCTCGAAACAGATACCCACCATGAATGTGAAAATCTAGCACTGTGTGATCCAGGCTACACTTTTTCCACAGCTCTGAAAATTCTTCATCCTCTACATACAAGTCTTTCAGGAACTCAAATCCCACAACCTCGTGTGCCAGAGTGGTAAGCAACACAGCCCGACGACTAAGCGCATCGGCGACACGGTTCTGGGCTCCAGACTTATGTTTAATCACGAACGGGAACTTCTGTCAAAAGGTAGACCACCGGATGTGCATGTTATCAAGCTGTTTCAGACTGTTCAGATACTTCAACGCCTGATGATCACTGTACTGAACAAACTCCCGCTGAATCAAATAATGCTCCCAATGCTTTAGCGAACTACGGCATAAAACTCCTGATCATAAGTGCTCCACCGTTGTCTTGCTTCATTAAGCTTCTCGCTGAAGAAAGCCACAGGTCGGCCTTCTTGGGACAGGACCGCTCCAACGCCCACTCCACTAGCATCACATTCCACCTCGAACAGCTTCTCAAAACTAGGCAATGCTAGAACTGGTGCTGAGCATAGGCGCTCCTTGATGAGAGCGAAACTTTGCTCTGCTGCCTCTCCCCACAAGAACTTGCCTCTCTTCATGCACTCGGTGATGGGAGCCATGATCTTACTAAAATCTTTAATGAACCGGCGATAGAATGTAGCTAGTCCGTGGAAGCTACGAACTTCGCTAACGGTCTTCGGTGTGGGCCAGTCCCTGATTGCATGCACCTTCTCGTCGTCCACCTGAACACCTTGTGCTCCCACGACAAAGCCAAGGAACAATAGCTTGTCGGTCATGAAGGTGCACTTTTTGAGGTTGATGTACAGTTTGTCCTTCTGCAAAACAGTTAACACTGCCTCTACGTGTTGTACATGCTCATCCTCCGATCTACTGTAAATAAGTATTTCTTAAAAATAAACTACTACAAACTTTCCAATGTAGGGGCGAAGAACCTGGTTCATCAGACGCATGAAAGTGCTGTGCGCGTTGGACAAACCGAAAGGCATGACCAACCACTCGAACAAGCCATCCTTGGTCTTGAATGCAGTCTTCCACTCGTCCCCTGGCCTGATCCGAATCTGATGGTAGCCGCTGCGCAGGTCGATCTTGGAGAACACCTGAGACCCATCCAGCATGTCAATCATGTCATCCAACCGAGGGATAGGGAACCGGTACTTGATGGTGATTTTATTGATGGCCCTGCTATCCACACACATACGCCAACTTCAATCCTTCTTTGGAGCGAGAAGTGTAGGAACGGCACAAGGACTCATGCTCTCTCGAATGAAGCCCTTCTCGAGTAACTCCTGCACCTTCTCTTGTAGTATCTGGTTCTCCTTGGGACTCATTCGATAGTGCGGAAGGTTCGGTATGCTAGCTCCAGGAACAAGGTCAATATGGTGCTGTATGTCCCTCGTAGGCGGCAGGCTGTTTGGTAGGTCATCTGAGATCAACTCGCGAAATTGGTCCAGGAGGGACTGCAACTTCGCAGGCACAACACCTCCGCAAACATCGTCTTCCATGACCAGTGTCCGAACCATAAGGGAAAGCACGACCTTAGCTCTTCTCACTTCAGCTTCAAACACATGGGGTTTGTCCTCTACAACCAACAATGTCTCAGCCATTTGCTTAGGACGATTTACCCCAATCACAGGCACTTTAGGAGCCATAGCTATCTTGTGACCCGCCCATGTGAACACATACACGTTGTCGCGCCCACGATATGTCACATCAACATCAAACTGCCACAGCCTCCCAGTAGAATGTGGCTAGCATCCTTATCAATAACGTCACATAAAACTTCAGATTTGTAATGCCTACCAAAAGAAATCGGTACCTTACAAACCTCTGCGATCTTTACACTAGGACCCTTTTTGACCCACCCGATGGAGTAAGGGGATGGGTGTGGTTCTGTAGGCAGATTGAGGTGCTGGACCAGCTTTGAGGACACAAAGTTCTCACAGCTTCCGTTGTCGATGATCACCTGGCAGACCTTCTGGTTGACTGTGCACTCTGTCCTGAAGATCTTGTCCCTCTGCCCCTGATCTTCCTTGGCCAACAAAAGTCGCTGTATCACGAGGTTAACCCTCTCTAGGTTGTTCATCTCCTCCGTCCACTCCGCCTGATCGTATGGGTCCTCGCCTCCCGTGTACCCGAGAAGTTCGGGGTCATATTCTTCCTCCGCATAACCCTCATCTTCTTCAATCACGTTGTCCATCTTTCGGCACTGAGTCGACGTGTGCCCCGGTTGTCCACACTTGTAACACTTCCCTGCTCCTGGCTTGGCATAAGGGTTAGGGTTAGGGTTATTGGCACGAGGCGGTGATCGACTATGCTGCCCAGACGAACCGAGGGTTGTTCCGTCAGTGGCGCGACTAGGGGCCTGCTTGTAGGTCGTCGTAGTATCGTACGGGACATGGGTCTTGCTTGTCTCCTTGGAATCTTTCGAAGGGGTTTCTGAAGCGCCCCTCCTATAGAATCCAGTGCTCTGCTTCTCCATCAATTCAGCCTTTAGGGCTAGGTTATAGGCCTCCTCCACTGTCCATAGGGTTTGCAATCCGATCTTGTTCTTGATTGAGGGTTTCAGGCCGCCCATATATCTGGCTATCTTCTGGTGCACTGTCTCGTTCAATTGGTTTCGATCCGACAAACGAGTAAACTCAGAGGTATACTCGAAAACAGATCTAGTGCCCTGAACACAACTCTGGTAAAGCTGGAACAGGTACTGCTAATAATCAGGGGGAAGGAATCGCTCCAACAACAACTGCTTCATCCTCCTCCATGTTCTGACCGAACCCTTTCGCATCCGTGCACGCTTCGACTGTAGTTGGTCCCACCAAATAGCGGCGCCTCCCTTCAATTTGAAGGCTACAAGCCTCACCATCTTCTGCTCTGGGACCTCCATCATGTTCAAGAATCGCTCCACCTCCGAGATCCAATCCAAGAAGTCCTCCACTTGCAGGTTGCCATTGAAGCTGGCAACGTCAGTACTCATCCTGTAATCTTGGAGCAACTTGTTGGGACAAATTTCTTTGTCAAGCTCTTCCAGATCCTCCTCTGAAAGGTCAGAATCATCATCGAGTACAGGGGGTGTCCGTCCCCTCCCAGGAACCTCCATCGCACGGTGTTCAACAGGACGTTCGCGGGGAAACCTTTGAATGTTGTTCCTGCCGACGGCTGCTGTTGCACGTCTAGGGTTAAGAAGCTGCGCCAAGGACCCCTTGATCTCCTCGACTGCTGCGCGTACTCCTTCCAACCCTGCCTCCACAGCATCCAACCTGTGACCAACGTCACCGGCGTTGCCACTATCTTCGCTGTTGGCCATTGAACAAGGCGAGACCTCGCTCTCATACCACTTGACGCAGACTAGAAGCAAAAGAAAGTCAAACGACGTTCTTAGATAGGTAAAAGAGATCTCAAAAGCAGAGAAACTCGAAATTATAATTCAGAAGGGACAAACTGTCTTTGCTCGTAGGCTACATGCTGCTTAAATAGCAGAAATCCCTAATTAATGCCAAAAATAGTAAAAAATAAAAATATCCCAAAATCCTGCCACTAACTAAGGAAGAGATTCTAAGACAGTCCCAATTTGCTGAATCGCAAAAGGAGTTGTCAATCTCGAGTTATTACGCGATAAACTATTACCAAAAATAGTAAAGAAAACAGAAAAACTGCCATTTGACACCCTAAACGATCTCGGATCGCCGAAAACTGACGTTGGCAAGCGCCGGAGGCGCTTGGTTGTTTCTGTCTAGCGATTCTGCATCAAATAAGGGTGTACCCATCCTGAACGGGTCACGTCGGTTCTGCGTCAGTCTCCTCTTCTTCGAAAGAGCTTGGCCCCGAGCTATCTTCTGGGTACAGCGGCACATCGTCATGGAAATCGTACAGATCAGCCACATTGAAACTCTTGGAAATTCCCATGCTTTCCGGCAAGTCAACAATATATGCGTTGTCATTAATCCTCTTCACGATCTTGTAAGGCCCATACTTCTTCAGCTTTAACTTGCTGTAAGTACCCACTGGAAATCTCTCCTTGCGCAGGAACACCATTACATCGTCACCTTCTTGGAACACCTTAACCCGACGGTGTTTGTATGCAGCTGCCTTGTACTTCTCATTCTTGGACTGCAAAGCCTTCTGCACCTCCTCATGAACCCTCGTCACCTGCTCGGCCATCTTTTCTGCTGCATCGCTGGAACCTGAAACCTTTGGTAAAGTCACCAAATCAACCATATGACGCGGTGCAGTGATGTAGACAACAGCAAACGGTGACCTCCCAATGGCGGAATGCTCAGCACTGTTATATGCAAATTCTGCCTGTGCCAGAGCAATGTCCCACTGCTTTGGCCTATCCCCACAAATACAGCGAATGAGATTCCCCAATGTGCGGTTTGTTACCTCTGTCTGTCCGTCCGTCTGTGGATGTGCAGTGGTACTCCTTTTCAGGGTTGTATCAAATAACTTCCACAAAGTGATCCAAAAGTGGCTGAGGAACTTTGTATCACGATCCGAAGTAATAGACAGGGGTACTCCATGAAGACGAACAACCTCGCGAAAGAATAAGCGAGCAATGCTGCTAGCATCCGATGTCTTTCGACACGGAATGAAGTGAGCCATCTTGGAGAATCGATCAACCACCACAAAAACTGAGTCTACTCCGCGTTGAGTCCTCGGAAGTCCCAACACAAAGTCCATAGAAAGATCCTCCCAAACTCCCTTGGGAACGGGCAGTGGAGTATAGAGACCGGTGTTCTGAGATTGACCCTTAGAAACGTGACAGACATAACACTTACGCACATACTTACACGCATCCTTCTTCAACTGCGGCCAGTAGAATCTCTCTTGAAGAGCTGCAATTGTCTTGTCACATCCCAAATGGCCACTTAACCCGCTGTCATGCAATTCTCGAATTAGCTTTTTCCTTAAGGATGTTCGCGGCACGCACAAGCAGTTTCCTCGAAACAGATACCCACCATGAATGTGGAAATCTAGCACCGTGTGATCCAGGCTACACTTTTTCCACATCTCTGAAAAGTCTTCATCCTCTGCATACAAGTCTTTCAGGAACTCAAATCCCACAACCTCGTGTGCCAGAGTGGTAAGCAACACAGCCCGACGACTAAGCGCATCGGCAACACGGTTCTGGGCTCCAGACTTATGTTTAATCACGAACGGGAACTTCTGTAAAAAGGTAGACCACCGGATGTGCATGTTATCAAGCTGTTTCTGACTGTTCAGATACTTCAACGCCTGATGATCTATGTACAGAACAAACTCTCGCTGAATCAAATAATGCTCCCAATGCTTTAGCGCACGAACTACGGCATAAAACTCCTGATCATAAGTGCTCCACCGTTGTCTTGCTTCATTAAGCTTCTCCCTGAAGAAAGCCACTGCTCGGCCTTCTTGGGACAGGACCGCTCCAACGCCCACTCCACTAGCATCACATTCCACCTCGAACAGCTTCTCAAAACTAGGCAATGCTAGAACTGGTGCTGAGCATAGGCGCTCCTTGATGAGAGAGAAACTTTGCTCTGCTGCCTCTCCCCACAAGAACTTGCCTCTCTTCATGCACTCGGTGATGGGAGCCATGATCTTACTAAAATCTCTAATGAACCGGCGATAGAATGTAGCTAGTCCGTGGAAGCTACGAACTTCGCTAACGGTCTTCGGTGTGGGCCAGTCCCTGATTGCATGCACCTTCTCGTCGTCCACCTGAACACCTTGTGCTCCCACGACAAAGCCAAGGAACAATAGCTTGTCGGTCATGAAGGTGCACTTTTTGAGGTTGATGTACAGTTTGTCCTTCTATAAAACAGTTAACACTGCCTCTACGTGTTGTACATGCTCATCCTCCGATCTACTGTAAATAAGTATTTCTTAAAAATAAACTACTACAAATTTTCCATTGTAGGGGCGAAGAACCTGGTTCATAAGACGCATGAAAGTGCAAGGCGCGTTGGACAAACCGAAAGGCATGACCAACCACTCGAACAAGCCATCCTTGGTCATGAATGCAGTCTTCCACTCGTCCCCTGGCCTGATCCGAATCTGATGGTAGCCGCTGCGCAGGTCGATCTTGGAGAACACCTGAGACCCATCCAGCATGTCAAGCATGTCATCCAACGAGGGATAGGGAACCGGTAGTTGATGGTGATTTTATTGATGGCCCTGCTATCCACTCACAGACGCCAACTTTAATCCTTCTTTGGAGCGAGAAGTGTAGGAGCGGCACAAGGACTCATGCTCTCTCGAATGAAGCCCTTCTCGAGTAACTCCTGCACCTTCTCTTGCAGTATCTGGTTCTCCTTGGGACTCATTCGATAGTGCGGCAGGTTAGGTAAGCTAGCTCCAGGAACTAGGTCAATATGGTGCTGTATGTCCCTCATAGGCGGCAGGCTGTTTGCTAGGTCGTCTGAGATCAACTCGCGAAATTGGTCCAGGAGGGACTGCAACTTCGCAGGCACAACACCTCCGCAAACATCGTCTTCCATGACCAGTGTCCGAACCATAAGGGCAAGCACGACCTTAGCTCTTCTCACTTCAGCTTCAAACACATGGGGTTTGTCCTCTACAACCAACAATGTCTTAGCCATTTTCTTAGGCCGATTTACCCCAATCACAGGCACTTTAGGAGCCATAGCTATCTTGTGACCCGCCCATGTGAACACATACACGTTGTCGCGACCACGATATGTCACATCAACATCAAACTGCCACAGCCTCCCCAGTAGAATGTGGCTAGCATCCATATCAATAACGTCACATAAAACTTCATATTTGTAATGCCTACCAAAAGAAATCGGTACCTTACAAACCTCTGCGATCTTTACACTAGGACCCTTTTTGACCCACCCGATGGAGTAAGGGGATGGGTGTGGTTCTGTAGGCAGATTGAGGTGCTGGACCAGCTTTGAGGACACAAAGTTCTCACAGCTTCCGTTGTCGATGACCACCTGGCAGACCTTCTGGTTGACTGTGCACTCTGTTCTGAAAATCTTGTGCCTCTGCCCCTGATCTTCCTTGGCCAACGAAAGTCGCTGTATCACGAGGTTAACCCTCTCTAGGTTGTTCATCTCCTTCGTCCACTCCGCCTGATCGTATGGGTCCTCGCCTCCCGTGTACCCGAGAAGTTCGGGGTCATATTCTTCCTCCGCATAACCCTCATCTTCTTCAATCACGTTGGCCATCTTTCGGCACTGAGCCGACGTGCGCCCCGGTTGTCCACACTTGTAACACTTCCCTGCTCCTGGCTTGGCATAAGGGTTAGGGTTAGGGTTAATGGCACGAGGCGGTGGTCGACTATTCTGCCCAGACGAACCGAGGGTTGTTCTGTCAGGGGCGCGACTAGGGGCCTGCTTGTAGGTCGTCGTAGTATCGTACGGGACATGGGTCTTGCTTGTCTCCTTGGAATCTTTCGAAGGGATTTCTGAAGCGCCCCTCCTATAGAATCCAGTGCTCTGCTTCTCCATCAATTCAGCCTTTAGGGCTAGGTTATAGGCCTCCTCCACTGTCCATAGGGTTTGCAATCCGATCTTGTTATTGATTGAGGGTTTCAGGCCGCCCATATATCTGGCTATCTTCTGGTGCACTGTCTCGTTCAATTGGTTTCGATCCGACAAACGAGTAAACTCAGAGGTATACTCGAAAACAGATCTAGTGCCCTGAACACAACTCTGGTAAAGCTGGAACAGTTACTGCTCATAATCAGGGGGAAGGAATCGCTCCAACAACAACTGCTTCATCCTCCTCCATGTTCTAACCGGACCCTTTCGCATCCGTGCACGCTTCGACTTTAGTTGGTCCCACCAAACATCGGCGCCTCCCTTCAATTTTAAGGCTACAAGCCTCACCATCTTCTGCTCTGGGACCTCCATCATGTTCAAGAATCGCTCCACCTCCGAGATCCAATCCAAGAAGTCCTCCACTTGCAGTTTGCCATTGAAGCTGGCAACGTCAGTACTCATCCTGTAATCTTGGAGCAACTTGTTGGGACGAATTTCTTCGTCAAGCTCTTCCGGATCCTCCTCTGAAAGGTCAGAATCATCATCGAGTACAGGGGGTGTCCGTCCCCTCCCAGGAACCTCCATCGCACGGTGTTCAACAGGACGTTCGCGGGGCAACCTTTGAACGTTGTTCCTGCCGACGGCTGCTGTTGCACGTCTAGGGTTAAGAAGCTGCGCCAAGGACTCCTTGATCTCCTCGACTGCTGCGCGTACTCCTTCCAACCCTGCCTCCACAGCATCCAACCTGTGACCAACGTCACCGGCGTTGCCACTATCTTCGCTGTTGGCCATTGAACAAGGCGAGACCTCGCTCTGATACCACTTGACGCAGACTAGAAGCAAAAGAATGTCAAACGACGTTCTTAGATAGGTAAAAGAGATCTCAAAAGCAGAGAAACTCGAAATTATAATTCAGAAGGGAAAAACTGTCTTTGCCCGTAGGCTACATGCTGCTTAAATAGCAGAAAACCCTAATTACTGCCAAAAATAGTAAAAAATAAAAATATCCCAAAATCCTGCCACTAACTAAGGACGAGATTCTAAGACAGTCCCAATTTGCGGAATCGCAAAAGGAGTTGTCAATCTCGAGTTATTACGCGATAAACTATTACCAAAAATAGTAAAGAAAGCAAAAAAACTGCCATTTGACACCCTAAACGATCTCGGATCGCCGAAAACTGACGTTGGCAAGCGCTGGTTGTTTCTGTCTAGCGATTCTGCATCAAATAAGGGTGTACCCATCCTGAACGGGTCACGTCGGTTCTGCGTCAGTCTCCTCTTCTTCGAAAGTGCTCGGCCCCGAGCTATCTTCTGGGTACAGCGGCACATCGTCATGGAACTCGTACAGATCAGCCACATTGAAACTCTTGGAAATTCCCATGCTTTCCGGCAAGTCAACAATATATGCGTTGTCATTAATCCTCTTCACGATCTTGTAAGGCCCATACTTCTTCGGCTTTAACTTGCTGTAAGTACCCACTGGAAATCTCTCCTTGCGCAGGAACACCATTACATCGTCACCTTCTTGGAACACCTTAACCCGACGGTGTTTGTATGCAGCTGCCTTGTACTTCTCATTCTTGGACTGCAAAGCCTTCTGCACCTCCTCATGAACCCTCGTCACCTGCTCGGCCATCTTTTCTGCTGCATCGCTGGAACCTGAAACCTTTGGTAAAGTCACCAAATCAACCATATGACGCGGTGCAGTGATGTAGACAACAGCAAACGGTGACCTCCCAATGGCGAAATGCTCAGCACTGTTATATGCAAATTCTGCCTGGGCCAGAGCAATGTCCCACTGCTTTGGCCTATCCCCACAAATACAGCGAATGAGATTCCCCGATGTGCGGTTTGTTAACTCTGTCTGTCCGTCCGCCTGTGGATGTGCAGTGGTACTCCTTTTCAGGGTTGTATCAAATAACTTCCACAAAGTGATCCAAAAGTGGCTGAGGAACTTTGTATTACGATCAGAAGTAATAGACAGGGGTACTCCATGAAGACGAACAACCTCGGGAAAGAATAAGCGAGCAATGCTGCTAGCATCCGATGTCTTTCGACACAGAATGAAGTGAGCCATCTTGGAGAATCGATCAACCACCACAAAAACTGAGTCTACTCCACGTTGAGTCCTCGGAAGTCCCAACACAAAGTCCATAGAAAGATCCTCCCAAACTCCCTTGGGAACGGGCAGTGGAGTATAGAGACCGGTGTTCTGAGATTGACCCTTAGAAACCTGACAGACATAACACTTACGCACATACTTACCCGCATCCTTCTTCAACTGCGGCCAGTATAATCTCTCTTGAAGAGCTGAAATTGTCTTGTCACGTCCCAAATGGCCACTTAACCCGCTGTCATGCAATTCTCGAATTAGCTTTTCCCTTAAGGATGTTCGCGGCACGCACAAGCAGTTTCCTCGAAACAGATACCCACCATGAATGTGGAAATCTAGCACCGTGTGATCCAGGCTACACTTTTTCCACAGCTCTGAAAAGTCTTCATCCTCTTTATACAAGTCTTTCAAGAACTCAAATCCCACAACCTCGTGTGCCAAAGTGGTAAGCAACACAGCCCGACGACTAAGCGCATTGGCAACACGTTTCTGGGCTCCAGACTTGTGTTTAATCATGAACGGGAACTTCTGTAAAAAGGTAGACCACCGGATGTTCATTTTATCAAGCTGTTTCTGACTGTTCAGATACTTCAACGCCTGATGATCACTGTACAGAACAAACTCCCGCTGAATCAAATAATGCTCCCAATGCTTTAGCGCACGGACTACGGCATAAAACTCCTGATCATAAGTGCTCCACCGTTGTCTTGCTTCATTAAGCTTCTCGCTGAAGAAAGCCACTGGTCCGCCTTCTTGGGACAGGACCGCTCCAACGCCCACTCCACTTGCATCACATTCCACCTTGAACAGCTTCTCAAAACTAGGCAATGCTAGAACTGGTGCTGAGCATAGGCGCTCCTTGATGAGAGCGAAACTTTGCTCTGCTGCCTCTCCCTACAAGAACTTTCCTCTCTTCATGCACTCGGTGATGGGTGCCATGATCTTACTAAAATCTCTAATGAACCGGCGATAGAATGTAGCTAGTCCGTGGAAGCTACGAACTTCGCTAACGGTCTTCGGTGTGGGCCAGTCCCTGATTGCATGCACCTTCTCTTCGTCCACCTGAACACCTTGTGCTCCCACGACAAAGCCAAGGAACAATAGCTTGTCGGTCATGAAGGTGCACTTTTTGAGGTTGATGTACAGTTTGTCCTTCAGCAAAACAGTTAACACTGCCTCTACGTGTTGTACATGCTCATCCTCCGATCTACTGTAAATAAGTATATCATCAAAATAAACTACTACAAACTTTCCAATGTAGGGGCGAAGAACCTGGTTCATCAGACGCATGAAAGTGCTGGACGCGTTGGACAAACCGAAAGGCATGACCAACCACTCGAACAAGCCATCCTTGGTCTTGAATGCAGTCTTCCACTCGTCCCCTGGCCTGATCCGAATCTGATGGTAGCCGCTGCGCAGGTCGATCTTGGAGAACACCTGAGACCCATCCAGCATGTCAAGCATGTCATCCAACCGAGGGATAGGGAACCGGTACTTGATGGTGATTTTATTGATGGCCCTGCTATCTACACACATACGCCAACTTCCATCCTTCTTTGGAGCGAGAAGTGTAGGAACGGCACAAGGACTCATGCTCTCTCGAATGAAGCCCTTCTCGAGTATCTCCTGCACCTTCTCTTGCAGTATCTGGTTCTCCTTGGGACTCATTCGATAGTGTGGCAGGTTCGGTAAGCTAGCTCCAGGAACTAGGTCAATATGGTGCTGTGTGTCCCTCATAGTCGGCAGGCTGTTTGGTAGGTCGTCAGAGATCAACTCGCGAAATTGGTCCAGGAGGGACTGCAACTTCGCAGGCACAACACCTCCGCAAACATCGTCTTCCATGACCAGTGTCCGAACCATAAGGGCAAGCACGACCTTAGCTCTTCTCACTTCAGCTTCAAACACATGGGGTTTGTCCTCTACAACCAACAATGTCTCAGCCATTTTCTTAGGCCGATTTACCCCAATCGCAGGCACTTTAGGAGCCATAGCTATCTTGTGACCCTCCCATGTGAACACATACACGTTGTCGCGACCACGATATGTCACATCAACATCAAACTGCCACGGCCTCCCCAGTAGAATGTGGCTAGCATCCATATCAATAGCGTCACATAAAACTTCAGATTTGTAATGCCTACCAAAAGAAATCGGTACCTTACAAACCTCTGCGATCTTTACACTAGGACCCTTTTTGACCCACCCGATGGAGTAAGGGGATGGGTGTGGTTCTGTAGGCAGATTGAGGTGCTGGACCAGCTTTGAGGACATAAAGTTCTCACAGCTTTCGTTGTCGATGATCACCTGGCAGACCTTCTGGTTGACTGTGCACTCTGTCCTGACGATCTTGTGCCTCTGCCCCTGATCTTCCTTGGCCAACAAAAGTCGCTGTATCACGAGGTTAACCCTCTCTAGGTTGTTCATCTCCTCCGTCCACTCCGCCTGATCGTATGGGTCCTCGCCTCCCGTGTACCCGAGAAGTTCGGGGTCATATTCTTCCTCCGCATAACCCTCATCTTCTTCAATAACGTTGGCCATCTTTCGGCACTGAGCCGACGTGTGCCCCGGTTGTCCACACTTGTAACACTTCCCTGCTCCTGGCTTGGCATAAGGGTTAGGGTTAGGGTTACTGGCACGAGGCGGTGGTCGGCAATTCTGCCCAGATGAACCGAGGGTTGTTCCGTAAGGGGCGCGAATAGGGGCCTGCTTGTAGGTCGTCGTAGTATCGTACGGGACATGGGTCTTGCTTGTCTCCTTGGAATCTTTCGAAGGGATTTCTGAAGCGCCCCTCCTATAGAATCCAGTGCTCTGCTTCTCCATCAATTCAGCCTTTAGGGCTAGGTTATAGGCCTCCTCCACTGTCCATAGGGTTTGCAATCCGATCTCGTTCTTGATTGAGGGTTTCAGGCCGCCCATATATCTGGCTATCTTCTGGTGCACTGTATCGTTCAATTGGTTTCGATCCGACAAACGAGTAAACTCAGAGGTATACTCGAAAACAGATCTAGTGCCCTGAACACAACTCTGGTAAAGCTGGAACAGGTACTGCTCATAATCAGGGGGAAGGAATCGCTCCAACAACAACTGCATCATCCTCCTCCATGTTCTGACCGGACCCTTTCGCATCCGTGCACGCTTCGACTGTAGTTGGTCGCCCCAAACAGCGGCGCCTCCCTTCAGTTTGAAGGCTACAAGCCTCACCATCTTCTGCTCTGGGACCTCCATCATGTTCAAGAATCGCTCCACCTCCGAGATCCAATCCAAGAAGTCCTCCACTTGCAGGTTGCCATTGAAGCTGCCAACATCAGTACTCATCCTGTAATCTTGGAGCAACTTGTTGGGACGAATTTCTTCGTCAAGCTCTTCCAGATCCTCCTCCGAAAGGTCAGAATCATCATCGAGTACAGGGGGTGTCCATCCCCTCCCAGGAACCTCCATCGCACGGTGTTCAACAGGACGTTCGCGGGGCAACCTTTGAACGTTGTTCCTGCCGACGGCTGCTGTTGCACGTCTAGGGTGAAGAAGCTGCGCCAAGGACTCCTTGATCTCCTCGACTGCTGCGCGTACTCCTTCCAACCCTGCCTCCACAGCATCCAACCTGTGACCAACGTCACCGGCGTTGCCACTATCTTCGCTGTTGGCCATTGAACAAGGCGAGACCTCGCTCTAATACCACTTGACGCAGACTAGAAGCAAAAGAAAGTCAAACGACGTTCTTAGATAGGTAAAAGAGATCTCAAAAGCAGAGAAACTCGAAATTATAATTCAGAAGGGAAAAACTGTCTTTGCCCGTAGGCTACATGCTGCTTAAATAGCAGAAAACCCTAATTACTGCCAAAAATAGTAAAAAATAAAAATATCCCAAAATCCTGCCACTAACTAAGGACGAGATTCTAAGACAGTCCCAATTTGCGGAATCGCAAAAGGAGTTGTCAATCTCGAGTTATTACGCGATAAACTATTACCAAAAATAGTAAAGAAAACAGAAAAACTGCCATTTGACACCCTAAACGATCTCGGATCGCCGAAAACTGACGTTGGCAAGCGCCGGAGGCGCTTGGTTGTTTCTTTCTAGCGATTCTGTATCAAATAAGGGTGTACCCATCCTGAACGGGTCACGTCGATTCTGCGTCAGTCTCCTCTTCTTCGAAAGAGCTCGGCCCCGAGCTATCTTCTGGGTACAGCGGCACATCGTCATGGAACTCGTACAGATAAGCCACATTGAAACTCTTGGAAATTCCCTAGCTTTCCGGCAAGTCAACAATATATGCATTGTCATTAATCCTCTTCACGATCTTGTTAGGCCCATACTTCTTCGGCTTTAACTTGCTGTAAGTACCCGCTGGAAATCTCTCCTTGCGCAGGAACACCATTACATCGTCACCTTCTTGGAACACCTTAACCCGACGTTGTTTGAATGCAGCTGCCTTGTACTTCTCATTCTTGGACTGCAAAGCCTTCTGCACCTCCTCATGAACCCTCGTCACCTGCTCGGCCATCTTTTCTGCTGCATCGCTGGAACCTGAAACCTTTGGTAAAGTCACCAAATCAACCATATGACGCGGTGTAGTTATGTAGACAACAGCAAACGGTGACCTCCCAATGGCGGAATGCTCAGCACTGTTATATGCAAATTCTGCCTGTGCCAGAGCAATGTCCCACTGCTTTGGCCTATCCCCACAAATACAGCGAATGAGATTCCCCAATGTGCGGTTTGTTACCTCTGTTTGTCCGTCCGTCTGTGGATGTGTAGTGGTACTCCTTTTCAGGGTTTTATCAAATAACTTCCACAAAGTGATCCAAAAGTGGCTGAGGAACTTTGAATCAGGATCCGAAGTAATAGACAAGGGTACTCCATGAAGACGAACAACCTCGCGAAAGAATAAGCGAGCAATGCTGCTAGCATCCGATGTCTTTCGACACGGAATGAAGTGAGCCATCTTGGAGAATCGATCAACCACCACAAAAACTGAGTCTACTCCGCGTTGAGTCCTCGGAAGTCCCAACACAAAGTCCATAGAAAGGTCCTCCCAAACTCCCTTGGGAACGGGCAGTGGAGTATAAAGACCGGTGTTCTGAGATTGACCCTTGGAAACCTGACAGACAAAACACTTACGCACATACTTACCCGCATCCTTCTTCAACTGCGGCCAGTAGAATCTCTCTTGAAGAGCTGCAATTGTCTTGTCACGTCCCAAATGGCCACTTAACCCGCTGTCATGCAATTCTCGAATTAGCTTTTCCCTTAAGGATGTTCGCGGCACGCACAAGCAGTTTCCTCGAAACAGATACCCACCATGAATGTGGAAACCTAGCACCGTGTGATCGAGGCTACACTTTTTCCACAGCTCTGAAAAGTCTTCATCCTCTGCATACAAGTCTTTCAGGAACTCAAATCCCACAACCTCGTGTGCCAGAGTGGTAAGCAACACAGCCCGACGACTAAGCGCATCGGCAACACGGTTCTGGGCTCCAGACTTGTGTTTAATCACGAACGGGAACTTCTGTAAAAAGGTAGACCACCGGATGTGCATGTTATCAAGCTGTTTCTGACTGTTCAGATACTTCAACGCCTGATGATCACTGTACAGAACAAACTCTCGCTGAATCAAATAATGCTCCCAATGCTTTAGCGCACGGACTACGGCATAAACTCCTGATCATAAGTGCTCCACCGTTGTCTTGCTTCATTAAGCTTCTCGCTGAAGAAAGCCACTGGTCGTCCTTCTTGGGACAGGACCGCTCCAACGCCCACTCCACTAGCATCACATTCCACCTCAAACAGCTTCTCAAAACTAGGCAATGCTAGAACTGGTGCTGAGCATAGGCGCTCCTTGATGAGAGCGAAACTTTGCTCTGCTGCCTCTCCCCACAAGAACTTTCCTCTCTTCATGCACTCGGTGATGGGAGCCATGATCTTACTAAAATCTCTAATGAACCGGCGATAGAATGTAGCTAGTCCGTGGAAGCTACGAACTTCGCTAACGGTCTTCGGTGTGGGCCAGTCCCTGATTGCATGCACCTTCTCGTCGTCCACCTGAACACCTTGTGCTCCCACGACAAAGCCAAGGAACAATAGCTTGTCGGTCATGAAGGTGCACTTTTTGAGGTTGATGTACAGTTTGTCCTTCTGCAAAACAGTTAACACTGCCTCTACGTGTTGTACATGCTCATCCTCCGATCTACTGTAAATAAGTATATCATCAAAATAAACTACTACAAACTTTCCAATGTAGGGGCGAAGAACCTGGTTCATCAGACGCATGAAAGTGATGGGCGCGTTGGACAAACCGAAAGGCATGACCAACCACTCGAACAAGCCATCCTTGGTCTTGAATGCAGTCTTCCACTCGTCCCCTGGCCTTATCCGAATCTGATGGTAGCCGCTGCGCAGGTCGATCTTGGAGAACACCTGAGACCCATCCAGCATGTCAAGCATGTCATCCAACCGAGGGATAGGGAACCGGTACTTGATGGTGATTTTATTGATGGCCCTGCTATCCACACACATACGCCAACATCTATCCTTCTTTGGAGCGAGAAGTGTAGGAACGGCACAAGGACTCATTCTCTCTCGAATGAAGCCCTTCTCGAGTAACTCCTGCACCTTCTCTTGCAGTATCTTGTTCTCCTTGGGACTCATTCGATAGTGCGGAAGGTTCGGTAAGCTAGCTCCAGGAACTAGGTCAATATGGTGCTGTATGTCCCTCATAGGCGGCAGGCTGTTTGGTAGGTCGTCTGAGATCAACTCGCGAAATTGGTCCAGGAGGGACTGCAACTTCGCAGGCACAACACCTCCGCAAACATCGTCTTCCATGACCAGTGTCCGAACCATAAGGGCAAGCACGACCTTAGCTCTTCTCACTTCAGCTTCAAACACATTGGGTTTGTCCTCTACAACCAACAATGTCTCAGCCATTTGCTTAGGCCGATTTACCCCAATCACAGGCACTTTAGGAGCCATAGCTATCTTGTGACCCGCCCATGTGAACACATACACGTTGTCGCGACCACGATATGTCACATCAACATCAAACTGCCACGGCCTCCCCAGTAGAATGTGGCTAGCATCCATATCAATAACGTCACATAAAACTTCAGATTTGTAATGCCTACCAAAAGAAATCGGTACCTTACAAACCTCTGCGATCTTTACACTAGGACCCTTTTTGACCCACCCGATGGAGTAAGGGGATGGGTGTGGTTCTGTAGGCAGATTGAGGTGCTGGACCAGCTTTGAGGACACAAAGTTCTCACAGCTTCCGTTGTCGATGATAACCTGGCAGACCTTCTGGTTGACTGTGCACTCTGTCCTGAAGATCTTGTGCCTCTGCCCCTGATCTTCCTTGGCCAACAAAAGTCGCTGTATCACGAGGTTAACCCTCTCTAGGTTGTTCATCTCCTCCGTCCACTCCGCCTGATCGTATGGGTCCTCGCCTCCCGTGTACCCGAGAAGTTCGGGGTCATATTCTTCCTCCGCATAACCCTCATCTTCTTCAATCACGTTGGCCATCTTTCGGCACTGAGCCGACGTGTGCCCCGGTTGTCCACACTTGTAACACTTCCCTGCTCCTGGCTTGGCATAAGGGTTAGGGTTAGGGTTACAAGCACGAGGCGGTGGTCGACTATTCTGCCCAGACGAACCGAGGGTTGTTCCGTCAGGGGCGCGACTAGGGGCCTGCTTGTAGGTCTTCGTAGTATCGTACGGGACATGGGTCTTGCTTGTCTCCTTGGAATCTTTCGAAGGGGTTTCTGAAGCGCCCCTCCTATAGAATCCAGTGCTCTGCTTCTCCATCAATTCAGCCTTTAGGGCTAGGTTATAGGCCTCCTCCACTGTCCATAGGGTTTGCAATCCGATCTTGTTCTTGATTGAGGGTTTCAGGCCGCCCATATATCTGGCTATCTTCTGGTGCACTGTCTCGTTCAATTGGTTTCGATCCGACAAACGAGTAAACTCAGAGGTATACTCGAAAACAGATCTAGTGCCCTGAACACAACTCTGGTAAAGCTGGAACAGGTACTGCTCATAATCAGGGGGAAGGAATCGCTCCAACAACAACTGCTTCATCCTCCTCCATGTTCTGACCGGACCCTTTCGCATTCGTGCACGCTTCGACTGTAGTTGGTCCCACCAAACAGCGGCGCCTCCCTTCAATTTGAAGGCTAAAAGCCTCACCATCTTCTGCTCTGGGACCTCCATCATGTTCAAGAATCGCTCCACCTCCGAGATCCAATCCAAGAAGTCCTCCACTTGCAGGTTGCCATTGAAGCTGGAAACGTCAGTACTCATCCTGTAATCTTGGAGCAACTTGTTGGGACGAATTTCTTCGTCAAGCTCTTCCAGATCCTCCTCTGAAAGGTCAGAATCATCATCGAGTATAGGGGGTGTCCGTCCCCTCCCAGGAACCTCCATCGCACGGTGTTCAACAGGACGTTCGCGGGGCAACCTTTGAACGTTGTTCCTGCCGACGGCTGCTGTTGCACGTCTAGGGTTAAGAAGCTGCGCCAAGGACTCCTTGATCTCCTCGACTGCTGCGCGTACTCCTTCCAACCCTGCCTCCACAGCATCCAACCTGTGACCAACGTCACCGGCGTTGCCACTATCTTCGCTGTTGGCCATTGAACAAGGCGAGACCTCGCTCTAATACCACTTGACGCAGACTAGAAGCAAAAGAAAGTCAAACGACGTTCTTAGATAGGTAAAAGAGATCTCAAAAGCAGAGAAACTCGAAATTATAATTCAGAAGGGAAAAACTGTCTTTGCCCGTAGGCTACATGCTGCTTAAATAGCAGAAAACCCTAATTACTGCCAAAAATAGTAAAAAATAAAAATATCCCAAAATCCTGCCACTAACTAAGGACGAGATCTAAGACAGTCCCAATTTGCGGAATCGCAAAAGGAGTTGTCAATCTCGAGTTATTACGCGATAAACTATTACCAAAAATAGTAAAGAAAACAGAAAAACTGCCATTTGACACCCTAAACGATCTCGGATCGCCGAAAACTGACGTTGGCAAGCGGCGAAGGCGCTTGGTTGTTTCTAGCTAGCGATTCTGCATCAAATAAGGGTGTACCCATCCTGAACGGGTCACGTCGGTTCTGCGTCAGTCTCCTCTTCTTCGAAAGAGCTCGGCCCCGAGCTATCTTCTGGGTACAGCGACACATCGTCATGGAACTCGTAAAGATCAGCCACATTGAAACTCTTGGAAATTCCCATGCTTTCCGGCAAGTCAACAATATATGCGTTGTCATTAATCCTCTTCACGATCTTGTAAGGCCCATACTTCTTCGGCTTTAACTTGCTGTAAGTACCCACTGGAAATCTCTCCTTGCGCAGGAACACCATTACATCGTCACCTTCTTGGAACACCTTAACCCCACGGTGTTTGTATGCAGCTGCCTTGTACTTCTCATTCTTGGACTGCAAAGCCTTCTGCACCTCCTCATGAACCCTCGTCACCTGCTCGGCCATCTTTTCTGCTGCATCGCTGGAACCTGAAACCTTTGGTAAAGTCACCAAATCAACCATATGACGCGGTGCAGTGATGTAGACAACAGCAAACGGTGACCTCCCAATGGCGGAATGCTCAGCACTGTTATATGCAAATTCTGCCTGTGCCAGAGCAATGTCCAACTGCTTTGGCCTATCCCCACAAATACAGTGAATGAGATTCCCCAATGTGCGGTTTGTTACCTCTGTCTGTCCGTCCGTCTGTGGATGTGCAGTGGTACTCCTTTTCAGGGTTGTATCAAATAACTTCCACAAAGTGATCTAAAAGTGGCTGAGGAACTTTGTATCACGATCCGAAGTAATAGACAGGGGTACTCCATGAAGACCTCGCGAAAGAATAAGCGAGCAATGCTGCTAGAATCCGATGTCTTTCGACACGGAATGAAGTGAGCCATCTTGGAGAATCGATCAACCACCACAAAAACTGAGTCTACTCCGCGTTGAGTCCTCGGAAGTCCCAACACAAAGTCCATAGAAAGATCCTCCCAAACTCCCTTGGGAACGGGCAGTGGAGTATAGAGACCGGTGTTCTGAGATTGACCCTTAGAAACCTGACAGACATAACACCTACGCACATACTTACCCGCATCCTTCTTCAACTGCGGCCAGTAGAATCTCTCTTGAAGAGCTGCAATTGTCTTGTCACGTCCCAAATGGCCACTTAACCCGCTGTCATGCAATTCTCGAATTAGCTTTTCCCTTAAGGATGTTCGCGGCACGCACAAGCAGTTTCCTCGAAACAGATACCCACCATGAATGTGGAAATCTAGCACCGTGTGATCCAGGCTACAATTTTTCCACATATCTGAAAAGTCTTCATCCTCTGCATACAAGTCTTTCAAGAACTCAAATCCCACAACCCCGTGTGCCAGAGTGGTAAGCAACACAGCCCGACGACTAAGCACATCGGCAACACGATTCTGGGCTCCAGACTTGTGTTTAATCACGAATGGGAACTTCTGTAAAAAGGTAGACCACCGGATGTGCATTTTATCAAGCTGTTTCTGACTGTTCAGATACTTCAACGCCTGATGATCACTGTACAGAACAAACTCCCGCTGAATCAAATAATGCTCCCAATGCTTTAGCGCACGGACTACGGCATAAAATTCTTGATCATAAGTGCTCCACCGTTGTCTTGCTTCATTAAGCTTCTCGCTGAAGAAAGCCACTGGTCGGCCTTCTTGGGACAGGACCGCTCCAACGCCCACTCCACTAGCATCACATTCCACCTCGAACAGCTTCTCAAAACTAGGCAATGCTAGAACTGGTGCTGAGCATAGGCGCTCCTTAATGAGAGCGAAACTTTGCTCTGCTGCCTCTCCCCACAAGAACTTGCCTCTCTTCATGCACTCGGTGATGGGAGCAATGATCTTACTAAAATCTCTAATGAACCGGCGATAGAATGTAGCTAGTCCGTGGAAGCTACGAACTTTGCTAACGGTCTTCGGTGTGGGCCAGTCCCTGATTGCATGCACCTTCTCGTCGTCCACCTGAACACCTTGTGCTCCCACGACAAAGCCAAGGAACAATAGCTTGTCGGTCATGAAGGTGCACTTTTTGAGGTTGATGTACAGTTTGTCCTTCTGCAAAACAGTTAACACTGCCTCTACGTGTTGTACATGCTCATCCTCCGATCTACTGTAAATAAGTATATCATCAAAATAAACTACTAAAAACTTTCCAATGTAGGGGCGAAGAACCTGGTTCATCAGACACATGAAAGTGCTGGGCGCGTGGGACAAACCGAAAGGCATGACCAACCACTCGAACAAGCCATCCTTCGTCTTGAATGCAGTCTTCCACTCGTCCCCTGGCCTGATCCGAATCTGATGGTAGCCGCTACGCAGGTCGATCTTGGAGAACACCTGATACCCATCCAGCATGTCAAGCATGTCATCCAACCGAGGGATAGGGAACCGGTACTTGATGGTGATTTTATTGATGGCCCTGCTATCCACACACATACGCCAACTTCCATCCTTCTTTGGAGCGAGAAGTGTAGGAACGGCACAAGGACTCATGCTCTCTCGAATGAAGCCCTTCTCGAGTAACTCCTGCACCTTCTCTTGCAGTATCTGGTTCTCCTTGGGACTCATTCGATAGTGCGGCAGGTTCGGTAAGCTAGCTCCAGGAACTAGGTTAATATGGTGCTGTATGTCCCTCATAGGCGGCAGGCTGTTTGGTAGGTCGTCTGAGATCAACTCGCGAAATTGGTCCAGGAGGGACTGCAACTTCGCAGGCACAACACCTCCGCAAACATCGTCTTCCATGACCAGTGTCCGAACCATAAGGGCAAGCACGACCTTAGCTCTTCTCACTTCAGCTTCAAACACATAGGGTTTGTCCTCTACAACCAACAATGTCTCAGCCATTTGCTTAGGCCGATTTACCCCAATCACAGGCACTTTAGGAGCCATAGCTATCTTGTGACCCGCCCATGTGAACACATACACGTTGTCGCGACCACGATATGTCACATCAACATCAAACTGCCACGGCCTCCCCAGTAGAATGTGGCTAGCATCCATATCAATAACGTCAAATAAAACTTCAGATTTGTAATGCCTACCAAAAGAAATCGGTACCTTACAAACCTCTGCGATCTTTACACTAGGACCCTTTTTGACCCACCCGATGGAGTATGGGGATGGGTGTGGTTCTGTAGGCAGATTTAGGTGCTGGACCAGCTTTGAGGACACAAAGTTCTCACAGCTTCAGTTGTCGATGATCACCTGGCAGACCTTCTGGTTGACTGTGCACTCTGTCCTGAAGATCTTGTGCCTCTGCCCCTGATCTTCCTTGGCCAACAAAACTCGCTGTATCACGAGGTTAACCCTCTCTAGGTTGTTCATCTCCTCCGTCCACTCCACCTGATCGTATGGGTCCTCGCCTCTCGTGTACCCGAGAAGTTCGGGGTCATATTCTTCCTCCGCATAACCCTCATCTTCTTCAATCACGTTTGCCATCTTTCGGCACTGAGCCGACGTGTGCCCCGGTTGTCCACACTTGTAACACTTCCCTGCTCCTTGCTTGGCATAAGGGTTAGGGTTAGGGTTACTGGCACGAGGCGGTGGTCGACTATTCTGCCCAGACGAACCGAGGGTTGTTCCGTCAGGGGCGCGACTAGGGGCCTGCTTGTAGGTCGTCGTAGTATCGTACGGGACATGGGTCTTGCTTGTCTCCTTGGAATCTTTCGAAGGGGTTTCTGAAGCGCCCCTCCTATAGAATCCAGTGCTCTGATTCTCCATCAATTCAGCCTTTAGGGCTAGGTTATAGGCCTCCTCCACTGTCCATAGGGTTTGCAATCCGATCTTGTTCTTGATTGAGGGTTTCAGGCCGCCCATATATCTGGCTATCTTCTGGTGCACTGTCTCGTTCAATTGGTTTCGATCCGACAAACGAGTAAACTCAGAGGTATACTCGAAAACAGATCTAGTGCCCTGAACACAACTCTGGTAAAGCTGGAACAGGTACTGCTCATAATCAGGGGGAAGGAATCGCTCCAACAACAACTGCTTCATCCTCCTCCATGTTCTGACCGGACCCTTTCGCATCCGTGCACGCTTCGACTGTAGTTGGTCCCACCAAACAGCGGCGCCTCCCTTCAATTTGAAGGCTACAAGCCTCACCATCTTCTTCTCTGGGACCTCCATCATGTTCAAGAATCGCTCCAACTCCGAGATCCAATCCAAGAAGTCCTCCACTTGCAGGTTGCCATTGAAGCTGGCAACGTCAGTACTCATCCTGTAATTTTGGAGCAACTTGTTGGGACGAATTTCTTCGTCAAGCTCTTCCAGATCCTCCTCTGAAAGGTCAAAATCATCATCGAGTACAGGGGGTGTCCGTCCCCTCCCAGGAACCTCCATCGCACGGTGTTCAACAGGACGTTCGCGGGGCAACCTTTGAACGTTGTTCCTGCCGACGGCTGCTGTTGCACGTCTAGGGTTAAGAAGCTGCGCCAAGGACTCCTTGATCTCCTCGACTGTTGCGCGTACTCCTTCCAACCCTGCCTCCACAGCATCCAACCTGTGAC
This sequence comes from Linanthus parryae, assembly GCA_023055425.1. NCBI lineage: Eukaryota > Viridiplantae > Streptophyta > Magnoliopsida > Ericales > Polemoniaceae > Linanthus > Linanthus parryae. The sequence goes on from JALGPY010000001.1 coordinate 88,036,688, forward strand.
CAACGTCACCGGCGTTGCCACTATCTTCGCTGTTGGCCATTGAACAAGGCGAGACCTCGCTCTGATACCACTTGACGCAGACTAGAAGCAAAAGAAAGTCAAACGACGTTCTTAGATAGGTAAAAGAGATCTCAAAAGCAGAGAAACTCGAAATTATAATTCAGAAGGGAAAAACTGTCTTTGCCCGTAGGCTACATGCTGCTTAAATAGCAGAAAACCCTAATTACTGCCAAAAATAGTAAAAAATAAAAATATCCCAAAATCCTGCCACTAACTAAGGACGAGATTCTAAGACAGTCCCAATTTGCGGAATCGCAAAAGGAGTTGTCAATCTCGAGTTATTACGCGATAAACTATTACCAAAAATAGTAAAGAAAACAGAAAAACTGCCATTTGACACCCTAAACGATCTCGGATCGCCGAAAACTGACGTTGGCAAGCGCCGGAGGTTGTTTCTGTCTAGCGATTCTGCATCAAATAAGGGTGTACCCAACCTGAACGGGTCACGTCGGTTCTGCGTCAGTCTCCTCTTCTTCGAAAGAGCTCGGCCCCGAGCTATCTTCTGGGTACAGCGGCACATCGTCATGGAACTCGTACAGATTAGCCACATTGAAACTCTTGGAAATTCCCATGCTTTCCGGCAAGTCAACAATATATGCGTTGTCATTAATCCTCTTCACGATCTTGTAAAGCACATACTTCTTCGGCTTTAACTTGCTGTAAGTACCCACTGGAAATCTCTCCTTGCGCAGGAACACCATTACATCGTCACCTTCTTGGAACACCTTAACCCGACGTTGTTTGTATGCAGCTGCCTTGTACTTCTCATTCTTGGACTGCAAAGCCTTTTGCACCTCCTCATGAACCCACGTCACCTGCTCGGCCATCTTTTCTGCTGCATCGCTGGAACCTGAAACCTTTGGTAAAGTCACCAAATCAACCATATGACGCGGTGCAGTGATGTAGACAACAGCAAACGGTGACCTCCCAATGGCGGAATGCTCAGCACTGTTATATGCAAATTCTGCCTGTGCCAGAGCAATGTCCCACTGCTTTGGCCTATCCCCACAAATACAGCGAATGAGATTCCCCAATGTGCGGTTTGTTACCTCTGTCTGTCCGTCCGTCTGTGGATTTGCAGTGGTACTCCTTTTCAGGGTTGTACCAAATAACTTCCAAAAAGTGATCCAAAAGTTCCTGAGGAACTTTGTATCACGATCCGAAGTAATAGACAGAGGTACTCCATGAAGACGAACAACCTCGCGAAAGAATAAGCGAGCAATGCTGCTAGCATCCGATGTCTTTCGACACGGAATGAAGTGAGCCATCTTGGAGAATCGATCAACCACCACAAAAACTGAGTCTACTCCGCGTTGAGTCCTCGGAAGTCCCAACACAAAGTCCATAGAAAGATCCTCCCAAACTCCCTTGGGAACGGGCAGTGGAGTATAGAGACCGGTGTTCTGAGATTGACCCTTAGAAACTTGACAGACATAACACTTACGCACATACTTACCCGCATCCTTCTTCAACTGCGGCCAGTAGAATCTCTCTTGAAGAGCTGCAATTGTCTTGTCACGTCCCAAATGGCCACTTAACCCGCTGTCATGCAATTCTCGAATTACCTTTTCCCTTAAGGATGTTCGCGGCACGCACAAGCAGTTTCCTCGAAACAGATACCCACCATGAATGTGGAAATCTAGCACTGTGTGATCCAGGCTACACTTTTTCCACAGCTCTGAAAAGTCTTCATCCTCTGCATACAAGTCTTTCAGGAACTCAAATCCCATAACCTCGTGTGCCAGAGTGGTAAGCAACACAGCCCGACGACTAAGCGCATCGGCAACACGGTTCTGGGCTCTAGACTTGTGTTTAATCACGAACGGGAACTTCTGTAAAGAGGTAGACCACCGGATGTGCATGTTATCAAGCTGTTTCTGACTGTTCAGATACTTCAACACCTGATGATCACTGTACAGAACAAACTCCCGCTGAATCAAATAATGCTCCCAATGCTTTAGCGCACGGACTACGGCATAAAACTCCTGATCATAAGTGCTCCACCGTTGTCTTGCTTCATTAAGCTTCTCGCTGAAGAAAGCCACTGGTCGGCCTTCTTGGGACAGGACCGCTCCAACGCCCATTCCACTAGCATCACATTCCACCTCGAACAGCTTCTCAAAACTAGGCAATGCTAGAACTGGTGCTGAGCATAGGCGCTCATTGATGAGAGTGAAACTTTGCTCTGCTGCCTCTCCCCACAAGAACTTGCCTCTCTTCATGCACTCGGTGATGGGAGCCATGATCTTACTAAAATCTCTAATGAACCGGCGATAGAATGTAGCTAGTCCGTGGAAGCTACGAACTTCGCTAACGGTCTTCGGTGTCGGCCAGTCCCTGATTGCATGCACCTTCTCGTCGTCCACCTGAACACCTTGTGCTCCCACAACAAAGCCAAGGAACAATAGCTTGTCGGTCATGAAGGTGCACTTTTTGAGGTTAATGTACAGTTTGTCCTTCTGCAAAACAGTTAACACTGCCTCTACGTGTTGTACATGCTCATCCTCCAATCTACGGTAAATAAGTATATCATCAAAATAAACTACTACAAACTTTCCAATGTAGGGGCGAAGAACCTGGTTCATCAGACGCATGAAAGTGCTGGGCGCGTTGGACAACCTGAAAGGCATGACCAACCACTCGAACAAGCCATCCTTGGTCTTGAATGCAGTCTTCCACTCGTCCCCTGGCCTGATCCGAATCTGATGGTAGCCGCTGCGCAGGTCGATCTTGGAGAACACCTGAGACCCATCCAGCATGTCAAGCATGTCATCCAACCGAGGGATAGGGAACCGGTACTTGATGGTGATTTTATTGATGGCCCTGCTATCCACACACATACGCCAACTTCAATCCTTCTTTGGAGCGAGAAGTGTAGGAACGGCACAAGGACTCATGCTCTCTCGAATGAAGCCCTTCTCGAGTAACTCCTGCACCTTCTCTTGCAGTATCTGGTTCTCCTTGGGACTCATTCGATAGTGCGGCAGGTTCGGTAAGCTAGCTCCAGGAACTAGGTCAATATGGTGCTGTATGTCCCTCATAGGCGGCAGGCTGTTTGGTTGGTCGTCTGAGATCAACTCGCGAAATTGGTCCTGGAGGGACTGCAACTTCGCAGGCACAACACCTCCGCAAACATCGTCTTCCATGACCAGTGTCCGAACCATAAGGGCAAGCACGACCTTAGCTCTTCTCACTTCAGCTTCAAACACATGGGGTTTGTCCTCTACAACCAACAATGTCTCAGCCATTTGCTTAGGCCGATTTACCCCAATCACAGGCACTTTAGGAGCCATAGCTATCTTGTGACCCGCCCATGTGAACACATACACGTTGTCGCGACCACGATATGTCACATCAACATCAAACTGCCACGGCCTCCCCAGTAGAATGTGGCTAGCATCCATATCAATAACGTCACATAAAACTTCAAATCGGTACCTTACAAACCTCTGCGATCTTTACACTAGGACCCTTTTTGACCCACCCGATGGAGTAAGGGGATGGGTGTGGTTCTGTAGGCAGATTGAGGTGCTGGACCAGCTTTGAGGACACAAAGTTCTCACAGCTTCCGTTGTCGATGATCACCTGGCAGACCTTCTGGTTGACTGTGCACTCTGTCCTGAAGATCTTGTGCCTCTGCCCCTGATCTTCCTTGGCCAACAAAATTCGCTGTATCACGAGGTTAACCCTCTCTAGGTTGTTCATCTCCTCCGTCCACTCCGCCTGATCGTATGGGTCCTCGACTCCCGTGTACCCGAGAAGTTCGGGGTCATATTCTTCCTCCGCATAACCCTCATCTTCTTCAATCACGTTGGCCATCTTTCGGCACTGAGCCGACGTGTGCCCCGGTTGTCCACACTTGTAACACTTCCCTGCTCCTGGCTTGGCATAAGGGTTAGGGTTAGGGTTACTGGCACGAGGCGGTGGTCGACTATTCTGCCCAGACGAACCGAGGGTTGTTCCGTCAGGGGCGCGACTAGGGGCCTGCTTGTAGTTCGTCGTAGTATCGTACGGGACATGGGTCTTGCTTGTCTCCTTGGAATCTTTCGAAGGGGTTTCTGAAGCGCCCCTCCTATAGAATCCAGTGCTCTGCTTCTCCATCAATTCAGCCTTTAGGGCTAGGTTATAGGCCTCCTCCACTGTCTTGTTCTTGATTGAGGGTTTCAGGCCGCCCATATATCTGGCTATCTTCTGGTGCACTGTCTCGTTCAATTGGTTTCGATCCGACAAACGAGTAAACTCAGAGGTATACTCGAAAACAGATCTAGTGCCCTGAACACAACTCTGGTAAAGCTGGAACAGGTACTGCTCATAATCAGGGTGAAGGAATCGCTCCAACAACAACTGCTTCATCCTCCTCCATGTTCTGACCGGACCCTTTCGCATCCGTGCACGCTTCGAATGTAGTTGGTCCCACCAAACAGCGGCGCCTCCCTTCAATTTGAAGGCTACAAGCCTCACCATCTTCTGCTCTGGGACCTCCATCATGTTCAAGAATCGGTCCACCTTCGAGATCCAATCCAAGAAGTCCTCCACTTGCAGGTTGCCATTTAAGCTGGCAACGTCAGTACTCATCCTGTAATCTTGGAGCAACTTGTTGGGACGAATTTCTTCGTCAAGCTCTTCCAGATCCTCCTCTGAAAGGTCAGAATCATCATCGAGTACAGGGGGTGTCCGTCCCCTCCCAGGAACCTCCATCGCACGGTGTTCAACAGGACGTTCGCGGGGCAACCTTTGAACGTTGTTCCTGCCGACGGCTGCTGTTGCACGTCTAGGGTTAAGAAGCTGCGCCAAGGACTCCTTGATCTCCTCGACTGCTGCGCGTACTCCTTCCAACCCTGCCTCCACAGCATCCAACCTGTGACCAACGTCACCGGCGTTGCCACTATCTTCGCTGTTGGCCATTGAACAAGGCGAGACCTCGCTCTAATACCACTTGACGCAGACTAGAAGCAAAATAAAGTCAAACGACGTTCTTAGATAGGTAAAAGAGATCTCAAAAGCATAGAAACTCGAAATTATAATTCAGAAGGGAAAAACTGTCTTTGCTCGTAGGCTACATGCTGCTTAAATAGCAGAAAACCCTAATTACTGCCAAAAATAGTAAAAAATAAAAATATCCCAAAATCCTGCCACTAACTAAGGACGAGATTCTAAGACAGTCCCAATTTGCGGAATCGCAAAAGGAGTTGTCAATCTCGAGTTATTACGCGATAAACTATTACCAAAAATAGTAAAGAAAACAGAAAAACTGCCATTTGACACCCTAAACGATCTCGGATCGCCGAAAACTGACGTTGGCAAGCGCCGGAGGCGCTTGGTTGTTTCTGTCTAGCGATTCTGCATCAAATAAGGGTGTACCCATCCTGAACGGGTCACGTCGGTTCTGCGTCAGTCTCCTCTTCTTCGAAAGAGCTCGACCCCGAGCTATCTTCTGGGTACAGCGGCACATCGTCATGGAACTCGTACAGATCAGCCACATTGAAACTCTTGGAAATTCCCATGCTTTCCGGCAAGTCAATAATATATGCGTTGTCATTAATCCTCTTCACGATCTTGTAAGGCCCATACTTCTTCGGCTTTAACTTCCTGTAAGTACCCACTGGAAATCTCTCCTTGCGCAAGAACACCATTACATCGTCACCTTCTTGGAACACCTTAACCCGACGGTGTTTGTATGCAGCTGCCTTGTACTTCTCATTCTTGGACTGCAAAGCCTTCTGCACCTCCTCATGAACCCACGTCACCTGCTCGGCCATCTTTTCTGCTGCATCGCTGGAACCTGAAACCTTTGGTAAAGTCACCAAATCAACCATATGACGCGGTGCAGTGATGTAGACAACAGCAAACGGTGACCTCCCAATGGCGGAATGCTCAGCACTGTTATATGCAAATTCTGCCTGTGCCAGAGCAATGTCCCACTGCTTTGGCCTATCCCCACAAATACAGCGAATGAGATTCCCCAATGTGCGGTTTGTTACCTCTGTCTGTCCGTCCGTCTGTGGATGTGCAGTGGTACTCCTTTTCAGGGTTGTACCAAATAACTTCCAAAAAGTGATCCAAAAGTGCCTGAGGAACTTTGTATCACGATCCGAAGTAATAGACAGGGGTACTCCATGAAGACGAACAACCACGCGAAAGAATAAGCGAGCAATGCTGCTAGCATCCGATGTCTTTCGACACGGAATGAAGTGAGCCATCTTGGAGAATCGATCAACCACCACAAAAACTGAGTCTACTCCGCGTTGAGTCCTCGGAAGTCCCAACACAAAGTCCATAGAAAGATCCTCCCAAACTCCCTTGGGAACGGGCAGTGGAGTATAGAGACCGGTGTTCTGAGATTGACCCTTAGAAACTTGACAGACATAACACTTACGCACATACTTACCCGCATCCTTCTTCAACTGCGGCCAGTAGAATCTCTCTTGAAGAGCTGCAATTGTCTTGTCACGTCCCAAATGGCCACTTAACCCGCTGTCATGCAATTCTCGAATTACCTTTTCCCTTAAGGATGTTCGCGGCACGCACAAGCAGTTTCCTCGAAACAGATACCCACCATGAATGTGGAAATCTAGCACCGTGTGATCCAGGCTACACTTTTTCCACAGCTCTGAAAAGTCTTCATCCTCTGCATACAAGTCTTTCAGGAACTCAAATCCCATAACCTCGTGTGCCAGAGTGGTAAGCAACACAGCCCGACGACTAAGCGCATCGGCAACACGGTTCTGGGCTCTAGACTTGTGTTTAATCACGAACGGGAACTTCTGTAAAGAGGTAGACCACCGGATGTGCATGTTATCAAGCTGTTTCTGACTGTTCAGATACTTCAACACCTGATGATCACTGTACAGAACAAACTCCCGCTGAATCAAATAATGCTCCCAATGCTTTAGCGCACGGACTACGGCATAAAACTCCTGATCATAAGTGCTCCACCGTTGTCTTGCTTCATTAAGCTTCTCGCTGAAGAAAGCCACTGGTCGGCCTTCTTGGGAAAGGACCGCTCCAACGCCCACTCCACTAGCATCACATTCCACCTCGAACAGCTTCTCAAAACTAGGCAATGCTAGAACTGGTGCTGAGCATAGGCGCTCCTTGATGAGAGCGAAACTTTGCTCTGCTGCCTCTCTCCACAAGAACTTGCCTCTCTTCATGCTCTCGGTGATGGGAGCCATGATCTTACTAAAATCTCTAATGAACCGGCGATAGAATGTAGCTAGTCCGTGGAAGCTACGAACTTCGCTAACGGTCTTCGGTGTGGGCCAGTCCCTGATTGCATGCACCTTCTCGTCGTCCACCTGAACACCTTGTGCTTCCACGACAAAGCCAAGGAACAATAGCTTGTCGGTCATGAAGGTGCATTTTTTGAGGTTGATGTACAGTTTGTCCTTCTGCAAAACAGTTAACACTGCCTCTACGTGTTGTACATGCTCATCCTCCGATCTACTGTAAATAAGTATATCATCAAAGTAAACTACTACAAACTTTCCAATGTAGGGGCGAAGAACCTGGTTCATCAGACGCATGAAAGTGCTGGGCGCGTTGGACAAACCGAAAGGCATGACCAACCACTCGAACAAGCCATCCTTGGTCTTGAATGCAGTCTTCCACTCGTCCCCTGGCCTGATCCGAATCTGATTTTAGCCGCTGCGCAGGTCGATCTTGGAGAACACCTGAGACCCATCCAGCATGTCAAGCATGTCATCCAACCGAGGGATAGGGAACCGGTACTTGATGGTGATTTTATTGATGGCCCTGCTATCCACACACATACGCCAACTTCCATCCTTCTTTGGAGCGAGAAGTGTAGGAACGGCACAAGGACTCATGCTCTCTCGAATGAAGCCCTTCTCGAGTAACTCCTGCACCTTCTCTTGCAGTATCTGGTTCTCCTTGGGACTCATTCGATAGTGCGGCAGGTTCGGTAAGCTAGCTCCAGGAACTAGGTCAATATGGTGTTGTATGTCCCTCATAGGCGGCAGGCTGTTTGGTAGGTCGTCTGAGATCAACTCGCGAAATTGGTCCTGGAGGGACTGCAACTTCGCAGGCACAACACCTCCGCAAACATCGTCTTCCATGACCAGTGTCCGATCCATAAGGGCAAGCACAACCTTAGCTCTTCTCACTTCAGCTTCAAACACATGGGGTTTGTCCTCTACAACCAACAATGTCTCAGCCATTTGCTTAGGCCGATTTACCCCAATCACAGGAACTTTAGGAGCCATAGCTATCTTGTGACCCGCCCATGTGAACACATACACGTTGTCGCGACCACGATATGTCACATCAACATCAAACTGCCACGACCTCCCCAGTAGAATGTGGCTAGCATCCATATCAATAACGTCACATAAAACTTCATATTTGTAATGCCTACCAAAAGAAATCGGTACCTTACAAACCTCTGCGATCTTTACACTAGGACCCTTTTCGACCCACCCGATGGAGTAAGGGGATGGGTGTGGTTTTGTAGGCAGATTGAGGTGCTGGACCAGCTTTGAGGACACAAAGTTCTCACAGCTTCCGTTGTCGATGATCACCTGGCAGACCTTCTGGTTGACTGTGCACTCTGTCCTGAAGATCTTGTGCCTCTGCCCCTGATCTTCCTTGGCCAACAAAAGTCGTTGTATCACGAGGTTAACCCTCTCTAGGTTGTTCATCTCCTCCGTCCACTCCGCCTGATCGTATGGGTCCTCGCCTCCCGTGTACCCGAGAAGTTCGGGGTCATATTCTTCCTCCGCATAACCCTCATCTTCTTCAATCACGTTGGCCATCTTTCGGCACTGAGCCGACGTGTGCCCCGGTTGTCCACACTTGTAACACTTCCCTGCTCTTGGCTTGGCATAAGGGTTAGGGTTAGGGTTACTGGCACGAGGCGGTGGTTGACTATTCTGCCCAGACGAACCGAGGTTTGTTTTGTCAGGGGCGCGACTAGGGGCCTGCTTGTAGGTCGTCGTAGTATCGTACGGGACATGGGTCTTGCTTGTCTCCTTGGAATCTTTCGAAGGGGTTTCTGAAGCGCCCCTCCTATAGAATCCAGTGCTCTGATTCTCCATCAATTCAGCCTTTAGGTCTAGGTTATAGGCCTCCTCCACTGTCCATAGGGTTTGCAATCCGATCTTGTTCTTGATTGAGGGTTTCAGGCCGCCCATATATCTGGCTATCTTCTGGTGCACTGTCTCGTTCAATTGGTTTCGATCCGACAAACGAGTAAACTCAGAGGTATACTCGAAAACAGATCTAGTGCCCTGAACACAACTCTGGTAAAGCTGGAACAGGTACTGCTCATAATCAGGGGGAAGGAATCGCTCCAACAACAACTGCTTCATCCTCCTCCATGTTCTGACCGGACCCTTTCGCATCCGTGCACGCTTCGACTGTAGTTGGTCCCACCAAACAGCGGCGCCTCCCTTCAATTTGAAGGCTACAAGCCTCACCATCTTCTGCTCTGGGACCTCCATCATGTTCAAGAATCGCTCCACCTCCGAGATCCAATCCAAGAAGTCCTCCACTTGCAGGTTGCCATTGAAGCTGGCAACGTCAGTACTCATCCTGTAATCTTGGAGCAACTTGTTGGGACGAATTTCTTCGTCAAGCTCTTCCAGATCCTCCTCTGAAAGGTCAGAATCATCATCGAGTATAGGGGGTGTCCGTCCCCTCCCAGGAACCTCCATCGCACGGTGTTCAACAGGACGTTCGCGGGGCAACCTTTGAACGTTGTTCCTGCCGACGGCTGCTGTTGCACGTCTAGGGTTAAGAAGCTGCGCCAAGGACTCCTTGATCTCCTCGACTGCTGCCCGTACTCCTTCCAACCCTGCCTCCACAGCATCCAACCTGTGACCAACGTCACCGGCGTTGCCACTATCTTCGCTGTTGGCCATTGAACAAGGCGAGACCTCGCTCTAATACCACTTGATGCAGACTAGAAGCAAAAGAAAGTCAAACGACGTTCTTAGATAGGTAAAAGAGATCTCAAAAGCAGGGAAACTCGAAATTATAATTCAGAAGGGAAAAACTGTCTTTGCCTGTAGGCTACATGCTGCTTAAATATCAGAAAACCCTAATTACTGCCAAAAATAGTAAAAAATAAAAATATCCCAAAATTCTGCCACTAACTAAGGACGAGATTCTAAGACAGTCCCAATTTGCGGAATCGCAAAAGGAGTTGTCAATCTCGAGTTATTACGCGATAAACTATTACCAAAAATAGTAAAGAAAACAGAAAAATTGCCATTTGACACCCTAAACGATCTCGGATCGCCGAAAACTGACGTTGGCAAGCGCCGGAGGCGCTTGGTTGTTTCTGTCTAGCGATTCTGCATCAAATACGGGTGTACCCATCCTGAACGGGTCACGTCGGTTCTGCGTCACATATGGTTGGTCACCACCAAAACTTTTAAAGAATTCAAAGGGGAAGTTTCATGACTACAAATCACTTGTCCCTTACAAGGAGCTGATGGTGAACAAATTTGGGCATGCTGGGGAGATATTTACAAAGATGGAAGCACCAAAACTCAGACCCTTCGAAGGGAAGTGAGATGAAAAGGAGATAGGCACCTTCATGTGGAACACAGAGAGGTATCCCCAACACAAGATCTGTGGGGATGACGTTTTCAAGATCTGTGGGGCCACCATGTTCTTTGACGGGGATGCTCTTGTATGTGAAGGAGTACTGCGGAGTTCCGACAAGGTATGGTTAAAATTAAAAGTTGGGTTAGTTTCAAAGACGACTTGAAAAAGTTATTTTAGCCCGAGAAATCCAGGTATGAAGCTAAGCAGAAGTTGAGTATTTGAATGAACAATTAAGGAGTATGTCACGACATACACAGGATTGTTGTTCAAGGTGCCAAACTCGACGAGGAGGACAAACTATTCTAATTCTTTCGTGGAATGTGACCATGGGTGAAGCAAGAACTAGATCTATGCGGAGTTAAGGGACCGAAATCCCTCATCGAGTTCAAGGGGCGGAAATCCGAGTACTTTTTAGGATACCATACGGGCAACGAGGACGAAGAAGATGAGGATGCCAGCGACATCGAGGAAAGTGGGGAAAGAAAAATATTAGTCGGGAGAAGGGGCCTTCGGAGGTTGACATTGGTGCGGGTGTCACAACTACATTAAGGATTGTCCAAAATGATGGAAGCTCACCGCATTGGAAGCCACAGCCTCATAACTCGAGGTTGAGGCGCAGCAATGAAGGGTACTTTGATTATTCAATACTACCTCTGTTTCTTTTCTTTCATCTTTCTTCCCTTTTTGACACTATTTATTGGATCACTTTGACCCGGTGATTTGGTTGCCAAAAAAATGCACAGATTTAGTAATGTTTGCATGATCTTGTAGAGTAAACTTTACTCTACAATACTACGAGAAAATTGACAAAAAATTATATCGTTTCGCTATCCAAATTACCGAGTCAAAGTGGCTTAATTACGGATAAAAAAATCAACATAAGGTGAAAGAGAAGAAACGGAGGTAGTATGATCCAATGTAAGGTGTGAAAGAACGAAGACAAGGAGGCGAGTGAGCATATGGAGAGGTCGCGGTGAATAGCAAACCGCAAAAGCCCTCATAGACACAGGAGCCACCAACAAATTTGTGTCCATAGAAGAAGTGAAGAGACTTCTCTTTGAGTTGGTTCGAGGAAAATGGAGTGTCAAGATCGCAAATTCCCCCATCAGACCACTAGAAGGTGTTGTGCGAGGCTTGGTGGTAACGCTTGGGACATGGTGAGGTCCTATAAATTTGTTGGTTCTCCCTACAGACGATTATTCAATGATACTTTGAGTGGAGTTTATAAACAAAGGATGTCACGGTCCCAATGCTTCCTTTCGAACTGTGATAGCATTTCAAGGAAAAACTAAAGTCATATAACATTTCAAGGATGTCACGGTCCCAATGCTTCCTTTCGAACTGTGATAACATTTTTTGAGATAACAGTGGTGTTCGGACCAGCTTGTGTGCACCTCGACTGAATTCACGAGACCCCGAAGATTATTGGTGGGCGAAAGTTTGAGTCTAATACTTTAAGGGAAACAAACCCTTAAGTCCGAATCCTCAGCCACTAGGCCAACTCCTCTTGATTTTCATATAATATTTAGTGGTAAAATTTTAATGATTTAAATGGGCTTGAGAGAACGTTATCTGCAAAAGAATACCAACAAATACGACTAATGAGAAATATTACTCAAAGACTTACTTTTTAAGATTGAGAAGAAGAACACGTAATATTGAAGATCTGAGTTGTAATTCATTTTTCACAGTCGACAAATAAGGTAGAAAAAGTTACGTGTAAAGCAATATTTGACATACAAATAATCTCCTTAAAACTTATACGGCCCTCAACAATGCAAATGAGCTTTTTTTTTTTTTTTTGAAATAAACAATGCAAATGAGCTTGAGAGATCATCTCTAACAATAACTGCTTCGTTCTCAATTTAAGTCAGATAGTAAGGCCTGGTTAGGTTTTTCGAATACGCCAAAGTATGGTGCAGTCTTGAAAATGATAGAAAAATTCTCCAACGAACAGAACATAAATTGGTAAAACATTAGGGAGAGAGAGTCTGTGAGTTTGAGTGAAAAGTTTGGGTACATAAGACTTTCTCGTATAATGGTGAAGATACTAGTTCGAAAATTTACAAACTGAATTTTCAAAATTATTATCGTATGATGGAAATTCCCCTCCGAAAAGTTATGAAATGAATAGTCATAACTCTTGAAGTTTAAACCTAGCTAAAATTAAATTTTAAATTATGATCTGAATAATCACAACTAATTGAATTTGTAATATTTTAAAATTTTAAGTATAATTTAGGAATAATCAGAATATTGTGAACTCCTACATTTTTAGAGAGTAGTACAAATTATATTTTTTAGCTATACTACAAATTTAATATAACTTTATAACATTATAAAATGGTGAAGAATACCTGATGCATTATGTACTCAAAAGTAGCTAACTCAAAAGAATGCATGTTTAGTATTCATGTTTTTTTAGACTTACATGTTTGTCGTTTACTGGGTGTGAACCCAGAACCTCATGCAGAGGCATTCAAATACTTTATTCATGTTTTTAAACAAGATTGTTTAATATCCCTGCTTTCTTGAAAAATATGTTTTGACTGCACTTCTCATGCCTCTTTAAAATAAGAAAGAATGAAAAATAGCTATTTAGAAAAAAATTGGTTTTTCTTCATGCTATCGGCGATTAAAGATATTCTAACTATTATTAGACGCATAAAGTAACAAATATGTCGTTATTGTATGTGAAAATTATTATTCAAGTAATATTGAAATTTAAAAATGTTACCAAGTGTATTCTTGGTTTTAAAGACTGTTTTCCGACACATATTAAGCAATGGTTTATTTTAATTTTATATTTATATTCTCATAATATCATTTTTATTGTTTTACGTATTCATACGGATTTTTCCATATGTTCGCGGGAAAGATTAAAAGAATTTTTTTTTTTTTGCACATTTTAAGGGAACTGTTGTTCAAGTTTGCGAGGCTTCGACGGTATCACGTTTCTGTTTAAAAACAGTGTTTCATCTGAAAAGGATTTCGGAAGTCCTTTTTACTGCTCTATTTAAAACCAAAAGATTGACTGAAAACAGCCTGTTCGAAAATGCAACAATTTCTTTTATGTTTTTAAATATCTTTTTTCTGAGGTTTGAATGTTAAACACACACATACTCTTATTGAATACACTAAATAAGAATTGTATATTTCAAAAAAAAAAAATATATATATATATATATATATATTGTATGTAATAAATGATATTAAAGTTAATTTTCACTAAAATTTATAAGTGTTGCCAGAAGTGTTTTAATTTTTAGATCATACCAAGCTGTTTTGTAATTTTATGCTTAAACATGTTTTTTCAGTATTTTTTATTTGGTTTTCATAAACAGACACCGGACAAGCTCATAGAGAAAATACACTTTATTACCACACCGACGTTAGATTATCTGCAGCTGCTTTGTGAAATTGACCCCGTAATTAGTGCATGTTTGGCCAAGATTTTAATCATATTTTGATATTAAACCTTCAAAATAATTTAATCGTGTTTGTTTCGTAATCTTTCTGAGTCGGATTTTAATTTAATTTGACTAAGTGCATTTTTTGTACCATAGATTTTGATCCCATTTGGATTGAAATCGGCAACTTTACAAAATACTGTTTTGCTACGGCAGAAAACTTTAAGCCGAGAATCTGTAGATTTAAATAATCTCTGTGTAATTGTAGAATGTCCAAAATTGAGGATTATACAACTGAAAATCTCAACAAAAGAAACTTAATGTATTTTTTTACCAATGGGAGTTGGTCCAAGTGGTAAGCAACTTGGTTCCGCTTAAGCAGGTCTCGGGTTCGAGTCCTTGTCTATTGTGTATGCAGAAAATTTTCACTGAGAGACTCACCTGCCATACCCAGGCATGCGACCCGGGTCGGACCGGATTACGAGGCGAAGCCCCGGAACCGGTTGGGAAACCAAAAAAAAATAATGTATGTTTGACATTAAAATGATTGCAATTCATTTATAATCGGGTGGATTCAAGTAACTGACTATATATCTATTTACTTTTTGTCAAACGAATTATGATTTTCAGTTAAGCTGTGTTTGTCACCCATGATTTTTTAAGCCAATTTTTATGTTTTTTGCTGATACCTAACATGGCCTAATAATATGCAGATTATATAATCTCCGATTTTAGAGATTCTTTAGGCAGAGATTATGAAATACTGTACTCTACGGTCTCTTTTATGCATGAATTATTCATTTTTGCAAACACATACCATCTTAGATGTATCATAAGTTCGAATAAAAAAAATCTTAAATTAGGTAGTAAAAAAATACAAGTCGTGACAAATGCACTTAATTTAATCCAGATATGCAGCTCATGCCGAACAATTTTCATATTATTATTTCAGGTAGCTTTTTCATCCTAAATTATTTTCATTGGGTTATTGAGATTTATGCCGGAACCATACGGTCTCTTAGAGTATGTTTGGTAAAACAGTAAAAAACTCATGTTGAAAGAATAAGTTTAAAAATAGAATTTGAAAACTGTTTAGTATGTGTTTAGAAACACTGTTTAAAAGAAAAAGTAAGTTTGTCACGCTATTAAATTTCATTGTTAATTTATTCAAATATATTTTCTTTATTAAGTTTTTCTCACATCAGATGTCGGGTTCGAACCCCGGACCTAATGTAGAGGCTTCAACCACTCTACCACTGAGGTACCACCCATTTGCTACTCTAACATCATTTTGTGCATACAAAAACGACATATAGTTGTAACTTTATGTATTCGTCAAAAGCCGAAATGTCTTTAACCACCCAAAATTATAAATAAAAATCGAATTGTGTGCTTCCAGAAACAACTTATTCTGTTTGTGTTTATAAACAATACAAAAATTCACTCTCCCAAACATGTTTTGTAGATCTATGTGCAGAAGTTAGAAGTACTCTCATCTTTTTTGCTGTGACTTGATTTGTGTGCACAACGGTTCTCTCTGATCACCGGAGTCTCTTCGGTGGTCGGAGATGGCGTCGCAATCCAGTGGTAATGGTTCTGATACTGCCCTTACTCATGATCCCATCGCTTTGATCATCTGGATCTCTCTAATTCGGAAGAGATAAAGTCCAAAACAGAGATTAACATCTCTGTGGCCAATCTGAAAGTTTCAGATCTGAATATGGAGGATGTGATGAACATTGAGAGAACCCAACTTGACCCAAGTGAAGGGCAAGTTACTAATCCCATCACTAACTCCTCTTATATCCGTGCCTTGGTTGGGCCAACGGATAGAGAAAATTACTTTGATTGTGATCTTAAAAGTTCATCTGGTAGTAGGAATATGTGTGTGTGGATGATTTCAAAATCATCAAAGCAACTGCTGAGAACCCTACCACAGTCCATGTGGTCTTCAAGGAGGAATACCTTGAAAAATTAAGAGCTCCATGGTAGAGGCATCTCATTGTTAGACAACTGGGTCATCGTATTGCGGAATTCAAGCTTGTAGCTAGAATCTGTGAGCTCTGGAGACCCCAGGGAAGAATGAATCACATTGACATTGGGAGAGGTTTCTTTCTCTTTGACTTCGATTCTCAAGAGGACTATAACAGAGCCCTCATGGGAGGTCCTTGGATTGTTCTTGATCATTACCTCTTAGTCCAGAAATGGACACCTGATTTTAAAGTTTCGGAAGCCACTGAACAAAAAACTGCCATTTGGACTAGAATCCTTGAACTCCCCTCTGAATACTATCGGAATGATAGTCTTCATACGATTGCTAGTGCAATAGGGCTTCCGCTGAAGTTGGATGTGGTTACTGCCAAGATGGAAAGAGGACATTTTGCCAGAGTTTGTATCGAAGTTGATTTGAAGAGACCCTTGATTTCAGATATTGTTGTTGGTAAGAAGAATTACTCTATTGAATATGAACACATTCACCGGGTGTGCTTTGATTGTGGCAGGGTGAGACACGTTAGGAGCGGCTGCAAGGAAAAGGAGGGCAACTTGGAGAAGACAAATGATAAGAAATCTTCTGCAGATGCTACACCTGAGCCGGAGAAGATGACCGGAGCTTCCCATCATTATCAGAACCGTTTCGACTCGGAGGCAACTTCTAGTGGGCCTCGACGTCCAGGCCCATGGACCAGGGTTACCTATAGGAAAACAAAAAATCCAAAGAATGTCAACCAGGAGGTTAACCGGAAACGGTTTGGGCCCCTTAGGGATGAGAATAACTTGGGCCAGGGAAATAATGAGTCAAAAGACCCAACCCTAAACAAGAAATCCCCATGGGTCGACCCGGGAAAAAAGAAGATGACGGGTAATTTTTCAGGTCATAGATTCGGATATGGCAAAGAAAAGGCCAAGATGGATCATCAGAGCACTGTCCACGTGGCAAAATCATCTCCGTTACCTGAAAACACAAATCCAACGGTGAGAAATGGTGAGCACGCGTATCACGAACGAACGACCCGCGACCCAGCTGCCAAGATTCATGAACCAATGGTGGGGATGGATATGGGCAGTCAATCGAGACGTCTGGGGAAAGGAAAAGTTGTGGATACTGAAGGGTCATACATCGAGGGAAACACGGAGATGGAAGAGTGCAATGAATCTGAAGATAGACAGGAAAAGATCTCTTTGCCCTTCCTCAAATATCGAATTTATGGAGCTTCAACACATTTGATAGCATTGATAGGGTTTCACCTTCTCATCATTCTTACTCTCAAACCCCCCTCTCCTTTTCGAATAGAAAAGCGCAAAAAAATCTCCGAAGAGCTTCTCCATACCATGTCAATCGAAATCAGGGAAGAGATGTTGGGGAGAGGAAAAGTCCAATTCCTAATGGATCGGAAAGGAGTGCAGGCAACCCTAGTGAAGACGCCTTGGTTGATAGAAGAACTGGATCTCAGATCTACAGAATGATGGACGAGTGTGTACAAGAGAATCCTGCAGAGAGAACTCTGTGTACACCAAGGGCAGAGAATAGAAATGGCACATGAAGTGTTGGGTTGTGTGTAGGGAGAGAGTAAGGCAATAGTACTGTGTGAGAGAGAGAGAGAGGATTTTGGCAGAGCTTTCGCGTATATCGGGTTGTCCTCCTTGTATGGAAGGGTTAACGATCCTATATATAACGGAGAATGTGACCGTTGCAGTGTGGTTAATGCGCCCATCAATGGCGACTTAATTAGCTTAACCACAACGGCACGTTCGTCCGCGTATATAGGGAACGTTACAGCACGTTATCTGCATATACCAGAACCGTTATTGGGTTGTCCGGGTTTGACCGGTTTGACCGGGTCTTTGAAGCTCGTGCGATAAATCTCTCAGAAGCAGTTACTAGGGGTCGCGTGCGGGCTTGGTTGTCTCTCGCACGCGACAGGACTTACTCTAGCCTCCAAACCACTAAGTCCCTACAAGTCCCGTGCGGTGGTATGCGAGGGCCCTGTCTCGCAGCCCCCACGTGGATCAGCGCGGCTGGTGATCCAGTGTGTGTGGAGCACATTATGGTGTGCTGCATGATCGCCACGTGGCTAAGATCTTCTTATCCAGAAAGCACTATCTACATTAGCCCCCTTTCTACGCGTGAAGACTCACAACCGGATAGGCTTCCATGCACAGGAACCAACGTACGCGTCGCCGCCATGCACCAATTCAAATATACGCAAATTCAGCCCCCGTGCGTGCCATTATGACCTAAACCCCTAGAGTCGTGTCGTCTGGTCTTTTAGGGTTTTAGGCGTGACGTCAGCTTGTCCTGTGATTGCGCGATTCGACGGTGACGGTTGCGATTCGACTACAGAAAGGACGCAACCTTTCATTGTTTTTGGATAAATACTCTGTGCTCTCCATTGTTGCAAAGTATCACTTCTTTCTCTTAAAGTGAATGATACCCGGAAGCCTTCAAGAGCAGATTCAGATAATCAATCATCAATTCTCTCTTGTCAATCGTCTTCTTCAACTGTGCGCATCCAAGCAAGCTTTACCAAAACAAGGTTGGCCTTGTTCAATTTTGTTTAATGTACCGATATATGCTTTGAACTGTGTTGGATCTGCAAACCCATGACTCTCCGAAACATATTATCCACTGAAAACTATGAAGGAGACCTTGCTCTTTGAATCCAACCTTGATTTAACCTTGCTCTTTGAATCCAACCTTGATTTAATCCCCAGATTGTAAGGGTTTTGAATGTAGGGTTTCTGAAATCCCCAATAATGCAAACGATTCTGAACTTCAAACCCCAAAATTGACACTGGACTGCTCATCTTTCTTCCGATAAATCCTCGTATGCCTTGAACTGAATCTTGAAATTCAAACTAAAGTGTGTGTATTTCTCCCCCCTTTTTTCTTGCTTTTCCGCAGGAATGGCAAAGACAAAAGGAACCAAACCTGTTAAGGAAGTCGAAGAAATACCTGATCTCCCCCAGACCTTATGGCGAAAAGCCCCCTATCTGGGTGGCAAAGACTTTTACCATGCTAGGGTTAAGGTGAAGAACCTGCCAATCCCAGTCTCTGCTGACGAATTGCAAACGTTGACCCCTCCAGTTAACGCGGCCATGCTCGAATTGATCGATGCCAAGGACGTAGTTCGATTGGGGGTCGAAAATGGGTTTTTCCCGTACACTGCGATTTCCACTCAAGCGTTTGTTCAGAAATTGGACTTCATGGATGAGTGGATTGACCATGTACTGACCAATCATGCCATTGCTTTAAACGATGCTGGCATATATTACGCAGTCCGTACTATGAAGGGTGCTGCCGTGAAGCTGGACCAGTCCATGCTTCTAAACCTTCTTTCGCGTTACTCGCCTGCGACTCACACATTTCACTTTGCTGAGTTCGAGGCTGCCCCCACTCTTGAAGATGTACACATGCTGTATGATCTGTCTCCTGTGGGTGAGGTGGATCCTTTGAGTCCCTTTAGGACTGATGCATAGGTTGCTTTGTACAAGCAGATGGAGGAGTGCTTGTCAGAGGTGAAGAAAATTTCCACCGGTGGACACCTACAGAACTTCTTCCCGACTGGCAGTTGGTTGACACATCTGTGAAGAACACCTGGAGCAAGTGGGTGAAATACTTCTTTCGCTATTATGCGAACAGTAGTATCACCAAGAAGCTTTTGAGCCGAAACCCGAAAGCTAAAAACTATGTGAATGGCAAGGGTTATCACTTGACCCTATGCGCTCTCCTCTGCGCCTGGTTGTCGAGGTATTTGATCGATGGCCATCCGCATGATGGGGTCTTCTATCATGTTCTCCCTCTTGCTCTGAAACTGACCCTTGGTCAGAAGGTCGCACTTGGGACCTTAGTCTTGGGCACCCTGTACCACAGATTAGATCAACTGGTCGTAGCAATTAAGGAATCGAGTGGTCGCCTCGACGTGCTTACCTATGTCAACATTGCCTTCTTGAATATGTGGGTCTTCGAGCGATGGCCTTCTTATGCCCCTATTTCTTCTAGGCCCAGTAAATGGTGTCCCCCAGGTGCGGAGGAAGAGCGCAATAGCGGCCGGGCTGCGAGGTGGTTTGGAACTCACTTTCCTAAGTGCGTTTGGAGCCTGATATGCGACAATCGGGAAGAGTTTATAGCCAGGCCTTATGCCACGCGCATTGAGAATGTGCGATGGTTCCCAAAACTGTATCCTTCCAAGGCTGTTGCTTTCTCTGAAGAGCTCCTTTTCGAGGGCGGGGAGCATTTCCACGAGCGCTATCGCGAATTCTTCTGCTGGTGTCTAAGAGGCTCTCTTCCTGCTCTTGCGGAGCATGTTCGCGAGCTCACCCCTAGGTACGAGAGACTCACCGTGAATGTTGATCCTACTCGCGTTTCTCCCCAGTTTGGCTTCGATGCGGTGGCACCATCAATCTGGCAGCAGTCTATCATAAGAGGTTGCTACAAGCGATTACTGTCTGGGGAGTGTAAAACAATCTTAAGGAGCAATCTTCCCTTCGAGCAACCCCCAGGTAACCGCGAAGGTGGCTACTCCAGGAACTAGGTCGCTTATTGGAATACCCAGCAGACAAGGTTTGAGACGCAGTCAACCCCTCGGCCAAGCAAAGCTCCTATGATCAAGAGGAATTATTTCCCTTTCCGTCCCAACTGTAGCCCCTCCACCATCCTTGACGAGAAGATGGCCGCAGTTAAGAAAGGTGATTCGCATGTCATCAGATACAGCGAAACTTTCGCCAAGGTAAACAATCTCTCTTGCATGTGCTAAGTTTCCTTTTTCCGATGCGTTGAAACTTATGCTTCATTTTCTGTCGCAGTGCTATGTGAGGAGATTCGCATCTGGTGAGCGTTCCAAATCGCTGATCACCATCATTGTTACTGCGAGAAGACAGGGTGAACCAATGCGGCTAGCAATGAAAATGGCTCCCGCGGTTGAAACCCGAATTCGCCAAGTCATGGATGTTTTTGCTGATTCGTTGATAGACAATGCTCCAGCTTTTCCTCCCCCCAGGGATGATTCGTCTCCCCCAGCAACTGTTGCACCACGGGCAAAGAGGCCAAGGCAGAGGGGAATCACCATCTCTTCCCCTACGAGTGCTCCAACTTCTCCTCCTGCGAGGTCCCATACTTCTAGGGACAAAGGTAAAGGTCGCATGCCAAGCAAGGCACGGAAAGAGCTCGCAGTGGAGACTTTTGTTCCGTTTGATCAGGAAGAAGAGGAGGAGGAGAGAATGGAGGCGAGAGAAAAGGATGATGATGATGAAGAAGAAAGAATCGAAGATGTCAGAGAAGGAGAGAGAGACGAGATACAAGATAAAGAATCAGGAGGTATCCCATCGTACTTCTCTTCTCATTATCTTAACTTTCGCAGTCCTGATTGACCAATTCGTTCCTTTGTAGATTATGATGATGAGACCATCAGCTGCCTTTTGGCCAAGAGGCAGAAGAAGAGTTCTCACTCTAGTGTTTCCAACGAAACCATAGACGAGGACATCCTTGCCGAGTCCAGGAGAACAGCTGCGGAGGCTGCTGAGAGAAGAAGGAAGCGAGAAGAAGAGGAGCTTGAACGCGTAAAGAAAAGGAGCCTAGAAGAGCAACACGTCGACGACTTAGTGCGTCCAACCGACGAGGGAAATGCGGTTCCGGAAGAAGCAGCTCCCGAAGTTGACGAGGAGGATGCGGCTCCAGAAGAAGACGCGGCCGCTCTAGAGCAAGTCCAAGCGGACTTC
The DNA here is from genome assembly GCA_023055425.1 of Linanthus parryae. Lineage (NCBI taxonomy): Eukaryota > Viridiplantae > Streptophyta > Magnoliopsida > Ericales > Polemoniaceae > Linanthus > Linanthus parryae. The sequence continues at coordinate 88,058,446 of JALGPY010000001.1, forward strand.
GAAGAGATCGCAGGCGGTAACGAAGGTGAGATTTTTAATCTCGCAGTAACTTACCGAGATGTGATTGTTGGTGCATTAAAGCATGGCTTATCAAAAGCTGACATTCGCCGCTGGCTAGTAAGCAAGTGCGGCGAGCCTTCAGGTAATCATTTGAACGACATTTGTGAATTAGGCTTAATAATCCAAACATTACCATGACTGGTTCCTTCGTGCCCCAGGTCATGCTCAGCTTAAAGATATACTTAACGAAGATACATTAATAGGCCATGGTTCCGCGTCCTTAGCCTATGACGCAGATGCTGCAATCCTACCCTCGCGTGGAGGTGCTAACTCTTGGCTTATTAAAATAATAATAAAATATTATTTAACACAAGTTACCTCACATCATCCTGTATTGTGTCGCAGGTAATGCTGATGAAGCCATGCTGGGACAGAGGAATCATCCTTCTACATCTTATGTCCCTGTGCCAAGTTCTCACACTGAGAAGCCCGTCGCAGCTGCTGAGTATGCAGGAGAGCCCTTTGAGGACATCATTGGAGTTTCTGATGATGTCGAAGCTGACACCGTGTTAATAGAGGAAGATGCCAATGCTGCTGCTGAGGAAACAGCTGAAGGCATCCCTAATCGAGCTGCAACTTCTACCGCTGCCATGCCTCCGGCGAGGACTAAGCTTGCAGTGATTCTTCCTGCGTGGAACTTTTGGAGTTCGCAGGTCGGAGCTGGAATCGCACCTGGTGCGGCTTATACCCTTCCTGCCAACTATGAGGAGTTAGAGCTCGCAGCTGATAGGAGGGCAATGGAGCGAGGACAGTCTTCAGCTGCCCCGGCAATGCGCATTCCTTCTTTGCGCGAGATCCTTGAAGGAACTGGTATGTTGTGATTGTTGTTCGCATCTCGCATTCTTCATTTACAAATTCGATAATCTAACTTGGTTTAACATTCCTTAGGGTTGAAGCAAGCTGACGTGGATTGGCTGGTTCGGATGCGTCTCTCCTATCCCCAATCATTTGTGAGGTCTCTGGAGATAGGGCCCTTCGACAGAAGATTGTTTTTTACCGAAGCCATCTGGATTTTGGAGCAGCTATCTGCGGCCACACCTGCGACCATCTCTCCTCAGAGCGCGGAGTTGCTTTTCGGCATGTGTCAAAACCTTCAAGCCAAAGTTCAAGGCAAGCTGGGTTTCGGGTATTTTGTCAAAAGAGTCACCCTGATTCGTGCGGCCGTGAATTTGAAGCGCGGCTTCCATAACCTCGCAGCAGAGGAGCAGAAGGTGGAGCAGCAAAAGCAGAAAGCTGAAGAGGCTGTGAAGCTCTTCCATGAAATGAGCGCCAACTACGAGCGATTGAAGCAAGAATTGGAGCAAGTGGCAAATTTGTCACGTCAGTTTACTCCTGATGACTCCCTGGTCAAAGGCTTATTTTGAACAAAGACAAATTTGTTTTGAACAAAATGTTAAAACATTATTGTAATGTTGGTAGGGTTTCTCCCCCCTTTTTTTCAAAAAGAAATTTGAATGCCTGTTTTGCCCTTTGCGGGATTTGCTCGAATATCTCTGTGCATATCAATTATGATGTCAGCTTAGCGATATTCTGCCTTAATTTTCGCGCTAATTGCTTATCAGATAAGCACGCTTTCCTTGGGAAGTCCATCCGTATCATGAAATTCCGTCATTAATTAGGATACGCCACCGAATCGTCGAAGCCTTTAGTAGGGTAATTGATTGTTACCTCTTTTCAAGGCATAAGTGATTGATTCTTACCCCTTTTCCAAGTTTTGCTGACTCAGCTAAGCAACTGAAGAGTCTCAACTGGGTCTATATAAACCCTGCCTTATACTGCTTGGGTTGTTCATCCCATAATGTGGCTTTCCATGAGTCCCTACAACTGCTGGCTTCACTGCTTGTCTGTCGTTGATTCATGGCAACTTCAAGTTGTGAAACCGGAGTTTGTGCTTTGTGCCATAGAAATAGCTTCCAAGATCTTCTTTACAAGGCTTATTGATCTTTATAACTATCATAAAGAAGATGCATATGATACCTCATGTTTGGTCGAAGAATTTTCTTCGTCTATTATGTTTGCAGGTCATGCTTCTGGCCGCCTCCCGACGAGGTGCAGCGCCGTACTGGCCTTCTTACCAGTTTGTAATGAACGGCGGTTTTGTCCTCTAGCTTTCCCGGAGGATGACCATTCGCCACCATGTTCTTGAACTCGGGGTGGCGAGCCATTGTGCTCGTCTCCGTGGACAAGGAGCCTCTTGCCCTAGGAGTTGCTGCTTGCCTGTCCTTCGCCGGAACAGGTGGTTCCTCAGGCACATCTCTTGGGGTGTTGATCAGACAGAGGCCTTGTCAGATCCTGGGATCTTGAACATAGAGTCGCATAGGTCTTGTAGCGTTAGTAGGCCGTTCGTTTTATAGGAACACCCTACTTTCTACAGATCTTTGGTCGCAGATCGTTGTATCGCATAGCTTCTTTTAGGACAAGTAGGTCGATCCTTTTTTAGTAAGGATTCCCCCGATGTGTAACTTCCGCTTGTAGGCTGCTATTTAGATGCATTGTAAGCCATGTTGGCTGTGTAACTAGCTCAGTCTTGAGCTTTCCGCTTGTAAGCTGATATCTAGACAGATAATTTGTAAGTCATTTTGAATCATAATAATAAATCGCTTTGTTTGATTTGTTGTTCTTGTTACAACAAATTGCAATTTTCGCATGCATATTGGCAAGCTTCACTTTTTTCCGTAATGTCAAATTTGCATTGTGCTATCGCTACAATTTGCTATCCAGCAGATAGATTCGCAGGTTCAGAATCATGTATGAGAACTGCAGCTTTGACAGGCGAGTTTCCAGAACTTTTGAGATCGCATTTGCATAGCTTTGCTATCTTGGCAGATAGGCTTGAGAATCGCTTAAGATAAGACTCTAGTATGGTCGCTATCTTGGCAGATAGGCTTTGGAGATCACTTAAGATCATACTTGCATAGTGCTGCTATCATGGCATATAGGCTTAAAAGATCACTTAAGATCATAGTGCTACTATCATGGCAGATAGGCTTAGAGATCACTTTAAGATCATAATGCTGCTATCATGGCAGATAGGCTTAAAGATCACTTAAGATCATAGTGCTGCTATCATGGCGGATAGGCTTAGAGATCACTTAAGATCATAATGCTGCTATCATGGCAGATAGGCTTAGAAGATCACTTAAGATCATACTTTCATAATGCTGCCATCGCGGCGGATGGGCTTTCGCTATTGAGAAATGATGAAATAAATAAAGCAATAAAGACAGCTGAAATCATAAAGTTCTTCCCATTTGGGAGAAGTCTTTTTATTATATAATACTCTCATACAATTCCCTCGTATAGGAGAGAAGATGCACGAATTTTAGCAATACATAGCATAAACGCATATAATGAGAGGAGTTAAGGATAATACTTCTTAATCCAGCGCATGTTGACTGAGCTTGGGGTTGAGGTCGTCCCATGTAGCCTTTGTATGTTGCAGTAGCCACTATCAAAGACTTCTGTGACTTCGAAGGGTCCTTCCCAGTTGGCTGCAAATTTTGAATGAGCCGCCTCTCGCATGCAGTGATCCGACGCGCGCAAGACCAAATCTCCAACTGCGAAATCTCGACGTTGGACTGTTTTGTTGTACGCGCGAGCAATCCTTTCTTGGTATCGCTTGTTAGTCTTTTTAGCTTGCTCCCGCTTCTCTTCTAACAGGACCAAGTCATGATCGCATTGATTGTCGTATAATGCATGGAAAGCCAGTCTCGCGGAGTTGACCTTCACCTCCGCAGGTACTACAGCTTCAGCTCCTTAGCATAGAAGAAATGGCGAGACTCCTGTGGGCGTACTTGGAGAAGTCCGATAGGCCCACAAGGCTATGTTCAAAGAATCAGCCCATTTCTTGTGGTCATCCGCCACCATCTTGCTCAAGATTCTTAACAACGTCTTGTTGGTTGCTTCCGCTTGACCATTCCCTTTCAGATAGTAAGGAGTAGAACATATCTGCCTTATGTTGTATTCTGCTAGTTTCGCAGCTACCTGGCGATTGACAAAGGGAGTGCCATTATCCGAGAGAATGGTGTTTGGAATTCCGAACCTGCATATGATGTTCTCTTGGATGAAATGGACTACGGCTAGCGCATTTGTTGTCTTTAGTGGTATTGCTTCTACCCACTTGGTGAACAACTCAGTCGCGGTGAGAATGAACTGATTCCCGTGCGAGGTTGGTCGGATGGGGCTAACAAAATCCAAAGCCCAAGTATGGAACGGCCATGGTGTTCCCAACGCATGTAGATCTACGGCAGGAGCATGTACTAGGTTACCTTTGAATTGGCACTCCTGGCACCGTCTTACCTTAGTGCGGCAATCTGCTTCCATGGTGGGGCAAAAGTAACCGAATGAGAGGAGCTGTCTGCATAACTTCGCGCCTCCCTGGTGTTCCACTTGATGAGAGAGGTCCATCACCTCTTGTGCCTCTTTGCTGTCTAGACATCGCAGCAGGTTACCCTCATGGCCCCTTCGCCAGAGCATATTTTCTTGCACCACATACCGTGCTGCTTTTCTCTTTAGTTTCTCGGCTTCTTTTCTCGACTCAGGCACAATACCCTGCGTGAGAAAGTCAAAGAGTGGCTTCCTCCAATCCACATCATCATCGGTCAGAGCAATTGATAAAGAATCCTTGATCAGTGCGCAAATCTCGCAATTTCCTTGGATTAATGCTGCGGCCGTTGGCATGTCCGTCCAGTGAATCCCATACCTCTGGGCCTTCCGATAGATTGACACCTCATTTTCCCCACAAGCATGTTGGTGAATCTTCTCTAACAGCGCTTGTCCCTCCTGCTCCGAGACACATCGCATAAGTATTCCACCAGGGCCTTTGTAGTAGAGGGTGTTGTCATGTATGCAATACGCCTTTGTGGATGCCCAATTCTCGTTACTCGTGCCTTCTGCGATGGCACGCAATATTGACTTTCTCCAGTCCGCATCATCCATGCATTCATCGTCGCACGCGTCCTCTGTCAACGCCGAGGATGCTCGCACTTCAATCGATATTTTCGCGGGACATTTATCCACACTAACCTTGGATCCCAAGGTAGCTAAAGCATCAGCATGCCTATTGTCCGCTCTGGGTTTGTGCTCGTACCTTTCATCGTAGAACTGCTGCACCAGTTTCTGTACCAAGGTCCGGTAGGGCAACAAGTTTATTTCCTTCAAACCATACTCGCCCGAGGCTTGTTTGACGATTAGCTTGGAGTCTCCCATAACTGTCAAGTTGCTTACTTCTAGTGCCCTCGCTGCGCGAAGACCTGCAACGAGAGCTTCATACTCTGCTTCGTTGTTGGTGACTGCGAAATCAAGCTTTGCTGACATCTGTATGACCTCTCCATCGGGTTTGGTCAAGACTATCCCAATGCCTCCACATTTCCTTGTTGATGACCCGTCGAAATGGAGCGTCCAATAGGGCATCTCAACTGCGTAGATTTCAGGTCCCTCCAGCTCCTCCTCAATCACAGGCTCATGACTGTTATCAGGGAACTGTGCTAGCAAATCCGCCACCGCTTGCGACTTGATTTCCCGGGGTCGAACACATGTGATGTCATATTGAGAAATGGTCATATACCATTTTGCCAATCTTCCCCCAGGAGTAGTGTGAGTCAGAAGATACCGTATAGGATCACTCTTTGTGACCACTACCACTTTTTGCGAAGCAAAATAGTGCTTTAACTTTTCTATTACAAAGAATAGGGCGAGGAAATGGAATTCGAAGTCCGTGTACCTTGATTCTGCTGGCTGCACTATGCGAGAAATGTAGTAGATCGGCCTTTCTTGCCCCTCATACTCCTGAGCCAGAAGTGCCCCTATAGACCTCTTCGTTGACGTCAAGTACAACAAGAGTGGTGATCCGAGCTGAGGTGCGATCATTACCTTTGACGATGTCAACAGGTCCTTTAGCCTTCCAAACGCAGCTTCGTGCTCCGTAGTCCAGTTATATAGAGCGTCCTTCTTGAGAAGATAGCTGAAACAGAAGGTGATTTCGGCGATCGATGGGATGAACCTTCGCAGGTAGGATAGCATTCCCAAGAAGGTCTTCAAGGTACTTTGGTTGTGCGGCGCCGTCATGCTAGTGATTTCCGATACTTTCGCAGGATCAGGCTCTATACCTTGACGATGTACCACACATCCCAGGAATTTCCCCAATGTTACTCCGAATGCGCACTTCATGGGGTTCATCTTTAATTGAAAGTTTCTGCAACTGTTGAACACTTTCCGCAAATCCCACAGGTGGTCTGCCTCTTCCTTGGATTTGACAACTAAGTCGTCCACGTAGAATTCTACTTCCTTGTGCATCATGTCTTTAAACAGGGCCATCATGGCTCGCTGGTAAGTTGTGCCTGCGTTCTTGAGGCCAAAAGGCATAACCGTGTAATTGAAGACTCCCACCGGAGTGATGAATGCGGTTTTCCGTGCATCTTCAGGGTCCATTTTGATCTTATTGTACCCACTAATGTCGTCCATGAAGCTGAACATGCGATGACCCGCGGTCGAAGCAGGTCGATGTTGGGAAGTGGAAAATCATCTTTTGGGCAGAAACGATTAAGGTCCCGGAAATCCACGCAAATGCGAAGCTGCCCACTCTTCTTCACCACAGGCACAATGTTAGGGAACCATGTAGGATGGTGATTCGGCTCGATGAACTTGGCATTCATAAGTTTGACAACTTACTGCTTGATCTTAACGTTAAGCTCCGGTCTAAAGCTTCTCGTGCTCTGCTTTACCGGTTTGGATCCGGGGATCACATCTAACCGGTGCATGGTGATGCTCGTGTCGAGACCAGGCATTTCATCGTATTCCCATGCGAACACGTTTTTGTACTCAGTCAGAAGTTGTAGCAATCTTTCTTCCTCCTCCCCTGTGAGGTCCGCACTTAGAAAGACTGGCCTCTTCTTTTCTTCGCTCGGGCTTAGGAATACCTCCTTCAACTCCTGCTTTTGCGGCCTGGGTTTGTCCTCCATGCATTCGGGTGCTTCTTTTAGCTTTTCCTCTAAAACACTTGGTGTAGGTTTGTCTGGTTCCATAACCTGCTCAATTTGATTGATTTGCCCAGGGATATCCCCATGCTCGCCTAAGGACACTCCCGCGCACCTTCATATGCGATAGCATTTCTTCCCGTTGGCGTAGAAACTCTCTATCTCCTTGCCTTTAGGATCATGTTTTTCTATCCTTTTCAGAGTATACACGTTCTTTCGCTGGTAGGCAATCCGTGGCGCCTCTTTTCGCGTAGACGACTTTTCCTTGGCCTCCTCTCTTGTCACCATTACTCCTGCGGGTGACTGATCTTTGATTTCCTCCCATCGGGGCAAAAGAGTGGGGTTGAACGGCCCCGGCGTTTGCTCATCTGCCATCTCAGTGATTACCGCCTCACTGAGATGCGCTTCATCCATGTTGAAAGGATTTATCGAAGCTGGTATCTCTACTATCATGTCATTCCAGATAGCTTTCATCACTTGGTGGGTCGTGGAAGGGACCGCATCGAAGCGATGAATCCAGGCTTGACCTATAATCATATGATACGTAGTGTTCGCATCAATGACATAGAATTTTGCTGAACACTTGATTTTTCCGATCTGGATGCCCAGACGGATCCATCCTATCGTCATTCTGGAGTCACTTCCGAATCCCATCAGCGGGGATGGACGCTTTACGATCTTGTGCTCTGGAATTCCTGCTAATTTCAGAGTGTTGAGTGAGACAACGTTAACTGTCGCTCCTCCGTCGACAAACGCTCTTTTGAACTCCACGCCATTGATAATTGCTGTTACATACAGAGGCTTCTGGTGGCTCGCATCTGTCTTCTTGTCGCTTGCGGAGAAGGTTATGACCTTTTCTGTAGAGCGAGATGCCCTGACAACCTTTCCATTGGAGACTACAATATCCTCCTCGTAATCTTCTGCTATCCTCAGGATCGCCTTTGTCATCTCCTTCCGGCATTTCTCTGAGAAGTTCATCTCATCGAAGAACCTGTTGAACCCGTGCGACCCCTTCATCCGATCGGCACGTTCGTCCTCAGTGTCTATGCTGTAGTCCTCGTCATTGTGGATCTCGGAAATAATGGGTAGACCATCCTCCGCAACCTCTTCAAGGTCCACAATCGAGATCATGGCGACCTCTTTGCCTTTCGGCTCTTGCTCCGCATGGGCAGGCAGTGGATTGTTTCGCACGTCCTGCCTTTGATCGCTGACAATCAATTCGCCATTTTTCATCTCTTTGGCTTACCATGATTCTGAGCTTCTTGCAGTCAGCCGTGGGGTGCATGACCTTCCCGTGACATTCGCACCACTTCGGATCCCTCACCATCTCCTTGGAGGGTGCCCTTTCGAGCGGCGGAAGGACACCATCCTTTCGCCATTGTCTGCACAAGTCGCTCGCTTCCTCTACTGAACATGGCAGAGGTGGCGCATCGAAGTTCACTACCTTTGGCTGCTTTTGGGGCGAGACTGTATTCACTTCAGCCTCACGTCCTCTCTTGTAGCTGAACCTCCCAATTTTGAAAGTGGTCCCGCTCGGGGATCTCTCAGGGGCGTTCCTCTTTTTCTGCCTCTCCACTATAGGCTCAATATTCTTCGTGCATTCGGTTAGCTTCGAAAATGTAGGTGTTTGCAGGTTGATAAGCATACCTTTATACTCGTCTCGCATGCATTGCAAGCATATCTCCACGAGTCTGCTCTTGAGTATCACGTCTTTGCATTCCAAGGACTTGGCCCTGAACTTCTTGATGAACGTCACTCCATCCTCCTCGCGCTTCTGATACATCCGCGAGAGATGAATCATTGTCACCTTTTCTTCCATCTGGAAGAATTTAGTGTAAAATTTCTGGACCATGTCGTCCCAGGTATTTACAGATCCGGCTTCCAACGTCCTGTACCACTTGTAGGCCACGTTCCCCAAGGATTTCGGGAACTCGTGCATAAGCAGCTTAGGATCAGCCCCGTACAGCCCCATTACATCAATGAAGCGCATGACATGCTCATGGGCGTGCCCATTGACATCTTCGAACTTGTCCCATTTAGGAGCTTTGTACCCGACAGGGTTAGGCATGAGGTAGATCTCTCATGGAATAGGTGGATCGTTGTCAAGCTTCAGGATAATGGTGTCCGCGAACGATTGGTGAGCCAGAATGGTTTCTATGCGCCGTTGTAGCGGCGTCATACACTCCGGAGCACTTCCCTCAGCAGCAGGAGGAGGGGTTGCCGCAGGCGGAGGCGACACATATGTCGCGGGAGGGCTAGGAACATATTGTGAGCTCACGTTGCCCCACGTTGCCGATGGAGGAGGCAAGGGGTATTGTGAGGCCGGATTAGGTACCAAAGTTGGAGGTTGAGGAGTGTGAGTAGCAAGAGGCAACATTTGAGCTGTTGACCCCTGAATTGAGGGTAACTGCGTAGTTGACGGTGGAGTTTGCAGGTTAGGATTGGGTGGTGTGGTTGACACTCCCAATCCTTGAGTGGTGGAGGCTCCTCCTCCGTGAGAGACGGTGGTGCCTGTGCGGGATTTGAGGCGAGAGTTCCCAGAATAGCCATTATCCGTTCCAGTTGTGCAGATTGAGCTTTGAGAGCGTTTGCCTGGTTCTGGATGGTGGCATCCAAGGCCATTATCGTCGGAGCTTCACCGGTGGCTGTAGGAGTACGGCGGGCCTCCTCTCCCGACGTGGTCTCCGTGGAAGGTGATCTGTTACTGACATCATCTTCAAGAGACATGGTTGCTTGCAATGGTAAGTTCACGTCGGGTTCACCAAAATGTGTACAAGAGAATCCTACAGAGAGAACTCTGTGTACACCAAGGGCAGGGAATAGAAATGGCACAGGAAGTAATGGGTTGTGTGTAGGGAGAGAGTAAGGCAATAGTACTGTGTGAGAGAGAGAGACAGGATTTTGGCAGAGCTTTCGCGTATATCGGGTTGTCCTCCTTGTATGGAAGGGTTAACGATCCTATATATAACGGAGAATGTGACCATTGCAGTGTGGTTAATGCGCCCATCAATGGCGGCTTAATTAGCTTAACCACAACGGCACGTTCGTCCGCGTATATAGGGACCGTTACAGCACGTTATCCGCATATACCGGAACCGTTATGGGGTTGACCGGGTTTGACCGGTTTGACCGGGTCTATGAAGCTCGTGCCATAAATCTCTCAGAAGCAGTTACTAGGGGTCGCGTGCGGGCTTGGTTGTCGCTCGCACGCGACAGGACTTACTCTAGCCTCCAAACCACTAAGTCCCTACAAGTCCCGTGCGGTGAAATGCGAGGGCCCTGTCTCGCAGCCCCCACGTGGATCAGCGCGGCTGGTGATCCAGTGTGTGTGGAGCACATTATGGTGTGCTGGATGATCACCACGTGGCTAAGATCTTCTTGTCCAGAAAGCACTATCTACAACGAGCTTACAGATCCATCGTTGGTGGGAATCGAAGTAAAGAGCAACCAATCCATGGCGGGGATAAAGAAGAGGCTGGTGGGGATTGCTAGAGCTCATGGGTTTCAGTATGATATGTCTTTTTCCATGATAGCTACAACCAACGTGCTTTTCTAGAATTGCAGAGGAACCAAGAACAAGGCTTTCAAGGCCAATTTTAAATTTCTTAAAAGAAATCACCGTTTTGAGGTGGTTGTGTTCCTTGAAACCAAAGTGTCTATTCAAGACATGGGTAACTTCTTTGTTAATCAGGGGTTTTCGGAGAATCACCATGTTAACCCCCAAGGTAGAGCTGGTGGTATATGGATGCTCTGGAATCTGCAGGTGGTTGGCATTGCTCTTACTGATTGTCACCCTCAAGCCATTCATGCTAGGGTGAAGAAGAACCATTTTACTGATTGGATCCTCTCGGCAGTGTATGCTAGCCCATTGGAGAGTAAAAGAGCTGAGTTTTGGGAGGATATCAAGAACAAGGATAATAGTATTGTTGAGCCTTGGCTCCTCGTTGGTGATTTCAACGACTATACTGGGGATTCTGAAAGGCGTAGCTTCACTAATTTTAACAACCTGAGGAAGAATATGACCTTTTCCAATAACATCCAGGAAAGCAATCTCATTGATCTGGGCCACTGTGGTCCAAGGATGACATGGACAAACAATAGGCAGGGGCTCGCTAACACGCATGAGAAGCTTGACCGAGGTTTGTGCAACATCAGTTGGAAGCTTGCGTGTCCTCACTCTCTGGTAACTTCCCTTCCTCGCACATATTCCGACCATTCCCCTATGTTGATGGAGACCCAAGGTATGTCTAACACTCGTAAAGTTAAGCCTTTTAGATTTGAGAATTTTTGGATTACACATCCAGATTTCCAGCAAGTGATTAAGGAGAGCTGGAATCCCTCTCTCCCTATCCATGATGCTCTGGATGAAATCCAAGAAGCTCTGCTTCTATGGAATAAAAAGTGTTTTGGTAATATTCATAAGAAAAAACGTCTTCTTCTGGCCCGTATCAATGGTTTTCAAATGACCCTTAGTAGATCCTTCAACCAGGATTTGTTCTTGCTTGAGAAAACTCTTGCTAGAGAATTCAACCTGGTTCTTGAACATGAAGAGTCTCTCTGGTACCAGAAGTCTAGAATTAATTGGTTCATTCAGGGGGAAAGGAATACTAAATTTTTCCATCTTTCTACCCTGATCAGAAGAAGAAGAAACACTATTTGTATGCTGAAGAATGATAGTGGTGATTGGATCAGTAATGATGATCAACTCAAGGAGCATGTCTTGAGCTATTTTACTAAGTTATATAAGAAGGAGCCTGAGGAAGGTTCTGTTGAGATCAATTATGTGTTTAATGTCAAACATCTCTCTGGTGAGGATAATGATTCTCTTAAAGCCAATGTCACTGGCCCCATCATTCATAAGACTATTAAGAACATTAATAAAAACCGGTCCCTTGGACCAGATGGGTTCAATGCTGGTTTCTTTCATGAATGTTGGGGCACTGTTGGTAATGAGGTGTGTAATATGGTCATGTTGGCTTCCAGAAATTACACTATTCCTGAGCACATTAATAGGACTCATATCACCTTGATTCCTAAGATCAATAATCCTGAAAATATTTTCCAGTTTAGACCCATTGGGCTTTGTAATGTTGCTTATAAGACTATTTCTAGATTTGTGGTTGATAGAGTGAGGCCTCTTATGGATAAACTCATATCCCCTAACCAAAGTAGTTTCATTCCTGGAAGATCTACCTGTGATAACATCATCCTTGTCCAGGAAATATTACATTCCATTAGAAAGAGAAAAGGAAAATTTGGAGCTATGATAGTTAAGATTGATCTGGAGAAAGCCTATGACAGAGTATCTTGGAGTTTCATCAAGGACACACTTGTGGCTTTCAATTTTGATGCTTTTATTATAAAGCTCATTATGATTTGTGTCAGTAATGTGAATTACTCTGTGCTTTGGAATGGGGAAGCTTTGCCTTATTTCAAAGCTGAGAGGGGTCTTAGGCAGGGGGACCCCCTCTCCCCCTATTTGTTTGTCCTTTTGCCTTGAAAGATTATCCAATATGATTTATCAAATTAGCAACCAAGGGTTATGGAAAGGGGTCAAGATTTCTAAGAATGACCCTTCTCTCACCCACCTTTTCTTTGCGGATGACATGCTTCTGTTTTCTCAGGCAGACACTGTGTCTTGTCATTTTGTTAAGCAGGTTCTTGATGATTTTTGTTGCCTTTCTGGAAAAAAGATCAATCTTTCTAAATCCAAGATTTACCTCTCCCCTAATGTTAAGACCCAGACTGCTTATGCTATTAGAAATATTTTAGATATTCCTATTACCCAAAATTTGGGTAAGTATTTGGGTATCAATCTGAATATTGACAGAATAGGCAAAGTTAAATTTGCTGAACTTATTGAAAAGTTTCAACTTAAATTGGCTGGTTGGAAAGCTAGTCTTCTCTCTGTGGGGGGAAGAGCTACTCTTATTAAAACTGTTAATACTTCTTTACCCATCTATACTATGCAGACTCAGAATCTGCCTATTAATGTCTGTAACTGGTTTGACAAGATGAATAGGAGTTTCATGTGGGGTGATACTGCCCACAAGAGGAAACTCCATAGTATAAATTGGAACACTGTTTGCATGAAAACTAGTTGTGGGGGCTTGGGTATTAGAAGCATGAAGAACCAAAATAGAGCCCTTCTTGCTAAGCTTGGATGGCATATTATCAAAAATACTGACTCTCTTTGGGTGAAGTGTTTGAATGATAAATATCTGAGAAAGCATTCCATTTTTAAGTGGCCAAGAAAAAGAGACTCTATAAGTACTTGGAAAGGGATTATTGATTCATGCTTGTTAATCAAAAACAAATTTCAATGGACTATTGGCAATGGGAACTCTGTTTCCATTTGGAATGATGTTTCGATTGGAGACTTCTCTTTGAAAGAGTAAGTATCCTCACATCCAATTTGATAAGAATCTTAAAGTTAACTGCCTCATTAATGATGATAGGAGATGGAATCTAAGACTACTCAGTGACATTATCTCTATTGAGCTCATTAATACCATTCTGGCTAAGCACATTCCTAGGGATCCTAACACTGATGACTCTCTCCACTGGTATGGGACAAATAATGGGATGTTCTCAGTGTCTTCTGTTTATGATTATATAGCAAGACATGATCATTATTCCCAGCTAAAATAGGACTGGCTTTGGAAAAAGAGATAGCCTATGAAACTTATTATCTTTGCTTGGAAAATCAGACATTTTAAATTTTTCACTTATTTTGAAAAGAGCTATTAGAGGTCTTTCCCTTGATGATTCTTGTCCTCACTGCCCAGGTATTAGTGAGGACCAGAATCATATTTTTAGAAGCTGTCCAGCTAGTATTAAAATCTGGTCAGTGTATTTTGATCATGCTTGGAGGCTCTCCCTGCATAACACAGATTTCGTCTCTTGGTTTGATTCCAATCTTAAAGATGGAAAGATTTATAGCTCCTCTCATGCTTCTCTATTCATTAGTTGTTGTTGGCATATCTGGTTAAATAGAAATGAGTTCTGTTTTAACCAGAAAACCAACCATGTGAATGACAGTGTGAGAAAGATTAATGGTCTGAAAGATGAGATTGGTCTAATGATCAAAGGGGAATCTGTGTCAAATGTGAATCCTTCAAATGACTTGCTCTGGTGTCTCCCTAATGCAGGTTGCATCAAGCTCAACACTGATGGGAGCAAGAAGGGAGAAAATGGTATTGCAGGATTTGGAGGTGTTCTTAGAGATGACAAGGGGCAATGGATCAAAGGATATATGGGCCAGATTGGTTTCAGTTCTGTGATTGAAGCTGAGCTTTGGGGAATGCATAGAGGCCTTGTGCTCATTCAACAACTCAACCTGAAGAATGTCACCATTGAGACTGACTCCATGGATGCCCTCTCTCACTGCAACAATGCCATCCAGTTTGACTTTCCTTTCAAAGTTATTATCCAAGACATCAAAGTTCTTATGGAGGGATGTAGCTGTCAACTGGTGCACATTAATAGAGAGAAGAATGGTGTTGCTGATGCTCTAGCTAAGAATGGGGCTGATCAGAATGAGACCCTCATAATCTTGGATAACCCCCTTTGCTGATCTTACTAGTAGCATTGTTAGAGATATCATCCTTAGGGACTGTGGCAACTGAGTGCCAGATCCTTTTGTGGTTTTCTTTGTTGTTTTAGTTTCCGTTCCTGTATCTGACTGATAAAAAAAACATGTTTTTTTAGATTGATGAAATTTTTAAACAACTTGTCTCAAAACAAACTCCCCATGTTTGATATCCTTGTTTTAAACAAAATTGTTTAAAAATACTGTTTTTCTGATAAACTCATTTGGCGGAGCTGTTTTTTTAGCTTGTTTAAAATTAAAACATGCTAAAAAACCGCTGTTTATAGAAACAACAAATTTGACATTTTTTTTCTTTTTTTTTATACTATTGGCTGTTAAAAAATTTTCAACTCTAATTAAATGAAAAGTACCAAACATATGCTTGTACTTAAAATTGATAGTCAAACAAATGAACATTAAAAAAAAAATTTGCAAACAAATGAACATTAAAATTTAGTAATGTTAGAGATGTATTTTTAATTTTAGACACTAATTTTCAGCACATATCTTATAATAGTTTTATTCTATTTTAAACGTGTTCTTTTGAACATATTTTTTTGAACATTTTTTTTGTTTTTAAACCGATAACAAACAGGCTTGTAGTTTCTCCTCACCAATTATTTTTTACAATTACTTTATGGCCAAGAAGATCAATAATAAAATTGCTTGCTGAGGAAAACAACGGGTTTTGTGGCCAAGAAGATCAATTATTATTTTTTTTTTGAGCAAAGAAGATCAATTATTGGTACACTTTGAATGGTACCTCACCTAAATGAGAGTAACTAAACATGAGGGTCAACTTTGAGACCAACGTTTCCCCGAGCGCGTTTGGCTCAGTCGCCTTACCCGATCGTCCCTCAAGCTTAAGCGTGTGGGCGAGTGAATTTAGTGCAGTGTAACGAGAGTGAGAATGGTGGGGAGGGATAGGAACAGAACTGGTGAGAGATGATTACTGGTGGGACCTGTTGGAGTACAGATCCATAAATTCACTCGTCAACTCCGATTCCTGCGCTAAATGTAGGTCCCGTTCTGGTACAAGGGAATCAGCGCCACACGAGAAACCTCTCCTTTACGCATTCGTTTTTTTTAAGCGAAAAGAGGACATCATATTAGATCACCTAGCAAAACTAGGGGTGTAACTTGGACGGCTGAATCCGACCAATCCGATCCCATTCCGGATTGAGCATATGATTAAATTACTTTGGACACGTTCGGAGAAAAATTCTCAATTCGAATTAATAAGAGTTGGACACGAGTACAAATATTAGACGATGCACTAGTCCGAATTACCCGCTTTGTATACTCATTACCTATAAATGTTATATTTGAAAAGTATTACAAAGAATATTCATCAAAAATTTATTATTTTTTATTAATTATTAGTGATATTTTTAATTATATTTAAATTTTTAATTAATATATTTTTTTCACAATATATTTAGTATTCTCTTGTATAAATGGATAATTTTTTAATTCACGCTAACAATATGTAGTCACTTTATAGCATTTAATAAAAAAAATTGTCTAGATTTAATATCTATTTGACAATTTTAATTGAGTTCATAATTACGTTAATTTATTTAGTTTAATGGGTAGCCCGAATTCAATCCGAACTCGAATTGGTTTGTTCGAATTCGGGCTTGGACGGGATGGCGATGCTCCTTACCTGGGCTGGGCTGGGCTTGGGCAAACCCGACGAACTCGGGCTTGTGCTTGAATAAGAGTGTCAACCCGCCTAGTCCGCTCGAGTTGCAGTCCTGAGCACAATAAGCAACTATTTCCTCGGTTCTTAATTTTTAGGATAAAAGGCAATAACCACCCTCGAGTTTATGTAAAAATACACTTTGGTTTTTTTCCCTCTTAACTGACAGACCCTAAACGGATGGGGTGAAAATACAATTTTTACACCTAACATTTATGCAAAATTACACTACTATATACAAGGGCGGAGGGAGGATTTCAAATAAGGTAGGGCATTTTGTAATTTTAAGAAGGGGTGAGGTATTTTTGTAGCTTTACATATGGAAAAGTTGTATATTTTCCTAAATATTAGGTATATATTTGTAGTTTTCTACAACAGGAGTGTGACACGTGCCTTACCCGGCCATGTGATGCCTCCGCCCCTGACTAAATAACTCCTTTATTCTTCTCAATCTCCTCATTTCTAACCCTAGCGGCAATTTCTCTCCCCCTCTCTCTCAAGCAGAACCACAACAACAACATACCATCATCACCTTTGAAGAACACAAAATTAGATGGGTATAGTTGTAGCTTAATCGGTAGTGTTCGGATTACATATAATTAGAGTTAACAATCTTATAACAACTACATAGATAGATAGGAGGGCAAATGAGAAATAGAGAAAGGAGTGGAAATAAGTTTACTGTACTCTGAAGGAGAGAGACAACTTGTTGGCAGCAATTCAGAAATTCAATACATAATAGTTGGTTTAGAGAATAATTTACGTAATGGCAGAAAGGTACCATCCTATGTATACTAGTCAGAATAAGGCGACTAATGAGAGACATGTGGGCGTATGGACGGCCTATGGTACATGATGATGGAGGCGTACCATAAATCCGTGGAGGACTGTCACAGATGACGTCAAACGTAGTATAAAGAAGACAGTAGAACAAGTCGACTCCAAAACTGGTACTGGTCGCATCCGAGACGGATCCCATATGCGACGGGGCTTATTCAAGTCTCCAAGCCACTAGAACCTCTAGCTCCCGTGCAAGGTGATGAGGTGCGAGGGAACCTGTCTCATGGTGCAACAACCCCCTTATCCGGCTCGGGAAAAGACCGGGAGGGCGATGCTTAATAGAAGCAGCGGAGATCGAAAGCAACAACATTTATTCATATTATTAAACATCAAACTTGGAGTATTATACAAGTGGCACTACTATTACACAAAACTTATCTAACATTTATTAGATTGTCTACTGATGACGTCCATACTCTAGATGAGTCTCGCGCCCCTTTTATTTTACAACCCCAGCTCCTAGGCCTGCGGTGGGAAGAAAAACAACAAGAACCGCAGTTTCCAAAGTCAGCAAGAAATGCTGACTGAGATACACCTTAGTGTGTAAAACGAGGAAGATGAAATAGTTGCTGATTCACGAGTTAAGTAAAACAATAACAGAATACGAGTAAAATATTATCAGATTTTGTGGCAGAAATAATCATTTATGAACGTTCCATAAGGAAATCCATTTATCGAAATTCCGATCCGTTGCACGTTTCCAAAACACAGGAGCAAAGATGTCAATTTCTTATCATTTTGCTGTACTAGGGTAGACCAGTGATCACGGGAGACATACTAGACCTTAAGTGTTGCAAGACCCTCCAAAGAGCGTCAATCTTAGGAGTTGTAGATAGTAAGTTCTAGCCATGTGAGTCAGCTTACACGTGGCAGTCATCTAGCACACATGGTGGTGCTCCAGTACTACACGAGCATTACCCATGCTTATCCACGTGGGGGGCTGAGAGACAGGTGTTGGAATAGGTGCCCTAGAGGCAATCTAATATTTAATATGAACATTGTATTGGCTAGAATATTCATTTATCATATATTGTGATATTTAATATAATTAAGTCCTTAGATACAATGTGTTGTTTATCTTAAATATCCCTAGTCCACTATATTGATTAATAGGACGATCAAATATAGACTAGTATGTGTGTAGATTGATATGGGGATATCAAGTGTAACACATGGGTATGCATTAGGAGTAATGGCATATTGGATTGACCCACAACGAGAAGGATACATTAGATTATGTTAAGTCACAATCGCTTCTCGTAGTGCTAATAATATTGCAATCCTTAGACTTGAAGTCACTAGATACTCTAGTTGTGAAATATCATGCTTTGATGTTATCAAACGTTACACCATAACTGGGTAATCATAAAGGTAGTTATCGGGCATGATTGGAAGCAAGCTTAGAGATCGTAGTGATGTAGAAATGATTTGTCCCCCCACATAATGGGAGTAAATATCCACGACCACTCGAGGGATGAGGCTTATTGAACGTCTGGCCGGAATCAGATAAATCAATATGGAGATATTGATATTATCTGCTTGCATAAGCATAATCCCAGGATTGAGGAACTATGGATTGGATATATGAGTGTGACTATTTATGTCTCGTGTCCAATCCGGATATGGAGACAAAAGGATGGTGCTGTAGGGTTTTGATTCATGGATCGCGCAAACGGAAGCATAATCAAACAAACAACCATGCAAAACCCTCCAAGGATCACAAGTCTAGATGCATAACGATAGTAAAGGTAAGAAATCATAAACACACCTTTGGGTTCTCCTTGATGACTTCAAACGCGAATAGTGTCACGTTCTCTATAGTTGATCCACGCCTAGAGTTGTTCCTAGATCTCCAATCACCTTGGTGCTAGCCCGGATTGAAAGGAGGATGAAGAAATCACGCAAAACGAGGCACCAAAAGGGGCTCGGCCCTTTGTGGCGTCGGGGACAAGGGGCGGCGGCAAAGGGGGCGGCGTCCCTCTTTGTGGCTTGCTCTCTCTCTCCTTTGTTCTCTCCTACTCTTGTTATGTTCTCTCTAGAGCATAAAAGTGTGTAGGGAAGGAAGGAGGAGGGTCCTTTATATAGTCCAACAACTCCTTGTTAACTACCTAAAGGACTTATTCTAGTCCTACTAGAATTCAATTTAGTCCCTTCCTTGCAAATTAGTCCCTACTAAGTTTGCAAGGGTTTGCAAAGTGATCCTTCTAATTAATTAATCCAATTAATTAATTCCACAATCTAGTACAACTCTATATAGCGTGTGACCCCATAGGTTCTATCTAGTTGGTAGCAACTCTTTGCTAATATGGAGCGGTTTCTAGCAAAACATCCATTCTAGCCAACTAATAGAATAGTCATCTAGACAACCTTGTACAAGTAATTGTCTCATCCCTTTGCCTCCATATCCGGATTGGACACGAGACATACAAGTCACACTCGTATATCCAATCCCTAGTTTCTCGATCCATGGAATAGCCTTATTCGTGCAAATAACATCAATATCCCATATATTGATTTATTTGAGTCTGGCCAGACATTCTATAAGCACTATCCTCGAGTGGCCTTGGATATTTGCTCCCGTTATGTGGGAGGGGCAAATCCTCTCTACGTCCACTACGATCTCTAAGCTTGCTTCTCATTGTATCCAGTACACGCCTTTATAACTACCCAGTTACGGTGTAGCGTTTAACGCTACCAAGATCACAATGATCCACAACTAGAATATCTAGTGACTTCAAGTCTAAGGATGACAATACCATTGTACCCGAGAAGCACTTGTGACTCAACATAACGTGTATGTAGCCTTCTCGGTGATGGGTCAATCCAGTGCAACATTCCGTAATGCACACCTATGTGTTGGATCATGATATCTCCATATCAATCCAACCCCATACTAGTCTATAGATGATTGTCCCATTTAATCATTATACTTGACTAGGGATATTTAAGATAAACAACACAATTGTAAATCTAAGGACTTCATTATATTAAATATCCAATAAATAATAAATGAATTTCTAGCCAATTACAAATTCATACTAAACTAGATTGCCTCTAGGGCATCTATTCCAACAGTCTCCCACTTGCACTAGAGCCAATCTGGCGCATCTCGTATGCCCATACTCCTAGTGTGCCCTTCATGCTTCCACTGCGTGAGAGGCTTTGTAAGCGGGTCTGACAGATTATCATCTGTAGGAATCTTGCATATCCGAACGTCTCCTCTATCGATAATATCTCGAATCAGATGGAACTTCCTGAGCACGTGCTTGGACTTCTGGTGCGACCTGGGTTCCTTTGATTGCGCGATCGCCCCAGTGTTGTCACAGAACAACTCCACTGGATCCGCAATGCTAGGGACCACACCAAGTTCAGAAACAAACTTTCTGATCCAAACAGCCTCCTTTGCTGCGCCATTTGCAGCAATGTACTCAGCCTCTGTTGTAGAATCAGCTACCGTCTCTTGCTTGGAACTCTTCCAGCTCACCGCTGCTCCATTCAGGCAAAACACATATCCCGACTGTGATCTAAAGTCATCTCTATCGGTTTGGAAGCTTGCGTCAGTGTAACCCCTTACACGCAACTCTTCCACACCGCCAAACATCAAGAAGGCATCCTTAGTTCTTCTCAAGTACTTTAGGATGTTCTTGACAGCAATCCAGTGACTCTCACCTGGATTGGATTGGTATCTGCTTGTCATACTCAAGGCATATGACACATCTGGTCTAGTACATAACATGGCGTACATGATGGATCCTATGGCCGAGGCATAGGGAATCCTACTTATGCGTTCCTTCTCAATCTCATTAGAAGGACAACCACTCTTCGAAAGAGTGATTCCATGTGACATGGGCAAGAATCCCTTCTTGGAATCTTGCATGTTGAACCGTTTCAACACCTTGTCAATATATGTACTTTGACTTAGGCCTAGCAACCTCTTAGATCTATCTCTATAGATCTTTATACCAAGTATATAGGCTGCTTCCCCTAAGTCTTTCATTGAGAAACACTTTCCTAGCCAATCTTTCACAGATTGTAGCATGGGAATGTCGTTTCCAATGAGTAGTATGTCATCCACATACAAGACCAGAAAAGCTACAGAGCTCCCACTAACCTTCTTGTAGACACAAGACTTATCTTCGTTTCTGATGAAGCCAAACTCTTTGACCACTTCATCAAAACGTCGATTCCAACTCCTAGAAGCTTGCTTCAATCCATAAATGGATCGTTGCAGTTTACACACTTTGTTGGCTTGCTTTGGATCCTCAAAACCCTCCGGCTGTATCATATACACGTCCTCGAGGAGATTCCCATAAAGGAATGCTGTTTTGACATCCATCTGCCAAATCTCATAGTCGTAGTATGCTGCAATTGCAAGTAGGATTCGGATGGATTTGGTCATAGCGACTGGTGAAAAGGTTTCATCATAGTCAATACCATGAATCTGTCTGAATCCTTTAGCCACCAATCGGCCCTTATAGGTAATCACATTACCATCCATGTCGATCTTCTTCTTGAAGACCCACTTGCACCCTATGGGCCGCGCCCCATCAGGTGGTTCCACCAAAGTCCATACTTTGTTGGTATACATGGATTCCATCTCGGATCTCATGGCTTCAAGCCACTTCTGCGAGTCTGGGCCATTCATGGCCTCCTCATAGGTAGTAGGCTCATCATCTATGAGCATCGTGTCACCAGAATCAGTTACGAGAAGTCCGTACCTCTCGGGTTCCTGGCGCACTCTACTAGATGTACGAAGCTCTTGTGTTACCTGAACAGGTGGATCCACAACTGCTTGTGATTCCTGTTCATGTTCCACAATCGGTTCTGTGATTTGTGGTTCTTGAACTTCTTCAAGTTCTACATTCCTCCCACTTGCTTCTTTAGAGACAAACTCTCTTTCTAGAAACACGCCGGTCCGAGCAACAAACACTTTGTTCTCGGTTGGATTGTAGAAATAGTATCCCTTAGTTTCCTTAGGGTACCCCACAAATTTACACTTATCCGATTTAGGCCCTAGCTTGTCTGATTGTAAACGTTTTACATAGACATCGCAGCCCCAAATCCTCATGAACGACAGTGTGGGACGCCTCCCACTCCACATCTCATATGGTGTCTTCATGACTGATTTAGATGGAACACGGTTAATGGTAAAAGCTGCACTTAATAGAGCGTAGCCCCAAAATGATAATGGAAGATCGGTTTGACACATCATAGACCGAACCATATTCAATAGGGTTCGATTCCTCCTCTCGGACACGCCATTCCATTGTGGTGTTCCGGGTGGAGTGAGTTGGGACACGATCCCACACTCTCTAAGATAGTCGTCAAACTCTTGGCTCAAGTATTCTCCTCCACGATCCGATCGTAGGGCCTTGATACTTTTGCCAAGTTGCTTCTCTACTTCATTCTTGAATTCCTTGAACACTTCAAAGGATTCGGATTTTGCCCTCATAAGGTACACAAATCCATATCTACTGTAATCATCAGTAAACGTAATGAAGTAGACATAACCACCCCTGGCAGGCGTGGCAAATGGCCCACACACATCGGTATGTATGAGCGCCAATTGCTCACTAGTCCTTTCACCTTTCTTATTGAAAGGGGACTTTGTCATTTTTCCCAATAAACAAGCTTCACATGTCTCATATGATTCAAAATCAAATGAGTCTAGCAATCCATCCTTATGGAGTCTAGATACACGTTTCTCATTTATGTGGCCTAAACGACAATGCCATAAATAAGCAGGATTTAAATCATTTATTTTAATCCGCTTGGTATTAATGTTGTAGACAGGATTACTTAGATCAAGGACATAAAGTCCATTAAATAATTGCGCACTAAAATAGTGAATATTATTCAAATAAAAGGAACAACAATTGTTCTTTATTGAAATAATAAAACCTTCCTTGTCCAAACAAGAAATAGAAATAATGTTTCTGCTCATAGCAGGCACAAAATAGCAATTATTTAATTCTAAAACTAATCCTGAAGGCAGAGATAGCTCGCAAACGCCTATGGCCAACGCAGCAACCTTTGCTCCATTCCCAACGCGCAGATCTACCTCCCCTTTAGCCAATCTTTTACTTCTCTTTAGATCCTGCATATTTCGACAAATATGAGATCCACATCCAGTATCTAATACCCATGATGTAGAGACAGTTAAATTGACATCTACAACAAAAATACCTGGTGGTGGTGGAATCACTATTCCAAGCCGCTTGTCCTCCAGATATTTTGGGCAGTTCCTCCTCCAGTGTCCAGGTTGACTACAGTAGTGACATTCACCCTTAGTCACGACCTTGGCAATCCCACCAACAGGCTTAAGGGCTTGTTCCTTGGACTTAGCAACTGACTTGCCTTTGCCCTTGGAGGAAGAGGCAAACTTTTTACCCTTTCCTTTATGCACCATCATAATGGCCTTGCCCTTACCCTTGTTGATGCTCTGTTCAGCCGTCCTCAACATGTTGAGCAAATCTGGCAGTGGTTTAACGATCTCGTTCATGTTATAGTTCATAATGAACTGTCCATAACTCTCGGGCAACGATTGCAACAAGAGATCGGTTGCCAACTCTTGGCCGACCGGGAACCCAAGCCGGGCGAGATTCTCCAAGTACCCGATCATTCGGAGTACATGGGGTCCCACCGGGTTCCCTTCTGCCAGATGACATTTGAACAGTGCCTTTGAGACCTCATACCTCTCTACCCTCGCCTGCTCTTGGAAGAGCTGCTTTAGATGTTCGATCATATCGACAGCATTCATGTTCTCATGTTGCTTCTGAAGCTCAGAGGTCATGGTGCAAAGCATTAGGCAGGCCGCATCATTAGCGTCATCAACACGCTTTTGATACGCCTTTAAGGCAGCAGGTGTCTGATTCTCTGGACCTTCTGGAACTTGCTCCTCTATTGCGTACAGCTTCTTCTCTTGCTTGAGAACAATTCTCAAGTTTCTGTACCAATCGAGAAAGTTGGTTCCTGAGAGCTTGTCCTTCTCAAGGACAGATCGTAGGGAATGTTGTGAACTCGATGAGTTGTTTGCCATTTGGAATTCTACAAAAAGGAAAATACGCAAGTTTTAGTATTTGTGAATTTTTTGACTATATTTAATAATGGCTAGTTTATTAAATATAGCTCCCACTATTTTTTTTCTACGGATTAATAACCCTCAAGATATTAATGCGGAAAATATCCTTATATTTTCTAGTGGGCCAAGATCCATCTTTTTCATCTCCTTATGAGCTTGCTTTGGCAAGTCACCCATAATTCGATTACTTCTTAGGTAGGAACAATTCCAATTGCATCCCATATGCAACTCTTGGTTCAATCGGGCAAATAACTCCTTATTTATCCATCCATATGGATAATCCCAATTGATTGCCTCTAGGTTTCTTAATCAAATTAATAGCCTAGTTGTGTTCAACCTCTTATCTAAACAATTGCACATTGTTACGTGCCATCGCATTCCATCATTATGAACCAAGTCGCCATGCTTTGGCACGCACGAACTCGATAAATAATGATGATAATGAGTGTTTAAATAACGAGAAGGCAAGAACACAATATTTTAAAATTTGAGGGATTTTCAATTCAATTTTAATTATTTTGTTGATTAATATCAACTAATCTATCTATTTGAGTTTGGGCACAACTCCAAATAATAGATCCGGGTTGTCTAATTATCTTATTATCCTAATTGCATGCATCATCCATACACCAACCACACAAATAATAAGACAATAAATAAACAACCACAAAACAGAAATTAAACGTGATGTGGATATGGCCTTTTCTAGACTAAGATAATTCCAAGCCAATGGAATTATCTATGAACCCTAAACAAACACATCTCCATGCGTCTTGATCTTTTGGTCCATCCTTCATAGTCATGTGGTGTGCTACATGCTCCATGCTCCATCTTTTGTGGCTCCTTTGGCTTTGGGCTTCTTTTCTTCAATCTTGGCTAACAATCTACTTTATCTAGCACTATCTAATATCTAAACTAAATAAAATAAATCTCACAAGTTGAGAAAAAAATGGCACGCAGGCCATAAAACCCTAATTAATTATTACAATTAATTGATCAGCTCGCAGGCCGTAAAACCAAACCACAAAATTAAACATCCACATCAAACCACATCCTAAGGCCATATCCAATCACCATGCGATTTGCACATAAACAGTTAAAATCCAATTTCAACGCGCTTGGTCAATTTTAATTGATTTTAGGATTTCTAGGGTTAAAACGGTCCATGGGCCCAACAATCCAATTGCCCGGGCCCAAATAAGTGAACCATAAAGCCCTAGGGCCGGCCCGGCCCAAAACCCGCAAGCTAGGCCCGCGGGTTAGGGCCGCCCGCCCCCTTAGGGCGCCAAGCTTGGGCGGCAAGCAAGGGGGGCGGCTCCCTAGGGGCCGAACCTTCCTTGTGGAGGTTGTTTCCAAAACAACCTCCTTGCTTGGAGCCCAAGTTTGGTTGTTTCCTTGTTGTGGGAGAACTCCTTCTTCCCCAAGGATGCCCAAACCCTAGATTTAAGATCCTAAAATTTCTCAAACTCACCAATTCATGCATCCAATGCTATAATTGGGTCTTGTTATGATTAATTCTTTGACAAATTGCGTCCAATGCTTGATTTGTCTTGTTTTACGCGATAAACAACAAAGTAAGGTGTAAAACAACAAGAATGTAACACATAAACTACGTTTATGCTCTATGACCTGTGGCTCTGATACCACTGTAGGGTTTTGATTCATGGATCGCGCAAACGGAAGCATAATCAAACAAACAACCATGCAAAACCCTCCAAGGATCACAAGTCTAGATGCATAACGATAGTAAAGGTAAGAAATCATAAACACACCTTTGGGTTCTCCTTGATGACTTCAAACGCGAATAGTGTCACGTTCTCTATAGTTGATCCACGCCTAGAGTTGTTCCTAGATCTCCAATCACCTTGGTGCTAGCCCGGATTGAAAGGAGGATGAAGAAATCACGCAAAACGAGGCACCAAAAGGGGCTCGGCCCTTTGTGGCGTCGGGGACAAGGGGCGGCGGCAAAGGGGGCGGCGTCCCTCTTTGTGGCTTGCTCTCTCTCTCCTTTGTTCTCTCCTACTCTTGTTATGTTCTCTCTAGAGCATAAAAGTGTGTAGGGAAGGAAGGAGGAGGGTCCTTTATATAGTCCAACAACTCCTTGTTAACTACCTAAAGGACTTATTCTAGTCCTACTAGAATTCAATTTAGTCCCTTCCTTGCAAATTAGTCCCTACTAAGTTTGCAAGGGTTTGCAAAGTGATCCTTCTAATTAATTAATCCAATTAATTAATTCCACAATCTAGTACAACTCTATATAGCGTGTGACCCCATAGGTTCTATCTAGTTGGTAGCAACTCTTTGCTAATATGGAGCGGTTTCTAGCAAAACATCCATTCTAGCCAACTAATAGAATAGTCATCTAGACAACCTTGTACAAGTAATTGTCTCATCCCTTTGCCTCCATATCCGGATTGGACACGAGACATACAAGTCACACTCGTATATCCAATCCCTAGTTTCTCGATCCATGGAATAGCCTTATTCGTGCAAATAACATCAATATCCCATATATTGATTTATTTGAGTCTGGCCAGACATTCTATAAGCACTATCCTCGAGTGGCCTTGGATATTTGCTCCCGTTATGTGGGAGGGGCAAATCCTCTCTACGTCCACTACGATCTCTAAGCTTGCTTCTCATTGTATCCAGTACACGCCTTTATAACTACCCAGTTACGGTGTAGCGTTTAACGCTACCAAGATCACAATGATCCACAACTAGAATATCTAGTGACTTCAAGTCTAAGGATGACAATACCATTGTACCCGAGAAGCACTTGTGACTCAACATAACGTGTATGTAGCCTTCTCGGTGATGGGTCAATCCAGTGCAACATTCCGTAATGCACACCTATGTGTTGGATCATGATATCTCCATATCAATCCAACCCCATACTAGTCTATAGATGATTGTCCCATTTAATCATTATACTTGACTAGGGATATTTAAGATAAACAACACAATTGTAAATCTAAGGACTTCATTATATTAAATATCCAATAAATAATAAATGAATTTCTAGCCAATTACAAATTCATACTAAACTAGATTGCCTCTAGGGCATCTATTCCAACAGGTGCAATATGAGATATTGGCCAAAAAGATTTGTCGGGATCACTGACTATTTCTATTAGTTGGGTGGCATGGATGTGTTGCTAGACACCGCTCCATGTTAGTAATAAGTTACTACCAACTAAGTAGAAACCTATGGGTTCACACGTCAAATAGAGTAGAACTAGATTTGGGATTAATTAATATGATTAATTAATAAAGAAGGATCATTGTGCAACACCTTGCAAACTTAGTAGGACTAATTTGCAAGGAGGGATTAATCCAAGTTCATGTAGAACTAGGAGGGACCTTTACGTAGTTAACAAGGAGTTGTTGGACTATATAAAGGATGCTCTAGCTTCCTTCCTACTAATTTTATTAGACATAACACAAGAGAGTGGGAGAGAGCAAAAGAGAGAGCAAGAATAAGCTATAGGCGTCCGCCCCCTTCCCTCGGCTCAAAGAGAGGGACAAACCCTCCCTTTGCCTCCTTTGGTTGCTTGATTCCTTCTTCCCTCTTCCTCCGGTCTAAGATAGCACTTGAGAAGGAAGAATATAGATCTCACCACTAGACGTGGATCAACCGTAGAGACAAGGAAAATATTCTTCGTGTGATCTCCCAAACCAAAAGGAACACAATTACTATGTCCTTTATCATGTTATGATGTCTCTTCCTGTGATCCTTGGTGGGCTTTGAGTAGGATTAAATTTTTGTTATTCCGCTGCGTTACCTACGTCAAAACCCAACAGTGGTTTCAGAGCCACATGTCGTAGTGCATAACATGATTTTATGTGTTACGATTTCAGTTTATACACAATTATATTCATATTATGCGAAAACTGAAATTAATTGGCATAGTAGATGCAAATTGAATTTGATTCAACATAAAAAAGATCTAATTTAACATTGGATGTTAGAATTGGTGAGTTTAATCACATAGGATGTGAATTATTGTGTTCTTGAAAATTAGGGTTCATGGGCACATAGTTGAAAAGGAGTTTTCAATTATGGAAACAATTTTAGGGAAATATCCATAAAGGAAACAACCATGCTTGGGCAACATGGAAGAAGGGAAGGAGGCTAGGGCCGAAACCCTAGCCGTCCTCCCCCCTTCCTTGCGCGCCAATCAAGGCCGGGGGTCATATAGGGCGGCCAGCCTTGGGCTAGGCCCACGTGGGGGCGGCGGTCCTTGGGGTTTGGCCTAGGCTTAGGTTGGACCCCTTGGACCGTTGTAACCCTAATTATCCAATTCAATTAAAATTAAACAAGCGCGTTAAAAATTGGTTTTAACTGTATTATGTGCTTTGTTGCATGGTGGATGGATATGACCTAGGTTGTGGATGTTTATTGCTTTGTGGTTTGGTTTACGGCCTGCGAGCTGATCAAATTAATGTAATAATTAATTAAGTTTTACGACCTGCGAGTCGTCTTTGCTCCTCGACATGTGAGGATTTTATTATTTATTTATTCTAGATGTTAGGCTAGAATTAGAAATATTTAGATGATATCCAAGAGCATGGAGAAGAAGACCGGAGAACCAAAGAAGCCAAAAGACAAAGAAGACACCCCTAAGCGCGCGGCTATGGTGGAGCACATGGAGATGAGCTTTTCACTTTAGGGCAATTGGATATTATCAATGGCTTGATAATATCTTAGTTTATGGGCAATATCCATGCAACATTTTTTTGGATGTTTATTATTTATGTCTTCTTACTTATTTTTGTGTGTATGGCGATATTACCAAAACAGTAGGGTTTTGATTCATGGATGCGCAATGGAAACAATAATTAACCATGCAAAACCCTCCAGGGATCACAAGTCAAGAGACATAACGATGGTAAAGGAAGAAATCAATTAATACACCTTAGGGTTCTCCTTTGATGACTTCAAACGCGAATTGTGTCACGTTCTTTATAGTTGATCAACGCCTAGAGTTGAATTCTAGATCTTCCAATCCTTGGTGCTAGCCCGGAAAGAGGAAGAGGAAGAGAAAATCACGCAAAAACGAGACCGAAACAAGGAGGTTCGGCCTCCTTGCGGGCCGACGGGAAGGGGGAGGCGAGCTAGGGGGCGGCGAGCTCCTTGGCTTGCTTGCTCTCTCTCCTTTTGGTTCTCTCCCACTCAAGTTATGATCTATTGAATCATAAGTGTGGAAAGGAAGGAAGGAGTGTCCTTTATATAGTCCAACAAATCCTTGCCAACTACCTAAAGGACTTATTCTAGTCCTACTAGAATTCAATTTAGTCCCTTCCTTGCAAATTAGTCCCTACTAAGTTTGCAAGGTTTTGCAAAGTGATCCTCCTAATTAATTAATCCAATTAATTAATTCCCAAATCTAGTTCAACTCTATATAGCGTGTGACCCCATAGGTTCTATCTAGTTGGTAGCAACAATTTGCTAATATGGATTGGTTTCTAGCAAAACATCCATTCTAGCCAACTAATAGAATAGTAAGCTTGACAACCTTTGTACAAGTAATTGTCTCATCCCATTGTCTCTATATCCGGATTGGACACTAGACATACAAGTCACACTCGTATATCCAATCCATAGTTTCTCGATCCCTGAGAATAGCCTTATTAGTGCAAATAACATCAATATCCCATATTGATTTATTTGAGTCTGGCCAGACATTCTATAAGCACTATCTCTCGAGTGGCCTAGGATATTTGCTCCCGTTATGTGGGAGGGACAAATTCTATCTACGTCCACTACGATCTCTAAGCTTGTTTCTTATTGTATCCGGTACACGCCTTTATAAATACCCAGTTACGGTGTAGCGTTTAACGCTACCAAAATCATAATAATCCACAACTAGAATATCTAGTGAATTCAAGTCTAAGTATGACAATACCATTGCACCGCGAGAAGCGCTTGTGACTCAACATAACGTGTATGTAGCCTTCTCGGAGATGGGTCAATCCAGTGCGTCATTACCCTTAATGCACACCTATGTGGGGGATCATGATATCTCCATATCAATCTAACCCCATACTAGTCTATAGATGATTGTCCCATTAATCATTATACTGGACTAGGGATATTTAAGATAAATAACACAATTGTAAATCTTAGGACTTCATTATATTAAATATCCAATAAATAATAAATGAATTTTATAGCCATATACAAATTCATACTAAACTAGATTGCCTCTAGGGCATCTATTCCAACAGTCTCCCATTTGAACTAGAGCCAATCTGGCGCATCTCGTATGCCCACACTCCTAGTGTGCCCTATAGGGTTTTGATTCATGGATGCGCAACGGAAACACAAACAATCATAAAACCATGCAAAACCCTCCAAGGATCACAAGTCAAGAGACATAACGATGGTAAAGGAAGAAATCAATAACACACCTTAGGGTTCTCCTTTGATGACTTCAAACGCGAATAGTGTCACGTCTCTACGGTTGATCCACGCCTAGAGGTGAAATCTAGACCCTCCAATTCCCTTGTGCTAGCTAGGAAGAATGGAAGAGGAAGAAGAAATCGCAAACAATGGAGTGCCAAAGGTGGGGCGGCTCCCCTTTTTGGCCGACGGGTAGGGGCGGCGGTCCCAAGGGGGTTCGGCCCTTGCTTGGGACTTGCTCTCTCCTTGCTTTGTTCTCTCCTTTGTTTCTATCATATAGATGTGTGTTGTGTGTAGAGAGAAAAATAAGCTAGGAGTGTTCCTTTATATAGTCCAACAACTCCTTGTCCTACTACATAAAGAACGCCTCCTAATCCTACTCAAGTTCTGATTAGTCCCTTTTGCAAAAATAGTCTTTATCATGTCAATACATGGATTAGTTCTATTTGCAAATTAATCCTAATCATGTCCCTACATGAATTAGGCCACCTTGGCATATCCTAATCATGTCTATACATGGATTAGTCCAACTTGCATATTAGTCCTACTAAGTTAGCAAGTTGTGCGATTTGATCCTTTTAATTAATTAATCATATTAATTAATTATTTCCCATGTCTAGTTCACCCCTATATGGCGTGTGACCCCATAGGTTCTATTTAGTTGGTAGTAACTATTTACTAATATGGAGCGGCCTCTAGCAAGACATCCATTCTAGCCAACAAATAGAATAGTCATCATGACAAACCTTGTGCAAGTATTTGTCTCATCCCTTTGTCCCAATATCCGGATTGGACACGAGACATACAAGTCACACTCGTATATCCAATCAATAGTTTCTCGATCCTGGGAATAGCCTTATTCGTGCAGATAGCATCAATATCCCATATTGATTTATTTGAGTCTGGCTAGACATTTTATAAGCACTATCCCTCGAGTGGCCTAGGATATTTGCTCCCGTTATGTGGGAGGGACAAATTCTATCTACGTCCACTACGATCTCTAAGCTTGCTTCTTATTGTATCCAGTACAAGCCTTTATAACTACCCAGTTACGGTGTAGCGTTTGACGCTACCAAAATCACAATAATCCACAACTAGAATATCTAGTGACTTCAATTCTAAGGATGACAATACCGTTGCACCGCGAGAAGCGCTTGTGACTTAACATAACGTGTATGTAGCCTTCTCGGAGATGGGTCAATCCAGTATGTCATTACTCCTAATGCATACCCATGTGTTGGATCATGATATCTCCATATCAATCCAACCCCATACTAGTCTATAGATGATTGTCCTATAAATCATTATAATTGACTAGGGATATTTAAGAATATAACACTTATATTCTGAGGACTTCATTCATGTTAACATATCTCCATATCGATAACATAATGAATCGTAAATCCAGAAATGTCACAATTAATTGATTGCCTCTAGGGCACAATTCCAACAGTCTCCCACTTGCACTAGAGTCAATTTCCTGCATCATATGACTATTGATCTAGCGCGGCCTTCCCCGCTTACACTGCGTAGGGGCAAGACGTATGCTGGCAGCTTGCAAATATTCACATCTCCTCCATCAACAATTTTGATTGAGATTGAATATTCTGAGTAAATGCATCTTATGCATTAATTTACTCAGTCCTCTATGCTAGAATCAGTGACTGAATCTTGCCTGGAACCTTTCCAGCTCACAGTCGCTCCCACTAGGGCTAAACTTAAAACTCGACTTATAATATGTATCTTCTTTGTCAGATTTGAAGTTTGCATCACTGTAACCCCTTACAGTAAACTCTTCCTATCCTCCATTAATCAAAAATTTATCCTTAGTGCTTCTCAAGTACTAAAGGATACTCTTAATAATTTATCCAGTGACTCTCACCCGGATCTGACTGGTATCTTTGTGTCATACCATATGACACATCTGGCCTAGTACATAACATGGCGTATCTCGTGAATCTATTTCATACGGTCCATTCCCAATCTAATTGGTAAGACAATTAGCCTTCCAAAGACTAATTCCATGTGACGTGGGTAAGAATCAATATTCCTTTCACGTTGAACCATTTCAACACCCTTGTCAATTTATGTACTATGACCTAAGCTATACAACCATCTTGATCTACCTTAATAGATCTTCACAAGTTGCTTCTCCTAAGTTTACCATTAGAAAGTCAACTCCCTAGTCAATCTACGTAAGACTGCCAAGTAGGGGCAACATTCACAATGATTAAGTATGTCTTCACATACAAGACCAGAAAAATAACTGTGCTCCCACTAACCTTCTTATAAACACAAGTCTCATCTTCAATTTTGATGGAACCAAACTCCTTTGATTACATCATCGATTCGAAGAGTCCAACTCCTAGAAGCTTAATCCAATCTATAAATAGATTGATACGAGCAAGATGCGAATGGATTTAAGCATCACAATTGGGGAAAGATTTTGTCATAGTCTATACTATGAGCTCACATGAAATCCCTTTCTTACCAATTTTCCCTTAAAGGTAATCATATTACCATCCACGTTGGTTTCCTCATAACCCACTTGCACCTTTTAGGTGGTTCCAACAAATTCCATACTTTGTTGGTATACATGGATTCCATTTTGTATCCCATGGCTCCTAGTCATTTCTGAGAGTATGGCCCATTTGTGACCATCTCATAGGTTGTAGGCTCATCTCGATGAGCAATATATCACTGGTTATGAGAAATCCTTATTTCTCTAGTCCCTCGATATATCCTACCTGACCTACGAGGTTCTTGTGTTTTCTTAGTAGGTTGCTCCACAACACCTTGTGATCCTGCTCATGTTCCATCAAAAAGATCAATGTTTTGTTGCGGTTCTTGAACTTCTTCAAGTTCTACTATCCTCCCACTGTTTCTTTTAGAGACAATCTCTACCTAGAAACACTGTGGTTCGAGAAACAAACAGTTTGTTCTCGATTAGGTTGTAGAAATATTATCCTTTTCAGGATATTCTACAAAACATTTATCTGACTTGGGTCCAAGTTTGTTTGTAAAATCTTTTACAAAAACTTCATAACCCCAAATCTTTATGAATGACATACTAGGACACTTCCTAGTCCATATCTCATATGGTGTTATTCATAATCTGTTTTTGATGGAACAAGGTTAAGGGCGAAATTTGCTGTAACTAGAGCATAGCCCCAAAAGTAATCTGGAAGTTCCGTTTGACTCATCATGGACCGAACCGTGTCCTACAAGGTTCGAAATCTCCTCTTAGACACTCCAAACCCATTTGGCGTGCTAGGTGGAGCGAGTGTTGGATCATATCCAATACTCCCATAGATTGTTGTCAAACTCTTGGCTCAAGTACTCTTTTCTACGATCCAATCGTAGAGCCCTAATACTTTTGCCAAGATGGTTCTCTACTTCATTCCTGAACATTTTGAACAATTCAAAGGATTCTGATTTGTTTCTTCATAAGATACACAAATCCATATTTCCCTGATCCCATCAGTAAATATGATAAAGTACTGTAAACCATCTTTAGCATTTGTGCTTAGCGGCCTTCATACATCAATATGTATGATTCCAAAAAGATCATATCTTTGCCTAATAAGTCTTACATGTCTCATATGATTCAATAATCAAATGAGTTCCAGATATCCATCCACATGGATTTCTAGATATGTATTTCTTATTTAAGAAGCCTAAACAATAATGCTAAAGATAAGTGAAGTTCATATCATTATATGCAAACCTCTAGGTATTAATGTTATAGATGAAATTATCATGATCATGGATATAGAATCCACTTAGACAAAATTGCATTACAATAATGCATATCATAATAAATGGAACAACATTTTCCTTTATTATGATAAAGAGATTTCTTGTCCAAACAAGAAACTATGATAATGGTCCTACTCATAGCTAGGACATGATCGCTTTTGTCTAATTCATGAACAATTTCAATAAGTAGAAATAATTCCCTACGGCTTATTGAGCAATCCTTTGCTTCATAGCCCCACGTGTAGGATTATTTCTTCCTTATCCAATTGTCTTCGTCTCTTGAGATCCTCCACACT
This sequence comes from Linanthus parryae, assembly GCA_023055425.1. Lineage (NCBI taxonomy): Eukaryota > Viridiplantae > Streptophyta > Magnoliopsida > Ericales > Polemoniaceae > Linanthus > Linanthus parryae. The sequence continues at coordinate 88,093,155 of JALGPY010000001.1, forward strand.
TCCATAAATGTGAGATCCTCATTTATTATCATATACTTATGATGATAAGATAGACACATTGAATTCTACAACAAAATACCCATATTGGAATTCATAATTCCTTTATTACTTACTTTCAGGTACTTTGGGTAGCCTCTCTTCCTCTACACCTATGGGACACCAATGCAACTTGGTTTTAGCAACAGGTTTGCTTTATACCCAGGGGGTCGGCGCAAACTATTTTTTCTTACCCATGCTGTTATCCATTAACAACTTTGCCCATGCCCATTATTTTTGTTTTAGTGATTTTTCAATCATATTGAGTAAATCAATTTTAAAACAAAATAATAATTGCATCCAATGCAATTCTTGGTCCACTTGGGTGAATAACCGTTTATTCTTAATCTATCTCATAGATAATGCATATTCACTAATATTTCAATCATATTGAATTAGTATATTTGCATAACCCAAAGTGGAGCAACACTTCAAACCTTTCATGTCTAGCTCGCCCTTTTGAAAGAGCTTCTTTCAATGTATGATCATATCATACTTCTCCATGTATCTCTTCTTGATTCCAAAGCTCAGAGTTCATGGCAACTAACATGAGGCAAGTTACATCCAAAGAACCATTCTTTGATGTTCCTTTCAATTAGGTTTTAGTGTGTTTTGGTAGTTGGTAGGCAGAGAGCTTTATGTTCTACTATTTACAACAATTTCCTTTAATTTGAGAAAAATTCTCAATTTTATACCAATCTAGATTCCAGACAACTCGTCCATCTTATGGACATCTAGTAGTGCTTTTGTTTGTTTAATGCCATGGGTATTTAACACCAAAAGGATTATGCAAAGTTTGTGACGTTTTAACTATATTCAACAAGGATTAATTTGTTAAATATAGCTCCCACTATTTTACTACAGATTAATAACCCTCAAGATATTAATGCGGAAAATATCCTTATATTTTCTAGTGGGCCAAGATCCATGTTTCATCTCCGTATGAGCTTGCTTTGGCAAGTCACCCATAATTTGACTACTTTAGGTAGGAAATATTCCAATTGCATCCCTTATGCAACTCTTGGTTCAATTGGGCAAATAACTCCTTATGTATCAATCCATATGGATAATCCCAATTGGTTGCCTCTAGGTTTCTTAATCAAATTAATAGCCTAGTTGTGTTCAACCTCTTATCTAAACAATTGCACATTGTTACGTGCCATCGCATTCCATCATGATGAACCAAGTCGCCATGCTTTGGCACGCACGAACTTGATAAATAATGATGATAATGAGTGTTTAAATAACGAGAAGGCAAGAACACAATATTTGAATTTTGAGGGATTTTTAAATTCAATTTTAATTGTTTTGTTGATCAAAATCAACTAATCTATCTATTTGAGTTTGGGCACAACTCCAAATAATAGATCCGGGTTGTCTAATTATTTTATTATCCTAATTGCATGCATCATCCATACACCAACCACACAATAATAAGACAATAAAATAAACAACCACAAAACAGAAATTAAACGTGATGTGGATATGGCCTTTTCTAGACTAAGATAATTCCAAGCCAATGGAATTATCTATGAACCCTAAAACAAACACATCTCAATGCGTCTTGGTCTTTTGGTCCATCCTTCATAGTCGTGTGGAATACTCCATGCTCCATGCTCCATCTTTTGTGGCTTCTTTGGCTTTGGGATCATTTTCTTCAATCTTGGCTAACAATCTACTTTATCTAGCACTAGCTAATATCTATACTAAATAAAATAAATCTCACAAGTTGAGAAAAAAATGGCACGCAGGCCATAAAACCCTAATTAATTATTACAATTAATTGATCAGCTCGCAGGCCGTAAAACCAAACCACAAAATTAAACATCCACATCAAACCACATCCTAAGGCCATATCCAATCACCATGCGATTTTCACATAAACAGTTAAAATCCAATTTTAACGCGCTTGGTCAATTTTAATTGATTTTAGGATTTCTAGGGTTAAAACGGTCCATGGGCCCAACAATCAATTTGCCCGGGCCCAACAAAGTGAACCACAAGGCCCCAGGGCTGGCCCGGCCCATAACCCGCACGCCTAGGCCGCGGGCTAGGGCCGCCCGGCCCCTAGGGCGGCCAATCTTGGCCGGCAAGCATGAGGGGCGGTCCCCATAGGGGGCCGAACCTCTATAGGGAGTTGTTTCCAAAACAACTCCCTTGCTTGGTGCCCAAGTTTGGTTGTTTCCTTGTTTTGGGAGAACTCCTTCTTCCCCAAGGATGCCCAAACCCTAGATCTAAGATCCTAAATTTTCTCAAACTCACCAATTCATGCATCCAATGCAAAAATTAGATCTTGTTATGATAGATTATTGACAAATTGCATCCCATGCTTTATTTGTCTTGTTTTACGCGATAAACAATCAATTTAAGGTGTAAAACAACTAAAACGTAACACATAAACCACGTTTATGCTCTACGACCTGTGGCTCTGATACCACTGTAGGGTTTTGATTCATGGATGCGCAACGGAAACACAAACAATCATAAAACCATGCAAAACCCTCCAAGGATCACAAGTCAAGAGACAAAACGATGGTAAAGGAAGAAATCAATAACACACCTTAGGGTTCTCCTTTGATGACTTCAAACGCGAATAGTGTCACGTCTCTACGGTTGATCCACGCCTAGAGGTGAGATCTAGACCCTCCAATTCCCTTTTGCTAGCTAGGAAGAATGGAAGAGGAAGAAGAAATCGCCAACAATGGAGTGACAAAGGTGGGGCGGCTCCCCTTTTTGGCCGACGGGTAGGGGCGGCGGTCCCAAGGGGGTTCGGCCCTTGCTTGGGACTTGCTCTCTCCTTGCTTTGTTCTCTCCTTTGTTTCTATCATATAGATGTGTGTTGTGTGTAGAGAGAAAAACAAGCTAGGAGTGTTCCTTTATATAGTCCAACAACCCCTTGTCCTACTACATAAAGAACCCCTCCTAATCCTACTCAAGTTCGGATTAGTCCCTTTTGCAAAAATAGTCCTTATCATGTCAATACATGGATTAGTTCTATTTTCAAATTAATCCTAATCATGTCCCTACATGAATTAGGCCACTTTGGCATATCCTAATCATGTCTATACATGGATTAGTCCAACATGCATATTAGTCCTACTAAGTTAGCAAGTTGTTGCGATTTGATCCTTTTAATTAATTAATCATATTAATTAATTAATTCCCATGTCTAGTTCACCCCTATATGGCGTGTGACCCCATAGGTTCTATTTAGTTGGTAGTAACTATTTACTAATATGGAGCGGCCTCTAGCAAGACATCCATTCTAGCCAACAAATAGAATAGTCATCATGACAAACCTTGTGCAAGTAATTGTCTCATCCCTTTGTCCCAATAACCGGATTGGACACGAGACATACAAGTCACACTCGTATATCCAATCCATAGTTTCTCGATCCTGGGAATAGCCTTATTCGTGCAAATAACATCAATATCCCATATTGATTTATTTGAGTCTGGCCAGACATTTTATAAGCACTATCCCTCGAGTGGCCTAGGATATTTGCTCCCGTTATGTGGGAGGGAAAAATTCTATCTACGTCCACTACGATCTCTAAGCTTGCTTCTTATTGTATCCAGTACACGCCTTTATAACTACCCAGTTACGGTGTAGCGTTTGACGCTACCAAAATCACAATAATCCACAACTAGAATATCTAGTGACTTCAAGTCTAAGGATGACAATACCGTTGCACCGCGAGAAGCGCTTGTGACTTAACATAACGTGTATGTAGCCTTCTCGAAGATGGGTCAATCCAGTATGCCATTACTCCTAATGCATACCCATGTGTTGGATCATGATATCTCCATATCAATCCAACCCCATGCTAGTCTATAGATGATTGCCCTATTAATCATTATAATTGACTAGGGATATTTAAGAATATAACACTTATATTCTAAGGACTTTATTCATGTTAACATATCTCCATATCGATAACATAATGAATCGTAAATCCAGAAATGTCACAATTAATTGATTGCCTCTAGGGCACAATTGCAACATGCCCTTCATGCTTCCACTGCGTGAGCGGCTTTGTAAGCGGGTCTCACAGATTCTCATCTGTAGGAATCTTGCATATCCGAACGTCTCCTCTATCGATAATATCTCGAATCAGATGAAACTTCTTGAGAACGTGCTTGGATTTCTGGTGCGACCTGGGTTCCTTTGATTGCGCGATCGCCCCAGTGTTATCACAGTACAACTCAACTGGATCTGCAATGCTAGGAACCACACCAAGTTCAGAAACAAAATTTCTGATCCAAGCAGCTTCCTTTGCTGTGCCATTTGCAGCAATGTACTCAGCCTCTGTTGTAGAATCAGCTACCGTCTCTTGCTTGGAACTCTTCCAGCTCACCGCTGCTCCATTCAGGCCAAACACATATCCCGACTGTGATCTAAAGTCGTCTCTGTTAGTTTGGAAGCTTGCATCAGTGTAACCCCTTACACGCAACTCTTCCTCACCGCGAAATATTAAGAAATCATCCTTAGTTCTTCTCAAGTACTTTAGGATGTTCTTGCCTCTAATCCAGTGACTCTCACCCGGATTGGATTGGTATCTGCTTGTCATACTCAAGGCATATGACACATCTGGTCTAGTACATAACATGGCGTACATGATAGATCCTATGGCCGAGGCATAGGGAATTCTACTCATGCGTTCCTTCTCAATCTCATTGGAGGACAACCACTCTTCGAATGAGTGATTCCATGTGACATGGGCAAGAATCCCTTCTTGGAATCTTGCATGTTGAACCGTTTCAACACCTTTTCAATATATGTACTCTGACTTAGGCCTAGCAGTCTTTTAGATATATCTCTATAAATCTTTATACCGAGTATATAGGCTGCTTCCCCTAAGTCCTTCATTGAGAAACACTTTCCTAGCCAATCTTTAACAGATTGCAGCATGGGAACGTCGTTCCAATGAGTAGTATGTCATCCACATACAAGACCAGAAAAGCTACAGAGCTCCCACTAACCTTCTTGTAGACACAAGACTCATCTTCGTTTCTGATGAAGCCAAACTCTTTGAATACTTCATCAAAACGTCCATTCCAACCCCTAGAAGCTTGCTTCAATCCATAAATGGATCGTTGCAGCTTACAGACTTTGTTGGCTTGCTTTGGATCCTCAAAACCCTCCGGCTGTATCATATATACATCCTCGAGGAGATTCCCATAAATGATTGCTGTTTTGACATCCATCTGCCAAATCTCATAGCCATGATATGCTGCAATCACAAGTAGGATTCGGATGGATTTGGTCATAGCGACTGGTGAAAAGGTTTCATCATAGTCAATACCATGAATCTGTCTGAATCCTTTAGCCACCAATCGGCCCTTATAGGTAATCACATTTCCATCCATGTCGATCTTCTTCTTGAATACTCACTTGCACCCTATGGGCAGCGCCCCTTCGGGTGGTTCCACCAAAGTCCATACTTTGTTGGTGTACATGGATTCCATCTCGGATCTCATGGCTTCTAGCCACTCTTGAGAGTCTGGGCCTTTCATGGCCTCTTCATGGTAGTAGGCTCATCATTTATGAGCATCGTGTCACCGGAATCGGTCACGAGAAGTCCATACCTCTCGGATTTTTGGCGCACTCTACTAGATCTATGAAGCTCTTGTGTTACCTGAACAGGTTCCTCCACAACCGTTTGTGGTTCCTGTTCATGTTCCATTATCGGTTCAGTGATTTGTGGTTCTTGAACTTCTTCAAGTTCTACAGTCCTCCCACTTGCTTCTTTAGAGACAAACTCTCTTTCTAGAATCACGCCGGTCCGAGCAACAAAAACTTTGTTCTCGGTTGGATTGTAGAAGTAGTAACCCTTAGTTTCCTTAGGGTACCCCACAAATTTACACTTATCCGATTTTGGCCATAGCTTTTCTGATTGTAAACGTTTTACATAGACATCGCAGCCCCAAATCCTCATGAACGACAGTGTGGGACGCCTCCCACTCCACAACTCATATGGTGTCTTCATGACTAATTTAGATGGAACACGGTTAATGGTGAAAGCTGCACTTAATAGAGCGTGGCCCCAAAACGATAATGGAAGATCGGTTTGACACATCATAGATCGAACCATATCCAATAGGGTTCGATTCCTCCTCTCAGACACGCCATTCCATTGTGGCGTTCCGGGTGGAGTGAGTTGGGACACGATCCCACACTCTCTAAGATAGTCGTCAAACTCTTGGCTCAAGTATTGTCCTCCACGATCCGATCGTAGAGCCTTGATACTTTTTCCAAGTTGCTTCTCTACCTCGCTCTTGAATTCTATGAACACTTCAAAGGATTCAGATTTGGCCCTCATAAGGTACACAAATCCATATCTACTGTAATCATCAATAAATGTAATGAAGTAGACATAATCACCCCTGACAGGTGTGGCAAATGGCCCTCACACATGAGTATGTATGAGCGCCAATTGCTCACTAGTCCTTTCCACTTTCTTATTGAAAGGGGACTTTGTCATTTTTCCCAATAAACAAGCCTCACATGTCTCATATGATTCAAAATCAAATGAGTCTAGTTGTCCATCCTTATGGAGTCTAGATACACGTTTCTCGTTTATGTGGCCTGAACGACAGAGCCATAAATAAGAAGGATTTAAATCATTTATTTTAATCCGCCTGATATTAATGTTGTAGTCAGGATTGCTTAGATCAATGACATACAGTCCATTAATTAATTACGCACTAAAGTAGTGAATATTATTCAAATAAAAGGAACAACAATTGTTCTTTATTGAAATAATAAAACCTTCCCTGTCCAAACAAGAAATAGAAATAATGTTTCTGCTCATAGCAGGCACAAAATAGCAATTATTTAATTCTAAAACCAATCCTGAAGGCAGAGATAGCTCGCACACGCCCACGGCTAACGCATCAACTTTTGCTCCATTCCCAACGCACAGATCTATCTCCCCTTTAGCCAATCTTATACTTCTCTTTAGATCCTGTACATTTCGACAAATGTGAGATCCACATCCAGTATCTAATACCCATGATGTAGAGACAGTTAAATTGACATCTACAACAAAAATACCTGGTGGTGGTGGAATCACTATTCCAAGCCTCTTGTCCTCTTGATATTTTGGGCAGTTCCTCCTTCAGTGTCCAGGCTGACTGCAGTAGTGACACTTACCTTTAGTCACACCTTTGGCTATGCCACCAACAGGCTTAAGGGCAGGTTCCTTGGACTTGGCAACTGACTTTCCTTTGCCCTTGGAGGATGAGGCAAACCTTTTGCCCTTTCCCTTATGCACCATCATAATGGCCTTGCCCTTACCCTTGTTGATGCTCTGTTCAGCTGTCCTTAACATATTGAGCAAATCTGGCAGTGGTTTCACGATATCGTTCATGTTATAGTTCATGATGAACTGTCCATAACTCTCGGGCAACGATTTCAACACGAGATCGGTTGCCAACTCTTGGCCGACCGGGAACCCCAGTCAAGCGAGATTCTCCAAGTACGCGATCATACGGAGTACATGGTGTCCCACCGGGTTCCCTTCTGCTAGATGACACTTGAACAGTGCCTTAGAGACCTCATACCTCTCAACCCTTGCCTGCTCTTGGAAGAGCTGCTTCAGATGCTCATCATTCATGTTTTCGTGTTGCTTTTGAAGCTCAGAAGTCAAGGTGCACAGCATAAGGCAGGCCGCATCATTAGCGTCATCAACACGCTTCTGATACGCCTTTAGGGCTGCAGGTGTTTGGTTCTCTGGACCTGCTGGAACATGCTCCTCTATTGCATACAGTTTCTTCTCTTGCTTGAGAACGATTCTCAAGTTTCTGTACCAATCAAGGAAGTTGGTTCCAGAGAGCTTGTCCTTCTCAAGGACAGATCATAGGGAATGTTGTGAACTCGATGAGTTTTTTGCCATTTGGAATTATACAAAAAGGAAAATACGCAAGTTTTAGTATTTGTGAATTTTTGACTATATTCAATAATGGCTAGTTTATCAAATATAGCTCCCACTATTTTTCTACGGATTAATAACCCTCAAGATATTAATACGGAAAATATCCTTATATTTTCTAGTGGGCCAAGATCCATGTTTCATCTCCTTATGAGCTTGCTTTGGCAAGTGACCCATAATTTGACTACTTTAGGTAGGAACAATTCCAATTGCATCCCTTATGCAACTCTTGGTTCAATTGGGCAAATAACTCCTTATTTATCTATCCTTATGGAGAATCCCAATTGATTGCCTCTAGGTTTCTTAATCATATTAATAGCCTAGTTGTGTTCAACCTCTTATTTAAACAATTGCACATTACTAGCTTGTGCCATCGCATTCCATCATTATGAACCAAGTCGCCATGCTTTGGCACGCACAAACTTGATAAATCATGATGATAATGAGTGTTTAAATAACGAAAAGGAAAGAACACAATATTTGAATTTTGAGGGATTTTTAAATTCAATTTTAATTGTTTTGTTGATCAATATCAACTAATCTATCTATTTGAGTTTGGGCTCAACTCCAAATAATAGATCCGGGTTCTCTAATTATCTTATTATCCTAATTGCATGCATCATCCATACACCAACCACAAAATAATAAGACAATAAAATAAACAACCACAAAGCATAAATAAAACGTGATGTGGATATGGCCTTTTTCAAGACTAAGAAAAACCCTAAAAGCAAACACATCTCCATGCGTCTTGATCTTTTGGTCCATCCTTCATAGTCATGCTCCATGCTCCATCTTTTGTTGCTCCTTTTGGCTTTGGGCTTCTTTTCTTCAATCTTGGCTAACAATCTACTTTATCTAGCACTAGCTAATTTCTATACTAATTAAAATAAATCTCACAAGTTGAGAAAAAATGGCTTGCAGGCCATAAAACCCTAATTAATTATTACAATTAATTGATCAGCTCGCAGACCGTAAACCAAACCACAAAAATTAAACATCCATAACAAACCACATCCTAAGGCCATATCCAATCACCATGCGATTTGCACATAAACAGTTAAAATCCAATTTTAACGCGCTTGGTCAATTTTAATTGATTTTATGATGTTCTAGGGTTAAATCGGTCCATTGGGCCCAACGATCTAATTGCCCGGGCCAAAAAAGTGAACCGCAAGGGCCTAGGGCCGACCGGCCCCTAGCCCATGCGGCTAGGCCGCGGACTAGGGCTTCCCCGGTCTTGCTTGGGCGGCAAGCAAGGAGGGGCGGTCCCCTAGGGGGGCCGAACCTCCTTTGGGAGTTTTTTATAAAACAACTCCCTTGCTTGGTGCCCAAGTTTGGTTGTTTCCTTGTTTGGGAAGAACTCCTTCTTCCCCAAGGATGCCCAAACCCTAGATCTAAGATCCTAAAATTTCTCAAACTCACTAATTCATGCATCTAATGCAAAAACTAGATCTTGTTATGATAGATTATTGACAAATTGCACCACATGCTTGATTTGTCTTGTTTTACGCGATAAACAACAATTTAAGGTGTAAAACTGTCAAAACGTAAAACATAAACCACGCTTATGGTCTACGACCTGTGGCTCTGATACCACTGTAGGGTTTTGATTCATGGATGCGCAACGGAAACAATAATTAAGCATGCAAAACCCTCCAAGGATCACAAGTCAAGAGACATAACAATGGTAAAGGAAGAAATCAATTAACACACCTTAGTGTTCTCCTTTGATGACTTCAAACGCGAATTGTGTCACGTTCTCTATAGTTGATCAACACCTAGAGTTGAATTCTAGATCTTCCAATCCTTAGTGCTAGCCCGGAAAGAGGAAGAGGAAGAAGAATCACGCAAAAACGAGACCGAAACAAGGAGGTTCGGCCTCCTTGTGGGCCGACGGGAAGGGGGCGGCGAGCTAGGGGGCGGCGAGCTCCTTGGCTTGCTCGCTCTCTCTCCTTTTGGTTCTGTCCCACTCAAGTTATGATCTATTGAATCATAAGAGTGTGAAGGAAGGAAGGAGTGTCTTTTATATAGTCCAACAAATCCTTGCCAACTACCTAAAGGACTTTTCCTAGTCCTACTAGAATTCAATTTAGTCCCTTCCTTGCAAATTAGTCCCTACTAAGTTTGAAAGGTTTTGCAAAGTGATCCTTCTAATTAATTAATCCAATTAATTAATTCCAAAATCTAGTTCAACTCTATATAGCGTGTGACCCCATAGGTTCTATCTAGTTGGTAGCAACAATTTGCTATTATGGAGCGGTTTCTAGCAAAACATCCATTCTAGCCAACTAATAGAATAGTCATCTTGACAACCTTTGTAAAAGTAATTGTCTCATCCCTTTGTCTCTATATCCGGATTGGACACTAGACATACGAGTCAAACTCGTATATCCAATCCATAGTTTCTCGATCCATGGGAATAGCCTTATTCGTGCAAATAACATCAATATCCCATATTGATTTATTTGAGTCTTGCCAGACATTCTATAAGCACTATCCCTCGAGTGACCTAGGATATTTGCTCCCGTTATGTGGGAGGGACAAATTCTATCTACGTCCACTACGATCTCTAAGCTTACTTCTTATTGTATCCGGTACACGCCTTTATAACTACCCAGTTACGGTGTAGCATTTAACGCTACCAAAATCATAATAATCAACAACTAGAATATCTAGTGACTTCAAGTCTAAGTATGACAATACCATTGCACCGCGAGAAGCGCTTGTGACTCAACATAACGTGTATGTAGCCTTCTCGGAGATGGGTCAATCCAGTGCGTCATTACCCTTAAAGCACACCTATGTGTTGGATCATGATATCTCCATATCAATCCAACCCCATACTAGTCTATAGATGATTAACCATTAATCATTATACTGGACTAGGGATATTTAAGATAAACAACACAATTGTAAATCTAAGGACTTCATTATATTAAATATCCAATAAATAATAAATGATTTTTCTAGCCATATACAAATTCATATTAAACTAGATTGCCTCTAGGGCATGTATTCCAAGAAAAACAACTAACAAGATAACAATAAACAAGGATGGTCTTTTATTGTGGATTGCCCAATCCAAATAAGTAGATCATGTTGATTGGATCGACCAAACACATTAAGAAAATTAAATCCCTCAATTAAATATTGCGTTTTGCCTTCTCTTGCCAGAACACTCTTCACGATGAGGGTTTATTAAAATTCGGGCTTGCCAAATCAAGGTGATTTTAATTTAACATGGTGTGTTGCGGGCGACACAAGCTAGTAATGTGTTTATGTTGAAGCAAGAGGTTGGATGCAACCAGGTAATACTCAATTGGATTGATGAACCTAGAGGCATGACAATTAGGCGTTATCCATGGGATAAAGAATAAAGAGTTATTTACCGAATTGGACGAAGAGTTGCATGGGATGCAATTGGAATGGTTCCAACCTAAATAACCTATTTTTGGGTGACTTGCCAAAGCAAGCTCAAGAAGAAGTGAAAAAGGGATCTTGGACCTACTAGAAAATATTATGATATTTTTCGCATTAATGGTGAGGGCTATTATTTCAAGAAAAATAGTAGGAGCTATATTTCATGATCTAGCCATTGTTGAATATAGTTAAATTGTTCAAAATACTAAAATTGCACATTTCTCGTTTTGTAGAATTCCAAATGGCAAACAACAACGCATCGACTTCATCCCTACGATCTGTCCTTGAGAAGGATAAACTGTCTGGAACAAATTTCCTTGACTGATACAGAAACTTAAGGATTTTCCTTAAGCAAGAAAAGAAGCTGTACGTCTTGGACACTCCAATTTTAGCCCCACCACAAGATGAGTCTGTCCTCGCAGAAGTAAGGGCACGTCAGAAACATATTGATGATTCTAATTACATGAATTGCCTCATGCTTTGCACCATGAATCCTGAGCTTCAGAAGCAGCACGGGAATATGGAAGCCTATGATATGATCATACACTTGAAACAATTGTTTCAGGAACATGCAAGGCATGATCGCTATGAGGTGTGTAAAGCATTATTCGAGAGTAGTCTTTTAGAAGGGAATCCAGTAGGGCCTCATGTACTCCGAATGATCGGGTACATCGAGAAACTTGAGAGACTGGGATTCCCACTTTGCCAAGATTTGGCAACAGATCTTGTCTTGCAATCGTTGCCTGACAGTTATAATCAGTTCATTATGAACTATAATATGAACGAGATCAGTAAGACTCTGCCAGACTTGTTGAACATGCTGAAGTTAGCCGAACAGAGCGTCAACAAAGGCAAGGCCAAGGCCATAATGATGGTGCATAAGAAGAAGGGAAAAGGAGTTTCCTCTACTTCCAAAGGAAAGCGCAAGAAAGTTGCGAAATTCAAGGAAGCCCTAAAGCCTAGTGGAGGCGTGGCTAAAGGTGAATGTCACTACTGCAGCCAGCCGGGTCACTGGAGGAGGAATTGCCCTATATATCAGAAGGATAAGAATCTTGGGATAGTGATTCTTACACCACCAGGTATTTATGTTATAAACGTCAATCTTTCTATTTCTTCATCTTGGGTATTTGATACTGGATGTGGTTCTCACATTTGTCGAAATGTGAAGGATTTGAAAAGAAGTAAAAGATTGGCTAAAGGGGAGATAGACCTGTGCGTCGGGAATGGAACAAGAGTTGCTGCATTAGCTGTAGGCGTTTATGAGCTATCTTTGCCTTCTGGACTTATTTTAGAATCAGACAATTGCTTTTATGTGCCTGGTATGAGCAGAAACATTATTTCCATTTCTTGTTTGGACGAGAAGAGTTTTTCTATTTCAATAAAGGACAAGTGTTGTTCCACTTATTTTGATAGTATGCACTATTGTAGTGCGCATTTGTCTAATGGATTATATATCCTTGATCTAAATAGTCCAATCTATAACATAAATACGAAAAGGATTAAAACTAATGATTTAAATCCTACATATCTATGGCACAGTCGTTTAGGCCATATAAATGAGAAACGCATATCTAGACTCCATAAGGATGGACTTCTAGACTCATTTGATTTGGAATCATATGAGACATGTGAATCTTGTTTATTAGGAAAAATGACAAAGTCCCATTTCAATAAGAAAGGTGAGAGGACTAGTGAGTTATTGGCACTCATACATACCGATGTATGCGGGCCGTTTCCCACATCTGCCAGAGGTGGTTACACCTACTTCATCACATTTACTGATGATTTCAGTAGATAATGATTTGTATACCTTATGAACGCCAATTTCGAATCCTTTGAATTGTTCAAAGAATTCAAGAATGAAGTAGAGAAGCAACTTGGTAAAAGTATTAAGGCCCTACGATCGGATCGTGGAGGAGAATACTTAAGCCAAGAGTTTGATGAGTATCTTAGAGAGTGTGGGATAGTATCCCACCTCACTCCACCCGGAACGCCACAATGAAATGGTGTGTTTGTTCGACAAAAATAATCCCAAGTATAGGATATGGTCTCAAGTAATAAAATCCGGTAAGTCCGGAGTCGAATCCACAAGGAGAGGAGGATTAAAAATTGACTTACTACAACTAGAGTAGAGAGTAGAAAACGACTAAGGAACTAACTAAAGCAAGTAATGTAAATTCTCATAGGCTTTAAAGCTTGCCAAGCTATCAAATCCACCAAAATTAATTGATGGAGCAAGTTGAGGTTTGAGTTCAAGAACAAAGTAAACGACTACTAGAGCTACGATTCAAGATACTAAGTGAAATGACAAGTAGAGAGGGGCTAGGGATCATCGGTTTCTCTAGTGACCAATCCTGCTATTACATTCAAGCCCGGTTCTCACATTGCATGTGTCAATCCACAAGACAAGTATCTCAAGAAGTGATTGTTCATGCAATCCAACTCGCGACAAGAGAAGTGTGTAAATCCAACACGCTAATCAAGCATTAAAGAGGCTATTCAAATGAGATTCCCCAAATTTCAAGTGTTTCAAGCATCAATCATATGTAAAAACACATAGGTGTTTCCACATGAAGGATCAAGAAACAAGTTAGATTTGTAAATTCTCACTCAAATCACCTAACTAGTAATCAATTTCTCAAAGTTAGGATTGATGATTTCCTCTCACTCAAGTGCAACTTCAAATCAAACACGTCAAGCATATTCGCACATCTACCTATTCAATGCATCAAATATATCAACATGAGAAATACAAACATTCCACTAAGCATTCAAGTGAACCCAATTCAACCCATTCATCCTTGAAGTTCAACTTGAAACAATATGAAGATTTAGACACTAGATAGTCCCAAATCACCCAAGCAAACAAACTAGCTACACATTATAAGAACTTAAAGAGTGATTAAGAGAAATAAACATTCAACAATCATTGCTTGATATTCCAATACGTTCATACATATAATAGTTCTTCATCTACTACTTGATTTCATCATCAACAAAGAAGAACAAGAACAACCCACTTCATTCAAACCACATCTAAGCTATGAAAATGAAGCAACTACCAAACTAACTAGTAATTGAGAAACTTGTGAATCTAAACTGCTGCTGCTGCTGTAAACGAACCCTTACAACACAACCCATTAGCAAAAACAGAGCACAAGAGCAAACAGACCCAAAATTTTCCAAAATCGGACTGAAATCCAACTGAAAACTACCTCCTCTCTCCCTCTCTTCCCTTTTCTATTTTCTTGGCTTCAAGAACAACCAAGAAACGTAGAGAAATCGGAGAGAGAGAGAGAGGAGAAGGACGAACCCGAACAGAGCAGTATGTAGTACGAAGGTGTGAGAGAGAGCTCTTCTTCTTCTTCGACTTTGGCTCTTATAGACAGTGGGGAAGGGATTGCGTAGCCTCCAAGAGATGATCTCTCCCCTCCAATTGAACCAATTCGTCATCAATCGTTGATTATACATTCCTTCAAGAACCCTAGGAATTAGGGCTTTTCTCTTCGTTGTTTTTTTGGGCCAAATTGAAGGTTGTAGACGGTTAGGAATGGGCTGGGGATCGTTTTGGGGTCGAATTTGAGCGATGATATGGTGATTTGGGGTTGGGTCGACGCTTCAGAGAAGCTTCTGTGAGCTTCAATGGCTTCTCTGTTCTCTTGGTCGCGAAGAGAGAGGGAGACGCGTCTGTAGCTGAGCTGTTTAGGTGTTTTTACACTTTAGCCCCCCTATATTTGCTGATACCTTTTAAAATACCCCCCGGTCCTCTTTACATGTTTAGAAAACTGCAACTCATTTCCAAATTCCGTTAAGAACTCTACACATAAGCCCTTCAAAACTTTAGAAACTGGAATTTAGCTCCCCCGTTCCGTTAATTATCTTCAAATACGCCCCTTTGATGTAATTTTGGCCTTCTAACTTGGTTTGTCTTCAATATTGGCCTCTCAAATCTTCAAATCCCTTCAAATTAAGTCCTCCAAGCTTCTTTAATTCATCGTTCGGCCCTCCTAGGCTAGTCTCTTGCGTTCCAAATCACGATTTCACCTACAAAATGAGAGAAAAACAACCAAAACTACAAAAACAAGCATAAGTCTAGAAAGTGAGATAAAATAGATCAATTACACATATTAAAAAGTTATGAAGAGTTCCTTAACAAACTAAAATATGCAATTTTAAGTCGTTAACAGTTTCCAAGAGGAGGAATCGCACACTATTAGATATGGTGCGATCTATGATGTCTCAAACTAATCTTCCGATATCTTTTGGGGACATGCTCTAATGACGGCAGCTATTACCATTAAGCGTGTTCCATCCAAATCAGTCATGAAGACACAATATGAGATATGGACTGGGAAGTGTCCCATAGTGTCGTTTATGAGGATTTGGGGCTGCAATGTCTATGTAAAACGTTTACAAACAGACAAGCTCGGGTCCAAAGCGGATAAGTTTTAATTTGTGGGATATCGTAAGGAAACTAAAGGATATTACTTCTTCAATCTTACCGAGAACAAAGTGTTTATTTCTCGGACCGGCGAAAGAGAGTTTGTCTTTAAAGAAGCAAGTGGGAGGGCTGTAGAACTTGAAGAGATTCAAGAACCACAAATTACTTAACCGATGATGGAACATGAGCATGAACCGCAAGCTGTTGTGGAGGAACCTGTTCAGGTAACACAGGAACTCCGTAGATCACGTAGAGTGCGTCATGAGCCAGAGAGGTACGAACTTCTCGTGACTGAGCCCGATGACGTACCACTCATGGATGATGAGCCTGCAACCTACGGGAAGGCCATGAAAGGCCCAGACTCTAAGAAGTGGCTAGAAGCCATGAGATCCAAAATGGATTCCATGCACACCAACAAAGTATGGACTTTGGTGGAACCTCCCGAATGGGCTCGGGCTATAGGGTGAAAGTGGGTCTTCAAGAAGAAGACCGACATGGATGGCAAGTCATTTGCCTATAAGGGGCGATTGGTAGCCAAAGGGTACAGACATATTCATGGTATTGACTATGATGAGACCTTTTCACCAGTCGCCATGACTAAATCCATTCGAATCCTACTTGCTACTGCTGCATATTACGACTATGAGATTTGGCAGATGGATGTCAAACAACGTTCCTTTATGGGAACCTGCTCGAGGATGTGTGCAACAACCCCCTTATCCGGCTCGTGACAAGACCCGATGCTTAATAGAAGTGGCGAAGATCAAAAGCAATACAATCCAAAACTCTTATTATATTATTAAACAACTGTAGATAGTCTCTTATACAAGCTGATTACTATTACACAACACTTATCTAACGTCCTTAGATAAACTACTGGTGACGTCTATTGTCTAGATGATTCTCGCCTCTTCTACCTACAATCCCTGCTCCTAGACCTGCGGTGGGAAGGAAAACAAGAACCACAGTTTACAAAATCAACAAGATATGCTGAGTGCGGTACACCTTAGCGTGTAAAACTGGAAAGATGATATAGCTTGATATTTCTCATATATAAAACTTTGGAAGAGTATGAATAAGAAATATCATTGTTTGCAGCATCATAAAAACATAGTTTAATGACAACATTCAAAGCTTCAAACATTCCCGATTTAATCCTTTACTGGAGCCTGTTTCCAAATATAGAATGAAAGAGCCAACTTATCATGCACAACAACAAATAGTGGTCAACAAAGGACCTCCCAAGTGTTAATGGTCAACAAAGGACCTCCTTACTGTCAGGGGTCAACAAAAGGACCTCCAAATGTTAACGGTCAACAAGGGACCTCCTTGTTAATGGTCAACAAATGACCTCTTTGTTAATGGTAAACAAAGGACCTCCTTGTTAATGGTCAACAAAGGACCTCCTTGTCAGTAATGGTCAACAGAGGACCTCCTTGATAGTAATGGTCAAAAAAGGACCTCCTTGTTAATAAAAAATTCGTGTATGTGCAATCCCACTTTACGATATTAACATGTTATCACTTTTGTGTGACAGTTTCAGGCAATCTTTTCGAAACGTAACCAAATATCAAGTAAGAGCATATGAATCACCCAAAAAAGAGTTTGAGACAAGTTATAAATCATGCTATGATACGAGAGAAGACATGAACAGAAAGCCAAGCATGTAATCTCAAATGTATATCTTGAGACATAACATAGAAGTCACATATTGACACGAAAGACGCTAGGCTAGCTAGGCTAAGCATGCGAACTCATATGTATACTTTGAGACAATAAAAACAAATCACATATTGACACGAAAGAAGCTAGGCTAACTAGGCTAAGCATGTGAACTCACCTGATGTCGACTCAGTAGCTAGTATGTAGGATAGTCGACGAAGCCTATGTCCACAAATCCGTCGCCTATAGTTTAAAAATATCTAGTCACAACGATGTCATTTCCGAATATGCAAATACATTAACCCTATACCAATGTTTGACTTGGTCGAGTACTAATTACATCTCTCACGATTCCCTTCTAAAGCTCGTATTTAAGTTATGGAAAAAATAAGATAATCAAAATAACTCTCTTTACGAGTCCTTATTTAATCAAGCGACAAATATTGAAAATTATTTAATATCACAACTACTAGCAATAACATAAAACGGATAATAATACTTACTAAAGAGTTATTTTAGCTTTAATAAACATTTATATTTATAGATAAAAAATTAGTGTATAATTATTGAAACTCAATGCTTATTTAAATAAAAATAAAGTGCCAATTAGTATTTTTCAAATAAACAAAAATAATACTTTTATAGCTTATTTTTCACTAAGAATATTGTAATAACATTCGTTCAATTATTTATTTCTTTGAATCAATCTTTTGTAGAAAAATGTCATAAATACATAATAATATGTATATATATGTATATATATACACTCAAATACTCTCACTAGTGTATTTTCTAGTAAAACACTTTATTATAGCAAGTTACTACAACATATATAATTTTCTACAAAGTATTTATTATATTTATCTAGTTGAAATATAAAATTAATCAATATTAGATTAATAGTTAAAACTAATTAGATAATTATAATAACATAGTGTATAAACTACATTCAGCCCCTATTAGTTTCATTAATGGACACTCATGACCCCTAAGTTTTCAAAAACAACATTATGAAAATGCACTTAGCTCCCCCAAATATGAATATTCAAGTTCATCAATCAAAACATGAATTGAAGCATGCAATGCTTGATTTTGGCTATGTAATTCAACTCAGGAAGAAGAGTAGAGCGTACCCGTACCAAAAATTGCAACAAACCGTTAAGAAAAAGTCCGGGTCGAAAGGGCGAACGGCGGCGTCGGAGGTGGAGCTTACCGGAGCTATTTCCGGTCGTTTTTGGGTGCGGCTGAGCCTTCTAGTGTCTTAGTCGGCACCTTAGGAGTATATTGGGGTAGATTTTAGGTGGTTGGTGGCTGTCTTTCGGTTGGGTGAAGTTGGCCGTAGCTTTTCGCCGATTTTAATGGCCGACGGTGGTGGTGGGTTTACTTCAACGACTTGGGTCTTCTTCGTTTGAGTTCAAAACAGGTAAAGAGAGGTCCAGAGGTGTTATAATAGAGGAAATAGAGCAGAGAGCTCTTGGTTTGGGGCTCTGTTTTGGCCAACGGGAAACAGGGGCGGTGGCGGCGGTGGTTTTTCTTGGTTGTTGTCGCCGCTGCTCCTGTAGCTCGGGGTTTCTTCGAGACAGAGACAGAGAGAGAGAGAAGAAAAAGCAGAGAGTTTTTGGGTGGTGGAGGTGGTGGTTCTCTTGGTGTTCACGACGGTGGCGGCCTCGGTGATGGTCGTTGGCCTTTGCAGTTGCAGCCGCTGTTGTTGTCTCTGTTTTTGTATAGAGAAAAGAGTGACACGGAGAGGGAAAAAACAGAGGGCTAGAGAGGGGATGAAGGTGGACGAAGACTCTTATTGGTGGCGGTTATGGTTGTGGTCGGGGAAGAAGAAGAAGATGATGATGAGGGTGATGGTTGCTGTTGAGAGAGTGATGAGTTGGTATTATTGGGGACAAAGATGAGAAGGTGATGATGATGATGATTGTGACGGTGGAGGTGATAAAAATCACCGAAAAAAGAAGAGAGTAGAAGATGACAAAGAAGAAAGAAAAAATCTGGGAAGAGAATGCTCAAGTTGGAGTTGAATTCTTAAGAAATTATCAGGTGTGGTTGGGCACACCAAAGTGTAGAGTAATTGTGTGCAATAAAACTACCAAGTCTCGCGGTGGTTTAACACGCGTTAATAAATAAAGTAGAGAAAATATTCTCGTTTTAAATTACGGCTATTAACGTAACATATTTTAAATACTAATACGATAAATAACCCAACCTTATTTCTCGCGACTAAATTATAATAATAATAATAATAATAATAATAATAATAATAATAATAATTATTATTATTATTATTATTATTATTATTTATCTTTTTAAATTACTAAATTGTCCCTAGAAATTAGACGGGGTATTACAGTCTCCCCCCCCCCCTTAGATTAAGCTTCGTTCTCGAAGGCTTGGACGGGTTTCTAGAGTCTCAACGATTTCGTAAATTAGATGCACACATATTATGGTAATGCTTACCTTCCTCGTTGTTTACGGCTCGTGTTTCCGCCTCTCTGATTATAAAAACTTGTCCAGGCGTCCTCTGGTTGTTTCCATTTCTGTTCCATTATTGCCGGCCTGGTTGTCTCCATCATTGGACGCATTTCTCTTTTGTCCTCCATTCCTATTTCCCTTCCCATTGTTGTTGTTACGAGGACGATTCCCTCCATTCCAGTTGTTTTGTCGGAAGCCATTTCCATTCTGATTTTGTCGAATCCCTTGGTAATTTCGCCCATTGTTCTGATTCCCATTCTGATTCCCTCCATTCCAGCGAGGCTGATTGTATCCCTTTTTGTTACCTTGTTGATATCCTTCTTCACTTCTTTTGTGGCATTCGTACATCCTGTGTCCTTTGATTCCACAATAGTCGCATTTCACCTTGGTCCCGTCACACTTAGCTCCTGGGTGGTCCTTATTGCACTTCTTACAATAGTAGTGACGACTCTTCTTTCTCACCTGGTTACCTCCTTCATTGTTAGGTTTGAACTTCTGATTTCCCTTTGAGGAGTTGTTGTTGCTTCCTCCTACCTCTTCTAGCTTGCGTTTCTTGCGCTTTTCGTCTTGAACTACACGCACACGTCAGATATCAGCAGCTCTGTCATAGGCTTCGTGGAGAGTAGGATAGGTTCTGCTTAGCAGGGACTCCTGTAGCCTTTCATCTAATCCAGCGATGAACTTGGAAATCTTAGACTCTTCATCTGGTACCATATCCCCACGAATCGTGTCAACTCCGTAAATTTGCGAAAATACTTAGTCACTGAGTCATTTCCCTGTTGTAGAGTCTGGAATTCTTGCTCCTTGCTCCTCTTCACATGATGTGGGTAGAAGCGAGTTCTGAGTGCAGCTTGAAGAGCTTCCCAAACGAAGTTGGGCTCGGCGAGAAAATTCTGTCGTGCATTCCTCCACCAAAGATTCGCTTCACTTTTTAGATAAAAGATCGCACAATTAAGTTTTCTCTCATAAGGGCGTTCTACGACTTCAAGGATCTTGTCCATTTCCATGATCCAATCTTCTAATTCGACAGGATCCTCTCTTCCTGTGAATTCCATTGGTTTCATTTCGGCCACCTTCTTGGCCCAGTTAGGTCCTACGTGACCTCCATTGTTCATCATCCGAGTCATTTGCGCGAAGAATTATTCCATGCTGACGTTCTCAAACATCAGTCTCGGTTAAACTTTCCTAAGTGATATCGTAGTGGGCTATTAGTCACACCCTATGGTATCCTTGGTTATGGTTTGGAAACAATCTTAACCAACTATTCCCCATAATATTATATTCAGTTTACCTAACACAATTATCACATATAATAGTAGCTAAACATGCATCACATAACAGTTTTCACTGTAAGGCACGTATAACTCATGTCAGCAAACATCAAGTACGACTCGCATTCTATTTTCATACTCCTTCTCATAAGGACCATTCACAATCAATTATATGCATCTCAAATCAACCTGATCACATAAGGTTATAGCACACAATACTTCTTGAGACAGGATGGGGGCGGGCGGGAGTGACTAAGCCTCATACTTAAGCTACCCATAACCCAATCAACTTTTCGAATTTTAAGTTATATTTACCTATGCTCATTTTAAATTACCCTACAAGCTTAATTCCCTGTTTGGAAAGAACTACTCTGATACCACCTGCAACAACCCCCTTATCCGGCTCGGGACAAGACCGGGAGGGCAATGCTTAGTAGAAGTGGCGGAGATCAAAAGCAATACAATCCAAAACACTTATTATATTATTAAACAACTGTAGATATTCTCTTATACAAGGTTTTTACTATTACACAACACTTATCTAACGTCCTTAGATAAACTACTGGTGACGTCCATTGTCTAGATGATTCTCGCGCCCCTTCTACTTACAATCCCATCTCCTAGACCTGAGGTGGGAAGGAAAACAAGAACCGCAGTTTCCAAAATCAGCAAGAAATGCTGAGTGAGGTATACCTTAGCGTGTAAAACAGGAAAGATGATATAGCTTGATATTTCTCAGAGTTACATAAACTTTTGGAAGAGTATGAGTAAGAAATATCATAGTTTGCAGCATCATAAACACATAGTTGAATGAAAACATTCAAAGCTTCAAACATTCCCGATTTAATCCTTTACTGGAGCCTGTTTCCAAATATAGAATGAAAGAGCCAACTTATCATGCACAATAACAAATAGTGGTAAAAAAAGGACCTCCCTAGTGTTAATGGTCAACAAAGGACCTCCCAACTGTCAGCGGTCAACAAAAGGACCTCCAAATGTTAACGGTCAACTAGGGACATCCTTGTTAATGGTTGTTTTGGGTCTCTACTCGTCCTCTCTCTCTCCGATTTCACCCAAGGCAGGGCTTGTTCTTGAGCGCCTGAGCTCTCTTTGAGCATAATCAGGGCCAAGAACAAGGGAAAGAGGAAGGGGGGGGGGAGAGAGGAGGTCAGTTTCAGGCGGTTTTGTGGCTGTAGAGCACTGTTTTGCTCTGTTTTGCTGCTGCTGCTGTGTTCTTCATGTGTTCTTCACTGTAGCATAGCAGCAGCAGCTTAGTTGCACCTCTTTGATTCATTTTGGTAGCTTAGTTTTGTGTTAGGAGTGATTTTGTCTAGTTATTTTTAGTTGAATCAAGTGTTTGGGATTGAATTAGTGAAAAGTGTATTGGTGCTATCAAGTATGAATTCAAGTTTTGATTATTTAAAGTTAAATTTCTCTCAATCTCTCTTGAATTTTCTATTATGTCTAGCTAATTCAATTGCTTGGGTGATTTGGGACTATCTTGTGTCTAAATCTCTCTATTGATTCAAGTTGAACTTCAAGGATGAATGCGTTGAATTGGGTTCACTTGAATGCTTAGTGCAATGTTCGGATTTCTCTTGTTGAAGTATTTGATGCATTGAATTGGTAGATGTGCGAATACTTTTGACGTGTTTGATTTGAAGTTGCATTTGAGTGAGAGGAATTCATCAATCCTAACTTTGAGAAATTGAGTACTAGTTAGGTGATTTGAGTGAGAATTTAGGAATCTCTTGTTGTGGCTTGATCTTTCATGTGGAAAAACCTATGTGTGTTTACATATGTTTGATGCTTGAGACACTTGATATTTGGAAAATCTCATTTGAATCGCTTCTTTAGTGCTTAATTATCGTGTGTTAGAGTTAGGCACTTCATTTGTGGTAAGTTGGATTGCAATGAGCAATCGATTCTTCAGGCACTTGTCTTGTGGAATTCTACATGTGATATGAGAAAAGGGCTTGAATATAATATGGGGATTGGTCACTAGAGAAACCGTTGATCCCTAGCCCCTCATTACTTGTTATTTCACTAATTTCTTGAATCGTAGTTTTAGTAGTTGTTTACTTTGTTCTTTAAATTCTCAAATCTCAACTCGCTCCATCAATTAGTTTTGGTGGATTTGATAGCTTGGCTAGCAAAAAAAGCCTACGAGAATATACATTACTTGCTCTAGTTAGTAGCTTAGTTTCTTCTATTGAGTGTTTAGTAAGTCATTGTCTAACCCTCATCTCCTTGTGGATTCGACTCCGGACTTACCGGATTATTACATGAGACGATATCCTATCTTGGGATTTTGTCGAACAAGTTTTTGGCGCCAAAAACTTGTTCGATGTCGATAATCCCAAGTATAGGATATCGCTACAAGTAGTACCCGAGTAAGAATGGGGTCGATTTCCACAAGGATTGGGAAAGAGATTGAACACTCTAAGCTAACTAGCAAACTACTAAGCAACTAACGAAATTGACAAAACGAGTTTCTCAAAGGCTTTAGAGCTAGCCAAGCTTTGAAATCCACCACTCAAGTGATGGAGCAAGGATTTGTGTGAAACAATTCAAAGAAACTTAGTCAACAACTAGGCAATTAAAAAGATGTTGCTAAAGAGTTTGTAGAACTAGTAAGAGAAAAGTTGGATCAATTGGATATCCTCGTGATTCATGTAACCCGATTTCAACAACCAACTCATTTGCTTGAGAGTTAAATCCATGAGTTCAAATGGAGAAATCCAAATCAATGTTGCCTCAAGCATTGAGTAAGCCTATTTCCATTGAAATCCACATACTCAATCAATCCACAATAGTGATTCCTATTTCAACTCATAGAACTCAAGAATTCAATCTCTCAAACAACAAAACACAAAGCACAAACATATTTGAGTTTCAAGAATCAACTAGGATCACCAATCAATCCAACAACACATTTAGCTACTCATGTTTGAGAGTGCAACACAAGAGATATCAAATATCTTCAAAGATAACTTCACTATATGCATACTCAAGTTCAAGAACTACACAATATAATCTTCAATTTCAACCCAACAACTTGATTTCAACTACTACAATTTGATCCAATACTTCAACAGCAGCTAACAATCTCATAAAATGAATCTAACAGTAGCCAAGAACAAAGCAGAAACAGTGCTCCAAAACAGAGTAACACAAAAACAGTTTGAATTCGAGCTCTCTCTCTCTCCCTTGGTTGTCCTTTGCTACGCAGCAGCTCAGAACGAGCTCGGATTCACCAAGAACAACCCAGCAAGTGGCAGAACCGAGAGAGAGGAGAGAGAAGCAGAGCTTCCGCCGTCTAAAAATAGGGGTCCGAGTGAAGCCCTCTTCCTTTCTTCGATTCGGTTTATATAGACCTTGTATTAAGCTTCCTTGGCCTCCAAGGAGAGATCCTAACCCTTCAATTCATCTCATCCCTCCTCTTTCTTTGATTTGTAGCCCCTTCTTCATGAACCCTAGAAATTGGGCCTTTCTTCTAGAAGCATTCTTGGGCCGAATTGATGCTTGGGCTGGGTAGAGCTCGGTCTAGGGAGGAGATTGGTGTTGGGCTCGCTTGATTTGGTGAAGAAACGAAGGAGATAAGGCCCTCAAAGAAGCTTCGTGTGAGCTTCAATGGTGGCTCTGTTCTGCTGCTGTGTTGAACCGACGGGGAGAGAGAGTGCCGAGAGAGAGAGAGAGGACGCATGAGGTGAGTTGTTTTGGAGAATTTTCACCCGGCTCCCCCCTTATTCTCTGTTATATTTTAAAAGACCCCGAGTTCTTCTTTAAAAAATTCTGAAAATGGCGATAACACCCCAACTCCGTTAAAAGCTCTTTAGATCAGCCCTTGAAAAGTTTAAAAAATGCCACATGACACCCCTTCCGTTAGAACCTTCTCAAACAAACCCTTGGATGCAACTTTGGTCCTACGAATTGGTCACTTGACTTCTTAAACTTCACTTCTCTTCAAAATTGAACCCTTGAAACTTTAAATTAACTTGCAAATTTGTCCTCCATCTCGCTTTATCTTCAATTTTAACCACTTTATCACTTGATTTCTTCAAATTAAGCCTTCAAATTCCTTCGTCGCGTCTCTTGGACCTTCCAAACGTCTCAATTCATCATTCAAGCTCTCCCGTAGCTAGTCTCACCTACAAAACAAGATAAAAATAACCAAAGCTACGAAGACAAGCATAAGTCTAGAAAGAGAGATAAAATAGATAAATTACACATATTAGCAAGTTATGAAGAGTTCATTAACATACTTAAACATGCAATTTTAAGTTGTTAACAATGGTCAACAAAGGACCTCTTTGTTAATGGTCAACAAAGGACCTCCTTGTCAGTAATTGTCAACAGAGGACCTCCTTGATATTAATGGTCAACAAAGGACCTCCTTGTTAGTAACAAATTCCAGAATGTGCAATCCCACTTTTCGATATTTACATGTTATCACTTTCGTGTGACAGTTTCAGGTAATCTTTTCGAAATGTAACCAAATCTCAAGTAAGAGCATATGAATCACCCAAAACAGAGTTTGAGACAAGTTATAAATCATGCTATGATACCAGAGAAGACAGGCATACAAAGCCAAGCATGTAATCTCACATGTATATCTTGAGACATAACATAGAAGTCACATATTGACACGAAAGACGCTAGGCTAGCTAGGCTAAGCATGCGAACTCACATGTATACTTTGAGAAAATAAACACAAATCACATATTTACGCAAAAGAAGCTCGACTAACTAGGCTAAGCATGTGAACTCAATGATGTCGACTCAGTAGCTAGCATGTAGGATGGTCAACGAAGCCTATGTCCACAAATCCGTCGCCTACAGTTTACCAAATATCTAGTCACAACGGTGTCATTTCTGAATATGCAAATACATTAACCCTATACCAATGTTCAAATGGGTCGAGTACTAATTACATCTCTCACGATTGCCTTATAAAGCTCGCATTTAAGTTATATACTTATATATACATTTATATAAAGAGATATTCTTGGAATAACTCGAATAATCAAAATAACTCTCTTTACGAGTCCTTATTTAATTAAGCGAAAAATATTTAAAATTATTTAATATCACAACTACTAGCAATAACAGGAAACAGATAATAATACTTACTAACGAGTTACTTTAGATTTAATAAACATTTATATTTATTGGTAAAAGATTAGTGTATAATTATTGAAACTCAATGCTTATTTAAATAAAAATAAAGTGCCATGTAGTGTTTTTCAAATAAACAAAAATAATACTTTTATAGCTTATTTTTCAAGAAGAATATTGTAATAACATTCTTTCAATTATTTATTTATTTGAATCAATATTTTGTAGAAAAATATCATAAATACATAATATATATATGTATATATATACACACAAATATTCTCACTAGTGTATTTTCTAGGAAAAAACTTTATTACAACAAGTTACTACAACATATATAATTTTCTACAAAGTATTTATTATATTTATCTAGTTGAAATATAAAATTAATCAATATTAGCTTAATAGTTAAAACTAATTAGATAATTATAATAACAGAGTGTATAAACTACATTCAGACCTTAACAGTTTCATTAATGGACTCTCATGACCCCTAAGTTTTCAAAAACAACATTATCAAAATGCACATAGCTCCTTAAATATGAATATTCAAGTTCATCAATCGAAACATGAATTGAAGCATTGAAGGCTTGATTTTGGCTATGTAATTCAACTCAGGGCAAAGAGTAGAGCGTACCCGTACCAAAAATTGCAAGAAACAGTTAAGAAACGGTCCGGTTCGAAAGGTCGAACGGCGACGTCGGAGGTGGAGCTTACCGGAGCTATTTCCGGTCGTTTTTGGGTGCGGCTGAGCCTCCTAGTGTCTTAGTCGGCCCCTAAGGAGTATATTGGGGTAGGTTTTAGGTGGTGGGTGGCTTTCTTTCGATTGGGTGAAGTTTGCCGGAGCTTTTCGCTGGTTTTAATGGCTGACGGTGGTGGTGGGTTTACTGCAACGGCTTCGGTATTCTTCGTTTGAGTTCGAAACAGGTAAAGGGAGGTCCAGAGGTGTTAAAACAGAGGAAATAGAGCAGAGAGCTCTTGGGTTGGGGCTCTGTTTTGGGCGACAGGAAACAGGGGCGGTGGCGGCGGTGGTTTTTCTTGGTTGTTGTCGCTGCTGCTCCTGTAGCTCGGAGTTTCTGCGTGACAGAGAAAGAGAGAGATAGAATAAAAATCATAGAGTTTTTGGGTGGTGGAGGTGGTAATGCTCCCGGTGTTTCCGACAGTGGCGGACTCGGTGGTGGTCGTTGGCCACTGCAATTGCAGCCGCCGTTGTTGTCTCTGTTTTTGGACTGAGAACAGAGTGACACAGAGAGGGAAAATACAGAGGGCCAGAGAGGGGATGAAGGTGGACGAAGACTCTTCTTGGTGTCGGTTATGGTGGTGGACGGGGAAGAAGAAGAAGATGATGATGAGGGTGATGGTTGCTGTTGATAGAGTGATGAGTTGGTTTTATAGGGGAAAAAGATGAGAAGGTGATTATGATGATGATTGTGACGGTGGCGGTGATAAAAATCACCGAAAGAAGAAGAGAGTAGAAGATGACAAGAAGAAAGAAAAAATCAGGGAAGAGAATGCTCAAGTTGGAGTTGAATTCTTAAGAAATTATCAGGTGTGGTTGGGCACACCAAAGTGTAGATACATGGGGGGATTACAACTACCAAGTCTCGCAGTGGTTTAACATGCATTAATAAATAAAGTAGAGAAAATATTCGCGTTTTAAATTACGACTATTAACTTAACGTATTTTAAATACTAATACGATAAATAACCCAACCTTATTTCTCGCGACTAAATTATTATTTTTATTATTATTATTATTATTATTATTATTATTATTATTATTATTATTATTATTATTCTTATTATTATTATAATTATTATTATTATTATTATTATTATTATTATTATTATTTAGCTTTCTAAATTACTGAATTGTCCCTAGAAATTCGACGGGATATTACAATGTGTACATGACACAACCGGAGGGTTTTATGGATCCAGAGAATGCCTATAAAGTCTGCAAGCTGCAAAGATCCATTTATGGATTAAAGAAAGCCTCTAGGAGCTGGAATCGACGTTTTGATGACGCGGTCAAAGAGTGTGGCTTCATCAAGAATGGAGATGAGCCTTGTGTTTACAAGAAGTTTAGTGGGAGCTATGTAGTATTTCTGGTCTTGTATGTGGATGACATAGTAATCATTGGCAAGGACATTCCTACTTGCAATCTGTTAGAGATTTGCTAGGTAAGTATTTTGCAATGAAGGACTTAGGAGATGCAGCATATATACTTGGTATAAGGATCTATAGGGATAGATCTAGAAAGCTGCTCGACCTAAGTCGAAGTACATATATAGACAAGGTGTTGAAGAGGTTCAACATACAAGATTCCAAGAAGGGATTCTTTCCTTTGTCGCGTGGAGTCACTCCTTCCAAGAATGACTGTCCCTCCAATGAGATTGAGAAGGACCGCATGAGTAGGATACCATATGCATCAGCCATAGGATCCATCATGTACGCCATGTTGTGTACTAGACCAGACGTATCATACGAGTTGAGTATGGTGAGCAGATACCAGTCCAATCCAGGTGAGAGTCACTGGATTGCTTTCAAGAACATCCTAAAGTACTTAAGAAGAATTAAGGATGCGTTCTTGATATTTGGAGGTAAGGAAGAGCTAAGTGTAATCGGTTACACTGATGCAAGCTTCCAAACCGACAAAGATGACTACAAATCGCAGTATGGATACATGTTTTCCTGAATGGTGGAGCTGTGAGCTGGAAGAGTTCCAAGCAAGGGACAGTTGATGATTTTACAACAGAAGCTGAGTACATTGCTGCTGCGGAAGCAGCAAAAGAGGCAGTTTGGATAAAGAAGTTTATCACTGAGCTCGGTGTGGTCCCTAGCATCGTGGATCCCATAGAGTTGTACTGTGAAAATTCTAGGGCAATCGCACAAGCCAAGGAACCAAGATCACACCAGAGATCAAAGAATGTACTTAGGAGATTCCATCTTATTCGTGATATGATCGATCGAGGAGATGTGAAGATGTGCATGATTCCAACGGATGACAATCTTACAGATCCACTCACAAAACCTCTTGCGCTCCAAAAGCATGAAGGGCACACCAGATCTATAGGCATACGAGATGCGTCAGATTGGCTCTAGTGCAAGTGGGAGACTGTTGGAATAGGTGCCTTAGAGGCAATCTAATATTTAGTATGAACATTGTTATTGGCTAGAATATTCATTTATTATATATTGTGATATTTAACATAATGAGGTCCTTAGATACAATGTGTGGTTTATCTTAAATATCCCTAGTCCACTATATTGATTAATAGGACGATCAAATATAGACTAGTATGTGTGTAGATTGATATGGCGATATCAAGTCTAACATATGGGTACGCATTTGGAGTAACGGTATACTGGATTGACACACAACGAGAAGGATACATTAGATTATGTTAAGTCACAATCGCTTCTCGTAGTGTTAATAATATTGCAATCCTTAAACTTGAAGTCACTAGATACTCTGGTAGTGAAATATCATGCTTTGATGTTATCAAACGTTACACCGTAACTGGGTAATCATAAAGGTAGTTATCGGGCATTATAGGAAACAAGCTTAGAGATCGTAGTGATGTAGAAAAGATTTGTCCCTCCCACATAATGGGAGTAAATATCAACGGCCACTCGAGGGATGAGGCTTATTGAACATCTGGCCAGACTCAGTTAAATCAATATGGAGGATACTGATGTTATCTGATTGAATAAGCATATTCCCAGGATCGAGGAACTATGGATTGGATATACGAGTGTGACTATTTATGTCTCATGTCCAATCCGGATATAGAGACAAATGGATGCAATATGAGATATTGGGCACAAGAGGTTTGTCAGGATCACTGACTATTTTTATTAGTTGGGTGGCATGGATGTGTTGCTAGACACCACTCCATGTTAGTAATTAATTACTACCAACTAAGTAGAAACCTATGGGGTCACACGTCAAATAGAGTAGAACTAGATTTAGGATTAATTAATATGATTAATTAATAAAGAAGGATCATTGTGCAACACCTTGCAAACCTAGTAGGACTAATTTGCAGGGAGGGACTAATCCAAGTTCATGTAGAACTAGGAGGGACCTTTATGTAGTTAACAAGGAGTTGTTGGACTATATAAAGGATTCTCTAGCTTCCTTCCAACTAATGTTATTAGACATAACAAAAGAGAGTGGGAGAGAGAAAAATAGAGAGCAAGAACAAGTTAGAGGCATCCGCCCCTAGCCCGTCCGCCCCCCTTCCCGTCGGCTCAAAGAGAGGGCCGAACCCTCCCTTTTCCTCCTTTGGTTGCTTGATTCCTTCTTACCTTCTCCTCCGGTCCAAGCTAGCACTTGAGAAGGAAGAATCTAGATCTCACCTCTATACTTGAATCAACCGTCGAGACGAGGACAATATTCTTCGTGTGATCTCCAAAACCAAAAGGTACACAATTACTATGTCCTTTATCATGTTATCATGTCTCTTCCTGTGATCCTTGGTGGGCTTTGAGTAGGATTTTTTTTTTTATTCCTGTGCGTTACCTACGTAAAAACCCAACAACAGGGCCCTCGCGTACCAACTACACGGGACCTGTAGGGACTTAGTGGTTTGGAGGCTAAAGTAAGATCTGTCACGAGCGACCGATAACCAAGTCCGCACGCGACCCTTGGTAACTGCTTTGAGAGATTTATGGCCACGTTTCCCATAAACCCGGTCAACCTCATAACGATTTCGGTATACGCGGGCGAAGTACGTAACGGTACCTATATATGCTGTCGAACGTGCCGTTATGGTTAAGGTAATTAAGCCGCCATTAATGGGCGCATTAACCCACTACAACGGTCACATTCCCACTATATATAGGATCCTTAACCTTTTGTTACAATCATCTAACTACGCGGAAGCTCTGGCCATTTGCACACAGTCTCTCTCTCTCTCTGTTACCATTTTCTTACTCTCTCCCTACTCACAACCTACATTCTATGTGTTTCAATATTCTACCCCTGGTGTACACTTGGATTTTCCTCAAAGGATCCTCCTGTGTACATTGGTGAACCTGACGTGAATCGAGTTCAGAAAGCAACCATGTCTCACGATGAAGATGCCAGCAACCGATCTCCCTCAACAGAGACAACTTCAGGGGAGGAAACCCGCCCTAATTCCACAGCAGCTAGTGGTACTCCAACCCTGGAGATGTTGAATGAAACCTTCCAAAACCAGGCGAAGGCTATCCAGGCTCAATCTGCACAAATGGCCCAGATCATGTCGATTCTGGGAGCTCTTGCTCAGAATCCGACACTGGGAACTGCTGTCTCCCAGGGGACAGGGATAACACCCACACCTCCTAGCTCCAGCTTACAAAACCCACCAACAGTTGTCCATCCTTCTCTTACCCAGGGACATATTGCTCAACCATTGCTTGTTACGCCTGTTTCTCAGCTACTGGGCGTTCCCACTAATGTCCAACCACAATACCCCCTGCTTTCCCCGCCTGCAGCTGTAAACAATGTTGGTTACACCCCCAATCCAAGTTCTTCATATGTTCCTTCCCCAGCTGTAACCGTTCTTCCTGATGCGGGAGGAAGTGCATCAACATGCATGACGGCCTTGGAGCAGTGCTTGGACAATTTCCTTGCGAATCAATGCTTCACGGATACCGTTTTCCCGAAGGTTGATAAGGCGCCTCCTATTCGCGCTAGATTTACCTTATGCCTAACCCTGCAGGGTACAAAGCTCCCAAGTGGGGAGAAGTTCGATGAGGTCAATGGGAATGCTCAGGAGCATGTCATGCGCTTCATTGACATGATTGGGCCACACGGGGTTGATCCTAACCTAATGATGCGCGAGTTCCCTAAGTTTTTGGGGCACATCGCATACAAGTGGTACAGGACATTGCAAGCCGGCTCCATAAGACATGGGAGGACATGGTTAAAAATTTCTATACCAAGTTTTTCCAGATGGAGGATAAGTTTAAAATGATTCATTTGTCACACATGTATCAAAAGCGTGATGAAGAAGGAGTCGCATTTATCAAGAAATTTAGGGCAAAGTCGCTAGAATGCAGATGAGGTGGCTGAAAGTCGGCTCGTCGAGATATGTCTCCAAGGAATGCGAGACGAGTACAAAGGTATGATGATAAACTTGCAAATCCCTACTTTTTCTAAGTTATCGATTGTACCAAGAATATAGAGACCATAGTCGAGAGGCAAAGGAAGAAGCACTCCACTGAGCGAGCCCCAGGAGGATCGACCTTCAGGATTGCCAGGCTCAATTACAAGAGGGGACGCGAGGCTGAAATCAATACAGTCTCACCGCACAAACAACAAAACGGTCTGGCTAAAGATGTTCCGCCGCTGGCATGCTCCATTGAGGAGGTGATCGACCTCTGCAAACAGTGGCGCAAAGATGGGGTCCTACCCCAGATCGAAAAGGCACCCTCTAGGGAGCAGCTAAGGGATCCAAATTGGTGTGAATGCCATGGTAAGGTCATGCATCCTACAGCTGAATGCAAGATGCTCAAGTGGCTCGTGAACAAGAAGATGAAGGAAGGGGAGCTGGTGATCAGTGAACAGAGGCAGGATGTATGCAACAATACCCTACCAGCCCACTCAGAACAAGATCCAAAAGACAAAGAGGTGGCCATGATCGCAATTATGGACCTCGAAGAAATCGCATGGGATGGGCTACCTGTCGTGGCTGAAGTTCATGATGAAGAAGACTATAGCATGGACAAGGAGGACTCGCGCGTCGACAGGATGAAGGGATCACACGACTTCAGAAGGTTCTTTGATGAAATGAACTTTTCAGAAAAGTTCCTCAAGGAGATAACAAAGGCAATCCTCAGAGTGGCAGAATACTTTGAGGAGGATATAGTTATCTCTAATGGGAGAGTTGTAAGGGCCTCTCGATAAACTGAGAAGATAATGGCTTTCTCCAAATCAGACAAGAAGACAGATGCGAGCCATCCGAAACCCCTGTATGTCACGGTAGTAATCAATGACGTTGAATTCAAAAGGGCGTTTGTTTATGGAGGAGCGGCCGTCAACGTCGTCTCTCTTAACACCCTGAAGTTATCAGGAATTCCCGAGAAGAAAATTGTCAGGCGCCCATCTTCGTTAATGGGATTCGGAAGTGATTCGAGGATGAAAGTGGGGTGGATTTGCTGGACTTCAGATAGGAAGGATAAAGTGTTCTGCCAAGTTCTACGTCATCATTTTGACGCAGTACCCTCAACAGCCGATCAGGTGATGAAGGCCATTTGGAATGGCAGAGTAGTTGAAATACCAGCTTCGATAAACCCATTCAACTTGAATAAGGCGCACCTGACTGAAGCAGTATGGTTCACCGAGATGGCGGACGAACAGACACCTGGTCCATTCAAGACAACACCTTTTCATCGATTGGAAGATATCAAGGATCAGTCATTTGCAGGAGTGATGGTGACAAGGGAAAATCCCAAGGAGAAGGTGCCTGCATGCTAAGAGGTTCCAAAAACTGTGTATCAGAAGAAAAACGTGTACACCCTAAAACGGGTAGAGAAGCATGACAGCAAAGGCAGACAGGTAGAAAGTTTCTACTCTAATGTGAAGAAATTCTACCGCATATGAAGGCGCGTGGGGGTACCCACACCTCAGCATGGGGATATCCCTGGGCAAATTAATCAACTCGAGCAAGCATCAGAAGAAGACAAGCTGAAGCCAGACCTACCGGAGGAGAAATTGAGGGAAGCGCCCGAATGCATGGAGGACAAACCAAAGACACAAAAGGAGGAGCTAAAGGAAGTGTTTTTAAGTCCATCCGAAGAAAAGAAGAGGCCTGTGTTCCTAAGTGCGGATCTCAAGGAAGAAGAGGAAGAAAGATTGCTAAAACTGCTCACAGAATACAAAGACGTGTTCGCGTGGGAGTACGACGAGATGCCTGGCCTTGATACAGGGGTGACAATGCATAGGTTGGACGTTGTCCCAGGGTCCAAACCAGTAAAGCAGAGTGCAAGAAGTTTCAGACCAGAGATCAACATGAAGATCAAGGAAGACATAGTCAAATTGCTGAATGCGAGGTTCATTGAGCCTTATCATCCCCCTACTTGCTTGGCTAATATTGTTCCGGTTGTAAAGAAGAATGGACAGCTTCGCATCTTTGTGGACTTCAGATATCTCAACCGCTCCTGTCTCAATGATGATTTCCCACTACCAAACATAGACCTGCTTATCGACTCCACCGCAGGACACCGGATGTTCACTTTCATGGATGGATTTAGTGGGTATAATCAAATCAAGATGGACCCTTAAGATGCAAAGAAAACTGCGTGCATCACGCCAGTTGGGGTTTTCAACTATACCGTTATGCCCATTGGATTGAAGAATGCAGGTGCAACTTATCAACGTGCCATGATGGCTCTTTTCCATGATATGATGCATCAGGAAGTCGAGTTCTATGTTGATGATTTGGTCATTAAGTCGAGAGAAGAAGCAGATCATCTGAGAGATCTACGAAAGGTGTTCGAAAGGTGCATGAACTTTCTGTAGGGTTTTGATTTGTGGATCGCACAACGGGAGCATAATCAAACATAAACCATGCAAAACCCTCCAAGGATCACAAGTTTAGAGACATAACGATAGTAAAGGTAAGAAATCATAAACACACCTTTGGGTTCTCCTTGATGACTTCAAACGCGAATAATGTCACGTTCTCTATAGTTGATCCACGCCTAGAGTTGATCCTAGATCTCCCAAACTCCTTGGTGCTAGCCCGGAATAGGAAGAGGATGAACGAATCACGCAAAACGAGACAAAAAGAGGCTTCGGCCTCTTTTTGGCCGACGGGGACGAGGGCGGCGGCAAGGGGCGGCGTCGGGCCCTCCTTGTTACTTGCTCTCTCTCCTTTGTTCTCTCCCACTCTTGTTATGTTCACTAATGAGCATAAGTTATTAGGAAGGAAGGAAGGAGGGTCCTTTATATAGTCCAACAACCCCTTGTTAACTACCTAAAGGACTTATTCTAGTCCAACTAGAATTCAATTTAGTCCCTTCCTTGCAAATTAGTCCCTACTAAGTTTGCAAGGGTTTGCAAAGTGATCCTTCTAATTAATTAATCCAATTAATTAATTCAAAAATCTAGTTCAACTCTATATAGCGTGTGACCCCATAGGTTCTATCTAGTTGGTAGCAACTATTTGCTAATATGGGGCGGTTTCTAGCAATACATCCATTCTAGCCAACTAATAGAATAGTCATCTTGACAACCTTTGTACAAGTAATTGTCTCATCCCTTTGCCTCCATATCCGGATTGGACACGACACATACAAGTCACACTCGTATATCCAATCCATAGTTTCTCGATCCATGGGAATAGCCTTATTCGTGCAAATAACATCAATATCATATATATTGATTTATTTGAGTATGGCCAGACATTCTATAAGCACTATCCCTCGAGTGGCCTAGGATATTTGCTCCCGTTATGTGGGAGGGGCAAATCCTCTCTACGTCCACTACGATCTCTAAGCTTGCTTCTCATTGTATCCAGTACACGCCTTTATAACTACCCAGTTACGGTGTAGCGTTTAACGCTACCAAGATCACAATGATCCACAACTAGAATATCTAACGACTTCAAGTCTAAGGATGACAATACCATTGCACCGCGAGAAGCACTTGTGACTCAACATAACATGTATGTAGCCTTCTCGGAGATGGGTCAATCCAGTGCAACATTCCATAATGCACACCTATGTGTTGGATCGTGATATCTCCATATCAATCCAACCCCATACTAGTCTATAGATGATTGTCCCATTAATCATTATACTTGACTAGGGATATTTAAGATAAACAACACAAATGTAAATCTAAGGACTTCATTATATTAAATATCCAATAAATAATAAATGAATTTTCTAGCCATGTACAAATTCATACTAAACTAGATTGCCTCTAAGGCATCTATTCCAACAGTCTCCCACTTGCACTAGAGCCAATCTGGCGCATCTCGTATGCCCATACTCCTAGTGTGCCCTTCATGCTTCCACTGCGTGAGAGGCTTGGTAAGCGGGTCTGACAGATTATCATCTGTAGGAATCTTGCATATCCGAACGTCTCCTCTATCGATAATATCTCGAATCAGATGAAACTTCCTGAGCACGTGCTTGGACTTTTGGTGCGATCTGGGTTCCTTTGATTGCGCGATCGCCCCAGTGTTGTCACAGAACAACTCCACTGGATCCGCAATGCTAGGGACCACACCAAGTTCAGAAACAAACTTTCTGATCCAAACAGCCTCCTTTGCTGCGCCATTTGCAGCAATGTACTCAGCCTCTGTTGTAGAATCAGCTACCGTCTCTTGCTTGGAACTCTTCCAGCTCACCGCTGCTCCATTCAGGCAAAACACATATCCCGACTGTGATCTAAAGTCATCTCTATCGGTTTGGAAGCTTGCATCAGTGTAACCCCTTACACGCAACTCTTCCTCACCGCCAAATATCAAGAAAGCATCCTTAGTTCTTCTCAAGTACTTTAGGATGTTCTTGACTGCAATCCAGTGACTCTCACCCGGATTGGATTGGTATCTGCTTGTCATACTCAAGGCATATGACACATCTGGTCTAGTATATATCATATGGCGTACATGATAGATCCTATGGCCGAGGCATAGGGGATTCTACTCATGCGTTCCTTCTCAATCTCATTGGAAGGACAACCACTCTTCGAAAGAGTGATTCCATGTGACATGGGCAAGAATCCCTTCTTGGAATCTTGCATTTTGAACCGTTTCAACACCTTGTCAATATATGTACTTTGACTTAGGCCTAGCAACCTCTTAGATCTATCTCTATAGATCTTTATACCGAGTATATAGGCTTCTTCCCCTAAGTCCTTCATTGAGAAACACTTTCCTAGCCAATCTTTCACAGATTGCAGCATGGGAATGTCGTTTCCAATGAGTAGTATGTCATCCACATACAAGACCAGAAAAGCTACAGAGCTCCCACTAACCTTCTTGTAGACACAAGACTCATCTTCGTTTCTGATGAAGCCAAACTCTTTGACCACTTCATCAAAACGTCGATTCCAACTCCTAGAAGCTTGCTTCAATCCATAAATGGATCGTTGCAGCTTACAGACTTTGTTGACTTGCTTTGGATCTTCAAAACCCTCCGGCTGTATCATATACACGTCCTCGAGGAGATTCCCATAAAGGAATGCTGTTTTGACATCCATCTGCCAAATCTCATAGTCGTGGTATGCTGCAATCGCAAGTAGGATTCGGATGGATTTGGTCATAGCGACTGGTGAAAAGGTTTCATCATAGTCAATACCATGAATCTGTCTGAATCCTTTAGCCACCAATCGGCCCTTATAGGTAATCACATTACCATCCATGTCGATCTTCTTCTTGAAGACCCACTTGCACCCTATGGGCCGCGCCCCATCGGGTGGTTCCACCAAAGTCCATACTTTGTTGGTATACATGGATTCCATCTCGGATCTCATGGCTTCCAGCCACTTCTGAGAGTCTGGGCCACTCATGACCTCCTCATAGGTAGTAGGCTCATCATCTATGAGCATCGTGTCACCGGAATCGGTTACGAGAAGTCCATACCTCTCAAGTTCCTGGCGCACTCTACTAGATCTACGAAGCTCTTGTGTTACCTGAACAAGTTGCTCCACAACTGTTTGTGGTTCCTGTTCATGTTCCATAATCGGTTCAGTGATATGTGGTTCTTGAACCTCTTCAAGTTCTACATTCCTCCCACTTGCTTATTTAGAGACAAACTCTCTTTCTAGAAACACGCCGGTCCGAGCAACAAACACTTTGTTCTCGGTTGGATTGTAGAAGTAGTAACCCTTAGTTTCCTTAGGGTACCCCACAAATTTACACTTATCCGATTTAGGCCCTAGCTTGTCTGATTGTAAACGTTTTACATAGACATCGCAGCCCCAAATCCTCATGAACGACAGTGTGGGACGCCTCCAACTCCACATCTCATATGGTTTCTTCATGACTGATTTAGATGGAACACGGTTAATGGTGAAAGTTGCACTTAATAGAGCGTAGCCCCAAAATGATAATTGAAGATCGGTTTGACACATCATAGACCGAACCATATCCAATAGGGTTCGATTCCTCCTCTCGGACACGCCATTCCATTGTGGCGTTCCGAGTGGAGTGAGTTGGGACACGATCCCACACTCTCTAAGATAGTCGTCAAACTCTTGGCTCAAGTATTCTCCTCCGCGATCCGATCGTAGAGCCTTGATACTTTTGCCAAGTTGCTTTTCTACTTCATTCTTGAATTCTTTGAACACTTCAAAGGATTCGGATTTTGCCCTCATAAGGTACACAAATCCATATCTACTGTAACCATCAGTAAATGTAATGAATTAGACATAACCGCCCCTGGCAGGCGTGGCAAATGGCCCACACACATCGGTATGTATGAGCGCCAATTGCTCACTAGTCCTCTCACCTTTCTTATTGAAAGGGGACTTTGTCATTTTTCCCAATAAACAAGCCTCACATGTCTCATATGATTCAAAATCAAATGAGTCTAGTAATCCATCCTTATGGAGTCTAGATACACGTTTCTCATTTATGTGGCCTAAACGACAATGCCATAAATAAGCAGGATTTAAATCATTTATTTTAATCCGCTTGGTATTAATGTTGTAGACAGGATTGCTTCGATCAAGGACATAAAGTCCATTAAATAATTGCGCACTAAAGTAGTGAATATTATTCAAATAAAAGGAACAACAATTGTTCTTTATTGAAATAATAAAACCATCCTTGTCCAAACAAGAAATAGAAATAATGTTTCTGCTCATAGCAGGCACAAAATAGCAATTATTTAATTCTAAAACTAATCCTGAAGGCAGAGATAGCTCGCACACGCCTATGGCCAACGCAGCAACCTTTGCTCCATTCCCAACGCGCAGATCTACCTCCCCTTTAGCCAATCTTTTACTTTTCTTTAGATCCTGCATATTTCGACAAATATGAGATCCACATCCAGTATCTAATACCCATGATGTAGAGACAGTTAAATTGACATCTACAACAAAAATACCTGGTGGTGGTGGAATCACTATTCCAAGCCTCGTGTCCTCCAGATATTTTGGGCAGTTCCTCCTCCAGTGTCCAGGCTGACTGCAGTAGTGACATTCACCCTTAGTCACAACCTTGGCAATGCCACCAACAGGCTTAAGGGCTGGTTCCTTGGACTTGGCAACTGACTTGTTTTGCCCTTGGAGGAAGAGGCAAACCTTTTGCCCTTTCCTTTCTGCACCATCATAATGGCCTTGCCCTTACCCTTGTTGATGCTCTGTTCAGCTGTCCTCAACATGTTGAGTAAATATGGCAGTGGTTTAACGATCTCGTTCATGTTATAGTTCATAATGAACTGTCCATAACTCTCGGGCAACGATTGCAACACGAGATCGGTTGCCAACTCTTGGCCGACCGAGAACCCCAGTCGGGCGAGATTCTCCAAGTACCCGATCATTCGGAGTACATGGGGTCCCACCGGGTTCCCTTCTGCCAGATGACATTTGAACAGTGCCATTGAGACCTCATACCTCTCTACCCTCGCCTGCTCTTGGAAGAGATGTTTTAGATGTTCGATCATATCGACAGCATTCATGTTTTCGTGTTGCTTCTGAAGCTCAGAAGTCATGGTGCAAAGCATAAGGCAGGCCGCATCATTAGCGTCATCAACACGCTTTTGATACGCCTTTAAGGCAGCAGGTGTCTGGTTCTCTGGACCTTCTGGAACATGCTCCTCTATTGCGTACAGTTTCTTCTCTTGCTTGAGAACAATTCTCAAGTTTCTGTACCAATCAAGAAAGTTGGTTCCAGAGAGCTTGTCCTTCTCAAGGACAGATCGTAGGGAATGTTGTGAACTCGATGAGTTGTTTGCCATTTGGAATTCTACAAAAAGTAAAATACGCAAGTTTTAGTATTTGTGAATTTTTGACTATATTTAATAATGGCTAGTTTATTAAATATAGCTCCCACTATTTTTCTACGGATTAATAACCCTCAAGATATTAATGCGGAAAATATCCTTATATTTTCTAGTGGGCCAAGATCCATCTTTCTTCTCCTTATGAGCTTGCTTTGGCAAGTCACCCATAATTTGACTACTTTAGGTAGGAACAATTCCAATTGCATCCCATATGCAACTCTTGGTTTAATCGGGCAAATAACTCCTTATTTATCCATCCTTATGGATAATCCCAATTGGTTGCCTCTAGGTTTCTTAATCAAATTAATAGCCTAGTTGTGTTCAACCTCTTATCTAAACAATTGCACATTGTTACGTGCCATCGCATTCCATCATTATGAACCAAGTCGCCATGCTTTGGCACGCACGAGCTTGATAAATAATGATGATAATGAGTGTTTAAATAACGAGAAGGCAAGAACACAATATTTAAAATTTGAGGGATTTTTAAATTCAATTTTAATTGTTTTGTTGATCAATATCAACTAATCTATCTATTTGAGTTTGGGGGGTAGTCTAATTATCTTATTATCCTAATTGCATGCATCATCCATACACCAACCACACAAATAATAAGACAATAAATAAACAATCACAAAACAGAAATTAAACGTGATGTGGATATGGCCTTTTCTAGACTAAGATAATTTCAAGCCAATGGAATTATCTATGAACCCTAAGCAAACACATCTCCATGAGTCTTGATCTCTTGGTCCATCCTTCATAGTCATGTGGAATGCTCCATGCTCCATGCTCCATCTTTTGTGGCTTCTTTGGCTTTGGGCTTCTTTTTTCCAATCTTGGCTAACAATCTACTTTATCTAGCACTAACTAACATCTATACTAAATAAAATAAATCTCACAAGTTGAGAAAAAAAATATGGCACGCAGGCCATAAAAACCCTAATTAATTATTACAATTAATTGATCAGCTCGCAGGCCGTAAAACCAAACCACAAAATTAAACATCCACATCAAACCACATCCTAAGGCCATATCCAATCACCATGCGATTTGCACATAAACAGTTAAAATCCAATTTTAACGCGCTTGGTCAATTTTAATTGATTTTAGGATTTCTAGGGTTAAAACGGTCCATGGGCCCAACAATCCAATTGCCCGGGCCCATTAAAGTGAACCACAAGGCCCTAGGGCCGGCCCGGCCCAAAACCCGCAAGCTAGGCCCGCGGGTTAGGGCCGCCCGGCCCCTTAGGGCTCCCAAGCTTGGGCGGCAAGCAAGGGCGGCGGTCCCTAGGGGGGCCGAACCCTTCTATGGGAGTTGTTTCCAAAACAACTCCCTTGCTTGGTGCCCAAGTTTGGTTGTTTCCTTGTTTTGGGAGAACTCCTTCTTCCCCAAGGATTCCCAAACCCTAGATCTAAGATCCTAAAATTTCTCAAACTCACCAATTCATGCATCCAATGCAAAAATTGGATCTTGTTATGAGTAATTATTGACAAATTGCATCCCATGCTTGATTTGTCTTGTTTTACGCGATAAACAATCAAATTAAGGTGTAAAACAACAAGAATGTAACACATAAACCACATTTATGCTCTATGACCTGTGGCTCTGATACCACTGTAGGGTTTTGATTTGTGGATCGCACAACGGAAGCATAATCAAACATAAACCATGCAAAACCCTCCAAGGATCACAAGTCTAGAGACATAACGATAGTAAAGGTAAGAAATCATAAAAACACCTTTGGGTTCTCCTTGATGACTTCAAACGCGAATAATGTCACGTTCTCTATAGTTGATCCACGCCTAGAGTTGATCCTAGATCTCCCAAACTCTTTGGTGCTAGCCCGGAATAGGAAGAGGATGAACGAATCACGCAAAACGAGACAAAAAGAGGCTTCGGCCTCTTTTTGGCCGACGGGGACGAGGGCGGCGGCAAGGGGCGGCGTCGGGCCCTCCTTGTTACTTGCTCTCTCTCCTTTGTTCTCTCCCACTCTTGTTATGTTCACTAATGAGCATAAGTTATTAGGAAGGAAGGAAGGAGGGTCCTTTATCTAGTCCAACAACTCCTTGTTAACTACCTAAAGGACTTATTCTAGTCCAACTAGAATTCAATTTAGTCCCTTCCTTGCAAATTAGTCCCTACTAAGTTTGCAAGGGTTTGCAAAGTGATCCTTCTAATTAATTAATCCAATTAATTAATTCCCAAATCTAGTTCAACTCTATATAGCGTGTGACCCCATAGGTTCTATCTAGTTGGTAGCAACTATTTGCTAATATGGAGCGGTTTCTAGCAAAACATCCATTCTAGCCAACTAATAGAATAGTCATCTTGACAACCTTTGTACAAGTAATTGTCTCATCCCTTTGCCTCCATATCCGGATTTGACACGAGACATACAAGTCACACTCGTATATCCAATCCATAGTTTCTCGATCCATGGGAATAGCCTTATT
This sequence comes from Linanthus parryae, assembly GCA_023055425.1. Classification (NCBI taxonomy): domain Eukaryota; kingdom Viridiplantae; phylum Streptophyta; class Magnoliopsida; order Ericales; family Polemoniaceae; genus Linanthus; species Linanthus parryae. The sequence goes on from JALGPY010000001.1 coordinate 88,135,925, forward strand.
CGTGCAAATAACATCAATATCATATATATTGATTTATTTGAGTCTGGCCAGACATTCTATAAGCACTATCCCTCGAGTGGCCTAGGATATTTGCTCCCGTTATGTGGGAGGGGCAAATCCTCTCTACGTCCACTACGATCTCTAAGCTTGCTTCTCATTGTATCCAGTACACGCCTTTATAACTACCCAGTTACGGTGTAGCGTTTAACACTACCAAGATCACAATGATCCACAACTAGAATATCTAGTGACTTCAAGTCTAAGGATGACAATACCATTGCACCGCGAGAAGCACTTGTGACTCAACATAACATGTATGTAGCCTTCTCGGAGATGGGTCAATCTAGTGCAACATTCCATAATGCACACCTATGTGTTGGACCGTGATATCTCCATATCAATCCAACCCCATACTAGTCTATAGATGATTGTCCCATTAATCATTATACTTGACTAGGGATATTTAAGATAAACAACACAATTGTAAATCTAAGGACTTCATTATATTAAATATCCAATAAATAATAAATGAATTTTCTAGCCATGTACAAATTCATACTAAACTAGATTGCCTCTAGGGCATCTATTCCAACACTTTCAACTAAAGATGAACCCAATGAAGTGCACATTTGGGGTAACATATGGGAAATTCTTTGGATGTGTGATCCACCGCCATGGGATCGAGCTTGATCCTGCGAAGATTTCAGCTATCACTAGCATGGTGGCACCCCACAACCAAAGCGCCTTAAAGACGTTCTTGGGGAATTTATCATATCTGCGAAGGTTTGTACCGACAATCGCAGAGTTGACCTTCTATTTTGGTGATCTTCTCAAGAAAGGCGCCATGTATAACTGGAAAAAGGAGCATCATGCCATGTTTGAAAATTTTAAGGATCTGTTAACATCACCACGTGTAATGATTGCGCCTCATTTGGGGTCACCACTCCTGATGTATCTGACGTCGACCAGGAGGTCTACAGGAGTGCTGTTAGCTCAAGAGCATGAAGGAAAAGAAAGAAAAATATATTACATCTCTCGTGTGGTAAAGTCGGCTGAGTCCAGGTACACTGATATAGAGCGTCACTGTCTTGCTTTATTTTTTGTCATAGGAAAGTTAAAGCACTATTTTGATTCTCACAAAGTGGTGGTAATAACAAAGAGTGAACCCATACGATATCTATTGAGTCATTCCTCTCCCTATGGAAGGCTAGAAAAGTGGTATAAGACCATCTCGCAGTATGATATCACGTGCGCTCGTCCAGAATCAATTAAGTCTCAGGCAGTGGCAGATTTATTGGCACAGTTCCCAGAAAATAATCATGAGCCTATGATAGAGGAGGATCTAGAAGGACCTGGAATTTATGCGATCGAATCACTATATTGGAAGCTGCACTTCGATGGATCATAAACAAGAAAAGGAGGAGGAATTGGTGTTGTTTTGACCAGGCCAGATGGGGAAGTCATCCAAATGTCGACTAAGTTGGATTTTCCCTATTACTAACAACGAGGCAGAATATGAGGCTCTAATTGAAGGGCTCCTTGCAGCAAAGGCACTTTAAGTGAGCAACTTAATGGTCATGGGAGACTCGAAGCTTATTGTCAAACAAGCCTCATGCGAGTATGGATAAAGGAGATCAACTTATTGACGTACATTACCATGGTTCAGAAGCTAGTAAATCAGTTCTATGATGTCAAATATGATCATACTCCTAGGGCTGATAACCGACATGCAGATGCCTTAGCCACTTTGAGGTCCAAAATCAATGCTGACAAATGTCCAGCAAGGGTTTTGATTGAATTCAGAACTACTCTAGCTCTAGCACAAGGAGTATGCAAAGAAGAGCCCGTAGAAGCTGAAGATTGGAGGAGGCCAATACTGCGCTCGATCGCTGAAGGGACAAGCAAAGAGAATTGGGCATCCACAAAGGGGTTCTGTGTACATGACAATTCCCTTTACTACAAGGGACCGGGAGGAGTGCTCATGCGATGTGTCTCACAGAAAGAAGGTCAAGCACCATTAGAGAAAATCCACCAAATCCTGTGGAGAAAATGAAGTGTCCATCTATAGAAAAGCCCAGAGATATGGGATTCACTGGACAGAGATGTCAAAGTATGCTGCAATCATCCAAGGGAACTGCGAGAATTGCACATTGGCCAAAGATTCATTAGAAATTGCTGCAATCGATGACGACACAGATTGGAGGAAGCCACGATGACGAAAGAGATTGGAGGAATCTACTGTTTGACTATTTGAAGGAAGGAATTGAACCAACCCAGAGAAAGAAGCTGAAAAACTCAAAAGAAGGGCAACTCGATATGTCGTAAAGGAAAATATACTCTGGCGAAGAGGTTACGAGGGGAATTTGCTCAGATGTTTGGATAGCCAAGAAGCACTTGAAGTAATGGATTTTCCCCATCAAGTGGAGCACCAAGGAGGCGCGAAGTTATGCAGACAACTCCTCACTGTTGGTTATTTCAGGCCCACAATGGAAGCAGGCTGTCGCACCAAGGTCAAAAGGTGCAAAGAATGTCAGTTCAAAGGCAACCTTGTACATGCTCCTGCAGTAGACTTGCATGCATTGGGAACACCTTGACCATTTCACACGTGGGCCTTGATTTTATTGGCCCTATTCGACCAGCCTCGCATGGGAATCAGTTCATGTAACACCCCTAATTCCCGAGAGTGTTCTTAGTGCAACATGAAGACTTTGAGGGATAATTTGTAAATAATTTGTCAAGACTTTAAAGTTTGAATTATTGGAGTGTTTGAAATTTTAGAAGTTGTTCGGATGATTTCGAAGCACTTGAAGTGTTTGGGTGTAGTAGTGGAATTATTTAAAAGTAAGTAGAAGCTCTAATTCTAGTTGTACCCAAAAGTTTAGAAAACTATACTTTGACCCCTATGCATGTGAGACACTTGTCAAGAGAGTTTTGACACCTCATTAGGAAGGTGGCATAATCTCCTCCCTCTCCCCTACCAGCTGCTGCTGAGAGAATGACCAGTTTCATCACCAACACCATGAACTTCTTCTTCTTTCCCTCTAGAAACCACCAACCACCACTATCTCCACCATGCAACCACCACAACCAAGGCAACCACCCACTTATTTTCCCAAACCAAGAGCTGCTGCTACTGTAGCACCTCCTCAGTCCACTGATCAAACCCCTCAAAACAATTAATTGTTTCATTCAAAAACGAGAGAGATATCGGGTTTCAAAGATATGAACCCGAGCTCAGATTGTGTCAAAATTCGTCGTGGATGTTGCGAATCAGAGCTCCTAGCTTGTTCCACTGGATTCGCGAGGTGAAGACAACCTAGAGAACCCTTTTTCTTCACCCAACTCGCCAGACTTACCTCGTCGGATTCTGGGTTTGAACCCGACAGGAACAACCGTCGAACGCTGGAGTTCATGCGTTCTCTCCGTTCCTGGCCAATTATCTTCTCCCGACGCTTGCTCTGAGGTCGCAGATGGTCTTGGACAACCCACGCGAACCCAGAAGCTCCTGGGTACGCGCTGAATCGCCGGAAACCGAGCGTCAAGTCGCCGAAATCTGCCATGGCCGCCGACCTCTGTTCTTGAACGGTACAAACTCGATTCTTGCTTGTTTTGATCGTATTAAAGCATGAGCATGCTCCTAATCATGTCTAGAACACGTTTAAATCACCCTAACACGACTGTAACAACAAATCATCATAGTTTGATTCGTGAAGTTCATGTGTTGTTTGTTCATAAACCGCCCCTGTTCAAATTATTGTAATGCCCTCAATTCTTGTCCAAATCATGCACGATTTCTTCCTGTGTAATCCTGGGTATGTTGGCTACAAGTTTCGTTTTAATTTCTTGGTACAATTTGATCTCTAAACCCCTTGAAATTGGGCTTGAACGTGGCTATTTAGCTAGGTGTTTGATGTGTTCTTGGCTGTGAGTGCTCAAAATTTTCTAAGTATAGAAGACTATGGTGAAACATCCATTTTCTAACCCTTGTATCTTCTTCAAAACTTAATTAAATTTACATCATTTTTCTCCTATGTAAATCTGGTGTATAACGCTTCATTTCATCGTCTCTGGGTCGTCTTCAAATTTATAACGAATTTCTCACAAAACGAGCCGAAAGTTGCTAGTTTGAACTCATGAAGCAGTAGTGAATTTTTCTAAGTATTGAATCGGAAGAAACTTTAGGCTAGTTTTGTGAGAAATCCGTTTTAAATTTGAAGATGACCCTGAGACGATGAAATTGAAGTATTATACACCAACTTTACACAGGAGAAAACAGATCTAAATTTAATTAAGTTTTGAAGAAGATACAAGGGTTAGAAAATGGATGTTTCACCATAGTCTTCTATACTTAGAAAATTTTGAGCACTCACAGCCAAGAACACATCAAACACCTAGCTAAATAGCCATGTTCAAGCCCAATTTTAGGGGGTTTAGATATCCGATTGGACCAAGAAATTAAAACGAAACTTGTAGCCAAATACCCAGGATTACACAGGAAGAAACCGTGCATGATTTGGACATGAATTGAGGGAGTTACAATAATTTAAACATGGGCGGTTTATGAACAAACAACACATGAAATTCACGAATCAAACTATGATGATTTGTTGTTACAGTCGCTTTTAGGTGATCTAAACGTGTTCTAGACATGAGTAGGAGCATGCTCATGCTTTAAAGCGATCAAAACAAGCAAGCATCGAGTTTGTACCGTTCAAGAACAGAGGCCGGCGGCCATGGCATATTTCGACGACTCGTCGCTCGGTTTCCTGTGATTCAGCGCGTAACTAGGAGCTTCTGGGTTCGCCAGGGATGTCCACGACCATCTGTGAACTTGGAACAACCGTCGGGAGGGGAGAATTGGCCAAGAACGGAGAGAACGCAGGAACTCCGGCGTTCGACGATGGTTCCCTTCGGGTTCAAACCCCGAATTCGACGAGGGAATTCCGGCGAGTTGGGTGAAGAAAAAGAGTGCTCTAGGTCATCTCCACCTCGCGAATCCAATGGAACAAGCTAGGACCTCTGATTCGCAACATCCACGACGTATTTTGACACAATCCTAGCTAGGGGTCATAGCTTTGAAACCCGATATCTCTCTCAGTTTTGAATGAAACAATGAATTTTTTTGGGGGTTTTGATCAATGTACTGAGGAGGTGCTACAGTAGTAGCAGCTCTTGGTTTGGAAAATAATTTGGTGGTTGGATTGGTGGTGATGGTTGCATGGTGGAGATAGTGGTGGTTGGTGGTTCTAGGGGGAAAGAATAAGAAGTTCATGGTATTGGTGATGAAACTAGTCATGCTCTCAGCAGTAGCTGGTAGGGGAGAGGGAGGAGATGATGCCACCTTCCTAATGAGGTGTCAAAACTCTCTTGACAAGTGTCTCACATGCATAGGGGTTAAAGTGTAGTTTTCTAAACTTTAGGGTACTACTAGAATTAGAGCTTCTACTTATTTTAAATAATTCCAGTACCACCCAAACACTACAAGTGCTTCAAAATCATCAGAACAACTTCTAAAAATTTCAAACACTCCAAAATTCAAACTTTAAAGTTGTGACAAATTATTTACAAATTCGCCCTCAAAGTCTTCATATTGCACTAAGAACACTCTCGGGAATTAGGGGTTTTATAGTTCATCCAGACCGCAACTGAGCAATTCACCAAGTGGGTGGAAGCGGTGCCACTCAAGACAGCAAATGCACTGGCGGTTGTTAATTTCATTCAAGAGAATATTATATATCGCTTTGGGATTCCCAATTCCATTCTCTCTAACACCGGGACTCGTTTCGTAAATCGAGCTAGCAGAGTACAACATAAGACAGGTGTGCTCCACACCCTATTATCCAAAAGGGAATGGACAAGCAGAAGCGACGAACAAGACATTGATGAGGATCCTAAGTAAAATGGTCGCAGACGATCACAAGAAGTGGGCAAATTCCCTAATTCTGGCTCTATGGGCATATCGCACATCGCCGAGGACTCCCACAGGAGTCTCCCCTTTCCTTCTATGCTATGGGTCCGAGGCTGTTTTCCCAACTGAAATCAAAGTTAACTTTTCAAGGATAGCCTTTCATGATTTGTACGAGAATCAACGTGACCACTATCTTATCCTGCTGGAAGAAAGACGTGAAGAGGACAAGAGAGCAAACACGAGGTACAAGGAAAGGATCGCTCGCGCCTACAACAAAATTTTCCAACACCGGGACTTTACAGTTGGAGACCTGGTATTACGAGCTTTAGACCATTGTATGTGAGAAGCAGCTCATCCTAAGTTTGCTTCTAACTGGGAGGGACCGTTCGAAGTCAAAGAGGTTTTCGACAGTGGCTACTGTACCTTTCCAAGGCTTCATGGGACTGCAACAACTCCAAGTCCAATCAACATGCGCTGGATTAAGAAGTACTATCCCTATCTTTACTTATTTCTTTCCAATTCATATGTTTTATCGCTTTTCAATTCATATGTATTTCGCATTGCTTCCTCCCATATGAGGAATCTGTTTTCATGCTCCTCCCATATGAGGATGCCTTCTTAATGATAATAACTCTCCCATATGAGAGAAATTTTATCAAGTTATGGCCTTATTGTTTCGTTTATTTTGTTTCTCATATTTATTATACCTGATAATTAATCCTAAGCCTATCTGCCTTGATAGCAGCAATAACAAAACATGATCCTATGTGATCCTAAGCCAATCTGCCTAGATAGAAGCAATAAAAAACATGATCCTATGCGATCCAAAGCCTATCTGCCTAAATAGCAACGTGTGTACGGGAGAATCCTTTGGGGAAGATTCAGCGTACACAGAGAACAGAGAATGAGAAACACAGGAGGTATAGGGTAGTGAGTAGGGAGAGAGAAAGACGATAGCAACTGTATGAGAGAGAGACAGAGTTTTGGCCGAGCTTCGGCGTAGTTCAGGTGATTAGTGTTATGTAAGGAAGGGTTAACGATCCTATATATAGTGGATAATATGACCGTTGTAGTGGGTTAATGCGCCCATTAATGGCGGCTTAATTACCTTAACCACAATGGCACGTTCGTCCGCATATATAGGGACCGTTACGCACTTCGTCCGCGTATACTGGAACCGTTATGAGGTTGAACGGGTTTATGGAGCTCGTGGCCATAAATCTCTCAAAGAAGTTACTAAAGGTCGCGCGCGGGCTTGCTTGTTGCTCGCGCGCGACGGAACTTACTCTAGCTGTTGGAATAGATGCCCTAGAGGCAATCTAGTTTAGTATGAATTTATTTGTGGCTAGAAAATTCATTTTATTTTTTATTGGATATTTAATATAATGAAGTCCTAAGATTTACAATTGTGTTGTTTATCTTAAATATCCCTAGTCCAGTATAATGCTTAAATGGGACAATCATCTATAGACTAGCATGGGGTTGGATTGATATGGAGATATCATGATCCAAAACATAGGTGTGCATTAAGGGTAATGGCGCACCGGATTGACCCATCTCCAAGAAGGCTACATACACGTTATGTTAAGTCACAAGCGCTTCTCGCGGTGCAATGGTATTGTCATCCTTAGACTTGAAGTCACTAGATATTTTAGTTGTGGACTATTGCGATTTTGGTAGCGTTAAACGCTACACCGTAACGGGGTAGTCTTGAAGGCGTGTACCGGATATAATAAGAAGCAAGCTTAGAGATCGTAGTGGACGTAGATAGAATTTTTCCCTCCCACATAACGGGAGCAAATATCCTAGGCCACTCGAGGGATAGTGCTTATAGAATGTCTGGCCAGACTCAAATAAATCAATATGGGATATTGATGTTATTTGCACGAATAAGGCTATTCCCATGGATCGAGAAAATGTGGATTGGATAAACGAGTGTGACTTGTATGTCTCGTATCCAATCCGGATATAGAGACAAAGGGATGAGACAATTACTTGTACAAGGTTTGTCAAGATGACTATTCTATTTGTTGGCTAGAATGGATGTTTTGCTAGAAACCCCTCCATATTAGCAAATTGTTGCTACCAACTACATAGAACCTATGGGGTCACACGCTATATATAGTTGAACTAGATTTGGGAATTAATTAATAGGATTAATTAATTAGAAGGATCACTTTTCAATACCTTGCAAACTTAGTAGGGACTAATTTTCAAGGAAGGGACTAAATTGAATTCTAGTAGGACTAGAATAGGTCCTTTAGGTAGTTGGCAAGGATTTGTTGGACTATATAAAGGAAACTCCTTCCTTCCTTCCCAAAACTTATGACCTTATTGATCATAACTTGAGTGGGAGAGAACAAAAAGGAGAGAGCAAGCAAGCAAGGAAGGAGCCGCCGCCCCTCCCCGTCGGCCACAAGGAGGCCGAACCTCCTTGTTTTGGTCTCGTTTTGCGTGATTCTTCTTCCTCTTCCTCTTTCTGGGCTAGCACCAAGGATTGGAAGATCTAGAAATCAACTCTAGGCGTGGATCAACTATAGAGAACGTGACACAATTCGCGTTTGAAGTCATCAAAGGAGAACCCTAAGGTGTGTTATTGATTTCTTCTTTTACCATCGTTATGTCTCTTGACTTGTGATCCTTGGAGGGTTTTGCATGGTTTATGATTGTTTGTGTTTCAGCCGCGCATCCATGAATCAAAACCCTACAGTGGTATCAGAGCCACAGGTCGTAGAGCATAAACGTGGTTTATGTGTTACGTTTTGATAGTTTTACACCTTAAAATTGTTGTTTATCGCGTAAAACAAGACAAATCAAACATATGATGCAATTTGTCAATAATGTATCATAACAAGACCTAGTTTTTGCATTAGATGCATGAATTAGTGAGTTTGAGAAATTTTAGGATCTTAGATCTAGGGTTTGGGCAACCTTGGGGAAGGAGTTCTTCCCAATCAAGGAAACAACCAAACCCAAAGGAGGTTCGGCCCCCCTAGGGGACCGCCCCTCCTTGCTTGCCGCCCAAGCAAGGCACGGCCAAGGGGCCGAGGCAGCCCTAGCCCGCGGCCTAGCCGCGTGGGTTAGGGGCCGGCCGGCCCAAGGCCTTTTCGGTTCTCTTTTGGGCCCGGGCAATTGGATTGTTGGGCCCCATGGACCGTTTTGACCCTAGAATATCCTAAAATCAATTAAAATTGACCAAGCGCGTTAAAATTGGATTTTAACTGTTTTTGTGAAATTCGAATGGTGATTGGATATGGCCTTAGGATGTGGTTTGACGTGGATGTTTAATTTTTGTGATTTGGTTTACGGTCTGCGAGCTGATCAATTAATTGTAATAATTAATTAGGGTTTTATGGCCTGCGAGCCATTTTTTTCACTCAACTTGTGAGATTTATTTTATTTAGTATAGTTGTTAGCTAGTGCTAGATAGAGTAGATTGTTAGCCAAAATTAAGAAAAGAAGCCCAAAGCCAAAAGGAGCCACAAAAGATGGAGCATGGAGCATGGAGCATTCCACATGACTATGAAGGACAGACCAAAAGATCAAGACGCATGGAGATGTGTTTGCTTTTAGGGTTCATAGATAATTCCATTGGCTTTGAATTATCTTAGTCTAGAAAAGGCCATATTCACATCACGTTTTATTTTTGTTTTGTGGTTGTTTATTTTATTGTCTTATTATTTTGTGGTTGGTGTATGGATGATGCATGCAATTAGGATAATAAGATAATTAGACAACCCGGATCTATTATTTGGAGTTGTGCCCAAACTCTAATAGATAGATTAGTTGATATTGATCAACAAAACAATTAAAACTGAATTTAAAATCCCTAAAAATTCAAATATTGTGTTCTTCCCTTCTCGTTATTTAAACAGTCATTATCATCATGATTTATCAAGTACGTGCGTGCCAAAGAATGGCGACTTGGGTCATAATGATGGAATGCGATGGCACAAGCTAGTAATGTGAAACTGTTTAAATAAGAGGTTCAACACAACTAGGATATTAATGTGATTAAGAAACCTAGAGGCAATCAGTTGGGATTATCCATATGCATGGATAAATAAGGAGTTATTTGCCTAATTGAACCAAGAGTTGCATAAGGGATGCAATTGGAATTGTTCCTACCTAAAGTAGTCAAGTTATGGGTGACTTGCAAAAGCAAGCTCATCAGGAGATGAAACATGGATCTTGGCCCACTAGAAAATATAAGGATATTTTCCGCATTAATATCTTGAGGGTTATTAATCCGTAGAAAAATAGTGGGAGCTATATTTGATAAACTAGCCATTATTGAATATAGTCAAAAATTCACAAATACTAAAAATTGCGTATTTTTCTATTGTAGAATTCCAAATGGCAAACAACTCATCGAGTTCACAACATTCCCTACGATCTGTCCTTGAGAAGGACAAGCTCTCTGGAACCAACTTTCTTGATTGGTACAGAAACTTGAGAATCGTTCTCAAGCAAGAGAAGAAACTGTACGCAATAGAGGAGCATGTTCCAGCGGTCCAGAGAACCAAACACCTGCAGCCCTAAAGGCGTATCAAAAGCGTGTCGATGACGCTAATGATGCGGCCTGCCTTATGCTATGCACCATGACTTCTGAGCTTCAGAAGCAACACGAAAACATGAATGCTGTCGATATGATTGAGCATCTGAAGCAGCTCTTCCAAGAGCAGGCAAGGGTTGAGAGGTATGAGGTCTCTAAGGCACTGTTCAAGTGTCATCTGGCAGAAGGGAACCCGGTGGGACCCCATGTACTCCGTATGATCGGGTACTTGGAAAATCTCGCCCGTCTGGGGTTCCCGGTCGGCCAAGAGTTGGCAACCGATCTCGTGTTGTAATCGTTGCCCGAGAGTTATGCACAGTTCATTATGAACTATAACATGAACGAGATCGTGAAACCACTGCCAGATTTGCTCAATATATTGAGGATAGCTGAACAAAGCATCAACAAGGGTAAGGGCAAGGCCATTATGATGGTGCATAAAGGAAAGGGCAAAAGGTTTGCCTCATCCTCCAAGGGCAAAGGCAAGTCAGTTTCCAAGTCCAAGGAACCTTCCCTTAAGCCTGTTGGTGGCATTGCCAAGGGCGTGACTAAAGGTGAGTGTCACCACTACAGTTAGCCTGGACACTGGAGGAGGAACTGCCCAAAATATCTGGAGGACAAGAGGCTTGGAATAGTGATTCCACCACCACCAGGTATTTTTGTTGTAGATGTCAATTCAACTGTCTCTACATCATGGGTATTAGATACTGGATGTGGTTCTCACATTTGTTGAAATGTGCAGGATCTATAGAGAAGTTGAAGATTGGCTAAAGGGGATATAGATCTGCGCGTTGGGAATGGAGCAAAAGTTGCGGCGTTGGCTTTGGGCGTGTGCGAGCTATCTCTGCCTTCAGGATTAGTTTTAGAATTAAATAATTGCTATTTTGTGCCTGCTATGAGCAGAAACATTATTTCTATTCCTTGTTTGGACAAGGAAGGTTTTATTATTTCAATAAAGAACAATTGTTGTTCCTTTTATTTGAATAATATTCACTATTTTAGTGCACAATTATTTAATGGACTGTATGTCCTTGATCTAAGAAATCCTGTCTACAACATTAATACCAAGCAGATTAAAATAAATGATATAAATCCAGCTTATTTATGGCACTGTCGTTTAGGCCACATAAACGAGAAACGTGTATCTAGACTCCATAAGGATGGACTACTAGACTCATTTGATTTTGAATCATATGAGACATGTGAGGCTTGTTTATTGGGAAAAATGACAAAGTCCCCTTTCAATAAGAAATGTGAGAGGACTAGTGAGCAATTGGCGCTCATACATACTGATGTGTGTGGGCCATTTGTCACGCCTGCCAGGGGTGGTTACGTCTACTTCATTACATTTACTGATGATTACAGTAGATATGGATTTGTGTACCTAATGAGGGCCAAATTCGAATCCTTTGAAATGTTCAAAGAATTCAAGAGTGAAGTAGAGAAGCAACTTCGAAAAAGTATCAAGGCTCTACGATTGGATCGTGAGGGAGAATACTTACGCCAAGAGTTTGACGACTATCTTAAAGAGTGTGGGATCGTTTCCCAACTCACTCCACCCGGAATGCCACAATGGAATGGCGTGTCCGAGAGGAGGAACCGAACCCTATTGGATATGGTTCGATCTATGATGTGTCAAACCGATCTTCCATTATCATTTTGGGGCTATGCTCTATTAAGTGCAGCTTTCACCATTAACCGTGTTCCATCTAAATCAGTCATGAAGACACCACACGAGATGTGGAGTGGGAGGCGTCCCACATTGTCGTTCATGAAGATTTGGGGCTGCAATGTCTATGTAAAACGTTTACAATTAGGCAAGCTATGGCCAAAGTCGGACAAGTGTAAATTTGTGGGGTATCCTAAGGAAACTAAGGGTTACTACTTCTACAATCCAACCGAGAACAAAGTGTTTGTTGCTCGGACCGACGTGTTTCTAGAAAGACAGTTTGTCTCTACAGAAGCAAGTGGGAGGACTGTAGAACTTGAAGAGATTCAAGAACCATAAATCACTGAACTGATTATGGAACATGAACAGGAACCACAAGCAGTTGTGGAGCAACCTGTTCAGGTAACACAAGAGCTTCATAGATCTAGTAGAGTGCGCCAGGAACCCGAGAGGTATGGACTTCTCGTGACCGATTCCGGTGACATGATGATCATAGATGATGAGCCTACTACCTATGAAGAGTCCATGAAAGGCCCAGACTCTTAGAAGTGGCTGGAAGCCATGAGATCCGAGATGGAATCCATGAACACCGACAAAGTATGGACTTTGGTGGAACCACCCGAAGGGGCGCGACCCATAGGGTGCAAGTGGGTCTTCAAGAAGAAGATCGACATGGATGGTAATGTGATTACCTATAAGGGCCGATTGGTGGCTAAAGGATTCAGACAGATTCATGGTATTGACTATGATGAAACCTTTTCACCAATCGCTATGACCAAATTCATCCGATTCATACTTGCGATTGCAGCATACCATGACTATGAGATTTGGCAGATGGATGTCAAAACAACATTCCTTTATGGGAATATCCTCTAGGACGTGTATATGATACAACCAGAGGGTTTTGAGGATCCAAAGCAAGCCAACAAAGTCTGTAAACTGCAACGATTCATTTAGGGATTGAAGCAAGCTTTTAGGAGTTGGAATCGACGTTTTGATAAAGTAGTCAAAGAGTTTGGACTCATCAGAAACGAAGATGAGTCTTGTGTCTACAAGAAGGTTAGTGGGAGCTCTGTAGCTTTTCTGTTCTTGTATGTGGATGACATACTACTCATTAGAAACGACGTTCCCATGCTGCAATCTGTTAAAGATTGGCTAGGGAAGTGTTTCTCAATGAAGGACTTAGGGGAAGCAGCCTATATATACTCGGTATAAAGATCTATAGAGATAGATATAAGAGACTGCTAGGCCTAAGTCAATGTACATATATTGACAAGGTTTTGAAACAGTTCAACATGCAAGATTCCAAGAAGGGATTCTTGCCCATGTCACATGGAATCACTCTTTCGAAGAGTGGTTGTTCTTCCAATGAGATTGAGAAGGATCGCATTAGTAGAATTCCCTATACCTCGGCCATAGGATCTATCATGTACGCCATGTTATGTACTAGACAAGATGTGTCATATGCCTTGAGTATGACAAGCATATACCAATCCAATCCGGGTGAGAGCCACTGGATTGCAGTCAAGAACATCCTAAAGTACTTGAGAAGAACTAAGGATGCTTTCTTGATATTTGGCGGTGAGGAAGAGTTGCGTGTAAAAGGTTACACTGATGCAAGCTTCCAAAACTGACAGAGATGACTTTAGATCACAGTCGGGATATGTGTTTTGCCTGAATGGAGCAGCGGTGAGCTTGGAGAGTTCCAAGCAAGAGACGGTGGCTGATTCTACAACAGAGGCTGAGAACATTGCTGCAAATGACGCAAGAAAGGAAGCTGTTTGGATCAGAAAGTTTGTTTCTGAACTTGGTGTGGTTCCTAGCATTGCAGATCCAGTTGAGTTGTACTGTTAAAACACTGGGGCGATCGCGCAATCAAAGGAACCCAGGTCGCACCAGATATCCAAGCACGTGCTCAGGAAGTTCCATCTGATTCGAGATATTATCGATAGAGGAGACGTTCGGATATGCAAGATTCCTACAGATGAGAATCTGTAAGACGCACTTACAAAGCCGCTTGCGCAGTAGAAGCATGAAGGGCACACTAGGAGTATGGGCATACGAGATGCGCCAGATTGGCTCTAGTGCAAGTGGGAGACTGTTGGAATAGATCCCCTAGAGGAAATCTAGTTTAGCATGAATTTATTTGTGGCTAGAAAATTCATTTTATTATTTATTGGATATTTAATATAATGAAGTCCTTAGATTTACAATTTCGTTGTTTATCTTAAATATCCCTAGTCCAGTATAATGATTAATGGGACAATCATCTATAGACTAGTATGGGGTTGCATTGATATGGATATATGATGATCCAACACATAGGTGTGCATTAAGGGTAATGGCGCACCGGATTGACCCATCTCCGAGAAGGCTACATACACGTTATGTTAAGTCACAAGCGCTTCTCGCGGTGCAATGGTATTGTCATCCTTAGACTTGAAGTCACTAGATATTCTAGTTCTGGACTATTGTGATTTTGGTAGCATTAAACGCTACACCGTAACTGGGTAGTTATAAAAGCGTGTACCGGATACAATAAGAAGCAAGCTTAGAGGTCGTAGTGGAAGTAGATATAATTTGTCCCTCCCACATAACGGGAGCAAATATCCTAGGCCACTCGAGGGATAGTGCTTATAAAATGTCTGGCCAGACTCAAATAAATCAATATGGGATATTGATGTTATTTGCACGAATAAGGCTATTCCCATGGATCGAGAAACTGTGGATTGGATATACGAGTGTGATTTGTATGTCTCGTGTTCAATCCAGATATAGAGAAAAAGGGATGAGACAATTACTTGTACAAGGTTTGTCAAGATGAGTATTCTATTAGTTGGCTAGAATGGATGTTTTGCTAGAAATCGCTCCATATTAGCAAATTGTTGCTACCAACTACATAGAACCTATGGGGTCACACGCTATATAGAGCTGAACTAGATTTGGGAATTAATTAATAGGATTAATTAATTCGAAGGATCACTTTGCAATACCTTGCAAACTTAGCAGGGACTAATTTGCAAGGAAGGGACTAAATTGAATTCAAGTAGGACTAGAATAGGTCCTTCAGGTAGTTGGCAAGGATTTGTTGGACTATATAAAGGACACTCCTTCCTTCCTTCCCAAAACTTATGAAATTATTGATAATAACTTGAGTGGGAGAGAAAAAAAAAGGAGAGAGCAAGCAAGCAAGGAAGGAGCCGCCGACCCTCCCCGTCGGCCACAAGGAGGCCAAACCTCCTTGTTTCGGTCTCGTTTTGCGTGATTCTTCTTCCTCTTCCTCTTTCCGGGCTAGCAAAAAGCATTGGAAGATCTAGAAATCAACTCTAGGCATGGATAAACTATAGAGAACGTGAAACATTTCGCGTTTGAAGTCATCAAAGGAGAACCCGAAGGTGTGTTATTGATTTCTTCCTTGACCATCGTTATGTCTCTTTAATTTTTATCCTTGGAGGGTTTTGCCTTGTTTATGATTGTTTGTGTTTCCGTTGCGCATCCATGAATCAAAACACTACACTAGCCTCCAAACCACTGAGTCCCTACAAGTCCCGTGTTATGGTGTGCGAGGGCCCTGTCTCGCAGCCCCCACATGGATCAGCGCGGGTGGTGATCCTGTTCATGTGGAGCACATCTAGGTGTGCTGGATGGCTACCACGTGGCTGTGATCTATCTTTTTGGAAATCACTATCCACATTTGCCCCCTTTTTGCGCGTGAAGACACTAATCGGATATACTTCAATGCGCAAAAACCAGCGCGCGCGTTGCAGCTACGCACGGATTCAAATACACGAGAAATCAGCCCCCGTGCGTGTCATTATGACCTAGGATCCCTAGAGTCGTGCCTTCTATACCCTTAGAGTTTTAGCCGTGACATCAGCATTGGCCTGTGATTGCGCGATCCGGCGGTGACAGTTGCGATTCGACCACTGAAAGGACTCGACTCTTTATTGGATTTGAATAAATACTTCTCATCCTCCATTTTTGCAAACTACTGCTTCTCTCTAGAGTGAATCTTCTCTGAAATCCTCCGAGAGAAAATACAGATAATCAACCACCAGTTCTTCCTTGCAAATCGTCTTCTTCAAATCGCTTTATCATCACAAGGTTGGCTTGCTCAATTTCAATTGATGCTCTTCGTACCTTTCTGTTGAACTGCTTTGAATCTGGAACCCAAAGACGTTTGAAATACACCATTGCTTGAAACTGTGGAGAAGGCTCCTTTTTAAAAACCTAAAAGATTGAAAGTGTTTTTCTGATTTTTTTTTATTGTTTTTTAAACGATGGGTTTCTGAAATTCTGAACCCAGAACTGTTCATCTCCCAAAATTGACATTCATATCAACCATCCTGAAACCCAGAGATTTGCAGGCTTTACTCTTTGGACTTAAATCTAAAAGTGGATATATTTCTTCCCCCTTTTTCTTGCTTTACTATAGAAATGGCCAAGACAAAGGTAACCAAATCTGTGAAGGAGGCTGCAGAAATCCCTGATCTTCCCAAGACCTTGTGGAAGAAAGCTCCATATCTGGGTGGAGAAGACTTCTATCATGCTAGAACCGAAGTGATATATCTACCAGACCCCGTTTCTGAAGATATGCTATTGCTGAACCCTCTCACTAATCGGGGGGAATTTGACCTAATTGATGCCAAGGTTGTGGTGAGATTGTGTTTTGAAATGGGTTCTACCCCCATACTGATATCTCTACCCCGGCCAAGGTTGTGGTGAGCATAGTGGAAATAATGGATGAGTGGATCGATCATGTGTTGACCCACCATGCTATTTTACTAGACCAGGCCGAGATTTACTACCCTGTTAGGGCTACCAAAGGTGCTGCCGTGAAGTTCGATCAGACTATGCTTCTGAACCTCTTTTCTCGATACTCTCCTGCGACTCACACTTTCCATTTTGCCGAGTTTGAGGCAGCCCCCACTTTGGAGGACGTGCACATGCTATACGATCTTTCTCCCATGGGTGAAGTCGATCCCCTGGCCCCTCTGAATTCTAGTGCAAAACTCGCTCTTTATGCGCAGATGGAGGAGTGCTTGACTGAGGTGAAGAAAATTTCCACTCGTTGGACATTTGCGGAAGTTCTTCCAACATGGAAATTGGTTGAGACTACTGCGAAGAATACTTGGGGCAAGTGGGTGCAATACTTCTTTCGTGACTATGCGAATAGTAAAATCACCAAGGAAATACTGAGAAGGATCCCAAAGCGAAGAACTACATCGAAGGGAAGGGGTACCACTTGACCTTGTGCGGATTACTCTGCGCTTGGCTATCACGATATTTGATCGATGGTCATCCTCATGACGGGGTCTTTTATCATGTCTTGCATCTTGCTGTCAAGCTGGCTCTCGGCCAAAATGTCGCACTTGGGCCTCTGGTGTTGGGAACCCTGTATCATCGCTTAGACCAACTTGTGGTTGTGTTTGAGGAATCGCGCGGGCGTCTTGATGTGTTGACTTTCGTCAACATTTCATTCATCACAATGTGGGTGTTTGAAAGGTGGCCCTCCTATGCTCCTGTCCCGTCCCCTCAATACCCATTTCTTGGATTGTACCGGGTGCGAAGAACGCACTTCGGAGTGGGAG
Source organism: Linanthus parryae (assembly GCA_023055425.1). Taxonomy (NCBI): domain Eukaryota; kingdom Viridiplantae; phylum Streptophyta; class Magnoliopsida; order Ericales; family Polemoniaceae; genus Linanthus; species Linanthus parryae. Next base: position 88,153,648 of record JALGPY010000001.1, read on the forward strand.
AGCCGCTCGATGGTATAAGACCAAAGAGCCTAAGTGTTCATGGAGCTTGGTATGCGACGATCGAGCAAAGTTTACACCCAGGCTTTATACAACTTGCATTGAAAATGTGCGATTCTTCACGAAGCTGTACCCGAGCAAAGGTGGCTCCCTCTCCGAGGATACTATAGTAAGACGGGATGATTGCTATAGAGAATTCCTCTTTTGGTGTTTCAGAGGCTCACTGCCTGCTCTTGCTATAATGTCCCTGAGATATCTTCTAAGTATGAGCGGATCACGCTCGATGTTGACCCTACTCGCGTTTGTCCCCAGTTTGGCTTTGACGCAGTGGCGCCTTCTATTTGGCCTAGGTCGGTGAACAGGGATTGCTACAAGCGATTGCTAACAAAGAGATGTAAATCTATTCTGCTTAGTAATTTTCCTTTCATTCATCCCTTAGGGAGACGTGAAGGTCGTCTTACCAATAATTGGATTTCCTTCTGGAACACTCAAAAAGCAAGGTTTGATTCATCTGCGCCTCCACGCCTCAACAAGGCTCCTACCATCAGAAGGAATACTTTCCCATTTTTTCAGAACTGCAGTTTGGACGATTCGATGTATGGATTTTATTCCATGCTTGAAAATGATAATCACTTGTGTGCTGACGTGATTCATAAGGAAAAGATGATCGCTGTCAGGGGCGGAGTTTTATGTTTGATCGAGTACGACGAATATTTTTCCAAGGTAAATAACATTCCTTTGTCCTTCTTTAAGCACCTGTCTTTGATATGCTATGCTTTATAAATGTTTTCCCTTTTTCAATGTTGTTTAAGGAGGTTCGCATCTAGAGATCGTTGCCCGTCACTAGTCAATTCTATTCTTAAAGCAAAGATGCAAAAGCAGGTCATCCCTCTGGACATGGAAATGGATCCCAAAGTTGAGGCTCTTATCCGCGAGGATATGGACGTATTCGCTCACTCCCTGATAGATGAAGGTGCTGGAGTGGACACAGAGATTGCCCCGAAGGCTAAAAAGCAAAAACAGAAGGAAATTGTGATCTCCTCGCCGCCTAGAGAAGCTCCAGCTTCGTCACCCGCGAAGTCTCCTGTTCCCAAGGGAAAAGGCAAGGGTCGCATGCAGAGCAAACCACGAAAAGATATCGCAGTTGAGAATTTCATCCCCTATGATCAGGAGGAAGAAGCCGAAGAATAAAGAGAGGATGAAAAAGAAGAAGAAAGAGAAGAAGGACAAAACGAGGAAATAGGAGAAGAAAGTTCAGAAGGTAACCCAAATGAACTTAATCTTCTTTGAATCACGACTGTTCACAATAGTGTTTTTAAAATAAAAATTGTCTTCGCAGATGATGATACGGAGACTATCGGTGATTTTCTGGCCAAGGAAAGGAGAAAGACAAAGGGGTCTCGCTCAGATGCGTCTAGTGAGCCCATAGACGAAGCCATAATTGTTGAGTCTAAGAGGATGGCTGCTGAGGCAGAAGAGAGAAGAAGGAAGCGCGAGGAAGATGACATAGAGACCATGAAAAGAAGGATTCTGGAGGAGCAGCATGTTGGTAGCATGAGTGTGGCTGCCTTAGAACGAGCTCAGTAAGATTTTGAAGAGATCGGAGGCGATGAAGAAGGTACAATTTTTAACCTTGCTGTGTCTTACCAAGAAGTAATTTTTGGTGCATTAAAGCACGAATTGTCTAAAGTGATATTCGCCGATGGTTAGTGAGAAAATGTGGCGAACCCTCAGGTAAACATTTGAACAATGTCTATAAGCAAAGCTTAACAAATCACTCCCTATTATAACGAGCTTTTACGTAACTTCAGGTCATGCACACCTTAAGGATGTGATAGATGAGGACACCTCTGTAGGATATGGTGTCGCATCTATATCGTATGATGTTGGAGCTGTGATCCCACATAAGTGTGGAGGTGCTCGCTTTTGATCTAACATAAAATGAAGTATAGGAAATAATTCATAATGCAAGCTACCTCAATGACTTGTCCAAATTTGTCTTGAAGGTGGTACTGCTTCAAATGAGCCTGCTGCTGCTACAAGTGAGGCTGCCGTCGCACAAGGCACTACTGCTAATGCTCCAACTGCGAGACTGGCCATTGATGAGGCAAGTGTTGGTGGTCCTGATGTTGATCCTTGCGACCCTCTGTCGTGCGAGGTTCAACTTATCTCTCCTCCCAGAAGTTATGCCAACAGGCCCGGGGTTTTAAGAAGTGCTATCGTTCATGCTGCGGAGGTCATCGCTCAGAGTAGTTCTGATGACTCCATGGAGCTTGAGCAGAGATGTCAGTCTCCCATGTCTCATGCTCCAGAGCGAAGTTCGCACACGGAGAAGCCTACAATGGTTGTTGAAGATGTGGGGGAGCCCCTGGAAGATGTGATTGAGGTGTCTGACGATGGTGGTCTTGAAACCGAAATGTGAGAGAGAGATGCTTAGGATGAGCATGTAGGTGAAACTGGCACAATTGAAGAGATGGAAGTAGAGGGTGTTGGAGATGAAGTTCATGAAAATGAACAGGTCATGAAAGACATAGCATCTCATGAAAATGTTGATGCTCCAGGGAACGCTCCTGAGCCACAAGAACTTCTTGAGAACGAACGAGTCTTTGTTCAAATAGAAATTGAACATGGTGACCTGCATCCATCGCACGCGAATGTGGATGCCACAGAGGAGGTCGCAGTTGGTGGTGACAGTGGCGGTCCTCCCACTGCCCTACCTGCTGTTGAAGTTAGTGGTGTTGATACTCCACCCATTTCTTCAAATCCTGCTGCCTCATTTAATGTTCGAGGGCCTCCTCAGCAAAACCCTGTTATTCCTTCTGTTGAGATGGATTTCTCCCTAGTCCCCGTCACATGGAGTTTATGGGGTTCGCAGGCAACAGCTTCCATTGCGCGCGCTTCTACCTGCATCATCCCTGCCGACTATGACGAACGGGAGGCTGTAGCTGACAGGAAGGTAATGCAGCAAGGAAATGCTTCGGCAACCCCGACTGTGCGCATTCCTACTTTTCATCAAATCCTTGAAGGAACAGGTATGCCATAGTATGACCACATCTCATACTTACTGTATTTCTTTGTTAACATTCGCCCTCCTAAACTTGTCATTTCTCCAGGAATGAAAGATTCTGATGTGGACTGGCTTATAAAGATGCGCCTGGCGTACCCAGGGTCGTTTGCGAGATCTTTGGAGTTGGGTCCCTTCGAGAGGAGGTTCTTTCTGACTGAAGCCATCTGGATTTTGGAGCAATTATCCGCGACAACTCCCGCTACTATATCGACTGAAAATGCGCGGAAGCTTTTCGATACGTGCAAGAGGCTTCAGGCTAATGCTCAGGGCAGGTTGGATTTTGGATTCCTCTTCAGCAGGGTCACCCAAATTCTTACCTCTGTGATGTTGAAGTACGGCCACCGCAACCTCGCACTTGAAAAGAAGAAAGTGGAGGAGAAAAAGAAGAAGGCTGAGGAGGTTGCCAATCTCTTCCACGCGATGAAGGCTAGCTATGAAAAACTGAAGCAATAAGTCAACAAAGCGGAGAGAGCTTCGCTCCTGTTATCGCTAGAAGATCCTTTAGAAAAGGATTTTTTTTGAGAGTCGCATGAATTGTAATGCTATTTTTTTTCAAACACTTGAATTCCGTGATGGCATGTGTTTTTCTGAATTATCCGCCCTTCGCATTTCAATGCTATAATGATTGTGACGTCATATTTTGACGTAATTACCTGGAACATTGTGTCATTAACGTATTAAATAAGGCGTGCTTACCATGCATTGGGCCCCATGATTATCATGACCCGGAGTCATTAAATAAGGCGTGCTACTGTATCGTCGTAGCCTTTAGTAGGGTCATTGATTCTTGTTTGTTTCCGAGGCGTTGCTGACTTATCAAGGAAACTAAAGAGTCCTCTACGAGTTATATATAAGCCTCCCTTCTTGCTATTTGGCTCTTTATCAAAATATTGTTTCCCGTGAGTCCTCACGACTGTTGGTATTGGCCCTTGACCTTTGTTGATTCATATCAGGTCTGGGCGTCCAAACCTGAGTTAGTGCGTTGTGCTATTGAAATGGCTCCCAAGAAATTCTCCGGAAAGACCTTTTATTCAACCGATCTTTTTGATGATCAATTGTGTAGGTTTTTCTGTTTGAACAAAGATTATTTCTTCTTCATTATGTTTGCAGGGATTGTCTTCGGTGACTTTCCGACGGGGCACAACCTTGTACCGATTCCACTATCAGTAAGTAATGAACGGTGTGCATCTTTGCCAGTTCTCCGGCAGAGAACTATTTGCCACCATTGTTTCAGACAAGGTGTAACGAGTGATTTTGTTTATACCTTGTACACAATCAGCTTCCTGCACCATGAGCCCATTTGTTCTTCACATCTACAGCCTTCATGGCGTGAAGTTCATTTGGCATCTCACCATGGCAAGGGTACGAACATGGGCTCTGTTTTGGTCGAGAACGCCGACGACAGCGTCACATTTCGTAGATTTAGTATCCGTATATTCAAGCTTTAGATTAGGAATTTTCCCTCAATGTAAGCTTTTGCTTGTAAGCTCCTATCTAGACAAATAAATTGTAAGCCATATTTGACTGTTATGAAAGTATGCTTTTCCATTTGCTATTTTGTCTTCTACAATAGATTGTAACTTCGCGTATGAACTTGCTATATGATGAAACAAGCTTTGTATTTCTGCTGCAGTTGTATCCAAATAATGTTTGAATAAGTTTCTATCTAAGCAGATAGACTTTGAATCGCATGGGAGCGTTTTTATTATTGTTGCTATCTAGGGAGATAGGCTTTAGATCATTTAGGACCATATTTTGTTATGGCTGCTATCTAGGCAGAGTGGCTTTGGATCGCATATGATCATTTTTTATGGCTGCTATCTAGGAAGATAGGCTTCGGATCGCATAGGCTTTGGACGAATTGGCAGATATAAATAACATGAACAAATAAGTAAATAAAATAATAAGACAACAATTTAATAAGGTTCTCTCATATGGGAGAGTCATTATTATTAAAAGCATCCTCATATGGGAGGAGCATGAGAACAAATTCCTCATATGGGAAGAAGTAATGCAGAATACAAAAGACTTTTGAATCGAAAGTAATGAAAGCGACAGAACTTTGGAATCAAAAGTAAAGAGATGAGCTAGGGATAATACTTTTTGATCCATCGCATATTGATTGGGCTTGGAGGTGTTGCGGTCCCATGAAGTCTCTAAATTGTACAGTAACCACTGTCGAAGACTTCTTTGACTTCAAATGGTCCTTCCCAGTTAGCCGCAAACTTAGGATGTTCTGCCTCTCGCATACAATGATCCGAAGCAGGTAGAACCAAGTCCCCAACTGCAAGTGCTGAACTGTTTTGTTGTATGCGCGAGCGATCCTTTCCTTGTATCTCGTGTTAGCTCTCTTAGCCTGTTCACGCCTTTCTTCTAGCAGAATAAGATCATGATCGCGTTCATTTTCGTACAAGGCATGAAAAGCTATCCTGGCAGAGTTAACTTTAATTTCCCCGGTACAACAACTTCGGCCCCATAACATAGAAGAAAGGGGAAACCCCTGTGGGAGTCCTTGGCGAAGTGCGATATGCCCATAAAGCCAGACTTAGGGAATTTGCCCACTTCTTGTGATCATCGGCAACCATTTTGTTAAGGATTCTCAGTAATGTCTTGTTCGTTGCTTCTGCTTGCCCGTTCCCCTTTGGGTAATAAGGTGTGGAGCACACCTGCCTTATGTTGTACTCTGCCAACTTCGCAATCACCTGTCGATTCACGAAAGGAGTGCTGTTGTCCGAGAGAATGGTATTAGGGATTCCAAATCGGCAGATGATGTTCTCTTGAACGAAGTAGACAACCGCAAGCGCGTTTGCTGTCTTGAACGGCACCGCTTCTACCCACTTAGTGAATTGCTCCGTCGCAGTCAAGATAAACTGATTCACATGCGAGGCTGGTCGGATAGGGCCAATAAAATCCAAGGCCCACATGTGGAATGGCCAAGGCGTTCCCAATGCATGCAAGTCTACAGCGGGAGCGTGCACAAGGTTGCCTTTGAACTGACACTCTTGACGCCTTTTGACCTTGGTGCGGCAGTCTGCTTCCATTGTAGGCCAGAAATAGCCAACAGTGAGGAGTTGTCTGCATAGCTTCGCGCCTCCTTGGTGCTCAACTTGATGGGACAAATCCATCACTTCTTGCGCCTCTTGGCTATCCAAACATATGAGCAAATTCCCCTCGTGGCCTCTTCGCCAGAGTATGTTTTCCCTCACAACATATCGGGTTGCCTTTATTTTAAGCTTTTCAGCTTCTTTTCTCTGAATTGGCTCAATTCCTTCCGTCAAGTAGTCGAAAAGCGGCTTCCTCCAATTTGTGTCATCATCGATTGCGGCAATCTCCAAGGAATCCTTGACCAACGTGCACTTCTCGCAGTTCCCTTGGATAATCACAGCAAACGTCGACATTTCTGGCCAGTGGATCCCATATCTCTGGGCTTTTCTGTAAACAGATACTTCATTTTCTCCACAAGAGTGTTGGTGGATTTTCTCTAATAGTGCTTGCCCCTCTTGTTGCGAGACACACCACATGAGTACTCCTCCTATTCCTTTAAAGTAAAGGGAGTTGTCGTGCATGCAATATCCCTTTGTGGATGCCCAATTATCTTTGCTCGTTCCTTCAGCAATCTTTGCTTTGTGGATGCCCAATTCCACCTCCTTTCCTTGTCGATGGCCCATCGAAATGCAGTTTCCAGTATGGTGACTCGATTGCATAGATCTCAGGACATTCTAGCTCCTCCTCTATCATTGGCTCATAATTGTTGTATGGAAACTGTGCTAAAAGGTCTGCCACTTCTTGCGATTTAATTGCCTTTGAACGAGCACACGTGATGTCGTACTGCGAGGTGGTCATGTACCACTTTGCTAATCTTCCGCAGGGAGAGGAGTGACTCAAGAGATACCGAATAGGGTCACTCTTTGTTATTACCACAACTTTATGTGAAGCGAAATAATGCTTTAACTTCTCTATTACAAAAAATAAAGCAAGGCAATAAAGCAAGCCTTTCCTGCCCCTCGTGTTCTTGAGCTAGCAGTGCTCCTATGGATTTCCTGTTCGATGTTAGGTACAACAAGAGTGGTGACCCCAACTGTGGTGCAATCATTACTCTGGGCGATGTCAACAAGTCTTTCAACTTACCAAATGCGGATCCATGTTCCTCCGTCCATTTGTACACAACATTCTTTTTGAGAAGATCACCGAAGCAGAAAGTCAGTTCTGCAATTGCTGGCACGAATCTTCGCAGATAAGACAACTTTCCCAAGAATGTCTTCAAAGTGCTTTGATTGTGGGGTGCCCCAATGCTGGTGATAGATGAGATCTTTGCAGGGTTAGGTTCAATCCCATGGCGGTGGTTCACACACCCCAAGTCTTTTCCGGAAGTCACTCCAAACGCGCATTTCATCGGGTTCATCTTCAGGTGAAAGCTTATGCACCTTTCGAATACCTTCCGCAGGTCTCCCAGATGATATACTTCTTTTATTGATTTGATGAACAAATCATCAACATAGAACTCTACTTCCTGATGCATCATATCATGGAAAGAGCCATCATAGCTCGCTGATAGGTTGCGCCCGCATTCTTCAGTCCAAAGGGCATACCTGTGTAGTTGAAAACCCCAACTAGCGTGTTGAACGCAGTTTTTATCGCATCCTCAGTATCCATCTTGATTTGGTTATATCTGTTGAAGCCATCCATAAAGCTGAACATCCGATGTCCTGTGGTAGAGTCAATGAGCAAGTCGATATTTGGCAATGGGAAGTCGTCTTTTGGGAAGAAACGATTAATATCCCTGAAATCCACACAGATGCGAAGCTTCCCATTCTTCTTGACCACTATCACAATGTTGGCCAACCAGGTAGGATGATGATTTGGTTCGATGAATTTGGCATTCAGCAGCTTGACTATTTCTTCTTTGATCTTTACGTTGAACTCTGGTCTGAAGCTTCAGGCACTTTGCTTCACTGGTTTGGATCCCGGGATAACGTCCAATCTGTGCATTGTTACACCAGTGTCAAAGCCAGTCACTTCATCATACTCCCTAGAAAACACATCCTTGTATTCTGTTAACAGCTGCATCAATTTCGCTTCCTCTTCGCCTTTGAGGTCCGAGCTCAGGAAAACAAGCCTTTTCTTTTCTTCTGATGGATTAAGGAACACTTCTTTCAGTTCCTGTTTATGTGGCTTTGGCTTGTCCTCCATGCACTCGGGCGCTTCTTTCAACTTGTCCTCCGACACATCCGACCTCAGCTTGTCCTTCTCTGGGTCTTTCTCAAGTTGATTGATTTTCCCAGGGATATCCCCATGTTGGGATGGGGGTACCCCCGCGCACCTTCATATGCGGTAAAATTTCTTCCCGTTGGAGTAGAAGCTTTCTATCTCCTTGTCTTTGCTGTCGTGCTTCACCACCCCCTTCAGGGTATACACATTCTTCTTTTGGTAAGAAAATTGTGGCACCTCTTCGCGTGAGGGCACCTTCTCCTTGGTATCTTCCCTTGTCACCATCACTCCTCCTAGTGACTGATCTTTGATGTCTTCCCATCGAGGCAAAGGAGCTGGGTTGAATGGCCCTGGTGTCTGTTCATCCGCCATCTCGGTGAACCATACTGCCTCGGTGAGGTGCGCTTCATTCAGATTAAAGGGATTCGTCAAGGCTGGTATCTCGACTACCCTGCCAGTCCAAATGGCCTTCATCACTTGATGGGTTGTTGAAGGAACCGCGTCGAAGCGATGGATCCACGCCCGAGCTATGATCATGTGATACGTAGTGTTTGCATCAATGACATATAACCTGGCGGAACACTTGATCTTCCCTATCTGGAGACCTAGGCGGATCCAGCCCACTGTCATCCTGGAGTCTCTTACGAATCCCATCAGCGAGGATGGCCGCCTGACAATCTTCTTCTCAGAGATCCCTGCCAACTTCAGGGTATTGAGCGAGACCACATTGACGGCTCCTCCTCCATCAACGGATGCCCTCTTGAACTCGGCATTGTTGATCACTGCTGTAACATACAAGGTCTTCTGGTGGCCCGAGTCTGTCTTCTTGTCTCTTTCGGAGAAGGTCATTACCTTCTCTGTTGAACGAGAGGCCCTGACAACTCTTCCGTTGGAGACGAAAATGTCCTCCTCAAATTCTTCTGCTACTCTGAGGATCAACTTCGCCATTTCTTTTCGGCACTTCTATGAATAGCTCTTTTCATCGAAGAAACTTCTGAAGCCGTGCGACCCTTTCATTCTGTCGGCACGCAAATCCTCAGTGTCCATGCTGTAATCCTCCTCATCGTGGACCTCGGCTATAACAGGCAGCCCATCTTTTGCGATCTCTTCGAGGTCTGTGATTGAAATCATAGCTACCTCTTTGTCTTTCGGCTCTTGCTCCGCATGGGCTGGGAGTGGATTATTGCGCACGTCTTGCCTCTGGTTGCTGACAATAAGCTCTCATTCTTTCATCTTTCTGCTCACCAGATGCCTGAGCTTCTTGCAGTCAGCCGTGGGGTGCATAACTTTTCCGTGGCACTCACACCACTTCGGGTCCCTTAGCATCTCCCTGGAGGGTGTCCTTTCATGTGGAGGTAGGACCCCATCTTTGCGCCATTTCTTGCATAGATCGATCACCTCCTCCAGAGTACATGGTAGAGGCGGGGCGTCTGAGGTCGAAACCTTGTGTTGCTTGTTTGGTGAAACCGTGTTGACTTCAGCTTCGCGCCCCCTCTTGTAGCTAAACCTACCATTCTTGAAAGTCGGTCCCCAAGGGGATCGCTCAGCAGCATGCTTCTTCTTTTGCCTTTCAAATATAGGCTCTCCATTCTTGGTACATTCAATTAACTTTGAAAAAGTAGGCATTTGCAAGTTAATTAACATACCCTTGTATTCGTCTCGCATCCCTTGGAGACAAATCTCAACAATCCGGCTTTCAAGCACTACATCTCTGCATTCCAATGTTTTAGCTCTGAACTTCTTGATTAATGTAACTCCATCCTCGTCACGCTTCTGATACATACGCGACAAGTTGATCATAGTAACCTTCTCCTCCACCTGAAAGAACTTGATATAGAACTTTTTAACCATGTCATCCCATGTCTTTATGGAACCAGCTTCCAGTGTCCTATACCATTTATAGGCTACGTTCCCCAAAGACTTGGGGAACTCATGCATCAACAGGTTCGGGTCAACCCCATATGGCCCCATTACATCAATGAAACACATAACGTGCTCTTGAGCATTCCCATTGACATCATCAAATTTATCCCACTTAGGGGCCTTGTACCCTGCTGGGTGGGGCATCAAGTAGATCTCACCCGGGATCTGAGGTGCGTTGTGAACCTTTGGGATGATGGTGTCTGTAAAACACTGATTGGCCAAAAATTTATCTATACGCTGCTCCAAAGCCGTCATGCTTGTTGATACACTCCCTCGAACAACAGGAGGGAGGGTTGCAGCTGGTGGAGACACGTACGTAGCAGTTGGATTGGGGGTGTAAGCTACATTGCTTACAGTTGCTGGTGGAGAATGCAGGGAATGCTGTGGTGGAATATTGAAGGGAATCCCTGGTAGTTGGGAAAAATGTGTGATAAGGGACGGGTGAGCAATTTGTCCCTGAGTAGGAGGTGGCTCGACCAATGCTGGTGGGCTTTGCAAGTTAGGGTTAGGTAGTGTAGGTGTTACCTCTGTTCCCTGGGAGGCAGAGGTTCTAGTTCCCTGAGAGACAGTGGTTCCTAGTGCCGGATTCTGGGCAAGAGATCCCAAAAAGGACATTATCTAGGCCATTTGTGCAGACTGAGCCTGGAGGGCTTTCTCCTGGCTGTGGAGAGTGGCATTCAACGTCTCCAACGTTGGAGTACCGTCATCTGCCGTAGAAATGTGGCGGGTTTCCTCCCCTGAGGTCGTCTCGGTTGAGGGAGATCTGTTGCTGGCATATTCATCGCGAGACATGGCTGCTTGCAGGAGTAAGTTTCACGTCGCGTTCACCAAATGTGTACGGAAGAACCCTTTGGGGAAGATTCAACGTACACCGAGAACAGAGAATGAGAAACAAAGGTGGTATAGGGCAGTGAGTAGTGAGAGAGTAAGACGATAGCAACTGTATGAGAGAGAGAGACAGAGTTTTGGCAGAGCTTCCGCGTAGTTCAGGTCATTAGTGTTATGTAAGGAAGGGTTAACGATCCTATATATAGTGGAGAATATGATCGTTGTAGTGCGTTAATGCGCCCATTAATGGCGGCTTAATTACCTTAACCACAACGGCACGTTCGTCCGCATATATAGGGACCGTTACGCACTTATTCCGCGTATACCGGAACAGTTATGAGGTTGACCGGGTTTATGGAGCTCGTGACCATAAATCTCTCAAAGAAGTTACTAAAGGTCGCGCGCAGGCTTGGCACGCGCGCGATGGAACTTACTCTAGCCTCTAAACCACTAAGTCCCTACAAGTCCCGTGTTATGGTGTGTGAGGGCCCTGTCTCGCAGCCCCCACATGGATCAGCGCGGGTGGTGAACCTGTGCATGCGGAGCACAACGAGGTGTGCTGCATGGCTGCCACGTGGCTGTGATCTGTCTGTATGGAAAGAACTATCTACACAACGACATCAAAAATATGATTCTGTGTGATCCAAAGCCTATTTGCCTAGATAGCAGCGATAACAAGACATGATCCTCTGTGATCAAAAGCCTATTATCTGTTTAGATAGCAGTGAAAGCAATTGAAAAATCCTTATTCATTTTAAGCAATAATTATTGAAATGCGAAATGAGATCATTCATTGCAGAAAAAGCCAACATTGCGTTCAAATGTTTGAAAAACATTGCAGCAATACAGCACGTAAGTACACATAGCTATTAAAGTAAATCCTTGTCTAAGGGATCTTCTGGGGATAAAAAGATCGAAGCCTTCTCTGCCTTGGCAATGTCCCGCTTCAGCTTATCAACACTAGCTTTCATCTCGTAGAAGAGTTTGGCAGCATCATCGGTCCTCTTCTTTTGTTTTCGAAGGAGGAAACCAAAGTCCAACTTGCCCTGTGCATTTAACTTGAAGTCTTTGGCATGTCTCAAAGAAGTATGGCGAATTTTGAAGAGAAATGGTAACTGGAGTTGTTACAGATATCTGCTCCAAAACGTGAATGGCTTCTGTCAGGTAAATTCTCCTATCGAAGGGGCCTAGCTCCAAAGCCCTTGAAAATGACTTTGGATACGAGAGATGCATCTTCATAAGCCAGTCTAAGTCATATTGCCTCATGCCTAAAGAAATGACAAGCTTAAGTATGCAAACATTAACAAAGAAATACAAAGAGTATGAGATGCGACACAACATACATGTTCCCTCAATAATTTGGTGCAGTGGAGGGATGCGCACAACCTAGGATGATGAATCAGACCCTTGCTGCATTACTTGACTATCAGCTAAAGCTTCGCGCTCGTCGTAGTAAGCTGGTATGACATAAGTGTCAACACCTTCAATAGCTGCAGTAGCCTGCGAACCCCACAAGCTCCATGCATCATGTACTTGAGAGAAGTCTATCTCAAGAGAAGGGACAAAAGGTTTTTGCTGAGGGGGCCTTGAAACACCAACTGAGGCAGCAGGGCTGGAAGAAATTGGTGGAGTATTAACACCACTAACTTCAGCAGCAGGACTGACAGTTAAAGGAGGAGCACCGCTGTTATCAGCAATTACAACTTCTTCAGGAGGCCTCCTTGTCTCAAGAGTCTCCATGGGGGCATCTACATTCGCATACGAAGACTGAAGAGCATTTTGATCAGTTTCTGAGACTTGTTCATTTTCAAGAGATTCCCTTGGCTCACGAGCTACTATGGGGGCATCAACATTTTCATTAGACGCCTGATCTTCAATGACCGGATGAGCTCCTTGAAGTTCAGAGACTTGTTCATTTATGTGAGCTTCAGCTCCAGCACCTCTTGCTTCCATCTCTTCGCCAATGCCATCCTCATTCGCATGCTCATCTTCAGTGCCTCCCTCTCGCATCTCGGTTTCAAGGCCCTGATGTTTAGATACCTTAATTACATCTTCCAAGGGCTCCCCTGCATCATCTGTAGCCATGACGGGCTTCTCTGTGTGTGAACTTCGCTCTGGAACGCGAGCCATGGGAGATTGACCTCTCTGCTCAAGCACCATAACATCCTAAGGGTTACTCTGAGCAACTACCTCAGCATCCGGAACAATGGCACTTCATAAGAAGCCAGGCCTGTTAGCATAAGTTCTGGGAGGAGAGATGAGCTGAACCTCGCACAGCAAGGGGTCATAAGGATCCAGATCACCTAAGCCTTCAAATGTCTGAGGAATTATGAGGCCAAGCTCATTGGTGGCTGAATCAGTAGCAGGAATACCAACACCTGCCTCACGAGTGGTCAAGCTCGCAGTAGGAGCATCAACAATCATGTCTCGCGCCGCAGAAGGATCACTTGAACCAGCAGCAGGCTCACTTGAAGAAGCAGGAGGCTCATTCAAAGCAGCACCACCTGCAGGAAGAATTTGGATAAGTCATTGAGGTAACTTGATTTCTGAACTATTTATTATGATCTGTTCTGTGTTTAGATCAAAAGCGAGCACCTCCACACTCATGTGGGATTGCAGCTCCAACACCATATGATATAGATGCGACACCATATCCTACAGATGTTCCCTCATCTATCACATCCTTAAGGTGTGCATGACCTGAAATTATGTGAAAACTTGTTACAATACGGAATGACTTGTTAAATTTACTTGAAAACATTGTCCAAATGCTTACCTAAGGGTGCGCCACACTTGTTCACTAACCATCGGCGAATGTCATCTTTAGATATACCATGCTTTAATGCATTGAAGATTACCTCTTAGTAAGTTACCGCAAGATTAAAAATCGTACCTTCTTCACCGCCAGCGATTTCTTCGAAATCATGTTGCGTTTGTTCTAAAACAGCCACACTCATTTTGCCAGCATGTTGCTCTTCCAGGCTTCTTCTTATAACTTCTTCCACATCATCCTCCTCGTGCTTCCTCATCTCTTCTGGCTCAGCAGCCATTCTCTTGGACTCCTCGATTATGGCCTCATCTATGGGTTCACTTGACGCATCTGGGCAAGATCCCTTTGTCCGTCTACGTTCCTTGGCCAAAAGGCCACTGATGGTCTCAGCATCATCATCTGCTAAAAGGGAGTTTGTTTTAACAACATTATTGTTGAAAATCTTAAAGAAAGGAAAAATAAGTTCATTCACTTTCTTGCCTTTCTTCTTATTCTCTCTCCTCTTCCTCTCTTTATTCTTCTCTTTCTTCTCTATCTTCCTCCTCCTGATCATATGGGATAAAATCTTCCACTACAAGTTCCTTTCGAGACTTGCTGCGCAGGCGACCTTTACCTTTAACTTTGGGAGAAGGAGCTTCCGAGGGCGGTGAAGCTGGAGCTTCCCTAGGTGGTGAAGAAATCACGATTGAATTTTGCTTTTGTCTCTTAGCCCTTGGAGCAATGTCTGCGTCCACTTCAGCACTCTCGCTTATCAGAGAGCGGACGAGTACATCAATTTCCTGGCGCAGAAAAGCCCCACTTTAGGATCCATCTTCAAAGTCAAAGAGATGACTTTCTTACTTCTCTTTGCATGAGGGATAGCATCAACCAACGCAGTACAACGGTCTCCAGATGCGAACCTCCTCAAGCAGCACCGAAAGGACGATATTTATGTAAGACACCACACACAAAACAGATGCATTTCAAGAAGGAAAAGGAGGTGGTATTTACCTTAGAGAAAGATTCACTGTACTCAGTCATGCTTTCGAGTCCTTCCTTGACAGCGGCCACCTTCTCAGAAAGGATAACGTTGGCACATAGGTGATTTTCATTGTCCAGCAAAGAACAAAAACCATAGGCAGAGGCATCCAAACTGCAGATTTGACGAAATGGGAAGGAACTCCTTCTAATAGAGGGAGCCCTGCTGATGCGCGGTGAAGGAGATTTTGCAAACCTTGCCAGCTGAGTATTCTAGAAGGAGATCCAAATTTTTGTGGGGCGACCCTCGCGCTTCCCTGAAGGTTGATCGAAAGGCAGATTAGCAAGCAAAGAAGACTTACACTTTGGTGTCAGCAGTCGCCCGTAGCAGCCTCTACCCACTGATTTAGGCCAGAGGGAAGGTGCCACTATGTCATAGCCTAGATGGGGGCATATGCGAGTGGGATCAACATCAACTGTGATCCGCTCATACTTGGGCGATATCTCAGTAATATGCTCAGCAAGAGCGGGCAGTGAACCTCTCAAACACCAACAAACAAACTCCCTGAAATATCTAGGTCCTTTGATGACGCCGTCCTTAGAAATAGGGCCACCTACAGATGGGTACATATGCGAGTAGAATCGCACCTCTTCAATGCGAGTGGCATAAGGTCAGGCAACAAACTTGGATCGATCATCTCAGATAAAACTCCATGCAACCTTGGGATCCTTTGTCTTATACCACCGTGAAGCCCTTCCACACGGAAGCGCTTTCTGAGCACCAGGAACATTCCATTATCTGGCTCTTGAAGGAGTAGGAGCATAGGAAGGCCACCTTTCAAAACCCCACATGGTGTGGAAAGAAATGTTGACAAAGGTGTATACATCAAGTCGCCCGCGTGACTCTTCCACTGCAACCTCAAGCTGGTCTAATTGATGGTACAGGGTTCCGAACACCAGAGGCCCGAGTGCGACGTGTTGGCCTAATGATGGGCGAACAACACTAGGCAAAACTTGATAAAAGACCCCATAATGAGGATGACCATCGATCAAGTACCGCCAAATCCAAATACAAAGAAAGCCACACAAGGTCCAGTTTTACTCTTTGCCTTCTATGTAATTTTTTCCATTGGGATCCTTATTCAGTAGCTCTTTAGTGATCTTGCTATTTTCATAATCACGGAAGAAGTAATGCAACCACTTTCCCCAAGTATTCTTCGCAGATGTATCGACTAGTTGGAATTTTGGATGGGCTTTCGCAGATGTCGAGCGAGTAGAAATCTTCTTGACCTTCGTTATGCACTCAACCATCTTCTCATATAGAGGGAGCTCTGCATCAGTATCCAGTGCAGCCAAGGGATCGACCTCGCCCATGGGAGGAAGGTCATACATCATGTGCACATCCTACAAGGTGGGGGCTGCCTCGAACTCAGCGAAATGAAAGGTATGGGTTATGGGTGAGTACCTAGAAAAGAGATTCATAAGCATGGTTTGATCCAGCTTCACAACAGCACCCTTCGTAGCTCTGATGGCGTAATAGACCCCAGCTTCGGTCAGATTAACGCCATTATAGGTCAATATATGGTCAGTCCACTCGTCCATCAAATCAAGCTTATTGACGAAAGCATGTGTTGAGATTTCAGTATGCGGATAGAATCCATTTTCAAGACCCAATCTAACCACATCCTTGGCATCGATTAAGTCTAACTCTGCTCAACTAGGTGGAGGGGTTAGAAATAACAGGTCTTCAGAAACAGGGTTAGGCAAATTGTTTAACTTTGTTATGGCATGGTAATAGTCTTCACCACCCAAGTAGGGAGCTTTCTTTCAAAAATACTTGGGAAGATCAGGAATTTCATCCGCTTCCTTCACGGATTTAGTTGCTTTTGTACAGGCCATTTCTACAGCAAAGAAAAAAAGGGAGAGAAATAAATCCACATTTAGATTTGACACAAGCAGAGGTTCAAGAACAAAGTTGACACAAGCAGAAGTTCAAGAACAAATTTCAAGAAAATTTACAAGTTTTGGATACTTGAGGAATTGTCTACTACATGTTTAAGAGTTCCAAGTTTCTGGGTATTAAGTTGGTTTCGTATCAGCCTCAATTTTGGAAATTGCAAGTTCTGGGTTCCTGTTCCTTGGGTTCAGTATTCCAAGATACCATTGTTTCAAAGTTTCAATCTTTTAGGGTTTAAGAACCTTTTCGACTGTTACAAGCAATGGTGGGTCTTTGATTGTTTCTGGGTTTCATATTCAACATATAAAGGCATGTCAAGAGAGGGATACTCATATTGGAAGCATTAATCAAAAATCAGGCGAACCAACCTTGTGTTGTTGAAGCAATTTGAAGGAGTCGATTCGCTAAGAAGAATTGGTGATTGATTATCTGGATTTGCTCTCGGAGATTTTTGGTAACCATTCACTCTAGAGAGAAGCAGTAGCTTGCAACAATGGAGGATGAGGAGTATTTATTCAAATCTACTGAAGAGCCGCGTCCTTTCAGTTGTCGAATCGCAACAGGCACCGCCGAATCGCGCAATCACATGCCTCTGCTGATGTCACGGCTAGAAACCCTAGAGGAACTGAAGGCACGAGTCTAGGTTATAATGACACACATGGGGGCTGATTTCTCGTACATTTGAATTGGTACGTAGCTACAACGTGCGCGCTACTTTTTGTGCATTGAATTCTATCAGATAAGTTTCTCCACGCACAAAAAGGGGGCTAATGTAGATATCTTGTTCTAGCCATGTGAGTCACCTTACACGTGGCAGTCATCTAGAACACCTGGTGGTGCTCCAGTACTACACGAGCATTACCCATGCTTATCCACGTGAGGGCTGAGAGACAGGGCCCTCGCGTACCAACTACACGGGACCTGTAGGGACTTAGTGGTTTGGAGGCTAGAGTAAGATTTGTCGCGCGCGAGCGACAACCAAGCCCGCGCACGACCCGTGGTAACTACTTTGAGAGATTTATGGCCACGTGTCCCATAAACCATGTCAACTTCATAACGGTTCCGGTATACGCGGGCGAAGTGCGTAACGGTCCCTATATATGCGGTCGAACGTGCCGTTATGGTTAAGGTAATTAAGCCGCCATTAATGGGCGCATTAACCCACTACAACGGTCATAGTCCCACTATATATAGGATCGTTAACCCTTTTTTTACGCGGAAGCTCTAGCCATTTGCACACTGTCTCTCTCTCTCTCTCAGTTACCATTGTCTTACTCTCTCCCTACTCACAACCTACATTCTCTATGTTTCAATCTTCTAACCCTGGTGTACCTTTTATCTTCCTCAAAGGATCCTCTTGTTTACAAGAGTGTTATCTAGATGTCTGGGCACACAGAGTCCCTAAGCCATCCTATGGCAGTAAAAGATCCAAGGCGTAGAAGCCAAGGGGAACTAGCTGGTATCGGTGTTCCCGGTCGGAGCCAATCATAAGTCCAAGGCGTGAAAGCCAAGGGGAACTACCTGGTATCGGTGTTCTCGTTCAGACCAACTATTAGTCGAAGGCCTAAAAGCCAAGGGGAACTCGCTGGTGTCGGTGTTCCCGTCCGGAGCCAACTATAATGAATCAAGATCCAAGCCTACAAAAGTAAGCAGGGGGAACTCGCTGGTTTCGGTGTTTGTTGATGAATTAAAATTGCATATTTTAGTATGTTAACGAACTCTTCTTAACTTGCTAATATGTGTAATTTATCTATTTTACCTCTCTTTCTAGACTTATGCTTGTTTTCATAGTTTTGGTTGTTTTCTCTCATTTTGTAGGCAAAGAAGTGAGTTAAAACGCAAGGGGCTAGTTGTGAAAGCTTGAATGAGGAATTTGAAGGCTTAATTTGAAGGAGTCAAGTGACAAAGAGGCTAAAGTTGAAGACAAAGCAACTAATTTGAAAGTTAAAGAGAGGTTTCAAGGGTTTAAATGAAGAGGACAAGGGAAGATAGAGGCCAAAAATGAAGATTTAGAAGCCAAGAGGCCACATTACAAGGCCAAATTGGCATCTATGGGGTTGTTTGAGAAGAAACTAACGGAATCGGGGTCAAAATGCAAGGTTCTAAAGTTTCTAAGGACTTGAAAGATGACTTTTTAACGGAAGTGGGGCTTAAGTGCAAGTTTTGAAACGTTTTAATGGCTTATTTGAAGGATACTTAACGGATTGGCAGTCAGATTGCCATTTTCAGAAGATTTTAAGTAAGGATCCGGGCCTTTTAAAACATTCCAGCAAGCTAGGGGGAGCCGGGTGCAATTTCCCTAACCCAGCTCACCCCCAGCTTGCCCTCTCTCTCTCGCCACTCTCTCCCCGACGCACCAGACAAACCCAGCAGCAGCCATTGTCAAGCTTCGCCGAAGCTTCTTTCGGCCCAAACCATGACCAATTCTTCACCAAATCGCGTGAAACCGGTACAATTCTTCTCCTTGTTCAACCCTCTTCCTAACCCACTACTCAATTCGGCCCAAGAACAACTCAAACAAAAAGCCCCAAATGACCTAGGGTTCGTGAAGCTTCTGCAAATCAACGAAGGAGGAGCTCTGAGATGAATTGGAGGGTGGGGATACATTCTTGGAGGCTAAGGAAGCTCACATACAATGCCTATATAAGCTGAAGAGAAAGAAGAAGAAAGGGGTGACGAACACGCTTTTGGCTGAGCCGAAGCTCTATCTCTCTCTCTTCTCTCTCGGTACTAAAACGATTCTGGGTTCATTATGGTGTTTCCGAGCTCGTCCTGAGCTAACACGGAGCCACAAACAGCCAAAGGGAGAGAGGGTTAGGTCTGGTTGGATCTGGTTTAAAATTGCTCTGTTTTGGAGCACTGTTTTGTGCACTGTTCTTCATTTTGTGCTTGCAGCAGCAGTTAGCTGACTGTTTAGCTGCTGGTAGTTGTTGATTTTGGTTAAATTAGCTGTTATTAGTTGGTTTCTTGTAGTTTGGAATCCAGTTGCTAGTAGTTGTTTCATCATTTGGTAGCAAGTTGGTGTTATTTGGTGGAATTGAAGAGTATTTGAGCTCGAATATAATGACTATTTTCATGAATACTCTTGATTCTTGTGTCTTGCTCTTGAATATGAACAACTAAGCTACTTGTTGGGTTTGATTGATGAAGATAGATGACTTGTGTGTGAGAAATTCAATTTTTCTTCTAGTCTTATAAGTTGGATGTCGAATTCGTAGTGTTCAAGTGTGGAATATCAAATCCGAATTGTGGCTTGATCTTTCATATGGAAACGCTCTCGTTTACATATGAAAGATGCTTGACATAACTCGATTTTGCATTTCAGTCTTGAATACAAGAGTTAGACAAATCCTCTTGCTATATAATCCATGCTTTTCTTTGACATAAACTTTGGGTGTTGATGCTCACACACAAGGCATCTATTGGAATCGATTGACCCAACTTACTCTCTTATTGACAAACTCGTTTGAATCGTATTAGTAATAGTGTTAGTAGTTGTTTCCTTTCTTAGTTATTTGCTCTAGCAATATCAACAACTCTTGCTCCATCACTTGAGTGGTGGATTCAAAGCTTGGCTAGCTCTAAAGCCTTCGGGAAACTTGTTTTGTTAATTTAGTTAGTTGCTTAGTAAGTTTACTAGTTAGCTTAGAGTGTTTAATCTCCTTCCCAATCCTTGTGGAAATCGACCCCGTTCTTACTCGGGTACTACTTAGAACGATATTCCTATACTTGGGAATTATCGCGAACAAATTTTGGCGCCGTTGCCGGGGATTGGTGCTAAGAGAATCACTCTTTAGCTACTTTCTTGTTTTGCTTGTTTTTATTTTTAGACACGCTTGAAGAAAAATTCCGGGTTCATTTTTGAACTTTGGAACAAAAAAAAAAGCGAAAAGTAAAAAATCACGAAACCATACTCCTAGCTTCTGTTAGGCAACCCTCTTGAACTTAATTTGAGCTTGGGTTGCATGAGTGTGTGGCAACGTGATAGTACTCATAGATTGCATCGCATTTTATTTGAAGAAGAGGGTAGAAATCCCTTTAGTGAAAATACTTCTACTAGTGATAGTAGTAGTTTAGCCCAATCCAACGATTCTAGCTCTCTTAATAGCTTTGAAATCATGGATGGAGAGGATTGGCATAGTAGCAACAATGAGATGATGCCATTTCGCTCAGAGATTTGATGCATCCGTCTCGACAAAGTTCACCATATTTCTTTGTGTTTCCGTTAAATGAAAGAAACTTTGATGTCAAACCGGGCACAATTCAACTTCTTCCCAAGTTTCATGGCCTAGAGTCCGAGAGTGCTTACTCTCATCTTAAGGATTTCAATGATATTGCCTCAAAGGTTAATTGCAATGGTGTCTCTAGTAACACCATAAGGCTTAGATTGTTTCCTTTATCTTTAAAGGACAAAGCCAAGGCATGGCTTCACTCCTTGAGACCTAGGACCATAGGCACATGGGAAGAGTTAGAAAAAGAGTTTCTTAAGAAATTTTTCCCTACTTACAAAAAAAATGCCATAAAAAGGCAAATTGTTACTTTTTGTGCTAAGGAGGGAGAGCCACTTCCCCAAGCTTGGGAACGCTTCAAGGATCTCCTCATTGCTTGCCCTCACCATGGATTTCAGACATGGAGGTTAATTAGCTCCTTTTATGATGGTTTGCCATGCGACCATAAGCACACAATTGAATCCATGAGTGGGGGAGATTTTTTCACAAAAGGTGAAGATGAGGGTTGGGATTGTCTAGATGAAATTTGTGAGAAAGTCCAATCTTGGGACATTAATGAGCCTTCTAAGGATGCTAACTCGAAGCCTAAAGTTACTATGTATCTGTTGGAATAGATGCCCTAGAGGCAATCTAGTTTAGTATGAATTTGTATATGGCTAGAAAATTCATTTATTATTTATTGGATATTTAATATAATGAAGTCCTTAGATTTACAATCGTGTTGTTTATCTTAAATATCCCTAGTCAAGTATAATGATTAATGGGACAATCATCTATAGACTAGTATGGGGTTGGATTGATATGGAGATATCACGATCCAACACATAGGTGTGCATTACGGAATGTTGCACTGGATTGACCCATCACCGAGAAGGCTACATACATGTTATGTTGAGTCACAAGTGCTTCTCGGGTACAATGGTATTATCATCCTTAGACTTGAGGTCACTAGATATTCTAGTTGTGGATCATTGTGATCTTGGTAGCGTTAAACGCTACACCGTAACTGGGTAGTTATAAAGGCGTGTACTGGATACAATGAGAAGCAAGCTTAGAGATCGTAGTGGACGTAGAGAGGATTTGCCCCTCCCACATAACGGGAACAAATATCCTAGGCCACTCGAAGGATAGTGCTTATAGAATGTCTGGCCAGACTCAAATAAATCAATATGGGATATTGATGTTATTTGCACGAATAAGGCTATTCCATGGATCGAGAAACTATGGATTGGATATACGAGCGTGACTTGTATGTCTCGTGTCCAATCCGGATATGGAGGCAAAGGGATGAGACAATTACTTGTACAAGGTTGTCTAGATGACTATTCTATTAGTTGGCTAGAATGGATGTTTTGCTAGAAACCGCTCCATATTAGCAAAGAGTTGCTACCAACTAGATAGAACCTATGGGGTCACACGCTATATAGAGTTGTGCTAGATTTGGGAATTAATTAATTGGATTAATTAATTAGAAGGATCACTTTGCAAACCCTTGCAAACTTAGTAGGGACTAATTTGCAAGGAAGGGACTAAATTGAATTCTAGTTGGACTAGAATAAGTCCTTTAGGTAGTTAACAAGGAGTTGTTGGACTATATAAAGGACCCTCCTTCCTTCCTTCCTCATAACTTATGCTCTAGAGAGAACATAACAAGAGTGGGAGAGAACAAAGGAGAGAGAGCAAGCAACAAAGGAGGCCGACGCCCCCCTTGCCGCCGCCCTCGTCCCCGTCGGCCAAAAAGAAGGGCCGAGCCCCTTCTTTTGTCTCGTTTTGCGTGATTCCTTCACCCTCCTCTCATTCCGGGCTAGCACCAAGGAGATTGGAGATCTAGAAACAACTCTAGGCGTGGATCAACTATAGAGAACGTGACACTATTCGCGTTTGAAGTCATCAAGGAGAACTCAAAGGTGTGTTTATGATTTCTTACCTTCACTATCGTTATGCATCTAGACTTGTGATCCTTGGAGGGTTTTGCATGGTTGTTTGTTTGATTATGCTTCCGTTTGCGCGATCCATGAATCAAAACCCTACAGTGGTATCAGAGCCACAGGTCATAGAGCATAAACGTAGTTTATGTGTTACATTCTTGTTGTTTTACACCTTAAATTTGTTGTTTATCGCGTAAAACAAGACAAATCAAGCATGGGATGCAATTTGTCAACAATTACCCATAACAAGATCCAATTTTTGCATTGGATGCATGAATTGGTGAGTTTGAGAAATTTTAGGATCTAAGATCTAGGGTTTGGGCATCCTTGGGGAAGAAGGAGTTCTCCCAAAACAAGGAAACAACCAAACTTGGGCTCCAAGCAAGGAGGTTGTTTTGGAAACAACATCCATAAGGAGGTTCGGCCCCCTAGGGAACCGCCCCCCTTGCTTGCCGCCCAAGATTGGCGCCCTAAGGGGCCGGGCGGCCGTAACCCGCGGGCCTAGCTTGCGGGTTTTGGGCCGGGCCGGCCCTAGGGCCTTATGGTTCACTTTGTTTGGGCCCGGGCAATTGGATTGTTGGGCCCATGGACCGTTTTAACCCTAGAAATCCTAAAATCAATTAAAATTGACCAAGCGCGTTAAAATTGGATTTTAACTGTTTATGTGCAAATCGCATGGTGATTGGATGTGGCCTTAGGATGTGGTTTGATGTGGATGTTTAATTTTGTGGTTTGGTTTTGCGGCCTGCGAGCTGATCAATTAATTGTAATAATTAATTAGGGTTTTATGGCCTGCGTGCCATTTTTTTTCTCAACTTGTGAGATTTATTTTATTTAGTATAGATATTAGCTAGTGCTAGATAAAGTAGATTGTTAGCCAAGATTGGAGAAAAAGAAGCCCAAAAGCCAAAGAAGCCACAAAAGATGGAGCATGGAGCATGGAGCATTCCACATGACTATGAAGGATGGACCAAAAGAACAAGACGCATGGAGATGTGTGTTTGCTTAGGGTTCATAGATAATTCCATTGGCTTGGAATTATCTTAGTCTAGAAAAGGCCATATCCACATCACGTTTAATTTTCTGTTTTGTGGTTGTTTATTTATTGTCTTATTATTTGTGTGGTTGGTGTATGGATGATGCATGCAATTAGGATAATAAGATAATTAGACAACCCGGATCTATTATTTGGAGTTGTGCCCAAACTCAAATAGATAGATTAGTTGATATTGATCAACAAAATAATTAAAATTGAATTGAAAATCCCTCAAATTCAAATATTGTGTTCTTGCCTTCTCGTTATTTAAACACTCATTATCATCATTATTTATCAAGTTCGTGCGTGCCAAAGCATGGCGACTTGGTTCATAATAATGGAATGCGATGGCACGTAACAATGTGCAATTGTTTAGATAAGAGGTTGAACACAACTAGGCTATTAATTTGATTAAGAAACCTAGAGGCAATCAATTGGGATTATCCATATGGATGGATAAATAAGGAGTTATTTGCCCAATTGAACCAAGAGTTGCATATGGGATGCAATTGGAAATTGTTCCTACCTAGAAGTAGTCGAATTATGGGTGACTTGCCAAAGCAAGCTCATAAGGAGATGAAAAGATGGATCTTGGCCCACTAGAAAATATAAGGATATTTTCCGCATTAATATCTTGAGGGTTATTAATCCGTAGAAAAATAGTGGGAGCTATATTTAATAAACTAGCCATTATTAAATATAGTCAAAAATTCACAAATACTAAAACTTGCGTATTTTCCTTTTGTAGAATTCCAAATGGCAAACAACTCATCGAGTTCACAACATTCCCTACGATCTGTCCTTGAGAAGGACAAGCTCTCTGGAACCAACTTTCTTGATTGGTACAGAAACTTGAGAATTGTTCTCAAGCAAGAGAAGAAACTGTACGCAATAGAGGAGCATGTTCCAGAAGGTCCAGAGAACCAGACACCTGTTGCCTTAAAGGCGTATCAAAAGCGTGTTGATGACGCTAATGATGCGGCCTGCCTAATGCTTTGCACCATGACCTCTGAGCTTCAGAAGCAACATGAGAACATGAATGCTGTCGATATGATCGAACATCTAAAGCAGCTCTTCCAAGAGCAGGAGAGGGTAGAGAGGTATGAGGTCTCAAAGGCACTGTTCAAATGTCATCTGGCAGAAGGGAACCCGGTGGGACCCCATGTACTCCGAATGATCGGGTACTTGGAGAATCTCGCCCGGCTTGGGTTCCCGGTCGGCCAAGAGTTGGCAACCGATCTCGTGTTGCAATCGTTGCCCGAGTGTTATGGACAGTTCATTATGAACTATAACATGAACGAGATCGTTAAACCACTGCCAGATTTGCTCAACATGTTGAGGACGGCTGAACAGAGCATCAACAAGGGTAAGGGCAAGGCCATTATGATGGTACATAAAGGAAAGGGCAAAAAGTTTGCATCTTCCTCCAAGGGCAAAGGCAAGTCAGTTGCCAAGTCCAAGGAACAAGCCCTTAAGCCTGTTGGTGGCATTGCCAAGGTCCTGACTAAGGGTGAATGTCACTACTGTAGTCAACCTGGACACTGGAGGAGGAACTGCCCAAAATATCTGGAGGACAAGCGGCTTGGAATAGTGATTCCACCACCACCAGGTATTTTTGTTGTAGATGTCAATTTAACTGTCTCTACATCATGGGTATTAGATACTGGATGTGGATCTCATATTTGTCGAAATATGCAGAATCTAAAGAGAAGTAAAAGATTGGCTAAAGGGGAGGTAGATCTACGCGTTGGGAATGGAGCAAAGGTTGCTGCGTTGGCCATAGGCGTGTGCGAGCTATCTCTTCCTTCAGGATTAGTTTTAGAATTAAATAATTGCTATTTTGTGCCTGCTATGAGCAGAAACATTATTTCTATTTCTTGTTTGGACAAGGAAGGTTTTATTATTTCAATAAAGAACAATTGTTGTTCCTTTTATTTGAATAATATTCACTATTTTAGTGCGCACTTATTTAATGGACTTTATGTCCTTGATCTAAGCAATCCTGTCTACAACATTAATACCAAGCGGATTAAAATAAATGATTTAAATCCTGCTTATTTATGGCATTGTCGTTTAGGCCACATAAATGAGAAACGTGTATCTAGACTCCATAAGGATGGACTACTAGACTCATTTGATTTTGAATCATATGAGACATGTGAGGCTTGTTTATTGGGAAAAATGACAAAGTCCCCTTTCAATAAGAAAGGTGAGAGGACTAGTGAGCAATTGGCGCTCATACATACCGATGTGTGTGGGCCATTTGCCACGCCTGCCAGGGGTGGTTATGTCCACTTCATTACATTTACTGATGATTACAGTAGATATGGATTTGTGTACCTTATGAGGGCAAAATCCGAATCCTTTGAAGTGTTCAAAGAATTCAAGAATGAAGTAGAGAAGCAACTTGGCAAAAGTATCAAGGCTCTACGATCGGATCGTGTAGGAGAATACTTGAGCCAAGAGTTTGACGACTATCTTAGAGAGTGTGGGATCGTGTCCCAACTCGCCCCACCCGGAACGCCACAATGGAATGGCGTGTCCGAGAGGAGGAATCGAACCCTATTGGATATGGTTCGGTCTATGATGTGTCAAACCGATCTTCCATTATCATTTTGGGGCTACGCTCTATTAAGTGCAGCTTTCACCATTAACCGTGTTCCATCTAAATCAGTCATGAAGACACCATATGAGATGTGGAGTGGGAGGCGTCCCACACTGTCGTTCATGAGGATTTGGGGCTGCGATGTCTATGTAAAGCGTTTACAATCAGACAAGCTAGGGCCTAAATCGGATAAGTGTAAATTTGTGGGGTACCCTAAGGAAACTAAGGGATACTACTTCTACAATCCAACCGAGAACAAAGTGTTTGTTGCTCGGACCGGCGTGTTTCTAGAAAGAGAGTTTGTCTCTAAAGAAGCAAGTGGGAGGAATGTAGAACTTGAAGAAGTTCAAGAACCACAAATCCCTGAACCGATTATGGAACATGAACAGGAATCACAAGCAGTTGTGGATCCACCTGTTCAGGTAACACAAGAGCTTCGTAGATCTAGTAGAGTGCGCCAGGAACCCGAGAGGTACGGACTTCTCGTAACTGATTCCGGTGACACGATGCTCATAGATGATGAGCCTACTACCTATGAGGAGGCCATGAGTGGCCCAGACTCGCAGAAGTGGCTTGAGGCCATGAGATCCGAGATGGAATCCATGTATACCAACGAAGAATGGACTTTGGTGGAACCACCTGATGGGGCGCGGCCCATAGGGTGCAAGTGGGTCTTCAAGAAGAAGATCGACATGGATGGTAATGTGATTACCTATAAGGGCCGATTGGTGGCTAAAGGATTCAGACAGATTCATGGTATTGACTATGATGAAACCTTTTCACCAGTCGCTATGACCAAATCCATCCGAATCCTACTTGCAATTGCAGCATACTACGACTATGAGATTTGGCAGATGGATGTCAAAACAGCATTCCTTTATGGGAATCTCCTCGAGGACGTGTATATGATACAGCCGGAGGGTTTTGAGGATCCAAAGCAAGCCAACAAAGTCTGTAAGCTGCAACGATCCATTTATGGATTGAAGCAAGCTTCTAGGAGTTGGAATCGACGTGGTCAAAGAGTTTGGCTTCATCAGAAACGAAGATGAGTCTTGTGTCTACAAGAAGGTTAGTGGGAGCTCTGTAGCTTTTCTGGTCTTGTATGTGGATGACATACTACTCATTGGAAACGACATTCCCATGCTGCAATCTGTGAAAGATTGGCTAGGAAAGTGTTTCTCAATGAAGGACTTAGGGGAAGCAGCCTATATACTCGGTATAAAGATCTATAGAGATAGATCTAAAAGGTTGCTAGGCCTAATTCAAAGTACATATATTGACAAGGTGTTGAAACGGTTCAACATGCAAGATTCCAAGAAGGGATTCTTGCCCATGTCACATGGAATCACTCTTTCGAAGAGTGGTTGTCCTTCCAATGAGATTGAGAAGGAACGCATGAGTAGGATTCCCTATGCCTCGGCCATAGGATCTATCATGTACGCCATGTTATGTACTAGACCAGATGTGTCATATGCCTTGAGTATGACAAGCAGATACCAATCCAATCCGGGTGAGAGTCACTGGATTGCTGTCAAGAACATCCTAAAGTACTTGAGAAGAACTAAGGATGCTTTCTTGATGTTTGGCGATGAGGAAGAGTTGCGTGTAAGGGGTTACACTGATGCAAGCTTCCAAACCGATAGAGATGACTTTAGATCACAGTCGGGATATGTGTTTTGCCTGAATGGAGCAGCGGTGAGCTGGAAGAGTTCCAAGCAAGAGACGGTAGCTGATTCTACAACATAGGCTGAGTACATTGCTGCAAATGGCGCAGCAAAGGAGGCTGTTTGGATCAGAAAGTTTGTTTCTGAACTTGGTGTGGTCCCTAGCATTGCGGATCCAGTGGAGTTGTCTTGTGACAACACTGGGGCGATCGCGCAATCAAAGGAACCCAGATCGCACCAGAAGTCCAAGCATGTGCTCAGGAAGTTTCATCTGATTCGAGATATTATCGATAGAGGAGACGTTCGGATATGCAAGATTCCTACAGATGATAATCTCTCAGACCCGCTTACAAAGCCTCTCACGCAGTGGAAGCATGAAGGGCACACTAGGAGTATGGGCATACGAGATGCGCCAGATTGGCTCTAGTGCAAGTGGGAGACTGTTGGAATAGATGCCCTAGAGGCAATCTAGTTTAGTATGAATTTGTATATGGCTAGAAAATTCATTTATTATTTATTGGATATTTAATATAATGAAGTCCTTAGATTTACAATCGTGTTGTTTATCTTAAATATCCCTAGTCAAGTATAATGATTAATGGGACAATCATCTATAGACTAGTATGGGGTTGGATTGATATGGAGATATCACGATCCAACACATAGGTGTGCATTACGGAATGTTGCACTGGATTGACCCATCACCGAGAAGGCTACATACATGTTATGTTGAGTCACAAGTGCTTCTCGGGTACAATGGTATTATCATCCTTAGACTTGAGGTCACTAGATATTCTAGTTGTGGATCATTGTGATCTTGGTAGCGTTAAACGCTACACCGTAACTGGGTAGTTATAAAGGCGTGTACTGGATACAATGAGAAGCAAGCTTAGAGATCGTAGTGGACGTAGAGAGGATTTGCCCCTCCCACATAACGGGAACAAATATCCTAGGCCACTCGAAGGATAGTGCTTATAGAATGTCTGGCCAGACTCAAATAAATCAATATGGGATATTGATGTTATTTGCACGAATAAGGCTATTCCATGGATCGAGAAACTATGGATTGGATATACGAGTGTGACTGGTATGTCTCGTGTCCAATCCGGATATGGAGGCAAAGGGATGAGACAATTACTTGTACAAGGTTGTCTAGATGACTATTCTATTAGTTCGCTAGAATGGATGTTTTGCTAGAAACCGCTCCATATTAGCAAAGAGTTGCTACCAACTAGATAGAACCTATGGGGTCACACGCTATATAGAGTTGTGCTAGATTTGGGAATTAATTAATTGGATTAATTAATTAGAAGGATCACTTTGCAAACCCTTGCAAACTTAGTAGGGACTAATTTGCAAGGAAGGGACTAAATTGAATTCTAGTTGGACTAGAATAAGTCCTTTAGGTAGTTAACAAGGAGTTGTTGGACTATATAAAGGACCCTCCTTCCTTCCTTCCTCATAACTTATGCTCTAGAGAGAACATAACAAGAGTGGGAGAGAACAAAGGAGAGAGAGCAAGCAACAAAGGAGGCCGACGCCCCCCTTGCCGCCGCCCTCGTCCCCGTCGGCCAAAAAGAAGGGCCGAGCCCCTTCTTTTGTCTCGTTTTGCGTGATTCCTTCACCCTCCTCTCATTCTGGGCTAGCACCAAGGAGATTGGAGATCTAGAAACAACTCTAGGCGTGGATCAACTATAGAGAACGTGACACTATTCGCGTTTGAAGTCATCAAGGAGAACCCAAAGGTGTGTTTATGATTTCTTACCTTCACTATCGTTATGCATCTAGACTTGTGATCCTTGGAGGGTTTTGCATGGTTGTTTGTTTGATTATGCTTCCGTTTGCGCGATCCATGAATCAAAACCCTACAGTATCAACTTAAGGCTAAGAGTGAGGCGTTGTGCTCATTTTGTAGTGATAACTCTCATGAGTTGAACAAATGTCCCGATTTTCTAAGAGCCCAAGAGCTCATGGGTGAGCAAGTGAATGTGTTAAATTCTAACAATTATAGGAAGCCCTATAATAACTCACCCTACTCGGAGACATACAACTCCAATTGGAGGAATCACCCAAATTTCTCATGGAGACAAGGCCAAGACACCCAAGTAAACCCCTCAAGCTCCACTTATGTTCCTCCTAACAAAAGGAGTATGGATGAGACTTTTGAGCAATTTATGGCTTCCCAAAACCAAACTAACCAAGAGTTGAGAAATGCATTAGCTAGGTTGGAGTCTACCATAAATGCTCAAGAGAAGGGAAAATTCTCATCTCAACCTCAAAAAAACCCAAAGGGCCAAAGCTTTAACCATATGGAACATGCTAAGGCCATCACCGTTTTGAGAAGTGGGAAGGTTGTTGACAATGGACTTTCAAGTGGGGAGTCCAATGAAAATGAGGGGGAAGAGGAGTGTGAGAAGAGTGATGACCAAGAGAGAGTTGTCGACTCACAAGAGTCACAAAGTAGTCTTGATAAGGGGAAACAAGTAGTGGAAGAAAGTGAGGAAGTTGAGGTTCCTCCACCATTTCCCCAAAGACTTTTAGCCTCTACTAAGAAAGCTAGCAACCAAGATATCCTTGAGACATTCAAAAATGTCAAGATAAACATCCCTCTCTTGGATGCTATCAAGCAAATTCCGGCTTATGCCAAGTTTCTCAAGGATCTTTGCACTTTCAAGAGAACTCTTCAAGTGAGAAAGAAGGCTTTTCTCACCGAGCAAGTGAGTTCAATTCTCCAAAATAATCTCCGTCCCAAGTATAAAGATCCGGGTTCACCTACTATCACTTGCACCATTGGAGATCATAAAATTCACAATTTTTTATTAGATTTGGGTGCAAGTGTAAACCTCCTTCCATACTCGGTGTATGAGAAGTTGGGGTTGGGTGAGCTGAAACCCACAAGAGTGACTCTACGATTGGCGGATAGGTCCACTAGAGTCCCTAGAGGTATCATTGAGGATGTCTTGGTTCAAGTGAACCAATGTTATTATCCGGTGGATTTTATAGTTTTAGACACCTCCCCTTTGGCTAGTGGCACTTCATCCATTCCTATTATTTTAGGAAGACCATTTATCGCTACTTCTAATGCAATAATAAATTGTAGAAGTGGTATGATGAATATTACATTTGGTAACATGACGTTAGAGCTTAATATTTTTAATGCATGTATTCACCCAAGCTCACAAGATGATGATGATGTGTGTGAAGTGAGTTGGGTAGAATCATGTGTTGAAGATATTTATACTCTAGCTACATGTTCCAATGATTCAAGTGAGCTCACTTTAGAAGAATTGGAATTTTTGTATGATGATAACACTCCCCTTTCATCTCTTCTTATGGAAGAAGAATTTGATTTTGATGAAGGGGAGAGACTCTTTGGCCAACTTCACCAAATCATTGAGTCGACTCATGAGCATTCTAGTGTTGATAGTGAGTTGCAAGGAAGTGAGATGATACCTCCCATTGAGAGGGTTCCACCAATTTGTGAGTTGAAACCCCTTCCTTTAGATTTGAAATATGCATTTCTTGGGGTTAATGATACTTATCCTATTATCATCTCATCTTCCCTTGATTTTGAGCAAGAAAAGAGGTTGCTTGAAGTTTTGAAGGATTAAAAGGGTGTCATAGGATGGTCCATTGAGGATATTAGAGGCATTAGTCCTTCCATTTGCACCCATAGAATTCATTTAGAGGAAAATGCCAAAACTTCAAGGGAGCCTCAAAGGAGGTTAAACCCTCACATGCAAGAAGTTGTGAGAGCCGAGGTGCTCAAGTTGTTGGATGCGGGTATGATTTACCCCATCTCCGATAGTAAATGGGTAAGTCCTACCCAAGTGGTCCCTAAAAAATCGGGGGTCACCGTTGTTGAAAATGAAAAGGGTGAACTTGTGACCACTAGAGTTCCTACTAAGTGGCGGATGTGCATTGATTATAGAAAATTAAATGCCGTCACTAGGAAGGATCACTTTCCCCTTCCATTCATAGATCAAATGTTGGAAAGGTTAGCGGGGCATGATTTTTATTGTTTTTTAGATGGCTACTCGGGTTATAATCAAATTGCCATAGATCCAATGGACCAAGAGAAAACCACTTTCACTTGTCCATTTGGAACATTTGCTTATAGGAGGATGCCTTTTGGTTTGTGTAATGCCCCGGCTACTTTTCAACGTTGCATGTTAAGCATATTTTCGGACATGGTAGAAAAATTCATGGAAGTTTTTATGGATGATTTTTCGGTGCATGGAAACTCATTTGATACTTGTCTTGGAAATCTTGAGATGGTTTTGAGAAGATGTGAAGAAAAGAATTTGGTTTTAAAGTGGGAAAAATGTCACTTTATGGTTAGGCAAGGAATTGTTTTGGGTCATGTTATTTCCTCTCATGGTATTGGTGTAGACAAGGCTAAAGTAGATGTGATTTCTAATCTTCCACCTCCTAAATGTGTTAAGGATGTTAGATCTTTCCTAGTTCATGCGGGATTTTATAGGAGATTTATCAAGGACTTTAGCTCACTTGCTAAGCCCTTGAGCAATCTCCTTCAAAAGAAAAATTCATTTGAGTGGTCTAGTGCATGCCAAGAGGCCTTTGAAAAGTTGAAGAATTTATTGGTAACGGCCCCTATCATGCAACCACCCAAATGGACTCTTCCTTTTGAAATCATGTGTGATGCTAGTGACCATGCGGTTGGTGCCGTTTTGGGTCAAAGAGGTGAAGATAAGAAACCACATGTTATCAATTATGCAAGTAGAACTTTGAATGATGCTCAATTAAATTATTCCACTACGGAAAAAGAGCTTTTGGCCATGGTGTTTGCTATTGAAAAATTTAGGCCATACTTGCTTGGTTCAAAAGTGCTTGTCTACACCGACCATGCCACCTTGAAGTATCTTTTCACAAAGAAAGATTCCAAACCTCGTTTAATCCGTTGGGTACTTTTGCTTCAAGAGTTTGATATTGAAATCAAGGATAAACGAGGTGTGGAAAATGTTGTGGCGGATCACTTGTCTAGGATTGACATTCCCAAGCCAAAAATCTCCTTGCCTATTCTTGAAACTTTTCCGGATGAACATCTCTTTGCCATTTTAAATTTTCCTTGGTTTGCCGATATTGCTATTTATCTTGCTTGTGGAATTTTTCCGGAAAATTTAAAAGGGCAAGAGAAGTTGAGATTTGTGAGAGAATGCCGGAATTTCTTTTGGGATGACCCTTACTTGTTTAAATATTGCCCGGATCAAATTATTAGAAGGTGCATCCCAAATGAAGAGTTTCATAGTGTTATTTCATTTTGCCATGAGTATGCATGTGGAGGCCATTTTTCGGCTAGAAAAACCACCGCCAAGATTTTACAAAGTGGTTTATATTGGCCTACTCTTTTTAGTGATGCATTTCTTTTTTGCAAAGCATGTGATAGGTGCCAAAGGATGGGAGGGAATATTGGAAAAAGAAATATGATGCCCTTGAACCCCATTTTAATTATTGAAATATTTGATTGTTGGGGTATTGACTTCATGGGTCCATTTCCATCATCCTTTGGCAACCTATATATACTTTGGCGGTGGATTATGTGTCAAAGTGGGTTGAAGCCATTCCTTCAAAAACCAATGATCATAGAGTTGTGATTAAGTTTCTTCAACACAACATTTTATCTCGTTTTGGCATGCCTCGAGCTATCATTAGCGATGAAGGGACACATTTTTGCAATAGGCCTTTTGAGAGCCTCATGAAAAAGTATGGGATTGTGCATAAAGTTGGCACACCATACCACCCACAAACTAGTGGGCAAGTGGAAGTTTCTAATAGGGAAATTAAAAGAATTTTGGAGAAAACGGTAAACCCAAATCGCAAAGATTGGTCTTTGAGGTTGGTTGATGCTCTTTGGGCTTACCGTACCGCTTACAAGACTCCCATTGGTGTGTCTCCATATAGACTAGTGTATGGTAAGGCATGCCATCTTCCGGTGGAGTTAGAAAGCGGGGGAAGAAAGGAAGTTAAACTTGAATGAGTTAGAAGAGCATAGAAATGAGGCTTATGAGAACACTAGGATCTCTCAGGCAAGGACAAAGGCTTATCATGACAAACATATTGTTACTAAGTCTTTTGAGCCTAATCAAAAAGTTCTTCTCTTTAACTCGAGGATGAAACTCTTTGGAGGAAAGTTGAAATCAAAATGGAATGGTCCATATATTGTGAAGCATGTATATCCTTATGGGGCCATTGAAATTTTGAACCCCAAAAGTGGGGAAAGTTTTAAGGTGAATGGCCAAAGATTGAAACCATATGTTGAAAATTTTGAGGCCAAGGTTGAGTCCATTTCTCTTATGGACCCAACCTATACTAACTAGTGTTCACCAAAAGTATCACCTTTGTAAATATTAGTTGTAGTTCTTTTGCCCTTGATTATTTTGTAGGTTGCTCTTCGAGGAGGATTTATGCTTGGTGGCCAAGAAAGCGAAAAATGAGGTCCATCTATCCCTTGTCTCTTTATATGAATTTGTTTTCTCTTCCATTGTTCTCACACATTGAGGACAATGTGATATTTTAGTTGAGGGGTGGAGTAGATTTTATTTCTTGCTTAAATGGTTACAAGCATGCTTTTTCTTCATTAGTGATTTACATGAAAAATACAAAAAAAATGAAAAAGTGAAAATCCAAAAAAATTAGAAAAATTGAAAAAAAAAAGTGTGAATCTTTCATGAGAAGCATCACTCTTTCCCCATGTCAAACCATAGAATTTTTATTCTTCTTTCTTTGGTAGTTTTATTTATTTTCACCTTTCATCTTGAGTCTAGATTTTATAGCTTTATTGAGTCTTAGGAAGTTATAGTTGAGTCACTTATTTTGAAAAAAATGAAAAAAAAAATGAAAAATGAAAAAAAAAAAAAAAAAAAAATGAGAAAAGTGAAAAGGGGGAATTTTAGGAAGCTAGATGTTTTCAAAAAATGAAATTTCTTAGTCCATGTTCTTTTTTATTTTTATTTTAGAAAGGAATTCTTTGCTTATACTCAATACATCTACACCAATATCCCACCTTCCGCGACATCATGCGTTCTCACAAAGCGACACACTAAATTTACGTTTCATGTTTAAGTCCTTCAAGCTAAGTTGATCACATAAACTTTGACGTCTTTTACTTTTGATAAAGGGTGCATTTTCTAAAGCTATTTGAACTTCACAAAAAGATTTTTCTCTATTCGTTTTTGCGGTGGAAACTTGTAGCCCATTGGAGTGGTGGTTACCAATGACACCCCATGCGATGTCTAAGAAATAGAGGGGTGTCCGGGGATAATGTTACGTCACCACCTAGATAGCTCCCTTGGTTTAGCTTAAAAAGCCCACTCGCTTGTATATTCCTCTGTTTTGTTGTGGGTCTTGGAGATCCTTGGATTTGAGGTTAAAAATAAAATGACAATGCTAAAATCTCAAAAAAAAAAAAAAAAAAAAAAAAAAAAAATATGATAAATCGCACCACTACCTCCCAATCCACAAAAGGATCATACAAGCCCACAACCACATCCCCCATTCTTAAAAAAATTTTGTTCAAAGCTTTGGAAATCCATCCTACATGGGTGCTTTTGAATAAGTATGAGAATGTCTAGTTTCTTGTGATCCTTATTTTTGAAGGCATACTTTCTCGCAAATTGGACTTAATTTAACAAGTTTTGTGGTTCGCATGAGTCACCTTCTACCAAACACCGCCCACATTTGTATGGGTATATGCTTAGACGTCCTTAGGCTTCTTTCTCAATCTTCTTGGACTTTGAGAATTTATTTGAGGAGACATTTATGCATTCTTCTTTTTCCCCCACCAAAAATAAATAAATAAAATTAGCTAGTAACTCTTAGTATTTTGTTTCTTTGAGTCCTCACTTAGGATAGATAATGTGTGTGTGTGCGTTTTTGTAAATATTTGAGTCTAGTTTAGAATTGAGTCAAGCCTTGTATAGTTGAGTGTGTGTCTCTCATGATTGGTTCTTAACTAGATTACGTCTCTTATCGCTCTCTTTGCTCGAGGACGAGCAAAAAGCTAGTTGGGGGGTGTGTTGATGAATTAAAATTGCATATTTTAGTATGTTAACGAACTCTTCTTAACTTGCTAATATGTGTAATTTATCTATATTATCTCTCTTTCTATCTATCCCTTAACTCTTATATGAATTTGTAAGTTCTTCCATTGTTCTCACACATTGAGGACAATGTGACATTTTAGTTGGGGGTGGGGAATAGATTTTATTTCTTGCTTAAATGGTTACAAACATGCTTTTTCTTCAATTAGTGATTTACATGAAAAATACAAAAAAAAAATGAAAAATTTGAAAAAAATCATAAAAATTAAAAAAAAAATTGAAAATTTTGAAAAAAATGTGTGAACCTTTCATGAGAAGCATCACTCTTTCCCCGTGTCAAACCATAGGTTTTTATTTTCATTTCTTTGGTAGTTTTGTTTATTTTAACCTTTCATCTTGAGTCTAGATTTTATTCTCTTATTTGATACCTTTATTGAGTCTTAGAAAGTCGTAGTTGAGTCACTTATTTTGAAAAGAAAAATGAAAAAAAAAGAAGAAAAAAAAAATGAGAAAAGTGAAAAGGGGGAATTTTAGGAAGCTAGATGTTTTCAAAAAATGAAATTTCTTAGTCCATGTTCTTTTTATTTTTATTTTAGAAAGGAATTCTTTGCTTATACTCAATACATCTACGCCAATATCCCACCTTCCGCGACATCATGCGTTCTCACAAAGCGACACACTAAATTTACGTTTCATGTTTAAGTCCTTCAAGCTAAGTTGATCACATAAACTTTGACGTCTTTTACTTTTGATAAAGGGTGCATTTTCTAAAGCTATTTGAACTTCACAAAAAGATTTTTCTCTATTCGTTTTTGCGGTGGAAACTTGTAGCCCATTGGAGTGGTGGTTACCAATGACACCCCATGCGATGTCTAAGAAATAGAGGGGTGTCCGGGGATAATGTTACGTCACCACCTAGATAGCTCCCTTGGTTTAGCTTAAAAAGCCCACTCGCGTGTATATTCCTCTATTTTGTTGTGGGTCTTGGAGATCCTTGGATTTGAGGTTAAAAATAAAATGTTAATGCTATAAAAAAAAAAAAAATCATGATAAATCGCACCATCTACCAAAAATCCACAAAAGGATCATACAAGCCCACAACCACATCTCCCCTTCTTAAAAATTTTTGTTCAAAGCTTTGGAAGTCCATCCTACATGGGTGCTTTTGAATAAGTATGAGAATGTCTAGTTTCTTGTGATCCTTATTTTTTTGAAGGCATACTTTCTCGCAAATTGGAATTAATTTAACAAGTTTTGTGGTTCGCATGAGTCACCTTCTATCAAACACCCCCCACATTTGTATGAGTATATGCTTAGACGTCCTTAGGCTTCTTTCTCAATCTTCTTGGACTTTGAGAATTTATTTGAGGATACATTTATGCATTCTTCTTTTTCCCCCACCAAAAATAAATAAATAAAATTAGCTAGTAACTCTTAGTATTTTGTTTCTTTGAGTCCTCACTTAGGATAGATAATGTGTGTGTGTGCGTTTTTGTAAATATTTGAGTCTAGTTTAGAATTGAGTCAAGCCTTGTATAGTTGAGTGTGTGTCTCTCATGATTGGTTCTTAACTAGATTACGTCTCTTATCGCTCTCTTTGCTCGAGGACGAGCAAAAAGCTAGTTGGGGGGTGTGTTGATGAATTAAAATTGCATATTTTAGTATGTTAACGAACTCTTCTTAACTTGCTAATATGTGTAATTTATCTATATTATCTCTCTTTCTAGACTTATGCTTGTTTTCATAGTTTTGGTTGTTTTCTCTCATTTTGTAGGCAAAGAAGTGAGTTAAAACGCAAGGGGCTAGTTGTGAAAGCTTGAATGAGGAATTTGAAGGCTTAATTTGAAGGAGTCAAGTGATAAAGAGGCTAAAGTTGAAGACAAAGAAACTAATTTGCAAGTTAAAGAGAGGTTTCAAGGGTTTAAATGAAGAGGACAAGGGAAGATAGAGGCCAAAAATGAAGATTTAGAAGCCAAGAGGCCACATTACAAGGCCAAAGTTGCATCTATGGGGTAGTTTGAGAAGAAACTAACGGAATCGGGGTCAAAATGCAAGGTTCTAAAGTTTCTAAGGACTTGAAAGATGACTTTTTTAACGGAAGTGGGGCTTAAGTGCAAGTTTTGAAACGTTTTAATGGCTTTTTTGAAGGATACTTAACGGATTGGGG
Organism: Linanthus parryae; assembly: GCA_023055425.1. Taxonomy (NCBI): domain Eukaryota; kingdom Viridiplantae; phylum Streptophyta; class Magnoliopsida; order Ericales; family Polemoniaceae; genus Linanthus; species Linanthus parryae. Next base: position 88,192,044 of record JALGPY010000001.1, read on the forward strand.
GTCAGATTGCCATTTTCAGAAGATTTCAAGTAAGGATTCGGGCCTTTTAAAACATTCCATCAAGCTAGGGGGGAGCCGGGTGCAATTTACCTAAACCAGCTCACCCCCAGCTCGCCCTCTCTCTCTCGCCACTCTCTCTCCCCGACGCACCAGACAAACCCAGCAGCAGCCATTTTCAAGCTTCGCCGAAGCTTCTTTCGGCCCAAACCATGACCAATTCTTCACCAAATCGCGTGAAACCGGTACCAATCTTCTCCTTGTTCAACCCTCTTCCTAACCCACTACTCAATTCGGCCCAAGAACAACTCAAACAAAAAGCCCCAAATGACCTAGGGTTCGTGAAGCTTCTGCAAATCAACGAAGGAGGAGCTCGGAGATGAATTGGAGGGTCGGGATACATTCTTGGAGGCTAAGGAAGCTCACATACAATGCCTATATAAGATGAAGAGAAAGAAGAAGAAAGGGGTGACGAACACGCTTTTGGCTGAGCCTAAGCTCTATCTCTCTCTCTTGTCTCTCGGTACTAAACCGATTCTGGGTTCATTCTGGTGTTTTCGAGCTCGTCCTGAGCTAACACGGAGCCAGAATTAGCCAAAGGGAGAGAGGGTTAGGTCTGGTTGGATCTGGTTTCGAATTGCTCTGTTTTGGAGCACTGTTTTGTGCACTGTTCTTCATTTTGTGCTTGCAGCAGCAGTTAGCTGACTGTTTAGCTGCTGGTAGTTATTGATTTCGGTTAAATTAGCTGCTATTAGTTGGTTTCGTGTAGTTTGGAATCAAGTTGCTAGTAATTGTTTCATCATTTGGTAGCAAGTTGGTGTTATTTGGTGGAATTGAAGAGTATTTGAGCTTGAATATAATGACTATTTTCATGAATACTCTTGATTCTTGTGTCTTGCTCTTGAATATGAACAACTAAGCTACTTGTTGGGTTTGATTGATGAAGATAGATGACTTGTGTGTGAGAAATTCAATTGTTCTTCTAGTCTTATAAGTTGGATGTCGAATTCGTAGTGTTCAAGTGTTGAATATCAAATCCGAATTGTGGCTTGATCTTTCATATGGAAACGCTCTCGTTTACATATGAAAGATGCTTGACATAACTCGATTTTGCATTTCAGTCTTGAATACAAGAGCTAGACAAATCCTCTTGCTATATAATCCATGCTTTTCTTTGATATAAACTTTGGGTGTTGATGTTCACACACAAGGCATGTATTGGAATCGATTGACCCAACTTACTCTCTTTTTGACAAACTCGTTTGAATCGTATTAGTAATAGTGTTAGTAGTTGTTTTCTTTCTTAGTTATTTGCTCTAGCAATATCAACAACTCTTGCTCCATCACTTGAGTGGTGGATTCAAAGCTTGGCTAGCTCTAAAGCCTTCGGGAAACTTGTTTTGTTAATTTAGTTAGTTGCTTGGTAAGTTTACTAGTTAGCTTAGAGTGTTTAATCTCCTTCCCAATCCTTGTGGAAATCGACCCCGTTCTTACTCGGGTACTACTTAGAACGATATTCCTATACTTGGGAATTATCGCGAACAGTGTTCCCGTCCAGAGCCGATCAAAGTAAACCCACTGGTTCCGGTACATGCGATTCTTTTCACTTTTCGTTATTAGTGATTTCTGATCAATTGTAACATTTCAACAACAAGCTTCCCATGTAAAAATTAGAACATCAATTTAAACACTTCAATCAAGTAATCAATTAAGTAAATCCAGTTTGGAGAGTAAACTCAAATACACATTTTGAGTCAGGACAAAAATCACAATTCGACACGAACGAAGCTAGGCTCGCTAGGCTAAGCATGTGAACTCACCTGAAGTCAACTCAGCACTTATACAACGGATGTTTGACGAATCCTACATCCACGAATCCGTCTCCTACAATTTACAGATCTCTAGTCATAACGTTGTTACTTCTGAATAACGAATTCACTAGTCTTATACCAATGCTTGGCTAGGTCGTATACTAATTAGTTTTCTCACAATTCCAATAAAACTCGTGTTCAAGTCTTATATATATAAAGAAGTATTTTAAAGACTTATTTGATATTAAATAAGTAAAATATTACTTATAAATAATTATTTGGAGAAGCATGTAATATTTAGATGAACCGTTTGATCATAATCATAATTACTAAGAGTAGTAAGAAAATATAATATTATTAAATAGTAATTATAAGGTGTTATTTTGAATAGAGAATTATTTTTGAATACATAACATTATATTTCTACTAAAATGATTTGAAACTCACTAAAAAATTAAAGGGACATTTAGTAAGCGACTAAAGCAATATTGTTTTCGTAAATGTATATATACATATACACAAGTACTTACCAACTTATTTTTCAAGAATAATAAAGAGTTTCCCACATCATATTCTTACTACTAAATTAATCCTCTTATTTTATATTATTAAAACAAACTTTTTATTTTTAAGAAAATAATTCATTTTGTTATATTGATATTTTTATTCCAAAACATCAATTCTTATTTAAACTATTTGAAACACATATTAATATAACATTACTAAACTTATAATCCAATTAATGAAAATTTCAGAATATATAAAGTATAACTAACCCCCCAACAGTTTCTTCAAAAGACACACACAACCCTTAACTTTTTGAAAACTACTCTTTTAAAATACACTTAGCTCCCCAAACATGCATATTCAAATCAATCGATCTAAACACGGATTAAAGCATGAAAGACACGACTTTGACTATTGAAATCAACTCACGAAAAGATTTAGAGCTTACCCAACACAAGAAACGCGAGAAATAGTCGAGAAACGAAGCGGGTCAAGTCGCCGAAAGTGTCACCGGAGAGGGAGCTCGACCAGAGCTTTTCTGGTGGTTCTTGGCTGCGGGGTAAGCACTCCAGGAGCCTATTCGGACCCTAAGGAGTGTAGAGAGACCGCCCAAATGGTCTGGGTGTCTCTGATTTTGGTTGGCCGAAGCTTTGGCCAGAAACTATGGAGGTGGTCGGCGGCGTGGCTTCGTCTACTACTTCTGGGGCCTCTGTTTTGGCTTTTTATTTCTGTTTCTGGGGTCTGGACGGAGAGAGGAGGGTCGAGAGAGAGAGAAATAGGTGGAGAAGTGAGAGAGAGAGAAGTGGGTCTTCGGTGGTGCTTCCCCCGACGGCGACGACGGTGGTAGCTGGGTCTACCAGCAGCTGCTGTTGCTGCCTCTGTTTGATTCAGTTCGTGACATAGAGAAATTTAGATGGATAGGTAGAGAGAAGAACGGGGCAGTAGGGTGTTGGTGGTTGTTGTGACCGGTGATGTTGTTGTGGTGGTGTTTGGTTGAGTTGCCAGAGAGGAAGAAGATGAAGAAGACGAAGAAGATGGCAAGGAGATGAAGAGAGCGGTGGCGGTGAAAGTGATGGTGTCGTGGATGAACAAGGAAGAAGAAGATGGGACGGAAACATTCTGATGGAAAAATCTCAAATAAAATATAATTTTTGTTAGAAATTATTGGGTGTAGCTTAGGTACTAGTTGCTAGAGTGATTGGGTGTGGCACACACACACAAGTTCGCGGTGGTCGTACATGCGGTAATAGCTAAAATAAAGGAAATATTTACATTCTAACGTACGATTATTAATGTAACGTTTTTCTAAGATATCATACGGTTAAACACAATAAATATCCCAAGTATTATTTTTCGCGACAAATTTTTTATTTATCTCTCCGAATTACTATTTTACCCTTAAGCTTTAGACGGGGTATTACACATGGTCCCTCTAAGTGCGATATGGCATGATCTGGTTCTTTTTAAGCACGATTGTGAGGACAGCTGTAAGATGCTGATGATTCTACGTGAAAATGAACCAGTGCTTCACTTCTTATTGTGTACATTTATCCCCCTTACGCGTGGGCTTAGCTTTGCGAGGACCAGGTGCACCTTGCAACCCCCTGGCCTTGTCCTTCACTCTTTTATGACGATTGGGTGTGCTTCACAGCCCTTTAGTGGCAACGAGTCTGCAGTGATGAGTGATTCCTACTTTGTAGGTTTGTGGGGATCGAGTTACCCTGGTGGCTACATGCTTTTTCTTTTGGTGTATGCATTACCCTATGTTAGATTTGACGGTTCTTGTGGACATTTGATTAATCGTGCTTTGAGTGTCGTTGAACTGTGGAAAGCAATGACCTATTTACGACCTTTCCCACATCGGCTCGTGGATATTTGGCAGTTGTTTGGGTGATGCACTTCAACGGTATAGATTAGCACATGTGATGTCATAACTGTCTCATTTTGGCAACTTTTTGAAAACGAGACCCTTGGCCTTCGCGTGCAAGGTACCTGAAGGGTCAATTTACCTATAAAAGCAAGAGTATCATTGTATTTTAACTTTTTACCAAATCCTTTGGAGAGCCTTCCTTTGAAATCTTTGATTTCCAAGGCGAGAGAGAGGTACGAGAGAAATTCGTCGGAGCATACAAGTTCATTCCTCACAGTGTTCGAGTTATTCTCTTGGGGTTCTATCATCCTTCATCAGCCCTTTCCCGATGATGTACTTTGACACAGAAACTCTTTTTTTCATGTCCAACTTTTTTTGCTTTATAGAGTTTCTTAATTGCGTTTTATTTATGGATTTTTGGGAGTTATAATCGTTGAATCCTTTCGTGGTTTTTTGAAGGGTTTTTTTGGCAGAACATTGTCACATCGCCCCTCCCTCCGATAACGATTAGCGATTAATAAGTCTTTGCGGTAAAAGGAGGAGGGTGCGACATGCCGTTGAGGCCTTGACTCGTCGAGAGGCTAAACGGGTAATTTATAAAAGTCGTGATCAAAAGAGTGTATTTGAAAAACTTTGCGGAAGCGTAATTGAGATATTTACTTGGGGTCGTCTTGATAAACAATTTGACTTCTAACTTAAATGAAAATATTGGCAAGAAAAGAAAGTTAAAACTTGAAAAGTTATGTACATTTAGCGATCTTGACTCATAACGTAAGCAGATCATAAAATTCGGGAAATGTTCTTGGTATCATAAAAGGATTATACAAGGTCTTAAATTCATAATAACATAACTTTTACATTCTTAAACAATTTACAAACATGTATTGTACAATATCTCCAAGTCACCTAACACATTTGCAACATATAAACACATAAGCATCATCGGTCCAAAAAGCCAACACATATCAACCTAACTTCAAGCTACTTTTTTCTTCTTACGTGTCCTTATAACCTGAAAAAAAGGTCACATGAGGGTGAGCTCAACTAGCTCAGTGAGTTACATCTACGCCCCTCCGTAGGTTTGAAAACTAAAAGGAGCTACCTTTCCCATGGAGCCTCATGAACATAAATCATAGTCATACATACATATACTTGTGATACTTGAAAGATAAAGACATTCATAAAGCGTAACTTGTATCGTAAATAAAGCGTAACGTAAAGCATGACTTGTATCGTGTGAAATCATATTGTTCCAAATAGGAATCTTGCTTTGTCTCGCGTAGAGACCGTATCATACATAAACGTGTTTTCTTAGTTTCTTATCTTATGGCCCGTGATAACCTTCGTGAATTAACATAACGTAGGGACATGTACATCGCGACGACCTGTGATCCGACGCGAGCCTGCTTATATTACCCCGGCAAAAGGGCCGTAGCCTGCCTATACCCGACAGGGAGTTTTACTCCGGTACCGTGGCCTTTCTGAAATCGAGTTTTATCTTATGAAATGTTTATTTTGTTTGTTAGCATCCATGGGGGCATAAATATTTCACTCTCTTTTAAAGCATACATACATACTAGTTGGGACAACATGAACATACATAACTTCGTAAGAAACTTTAGGGTAGGTACAGACATTGGGACGTCGGGCAACTCACCTTGTTGTGCCCGAATTAGTCTCAAACTTTAAGAATCTTACCGCCGGAGTCTTGCTAGGTTCTAACTTGATCTTGACACACATAACACAAAATATAAAAGAACAACAAAAGTGTCACTAATCATACATAATGTCTACTACATGCATTGCTTGTAGGCAAAGTGTAACTACTGATAGTTTATAAATTAATAATTAATTCAAAATAATTTTCGGGACTCGAAATTTTTAAATTACATAGATAAATAGGTTAACCATAACATAATGTAATATCAAAAATTATAATTTTTTCTAAGTATATTTAAACATGAAGTTTCGGATCTGTTTTGGTACAAAAACAGAGGCTGATAGCAGCCTTGGTAATAAATTCATGAAATATTCTTCGTAATTCCAAAAAATGTGAAATTTTGACAGTAGGTAGCTAACATGTATGGGAATAACATATCCAAATTTGGTAAGCATCTAAGTAGCATAAATACATGAAATTCATGATAAAGTACATTGGTCTAGGGTTGGACAAATTGTTAAAACAAACCGATTTTTGGCCTAATAAAATTTAAATACAAGTCCAATGAATCTGAAAATTTTACTGTAGAAAATTCACATGAAAATACACATGCTGTAAACTTTTCATAATTTTCTAAAATGTTTAAGTAATTTTCCCGATTTTGTGGAAATAGGCTCAAAACATGAGTTTTGTGATTTTCCATACTTCAAAACTTGTTGCATGCAAGAAATTTCTCTACAAAAACATGAAATTACACAAAAAAAAACTCTAAATCACCTACTTGAAACTAGTCATACAATATTCTAAGTGTGATTACCCATTAAACTTGTTTTTTGTTGACATGCATGAACAATCTACATGAATGGAAGTGAAAATTAGATACACAAGATGTATTTTGTACCTTAAATGGTGATGGTGAGATTGTGTTGGTGCCTCCTAGCCTCCTAAGGTGGAGCTTTTAGCACAAATTGATGGAAATTATGAAGAAAATGAGGGTTGATGCTTCAACATTAAGGATTTTGGAGAAGATTTAGGACATGGTGCTAGAATGGGGGAAAAGTCTCATAAGAGAAGAGAGAAACAAGAGAAGAGATGGACGGATGAGTTTGGGGGAAGGAGGAGAAAGTTGAGAAAGAAGTGGGGTGACAAGTGTTGAGGGGGATATGACAAATGTCATGGTTAGTTTATGCAAAAAGGGGGAATGGATTTGGTGCAACAATTGCACCAATTCTACCACTCTATGGGGTTTTAAATTCGACAAGTATAGACATGTGGCTACGCGTGTGGAAAGACTACTATGTAGTACTCATACAATTGAAACACACTATCATACTTATTAAATTAATTTTAGTTATTCTCCTAACACTCCTCCAATTTATTTCTTGGTTATACCTAACACCAAAGAACTTAGCAATTAACAATATAGCACCCAACACTTAATTTTTAATCAAACATGGTCATTTAATCTATCTAGGCACATAATTCACTTATCATATACTTCACAAGATGAAACTCAAATATTAAAACAATGCCTTCAACTTTAATTTATTTACACAAAAATGCTATTAATAACTTTGCATGAACATGAGCTAATGGTCAGATAATTAATAAAATACTAACATATAATCACATATGAATGTGCTAATATGACTTAGAAATGTGGTTTATTACATCCTCCCCACCTTATAAAGAGTTCGTCCTCGAACTCTCTTAACGCAATACTTACGAGGACATATCATGCACGAAATCATAATTAACACCCGGTTCTCATTCACCATCACCATTACTACCAGTACCTAAACTACAGCCACAATCGACCCAATTTACCACCTATAGTGCAAAGAAACCCAGCAGCGCAAAAGATCACAGACGAACCCAGAAATCAAGAAGAAGAGAAATAAAGAGAGAAGAAAACCCAGAACAGAGCAACAAACCAGAAGCAGCGGCAAGGAAGAGCAGAGAACGGACCGGTAGATATAGGTGGACCGACAGGACACCAAGTAAACCGTTACGTAGAACGACTTGAGACCGACATGAGAAGGTCAGTGCTATTACCCGGCTTTTAGCTAATCTAGAAATCGTCTACAGCCCTAGGTGGTCTTGAGATTGCCTAGATTGTCTATTTGTTTTCTTAAAATAAAAATACAAAAAGATTAGTTTAGTTTTTATTTCAATATCAGTTACTTGTTTGAGGGTGACAACTTAGTTAATCACAATTTCTTCCTCCTTGTACCGTACTTTAATCTAGTAACTAACTAAATAATATCAAGACTGTCCTCGCGGGATCGATAACTCGGGGTTGAAATATTACCCTATATTACTTGAACCGTGCACTTGCGGTAACATGTAAGAAAAGCGTGTCAATTCAAACAAAGTCAATACTTCGTTGGTATCATGGATTCCATCTTGGATCTCATGGCTTCATGCCACTTTTGAAAGTCCGGCCCTTTCTTGGCCTTTCCATAGGTAGTAGGATCATCATCTATGAGCGACGCGTCACCAGGCTCAGTCACAAGAAGCCCATGCTTCTCTGGCTCGTGGCGCACTCTACTCGACCTACGAAGTTATTGTGTTACCTGAACAGGTTCCTCCTCTTTCTAGGAACACGCCGGTCCGAGCAACAAACACTTTGTTCTCGGAAGGATTGTAGAAATAATACTCTTTTGTTTCCTTAGGGTATCCACAAACTTACACTTATCTGACTTGGGCCCAAGCTTACTGTTTGTAAACTCTTTACATACACATCGCAGTCCCAAATCCTTATAAACGAAAATATGGGACGCCTCCCACTCCAGATCTCATATGAAGTCTTCATGAATGATTTAGATGGAACACGTTTAAGGGTGAAAGCTGCACATAATAGAGCGTTCCCCCAAAAGGATAATGGAAGATCAGTTTGAAACATCATACATCGAACCATGTCCAACATAGTTCGATTCGTCCTCTCGGACACGCCATTCCATTGTGGCGTTCCGGGTGGAGTGAGTTGGGACAAGATCCCACACTCTCTAAGATAGTCGTCAAACTCTTGGCTTAAGGGTTCTCCTCCACGATCCGATCGTAGAGCCTTAATACTCTTGACAAGTTGCTTCTCTACTTCATTCATGAATTCTTTGGACTTTTGAAAGGATTCGAATTTGGCCTTCACATGGTGTGCAAATCTATATCTACTGAAATCATCAGTAAATGTAATTAGATAACCACCTCTTGCAGGCGTGGCAAATGGCCCACATACATTAGTATGCACGAGAGCCAATTACTCAATAGTCCTTTCTCCTTTCTTATTGAAAGGGGACTTTGTCATTTTTCCTAATAAACAAGATTCACATGTCTCATATGATTCATAATCAAATGAGTCTAGGAATCCATCCTAATGGAGTCTAGAAATGCGTTTCTCGTTTATATGGCCTAAACGACAATGCCATAAGTAAGTAGGATTTAAATTATTATTTTTAATCCTCTTGATATTTATGTTATAGAGATGATTGCTTAGAACAAGGATATACAATCAATTAGATAATTGGGCACTACAATAGTGCATACTATCAAAATAAATAGAGCAACATTTGTCGTTTATAGTAAAACCTTTCTCGTCCAAACAAGAAATAGAAATAATGTTTCTGCTCATAGCAGGCACGAAATAGATAATCTAATTCTAAAACTACTCCTAAAGGCAAACATACCTCGTACACGTCCACGGCCAATGCAGCAACGTTTGCTCCATTCCCAACGCGCAAGTCTATCTGTTCTATAGCCAATCTTCTACTTTTCTTTAGATCCTGCACATTTCGACAAATGTGAGATCCACATCCAGTATCCAATACCCAAGATGAAGAGATAGTTAAATTGACATCTCATTCATGTTATAGTTATAATGATGTGGCAAAGGCATGTTGATCGTATTAATGTTATAGTTCATTATGAAATGTCCATAACTATCAGGAAACGATTGCAATATGAGATCAATGGCTAACTCTTGACCTATAGGAAACCCTACTCATGTGAGACTCTCCATGTACCCGATCATGCGCTGTACGTGAGATCCCACAGGGTTTCCCTTTGACAGATGAAATTTGAACAATGCGTTGGAAACTTCATACTGCTCAACCCTTGCCTGCTCTTGACAGAGCTGCTTCAATTGTATGATCATATCAAACGCAACCATGTTCTCATGTTTCTTTTGGAGCTTAGAGTTCATGGTGCAAATCATGAGGAAGGCCACATCATTAGAATATTGAATGATCTTTTGTTATGCCTTTAAGGCTGCAGTAGAATTATTTTATGGACCCTCAGGAACTTGCTCTTCTAGAATGTACAATTTCTTCTCTTTCTTGAGAAAATTCTCAAGTTCCTATACCAGTCTAGAAAGTTTGTTCCAAAAAACTTGTCCTTCTCAAGGACCGATCGTAGGGATTATGATGAATTCGATGAGTTGTTTTCCATTGGAATTCTAAAAAATGAAAAATATACAAGTTTTAGTATTTTGTGAACAAATAACTACATTTAATAATGACTAGATTATTAAACATAGCTCCCACAATTTTTCTCGGATTAAAAACTGAAAAACATTAATCTAAGAATATTTACATGATCAATACTCTGGAAGGGGGGTCGAATGGAGTATGGAATCTTATGCTAAAAGAGTGGTTTCAAATATGTTTTTGAAAAGCAGTTAGTATTTCAAGGTATTGAAATGAGTTTCAATTCCTTGGAATTAAAACATAAAGTACAAAGAGAGCTGATGGTTTTCAAGGCCTTGAAATGGTTTTCAAGGCCTTGAAATGGTTTGTGCAGTAAACAAGCTAAGTAAAGAATAACAAAGTAAATGCAAGAGACACAGTGATTTATAGAGTTCAGTCCACTTGGACCTACGTCTCTACCTCAGGGACTTAATCCCTACTGGATTTTCAAATCAATTCTTATTAATCAAAAGCTAAGCCTTAGATATCAAGCACAGAGAGATGCCTTACTCTATTACAGCTTGTGGTTCTCACTAACCTATCTAGTACCTACTCTAGCTAAGTGATTAACCAAGAATTCTCTCTTGTTCACTTTGAGCAATCCACGAGAATAAGAACTAGAACTTATATCTTAATGATATACAAATAATGATCAGAAAAGAAGAACAATGAGAACTAAGTATTCTGTGTGAATGCAGTGTTCTTTAGATGATTGGATTTAGTGAAGTTGATCTGCTTCTTGGTTGCTTGTCAATCCTCAGTAGTGTTTGAATGTCTCTGTGTATTGCTGTTCAAAATTCCTCTGAAATTCAATCATCTAAGCAACCTGTTTGAATTGTAGGTCTTCAGGATCTTCTTAACAGACTTTCCTAAAAAGTAGCTTCAATCTTGACTCTTCTAACAACTCTTCCAACGGCTAGTTGCTCTGTATGTTCAAAGATACTGTCTTTGATCTTGTTAAGGGAGGGGTTTGGAAGGTCCAGTTCAGATTAAACAAGAAAAGAATCATATCAACAACTCAGTTTTCTTTTCTGCATCATTCAGTTTAGGAACCAAGTCCTGCAAAATAGGTAACTGAATATCCCTGCAAAATCATAGTCAAACAGATATATTAATCACAGTTTAGAGTAGTATAATAATTTGTCTTTCATCATCAAATAACAAATGATCAATCATAGGAGATAAGGAGTTAGAATAGAATCAAAATCTCCCCCTAAGTTCATGCTGTATTGTGCAGTGCTTGTTTCAAACCCTTGAAAGCAGTTTCAAGGCCTTGAAACAGGCAAGCTGTTTTAAGCCTTTGAAACAAACTGAACTTATAATCTCCCCCTTGATGAAATACAAAACCACAATCTTTTAGGGACTAAATTTATGCAAAAAAAAAAAAAAATCATTAGAGCATAGCAGAATAATCATGATCATAAACTGTAGCATAAGATATCCAAGCAATCCAAATTATATATGCATGTAAAAAGGAGCAAAGTCTAGAAAACCCTATTGATCTAAACCAGATCTCTAAGCCAGATAAAAAGTACTAAAAGTAAACAAATAAATACCTAAATTTCTCCCCCTTTTTGACTTCCATAAAAAAAGTACGAGAAAATGTTGGATCAATGTTTGGAAAACTGAGTAAAAAAAGTGTAGAAAAGATTAAATTTTTCAAGACTTTGAAGAGAAATTCAAGGCCTTGAAGAAGAAAAAAGAAGAGGAAGAGTTAGGGGGTTTGGTTTTCCATCTCCCTTTGGCTCATAATCTTCTTATCCACTATCTTTTTCATCATCCTCATCATCTTGTTGTTCTTCTTCTTGATCAGCTTCACCGGTTTCTTGAAACAACTGTTCCTCAGTCACTATCTCTGGAATGTCATCTTTATTTTTCTTCTTCTTAAGATCTTTGATCAACATCCCAGAGTCTTGACTATCAGCATCAGCTTGTACTTGTTCTTCATCACCCTGTTCCCGAATTACTTGTTTTCCTTTGTCTACCACCCCTGTAGCCTCATCCTGAGTAGTATGCTCAAAGAACAGTTCTCTGGGTGAACCTTACGTAGCCTTATTTGATTCTTTTGCAGCTTGAGACACTTATTCTTCCAAATGAAGCACATCGATGCTCTTGAAGATGCTTTCAACTATATACTTTAGTTGCTTGAAATCAGTGCCAAACTCATGCTGATTTTCCTTCAATTCCTCCATATCCTTCTAAAGAATGTCAAGTATTTGAACCACCATGGAAAGGTCTTGAGGGTGAGAGGGTAGGTTTTAAGGAGGGGTCAAGGGCTTGGATTTAATTGCAATTCTTTTTTCGGAAACATCAGAGTATAACTTCCAATTTCCCTCACTGGTTTCACAACACCAATTCTCTCAAATGCTTTCTCATCAAGCATACCAAACCTAGTGGTAGTGGTTTCTTCTCCGTCACTAGTAAGTTCAAGGTGTAGAAAGAATGCATAAATCATATTAGCATAAGAAAAAGGGTGATTTCTTTCTTTGGTCTGGGAGTAAAGCATTTGTTACATCACAATTTAAGGAAGATCAATTTCATATCCATGCATGATCAAATACATCAAGTATAACACCCTGTCAGTCAGCAGCTCTTTTGAATTCTCCCTAGGCACTATACACCTCATCAAGATTGTAAATAGAACTCTTTCATCAACAGTTAAGAGAGAGTGTGTTATCTGCTTGGAGGAGGTAAAAACATTTGGTAAAAAGAATTCTTCCCTAGCCAGTTTCAAGGCTTCACTCTTGTCGGATGATTTTCTGTGTTATACCTTCTTGGATAGCCTAAGATATTGACAAATTCAGAGTGATCTAACTCCATTGTAACACCAGCAACTTTAGATTGAATCACCAAGTTAACAGTTTTGAGTTGCTTCATGTTCAGATAGAAAAGCCTAGTAAGCCTAGGGTAGGTAACTTCATGAGGGTTCAAAACTTTCCAAGTAGAGCTTTTATTCAACCTCTTAACAAATTCTAGATTCATGGTTTTCAACATGTTAATACTAACCATGCTACAATAGGCTACTGGTCTAGAAGCAAAACCATCTAACAATTTTCCTTTAGCAGTTTGAGAAATAATCCACTTGCTGGAAATAACTGTTTTTTTACCAGGGGACTGAGGCTTTTCTTAATAGATATGCAATTCTTTTCCAGTTCTTTTCTCTTGTTCTTCCTCCACAGCCTTTTCTTTTCCCTTTTCAGTATTTGTAGGCTTATTTTTCTTCAACTTCCTTGGACTATCCATATGTTCCTCTGGCTGTTTCTTAGGAGCAGACTGATCTGTATTCTTCTTCTTCTTCTTCTTGCTAGAAGTTGGTGTCAGATCATTCTTGCTTTTCTTCTTTAGGGGTGAAGGATCCATTTATTCAGTTGAAGTTCTAGAACTAGAATCACCCCTAATGGTTTGAACTACATCTTCTGCAGTCTTCTTCTTCTTTTCTGAAACCACCTTTGACCCTCCAGAGTTCTTGATTATTTGTGATGATCTTCTTGTGCTAATTAGGGTTTGAGGGTATAGAAGAGATAGGCATGAGTGATACGGAAAAGAGAGAGCGATAGAAAAAGATAAATATTAGAGAGTTTAGTTAGATAAGGAAAAAAACATATTCCCAAATCTTTTTAAGATCTTTGCAGAATGAAATTCAAAATTGTGTGTGTGTGATGTGGGAAAGAAATAAAATAATACTAATTTAAAAAAAGATAAGTTTAAAAAGTTAAAAGCAATATTGAGAAATTATCAACAGAGATAGCACCCTACATTGAAAGATCCAATTTTTCATTTTATAGCATATAGACTTATTTTCAAGGATTTGAAAAGGCTTTCAAGACCTTGAAAAGCTATACTGCTGAATCAAGTAGTATCAAGTATTTGAAATGATTTTCAAGGCTTTGAAAATCAGTTCAAAAATTTGAAACACATAATACTTTACTTAAATCTTACCTGATACTCCCCCTAAACCAATGTCTTTTATTGAGCATACCTAGCTCTAATCTAAGAGTTGTATATATTTCTTCTAGAAGTGGTTTAGTGAAAATATCTGCAAGTTGTTTGTTATTAGAAACAAATTCAAGAATAATATCACTTTTCTCAGCGTGTTCTCTGATACAATGATGTCTAACATTTACGTGCTTGGTTTTGGAATGCGGAACTGGATTCATTATGATTGTAATAGCACTGGTGTTGTCACATTTGATAGGTATTTCTCTGAAAATAAATCCAAGATCCCTCATTTTCTAAGCAATCCATAGCACTTGTGAGAAGCAGGCTCCAGCTGCTATATATTCAACTTCAGCTATTGATAATGCCACATTGTTCTTTTCTTTGAATGCCAACTAATTTAGGATGAACCAAGGAATTGGCAACACCTTGAAGTGCTCTTTCTGTCAACTTTATATCCTGCAAAGTCCTCATCTGAATATCCACAAAGAGAGAAGTTACACTGTTTTGGATACCAAAGCTCTAAGTCTTTGGTACCATTGAGATATCTAAAGATTATTTTAACAACAGCTAAATGTGACTCTTTAGGATCATATTGAAATCTTTCACTCATACAGAGACTAAACATAATGTGAGATTTAGCAAATATACAATCATACCTCTATACTCTTTCTGATTTACATTCTTACCAACTTGATCCTTATTTAAGGATGGTGTATAAGTCATAGGAGTCTTTGTAAATTTGGACTGAGCCATATTGTATTTGTTAATCAAGTCCTTAGTATACTTGTTTTGATGCAGAAAGATTCCTTTCTTCATCTGTTGTACATGCAGTCCAAGGAAGAAGCTCAATTCTCCCATTAAGCTCATCTCAAGTCCCTGCTCATCAGACTTGAGAAATCCTTGCAAAGAGAATCATTAGTAGCTCCAAACGAATGTCATCAACATAGATTTGAACTACTAAAATGTGTTTCTCATGAGTCTTTATGAAAAATGTCTTTATCAACCAATCCTCTCTTGAAACCATTTTCAAGTAAAAACTTTGACAGTCTTTCATGCCAAGCCCTTGGAACTTGTTTCAAACCATAGAGAGATTTGTCAAGTTTGTAAACATGATCTGGAAAATCATCATTTACAAATCGTGGAGGTTGAGCAACATAAATTCTTCTTCCAAGTAACCATTTAGAAATGCACACTTGACATCCATTTGAAAAAGTTTAATGTTCATGTAAGATGAAAATGCAAGTAACATTCTAATTGCTTCTAACCTTTCAAGAGGAGAAAAAGTCTCCTCATAATCAATACCTTCTTCTTGGTTGTAGCCTTGAGGTACTAGTCTGACTTAGTTTCTGATTGCCTTGCCATTTTCATCTAACTTGTTTCTGAACACCCACCTTGTGCATATAACAGAATGATCTTTTGGTGGAGGAACTAGATTCCAGACCTTTTTCCTCTCAAATTCATGGAGTTCATTTTGCTTTGCAATGATCCAGTATGCTTCTTGTAATGCTTCTTTCACATTTTTGGGTTCTACAAATCATTAAAAGCACACATGTTTTTCAATTGAGATATTGTCTGTGTACCTGTGGACGGATCAGGTATAATGTTGTCAAGTGGATGAGATGACAGATATTTGAATCTCTTTCTTGGAGTCCATGGCTCAGGCTGTCCAGGTAAGTTTTTAATCCGTGGAGATCTTGAGGAAGTGGCTTGATCACTTTTATTCTCCTGATGCTCTTTTTTAAGGCTTTGAGACCTATTTTCAAGGCCTTGAAAATTCTTCCTTTTTTCCTGCAAGTTTTCCTTGAAGCCATGTGAAGCCTCTTCTTCATCTTCTGACTCATGCTTGTTCAAATTCAAGTCTGCAAAAATTTCACTGAAAGAACCATCATAGCTTTCATCAAAAATGACATAAATACTTTCTTCAACAAGATTAGTAATTCTATTTATAAAGTCTATAAGCATTGCTAGTCAGAGAGTAACCAAGAAAGATACCTTCATCACTTCTTGCACCAAACTTACCAAGATTGTCCTTACCATTGTTGTGAACAAAACAAGTACAACCAAAAGGTTTGAAATATTAAATATTTGGATTTCTTCCTTTAAAAATATCATAGGGGGTCTTTTTCAAAATTGGCCCAATCAGGCACCTGTTGAGTATGTAGTTGGCTGTGTTCACAGCTGCTGCCCAGAATGACTTTGGTAACTTTTTTCTAGAAGCATTTTCCTTGACATATCTTCAAGAGTCATGTTCTTTCTTTCAACAACACCATTCTGTTGAGGAGTTCATGGAGCAGAAAAGTTGTGAGAGATACCATACTTAGCACAAAATAAATCAAACTCAAGCTGATCAAATTATCTACCATGATCACTTCTGATTGAAGCAATTGGCTTGTGTTTTAAAGTTTGAAGCTCCTTACAAAAATTCAAAAATTCAGTTAGAGCTTCAGATTTATCTCTAAGAAATATAACCCAAATAAATCTTGAATAATCATCAACACAACTAACATATACTTCTTACCCTTTGGAGTTGGAGTCCTCATAGGAATACAAAGATCCATGTGAAGCAGTTCAATGGGTCAAGTAGTAACTACAAATTTATTTGGCTCGAATGAGCTCCTTGTCTGCTTACCTTGAGCACATGCTTTGCATACTTCATCATCTGTGAATTTGATAGAAGGCAGACCTCTTCCCATGTCTTTATAAATTAACTTGTTCAAGGTATGCAAGCTAATGTGTCCAAGCCTTCAGTGCCAAAGTTTTGAATCCTCTTTCAAGGCCTTGGGACACTTCAAGCTTTCACCTGCAACTTTGTTAGTGTGTAAAGTATAGACACTATTTGACCTTGAGGTAGTGAAAATGCAAATTCCAGATTTCTCATTTTGAACCACACATTTCTCTTTATCAAAGGTAACCTTATTACCATTATCACAAAGCTGAGATACACTAAGAAGATTGAATTTCAACCCATCAACAAAATAGACATCAGAAATAGAATTTTCAGAATCTGCACCAACTTTACCAATACCTAAAATGTTACATTTTCCTTTGTCACCAAGTGTGATTGATCCTTCAGATTGCTCTTTCAACTCTGAGAATAAGGATCTCTTTCCACTCAGATGTATGGAGAAACCACTGTCCATAAACCATCTTTGATCTTTGCTCTTGGTGACATCCTGCAAACACCATTAACTGCCTTTCCTAGATGTGAGAACAAGTGTGGAACTTAGATTCATATTGAAGGTAAACCATGTTAGGTGGTCTAACCCCTTTAGGAACCCAAATCTGTCTAACTTGTCATTTAAGTTGAACAGAAAAAGTGTTCCTCATTATTTGAGTAGTCTTTTGTTCCTCCAATTCATCACAATGATGTCTTAGAGCAACAATGATGTCACTCAAAAGAGAGTTCTCAGTGACTTCTTCCTTGACTTGAGTTTTCAAGGCCTTGAAACTGGTTTCCAAGGCTTTGAAATCCGTGTCAAATATTTTCTGAGAAATTTCAAGGATTTGATTTTGAAAAACAATTTCCAAGTTTTCTTTTGCGTGCTCATAAACCTTTTCTTTCAATGTTCTAATTTCTTTCAGATAGTCCTCCTCATTTCAATGTATTGTTCTAAGATAAGCTGTGAGGACATCTGTTGGATTAGAAATCAAACCGTTTACCAGTACCTCAATGTTCTTTTCAGAACTTTCATCATGCTTGGGACATAAGGCAGAGGTTGGCTTCTTCTTCTTCAGATTCAGAATCACTAGATGGATCAGAATCACTCCAGGAAGCTACCATAGTTTTCTTTCTTCTTTCATGGTCTTTCTTCTAAAATTGTTGCTTTTCTTGTGTGGACAGTTTCTAATTAAGTGTCCTAAATCACCACACCCAACATTCATTACTTTAGGTTTATTACCATGATAGATAGATTTACCTTTGTAGTCTCTGCAACTGGAGGATCTGTGTTTTTCCTTGCTAAAGTCTTTGTTTCCAAAGTTCTTCTTGATCTTTAGAATCTTGGTCAAGGCTTTGTAAATGAGAGCAAAAGAATCCTAATAATCATCTTCATCTAGTTCAAGTATTTGAGATGGTTGACTCTCCATGGCCTTAAGATCCATTTTCTTGACACTGTCTGGTAAATCTCCATCAGCTTCAGTCATAGAGATCTCATGTGTGAGCAGATTTCCTTGCAAGTCATCAAGTTGAAGAGATGATAGATCTTGAGCTTCTTCAATGGCAGTAGTCTTTGGTTCCCATTTTTCTTTAGGAAGACTTCTCAGAATCTTTCTATCATTTTCTTCATTGGAAATGTGTTTTCCTAATGAATCAAGATTGTTGACAATATCAGTAAATCTTTTGAACATGTCTCTGATGGATTAATCTTCATTCATCTTGAACAACTCATATTGCCTAAGGAATATGTTGATCTTGGTTTGATGGACTTGGCTAGTTCCTTCAAAGGTCACCACAAGCTTATCCCGTATTTCCTTGGCAGTCTTGCATCCTAAAATCCTGTTAAATTCATCTGCACTGAAAGCACAATATAAGAGATTCATAGCTCTATAATTTTTAGAAAATTTCTCTAACTCAGAAGAAGAAAGTGAATTCTCAATTTTGGGAGTCATGATCCCATCTTTTTCAGTGTAGAATATATGAGGACCCTTCTGAGTGATAGTCCATAGCACTACATCCTGATCAATGATAAAAAATTTCATTAAGGCTTTCTAATGCACAAAATTGTTACCAAAGAACAAGGGAGGTCTATTAGTAGCTCTTCCTTGTGAGAAACCACCATCTCCTACAGTACTCATAATCAGAAGAATGTTAGCTCTATGAAGTGATACAAGCTCTGATACCAACTGAAAGACAATAATGTAGGAATAACTACATGATCAATACTCTAGAAGGGGAGTTGAATAGAGTATGGCATCTTTTGCAACTTTTGCTAAAAGAGTGGTTTCAAATATGTTTATAAAAAGCAGTATGTATTTTAAGACCGTGATATGAGTTTCATGTCCTTTTAATTAAAGTAGAAAGTACAAAGAGAGCTGATAATTTTTAAGGACTTGAAATGGTTTTCGAGCCCTTAAACAAAAACCTGTTTTGTGTAGTAAACAAGCTAAGTAAAGAACAGCAAAGTAAATTCAAGAGACACAGTGATTTACAGAGTTTAATCCACTCGGAATTACGTCTGTACCTCAGGTACTTAATCCCTGAAGGATTTTAAACTCAATAAGTTATTAATCAAAAGCTAATTCCTAGACCTCAAGCACAGAGAGATGCCTTACTCTGTTACAGCTTGTGGTTCTCACTAACCTATCTAGTACCTTCTCTAGCTAACTAATTAACGAAGAATTATCTATTGTTCATTTTGAAAAATCCACAAGAATAAGAACTAGAAGTAATATCTTAATGATATACAAATCATGATGAGAAAAGAAGAACACTGAGAACTAAGTCTTCAATGGAGAATGCAGTGTTCTTCAGATGATTGGATTGAGTGATGTAGATCTGCTTCTTGGTTGCTTGTCAATCCTCTATAGTGTTTCAATGTCTTTGTGTATTTCAGTTTCGAAATTCCTCTGCAATTCCCTCTTTGAAGAAGCCTGTTTGAATTGAAGGTCTTCGCGATCTTCTTAACAGACTTTCCTAAAAAGTAGCTTCAAATCTTGACTCTTCTAACAGCTCTTCCAACGGCTAGTTGCTCAGTATCTTCAAAGATACTGTCTTAGATCTTGTTAATCAAGGTGTTTGGAAGGTCCAAGTAAGATTAAGCCAGCACAGAATCAGATCAACAGCTCAGTTTCCTTTTCTGCAACATTTAGTTTAGGAACCATGTCCTGCAAAATAGGTAACTAAATATCCCTACAAAAACGTACTCAAACAGTAGATTAATCACAGTTTAGAGTAGTAGAATTATTTGTCTTTCATCCTAAAATAACAAATGATCAATTATAGGAGATCAAGAGTTAGAATCGAATCAAAAGCCCCCCCCCCCCAAGTTCATGTTGTATTCTAAAGTGCTTGTTTCAAACCCTTGAAAGTAGTTTCAAGTCCTTGAAACATGCAAGCTGTTTCAAGCCTTTGAAACAGACTGAACTTACAATAACCCTCCATATTCATTCGGAAAACATCATTACATTTTCTAGTGGGCAAAGATCCATATTTCACTTCCTTTTGAGCTTCCTTGGGTAAGTCACCAAAAATCAGTTATTTAGGTTGGAACAATTCCAATTTCATCCTATGAAACACTTGGTTCAATTGGGAAAATAACTCCTTATTTATCTATCTCATAGATAATCTCAATTGTTTGCCTCGAAGCTCTATATCCTATTGAAGTAGACTAGTTGTGTTCAACCTCTTACTTCAACAAGCGCACATTACTAGCTTGTGTTGTCGCGCAACATCATGATGAATCATGTCTTCTTGCTTTGGCAAGCCCGAACTTGATAAATCATGATCATTTTGAGTTTTTAAGTAACAAGAAGGCAAAAACGCAATATTTAAATTTGAGGTATTTTCCCCATTTTTAATTGTTTTGTTGATCCACATCAACTGATCTACTTATTTGGGTTGGGCAATCCCGAAATAAAGATCCGGGTTATTTTTATCTAGTTACCAATTTACATGCATCATCCATACACCAACAATAAATAACAAGAAAATAATTTAAACAACCATAAACAATAATAAACATGATGTGATATGGCCTCCTATAATAAGATATTCCCAAGCCAATTAGAATATCTATAAGTCCAAAAATAGCAAGCTCATCCCCATGTGCCTCCATCTTTAAGTCCATGCTCCTTTAGCTTGTGGAATACCGTCATCTTGTGGTTTCTTCAATTCTTTAGACTTCTTCTCTAAGTCTTGGCTATCATCTACTCTATCTAATACTAGCTAGAATCTATACTAAATAGAGAGACCTCACAAGTTCAGGAGAAGACCTGCTCGCAGGTCGTAAAACCAAATTAATTAATTATAACAATAAAACCAAACCACAAAAATAAACATTCACAACATCCACATCTAAGGCCATATCCAATCACCATGAAAAGTCACATAATACAGTTAAAATCCAATGTTAACATGCTTGGTAAATTTTTAATTGATTTTGGATGTACTAGGTTCGAAACGGTCCAAGAGGGACCACCCAACACCTTGGCCGAACCCTTAATGGACCGCAATAAGGGCTTGGGCCGGTCGGCTCATAACTCTCTATTAGGTATTATTATGATACTTTCTTAGTACATGAATTAGGCTTATTTCACATTATTTTATGATATATGTGTACAACTATGTGAAACTAATGATTTATAAGCCTAAGATTGAAAAAGGTAGTTTCTAGCTTATTCACGCATGTTTTCTCTCATATTTGCGAAGATAATTTCACTATTTGTTTGGTATTGTTTAAATCACGTAAAATAGGCGCAAGGAATGGAGGTAGATTTAGAGGAGAAAAGAAGATGCAAAATGAAGCAAAGTTGGAAAGTAACTCAGGACCAGCCTTCACTATTTTCAATGATAAGGAATATCTAAAATGAAGTTTGGAGCAAGTCCTCTTCCATTGGAAATTAGATATCCATGGATTTCCAACGATATATGGTAGGCCCAAATACGAGTCCGGATGAGAGAGGAATGACCCGCCCAAGATCAGCTTACAATTCTGTCTGAGAATTACAAACTGGAGGGGCTGAAGTGAAATTTCGGCCAAATCACATTAAAATTCATCCCCAACTGGTAAAAATCGTGAGAGAATACTTAGACACAGTCCATAAATGCACGGAACACCACTCGAGAGCAGCTTGGAGCTTGGAGATCGCTCGGGATTATCGCCAAACCGGATATTTTACCGTATGATCACGTGTCTCATTCTCTTTCATTATCTATGGAGAAACTCTTGTATCTTTCATCTACTATGTGCAGCTAGATACTTTTCCAGACCCGATGGATAGCCTAGGGTTATGATTAGTCATCTTTTCGCTTTTATTGTGATTGATTCATGGTTTGAATTCATGATTATGAAGATTCTTCAATTCTTTTGGTGTATTATTTAACTAGTGTTATTGACACACCCTTGGGATGAGATTAATGAACATTAGAGGATGTTTTTGATTCGTAATCTTGATTCCTTCCTAAGGATTTAATCTAGTATTGTTAGTTTTCATGTTTGATACTTAATCCTTAGCAATAATGGAGTAGCTACCCGAATTTGCAAGTTCTTAGGGGGAGTGCTTGACGGAGACTTGGCCTAGGGTTATATAGAACTTGAACACAATGTTTGGCCATTTGGTAGACGACATTGGACCGACAAGACCTATAGTAGACCGTGACTTAGGACTACGTGAGATCTAAAGAAGATCATAGTGACTAGTTCTTGGCATAACTGAGTTAGGATTAGCGTGTTTCAATGTGATATCCGGAATCGTCTAACAACCCTTAGGTGATCCAAAGATTGCCTTGGTTCTCCTTAATTAATTAAGAACTTATTCTCAATTCCATTTTACCTTTTTGCGTGACTACTACAGCCACTTGTTTGGGGGGGGGGGTGGAAACCTCACAATTCTCACCTCTTTTTACCGATTACTTAGTAAACGTAACTAATTTGATAATTTAGCTTGTTATGAGCTTGTACTCGTGGGATTCGACAACCCGAGTATTAAAAATACTCACTATTTATTACTTCACCGTGCGCTTGCGTATACACGTAAGAATACGGGTCAAGTTTTTGGCCGCGTTGTCGGGGACAGCGGTTAACAAGTTTTAGTTAGAAATTAGTGTAGTTTTTTTTTCTTCTTTTTTGTTTATTATTTTTTGCCTCACGGGTTTGCCAGTGCTGTTTTCTCAAGAAGCGATGGCAGAAGGACAAGAGCCTAGTAGCAATACCCGGAAACAGCTGGAAGCTTTGTTAGCTAAGGTTGAAGAGCAAGTACGGGTATCAACATCCTCAATTCCATATAACAGATGTGGGAAGGCAATAATCAAGGGATTTGAGGTGAACTTGAAAGGAACTGAGCCGGAAATTGTGGTGCCACAAATTTAGGAAGACAATTTTTGACTAAATTTGAAGGAAATTTAATTTGTGAAGGAACGATTCCAATTCGGGCGCAAAGAGGATAAGACCCTCATGAATTTATTGGGGGATTTTAGCATTACTGTAATTATGCCCGCCCTAAGGGGGTCACTGCGGAAGCACTTAAACTGATGATGTTCCCTTTTTTCCTCACTGGAGCTGCTGAGGATTGGATGGACTCTTTGCCATCCCACTTAATCAAAATGTGGGAAGAATGTGTCTCACAATTCATGGTCAATTTTTTTCGATTCTCCCGGTTGATTCAGCTGCAGAACGAGATTTTGAATTTCAGACAAAGGTAGAGTGAATCATTGGTCCAAGCATGGGAGCTCCTCAACCTCTTGCTACATAAATTCCCCAACCATTGAATTGACAAGGGTCACATCATCCAGGTATTCTGTGATGCACTTGAGAAGTATGATAAAGACAAGCTCGATATTGAAGCTGGGGGAAATTTCTTGTTCAACTGTGATTTGGAGGGCGCATAAAAGCTTGTTAGATGTGTGGTTAAACAAGAGAAGAGCATGGTAAATTCTTACCGCCAGTGAGTTCCGATGAAGCATAACTCAATGGCCTACAACACAGTTCAGGTGAATGCTGTGGAGGTAAAGCCTGAAGCAGATGTTTAAGAGTTGTATCAGTAGCAACAGGCAAAACCTTCAGATATTGATACATCTCAGGACATGATGACCATGAAAACTCAATTCACCACTGTTGTAGCTTCATTCCAGGAGGCTAAAGCTGAAATTGTGTCTTTGAAGGAACAACTTGACCAAAAAGCACTGGAACTCAGTATTGATACATCTCAGGAACATGCTCAACCCATCACTACTCGCAGTGGGATTGCACTGACTTACCCTCCATACCCGATCCATGCCAGAGCAGAAGAAGAAGAGGCAAAGGAGCATGAAGTCTTCGATTATGAGAAGACTCCTGTCATAGTCCCCCAATCAAAGGGCATGACTCCGCCAGCTGAGGAGGTGACTAATGAGGTAACTCCACCCATTTCTTCTTCCAAGAATCTCCCTTTTCCATTGCGTAGCAGGAAGAAGAAATACGACTCTGAGGATTATAGGCAATTCAAGTCTATCTTCTCCAAGCTACATATCAACATACCACTGATTGAGGCAGTCAAGATGTGCCTAAGTATGCCAAGTTCATGAAAGATGCAGTGTTGGATAAGAAAGTTGTTGATTACTTTCAGACTGTGGACTTGACTCAGCAGGTTAGCTCATGTGCCTTGCATGGGTTACCTCGGAAACAGAACAATCCAGGCAGCTTCGTGATTGAAGCTACTCTAGGTAGAGCCTACACCAGACAGGCTCTATGTGATTTGGGGGAGAGCATCAACTTGATGCCTTTGTCGGTATTTCAGAAGTTAGGTGTGGGGGCGCGACCTACCTAGATTAATCACCAATTTGCAGAAAAGTCATCAAAAAGATCCTATGGGGTGGTGGAGGATCTTTAGGTGAAGGTTGGGAATTCAATAATTCCAGCCGATTTTGTGATTTTTGAGATGTCGCCAGGAGACTTTCCGATTATTCTGGGTAGGCCCTTCTTGACTACTGGTCGGACATTGATAGATTTTGATAATGGGGAGATGATCACGAGGATCAACAATATACGTGAGACCTTCAGGGTTTTCAATGTTACTCCCCAACAGTCTCAGGGGCAGTCAACAGTTCCAAATGTCGTGCATGTAGTGCATCAACATCCAGATGTGACAAAGGAGGATCCACCTGATCCTAAAGTAAAGCACAAGGTTGTTTGGAAGATCCTGCAGAGACCACAAGAGAATAGGGCACTCTGTGCCAAGCCACCATTCTAGGTGAAAGAGGCAACTGGGTCGGGCCGTGGACCTTAAATTACAAGCGATGATTGGGAGGCAACCCCGTGTAGTTAGTTAGTTGTTTCTTTTTTCGTATTTTGTTTGATAACCATACTTGTATTTTGAGGGGTGAGAGGTAGTGGTTTAATATTTTCGATGAGTGTTCACGAAACAGGTACAAAAGACCACTCCGGATTCGCCGTCTTGAAGCACGTGCATGTAGTTGCACGCAAAATGAGGAACAACTAGCAAGATTGGGGAAACGTGCATTTCAAAGAAGTTACTCGAGGTCTAGGGGTAATTTATTAGTTTTGAATATCATGGCAGCAAGTTGTTGTATCGTGGTTGCACTCATCGGAATCTGGAGCGGAAGTTGCTGTCCACGAGCTAAAGTGGCGGAAGTCGTGTGCACAAGAGAAAGAATGAGAAGACATGGGAAGTTCCCCGGATTTCGGGAGTTTTCCAATCAGAATGGATTCCTAGCAGTTAATGGAGTTCATTGGTGCAAGAATCGAGAAAAACGGAGGTAAAACTAAGAAATTGGAGCGAAAAGAGCACGAGCAGCAGCCAGGCCATTTCGTGCTAAATAGGGCAACACTTAGAAAAAATTTCGTCCCCTATTTCGTGCGAAATGAAAATACCCATCTGTTTTGGATTTTCAAAACCATTTCGCGAAATGCATTTCGCACGAAATGCCCCATTTCGTGCGAAATGGGTCGGACTTCTCACTTAATGGGGGCATTTTGGTAAATTTGGGATGGGTATATAAAGAAAAAATCGGCCAAGGAAGCCTCCATAGCCCCCATTCGGATCATAGTCAACCATCTTCATCTTCTTTCTCTCAAAATCTCAAGAACACAAACCCATCAAAAACCCAAAACTCGTCCAAATAAAAAAAAAATCTTGTTGGGTTTTTCTCCTTGCAAGCTCGTCCACAAGATTAATAGTTGGAGTTTTGAGAGTTAGAGCTTAGTTTGAGTGTGGGGGGGAAGTGAAGAGGAAGAGCTTCAAGAACAAAAAAAAATTGATTCGTTAATTTGGAGTTGGATTCGGCCAAAGCTCATGAAGAGACTTTCGACGGGGACACCGAGGAGCACGAAGTGGTATTCTCCACTCAACTCTCTCAAGTTTTCGAAAAATTTGGTCGACCGAATCCGTCCTTTATTGAATATTTTTTGCAAAACAGGTCCCGTAAGAACGGTACTCCGGGACCATAGGTACTATACTCTCTTTCTCGCTTTAAACTTCTTGTTTACGCACTTCTAGGGCTTAAATTTCTCGAGAATTTTACTTGCTCTTTACTTGTACCCTAGGTTACTTGGTGTAGTCACTCTAGACGAAATGAGTCATTTCGCGCAAAATGCATTGCAAAACTTGAATTTTTTCTCTTTAATACTTGCAGTGGGGGATCATATCCTATGGGATACGCTCTAAATTCATTGAGGACAATGTTTATCTCAAGTCTGGGGGATTTATGTCTACCTTTGCTAGCCATGTCTAATTTTTCATAGCCTTGCTACATGTAGTATTTGCCGTTAAGTGTGTAGTTGTGTGGTTAGTGTCGTGTTTAGTATATTGTCGTATTGTGGTGGGATTTGTTTAAATTTTTGCATTGTTGTGCACTTTTAATTATTGAGTCCCCCTACCCAAGTTCTGTGTTAATCGAGTTGGCCAAATGCATATAGAGTTAGGAAAACAAAAATTGAGAAAAATTGTGACGACTTGTCACACATTTAATAATAATATTATCGATTTACGATAAAAGCACGCAAAAATATCAACCAGCCCGACACTTTCAGACGTCCAAATTACACCAGCTCGTAAAAAACGACAGTTTTTTATAAAATATAGCGTGAAAGTGTGTAATGTAGACTAAATACAGGACCTAAATACTCTAGAGGGGGGTGAATAGAGTATGGAAACTTTTTGCAAAACTCAAAACTGAACAGATTAGCTTTGAGTGAAACTCAAATCTCAAGGCCTTGAGATTTTAGAAAACTGTCTGAAACTTTCAAAGGCAAAATAGAATGCTTCAAGGCCTTGAACAATTATCAGTTCTAAACAGCTTATGAACCCTAGTTTGGTTTGAGTTGTATGCAGCAGATAATAATCAAACTGTAAAGTAAAGAACACAAAGCAATTTACAGAGTTCAGTCCCAATGGCCCTAATCTCTGCCCGAGGGATCTAATCCCACCAGGATTGGGCAAACACTTCTTACTACTCACACAGAAAAAGCCCTAGATCTTCAAGCCTAAGTGATTTCCCTTACACCTATACAGCTTGTGGTTCCAAACATATCTAGTTCCAGCTACTAACTGTTGAGCTAACAAGAACCTCTTGTTGTTCACTTGAACAACCAACCACTAGGTTAAGTGAGGTTTAAGATAATTAAAAGATACACAGATTACAGTACAAGTGAAGAACACAGTAGAAGAGATAAGCTGTTGAAGCCTGGATGTGTTCTTCAGAAAAACTGGATTGATTTGATCCTATGGAATCTGAATTGAAGCTTGAATCCTTGTGTGTTTGAATGAATGATCTCCCACGAATTCGTCACACCTTTCTAAGTATTCTGCAAGCCTTTGTCTTTTTAAAATTCAAACTAGTCTCTTTTATCCACAGCTACAACTGATTGAGAGATTTTAGGATCTCAGTTCCTACAAATCCTCATTTTGTTTTCAACTAGAATTCAAACAGCTCTAAGTGGATATCCTTTGGAGTTTGTTGAGATAGCTCTTGCAAGTTTAACAAACCTGCAACAACATTAAAACACAACAACAACAAAATCCAGAAAGATAACAGTGCAATGACTGTTTGGTTTTCCTTTTTCAGATAAATCTGGTTAAAAGATTAGAATAGTAATCTGTTTAACTTCTAATACATATAAAACATGAAAAAGAAGTTTAATACTCTTAGGAGTCAATGAATAATCACAATAATAAGAATCACAACCTGCAAGAAAGAATCAACTTATTTCTATAAAAACTGTCAGCAGCTCAAGGCACATCTCAAGGCTTTGGAGCTCTGAACCTGCTTCACAGATGTGTACGAGAGAATCCTTCGAGGAGGATTCAATATACACCAAGAGCAGGGGATAGAATACGGATAGAGTTGGGTGTGTGTAGGGAGAGAGTAAGACAATAGTACTGAGAGAGAGAGAGAAAGGATTTTGACAGAGCTTCCGCGTAGTTCAGGTGATTCGTCCTCTGTAAGGAAGGGTTAACGATCCTATATAGAATGGAGAATGTGACCGTTGTAGTGGGTCAATGAACCCATTCATGGCGGCTTAATTACCTTAACCACAACGGCACGTTCGTCCGTATATATAGGGACCGTTACGCAGTTCGTCCGCGTATACCGGAACCGTTATGAGGTTGACCGGGTTTATGGAGCTCGTGCCATAAATCTCTAAAAGCAGTTACTAAAGGTCACGCACGGGCTTGGTTGTTGCTCGCACGCGACAGGACTCACTCTAGCCTCCAAACCACTAAGTCTCTAGAAGTCCCGTGTGGTGGTATGCGAGGGCCCTGTCTCGCAGCCCCCACGTGGATCAGCGCGGGTGGTGATCCTGTGTGCGTGGAGCACAACTAGGTGTGCTGAATGATTGCCTCGTGGCAGAGATCTGCCTGTCTAGAAAGCACTATCTACATTAGCGCCTTTCTGCGTGTGAAGACACCTAGCCAGATAGGCTTCAATGCGCAGGAACCAATGCACGCGTCGCTGCCACGCACTAATTCATATACACGCAAAATCAGCCCCCGTGCGTGCCATTATGACCTAGAATCCCTAAAGTCGTGTCGTCTGTTCTTTTAGGGTTTTAGGCGTGACGTCAGCTCGTTCTGTGATTGCGCGATACGACGGTGACGATTGCGATTCGACTACTGAAAGGACGCGACTCCTCATTGTTTTGAATAAATACTCTATGCTTTCCATTGTTGCAAAGCATCACTTCTCTCTCTAAATTGAATGTTACCTGGAAGCCTTCAAGAGCAGATTCAAGTAATCAACCATCAGTTCTTCCTTGTCAATCGTCTCCTTCAACTTGCTTCACCAAAACAAGGTTGGCTTTGCTCAATTCCATTAATGTATTCAAATATCCTTTAAACTATCTTGGATCTGTAAACCCAGAGCTATTTGGAATATACCGTTTATTGAGAACTGCAAAAGAAGCTCTTTCTTAAACCCCAATCAGATTGAATCACCAGATTGAGATGATTTCGAATGTAGAGCTTTTGAAATTCTGAGATTCTAAACCCAGAACTGACCCTGAACTGTTCATCTTCTCTTGACAAACCATAATTGCTTACTGAATCTGAACTGAAATTTAAACTGAAAGTGGGTATATTTCTCCCCCCTTTTTTCTTGCTTTTCTGCAGGAATGGCCAAGACAAAAGGATCTAAACACGTTAAAGAGCCTGAAGAAATATCTGATCTTCCAAAGACCTTGTGGAGAAAAGCCCCCTATTTGGGTGGAAAGGATTTCTATCATGCTAGGGTTAAGGTGAAGAATCTACCAACTCCTGCCCCCTCCGGAGAATTGCGAACACTGACCCCGCCTACCAATGCAGCCATGCTAGAGTTATACGACTCCAAGGATGTGGTTAGGCTAGGGATTGAACATGGGTTCTTCCCTCATACTGCGATTTCTACTCAGGCCTTTGTTCAAAAGTTGGACTTGATGGATGAGTGGATTGACCATGTATTGACCCACCATGCCATCGCATTAGACAATGCTGGGATTTATTTCGCAGTTCGTGCTATGAAGGGTGCTGCCGTGAAGTTGGATTCGTCCATGCTTCTAAACCTTCTTTCTCGCTATTCACCTGCGACTCACACCTTCCATTTTGTTGAGTTCGAGGCTTCTCCTACTTTGGAAGATGTGCACATCTGTATGACCTTTCTCCTATTGGAGAAGTGGATCCCCTGAGCCCTTTGAAGAATGCTCCAGAGCTTGCTCTATATGCGCAGATGGAAGAATGCCTACACGAGGTGAAGAAAATCTTCACTCGTTGGACATATGCGAAAGTTCTTACCGAATGGCAGCTTGTTGAGACTTCTGCGAAGAACAGCTGGGACAAATGGGTGCAATACTTCTTTCGAGACTATGCGAATGGTAGTATTACCAAGGAACTTCTGGACAATAATCCAAATGCGAAGAATTATGTAGAGGGAAAAGGATATCATCTAACCTTGTGTGGCTTCCTCTGTGCCTGGTTGTCAAGGTACTTGATTGATGGTCACCCTCATGATGGGGTTTTTTTATCATGTCCTCCCCCTTGCTGTTAAGTTGGCCCTCGGACAGAGAGTCGCACTTGGGCCTCTGGTCTTGGGCACCTTATATCATCGGTTCGACCAGCTAGTAGTGGCGATCAAGGATTCTCGCGGTCGTCTTGATGTGTTGACTTATGTCAACATCGCATTCCTTATCATGTGGGTTTTTGAGCGTTGCCCTTATTATGATCCTATTCCTTCTAGGCCCAACAAGTGCTGCGTCCCGGGCGCGGATTCTGAACTTTCCAGTGGGAGAGCTGCTCGATGGTTTAAAACCAATCTTCCCAAGTGCACCTGGAGTCTGATATGCGATGACCGGAGCAAGTTTACAGCTAGGCCTTATGCCACGCATATTGAAAATGTGCGATGGTTCCCGAAGCTATATCCCGCCAAATCTCTTGCTTATTCAGAAGAACTCCTTCTCGAAGGTCACGAGCGCTATCGCGAATTCTTCTGCTGGTGTCTAAGGGGTTCCCTTCCTGCTCTTGCTGAGTATGTTCCTGAACTTACTTCTAGGTATGAAAGGATCACAGTCGACGTTGATCGAACTCGGGTTTCTCCCCAGTTTGGTTTTGATGCAGTGGCGCCTTCCACTTGGCCTAAGTCGATCGCAAGAAGCTGCTACAAGCGACTGCTGTCTGGCGGGTGCCAGACAATCTTTCGGAGCAACTTGCCCTTCGTTCAAACTTCAGGTAGCTGTGAAGGTCGCCTCTCCAGAAATTGGATTTCTTACTGGGCTACTCAGCAAGCCAGATTTCAAACGCACTAGACTCCTCAGCCCAGCAAAGTTCCTGCGATCAAAAGGAATGCCTTTCCATTCCGTCCTAATTTCAGCTTGGATGATTCCCAGTATGGCTTTTACTCCTTGCTAGATCTTGACAATATCTTTTGCCCATCCACCATTCTTGAGGAGAAGATGACCGCTGTTAGGGAGGGAGCTTCGCATGTTATCAAGTACAACGAAGATTTTGCCAAGGTAAACAATTCCCTTTATGCGTGCTAAACTTCTTTTTCTTGGTGCATTGAAACTTACACCCCATTTTCTGTTTTAGTGCTATCTGAGGAGGTTCGCATCTGGAGAGCGCTCCAAATCGCTGATTAACTCTATTGTTGCCGCGAAAAGGCAGAGCAAGGAAATTGCTGTGACAAAGGGACTGGCTCCTCAGGTAGAGACGCGGATACGCGAGGAAATGGATGCATTTTCTAGCTTGCTGATAGACAATACTCCAGCTCCGTCTCCTCCTAGGAATGCTCCGTCTCCTCCAGCAGATGTTGCCCAGAGGGCCAAAAGACAAAAGCAGAAGGGCATTACAATCTCCTCTCCTCCAAGGAGTGCTCCAACTTCGTCTCCTGCGAATTCTCTTGCCTCTAAAGACAAAGGCAAAGGTCGCATGCCAAGCAAAGTGCGAAAAGAGCTTGGAGTTGAGACTTTAGTTCCTTTTGGTCAGGAAGAGGAGGAAGAGGAAGATGAGGAAAGAGAGGTAAGAGAAAGAGATGATGAAGAAGAAAGAGGTGAAAGCGAAAGAGAAGAAGAAAGAGGTGAGATACGAGAAGAGGACTCGGAAGGTATCTCAAACAAACTTGTCTTATTCATTCTTTAGCTCTTGCAATAGTTGCTGAACAGTTTGTTCTTTCGCAGGTGATGACACAAAAACCATCAGCGGCCTCCTGGCCAAGGAAAAGAAAAAGACCAACGGTTCTCGCTCTGGCATCTCCAGCGAGACTATAGACGAAGATATCCTTGCTGAGTCTGAGAGAATGGCTGCTGAAGCCAACGAGAGAAGGAGGAAGCTCGAGGAAGATGAGATCGAGCTCATAAAAAGGAGAAGTTTGGAAGAACAGCATGTTGATAACGCTGATGCGACTGCTTTGGAACAAGCTCAAGAGGACTTTGAGGAAATCGCATGCGGCAAAGAAGGTGAGATTTTTAACCTTGCTGTGACTTACCAAGAGGTAATTATTGGTGCGTTAAAGCATGACCTTTCAAAAAGTGACATTCGCCGCTGGTTAGTAAGCAAATGTGGCGAACCCTCAGGTAACTATCCAAACAATGTTTGCGAACCCAGCTTGGTGATTCACTCCTTATTGTAACGATTTTCTTCGCACCCCAGGTCACGCTCACCTTAAAGATGTGCTTAATGAGGATACTCTATTAGGATACGGTGTCACATCTTTAACATATTATGAATGTGCTGCGATCCCACCTAAGTGTGGAGGTGCTCGCTTTTGATCTATCAAAATAACAAAACACTGTATAATGCAAGTTACCTTAATATTTTCCTGACTTATATCGCAGGCGATGCTGATGACGATATGCCAGAACAAAGGGGTCAGCTCCCTACATCTTATGCTCCAGAGCAAAGCTCTCACGTTGAGAAGCCTATCGTAGCTACTGAGTATGCAGGAGAGCCTCTGGAGGATATCATCGAGGTATCTGATGATGTCAAAGCTTACACCATGCTAAGAGAAGAAGATGCTGATGCAGGAGTTGAGGAAATGGAAGCAGAGGGTGCTGGAGCTGAGTTTCATGAGAATGAACAGGTCATGGAAGATATAGCATCACATGCAAATGTTGATGTTCAAATGAATGCTCCTGAGCCACAAGAGCCTCTCGCAGCCGAAGAAGTTCCTAGTCGAGCAGCAGCTACTACTGTTGCCGTTCCTTTAACACAGGTAGAGCTTTTAGAGGTTCCTCCAGCATGGAGTTTTTGGAGTTCACAAGTTGGAGCTGTCGTTGCACCTGTTGGGACTTATACTCTCCCTGCCAACTATGATGAGCTTGAACTCGCGGCTGACAGACGAGCAATGCAGCAAGGGCATGCTTCGGCTTTTCCAGCAATGCGCATTCCCTCTTTGCGTGAGATCCTTGAAGGGATTGGTATGTTACCATTTTCCGCATTCTACACCTTTGTTTAAAATCTTTCATGCTCTATACTTGAATCAACTTTGTCAGGAATGAAGCAAGCTGATGTGGACTGGCTGATTCAGATGCGCCTCTCATACCCCTGGTCATTCGTGAAATCTCTAGAGATAGAACCTTATGACATGAGACTTTTCTTGACCGAACCCATCTGGAGTCTGGAGCAGCTGTCTGTCGCCACCCCTGCAACCATTTCTCCTAATAGTGCACGGCTGCTTTATAGCACATGCAAGGGGCTTCAAGCTAAAGTTCAAGGCAAGCTAGGCTTCGGGTATCTTCTCAACAGGATCACCCAAATTCTCACATATCTGAGTTTGAAGCGCGGCTACCATAACCTCGCATCTGAAAGGCGGAAGGTAGAGGAACAAAGGCAGAAGGCTAAAGAGGCTGTCAACCTCTTTCATGCGATGAATGCCAAGTACAAACAGCTGAAACGAGAAGTGAACCAAGCAAGAGAGGCATCGCTCTCGTTCTCTCTAGCAGATCCTTTGATCAAGGATTTGTTTTAGAAAGAAAAAAGACTTGTTTTAGAAAAAACAAAATATCATTGTAATGCTAGTGCTTCTCCCCCTTTTTTTATTTTAAACTCTATGTCCCATTTTGCCCTTTTGAGGATTTGCACTCATATCTTGATGCGTATCAATTATGACGTCACATGGTGACGTATCTGCCTTGATTTTCACGCTAATGATTTATTAGATAAGCACGCTTTCCTTGGGAAGCCCATCCTTATTATGACCTTCCGTCATTAATTAGGGCGTGCCACCGAATCGTCATAGCCTTTAGTAGGGTAATTGAATTTTACCTCTTTTGAGACATAAGTAATTGATTCTTACCCGTTTTCCAAGCTTTGCTGACTCAGCCAGGGAACTAAAGTGTCCCCATAGAGTCCATATAAACCCTGCCTCTTTCTGCTTGGGTTCTTCATCCCAATATGTGGCTTGCCATGAGTCCTTACTACTGCTGGCATCACTGCTTGTCCTTTGTTGATTCATGGAAATTTCAAGTTGTGAAACCTGAGTTTGTGCCTTGTGCCATAGAAATAGCTCCCAAGATCTTCTTTATAAAGCTCACCGATCTACATGATCACTTTAAAGAGGATTTACATAATACCTCATGCTTCTGCGAAGATTCTTCTTCGTCTATTATGTTTGCAGGTCATATCTCCGGCTGCCTTCCGGGGAGGCGCAGTTCCATATTGACCTTTTAATCGAATCGTAATGAATGGAGTGTTTCTCCTCTAGCTTTCCTGGAGGAGAACTATTTGCCTCCATGTTTTTGAAAAAGGTGTGACGAGCCATGGCGCTTGTCCCTCTGCACAATAAGCTTCCTGCCCCATGAGCTATTCTCCACTTGTTCTTCACGTCCGCATGCGCTGGGACATGAGGTTCATCTGGCATATCTCTTGAGCAGAAGACCAATCAAGAGCCCTGTTCAGATCTAGGACCTCGACGATAGCGTCGCATAGCTTTTGTTAGCATTTGTAGGCCGTTCGTTTTATAGTAAACATTTTCTTAGTATGAGCTTTTGCTTGTAAGCTGCTATCTAGACAGATAAATTGTAAGTCATTTTGACTGTTAATGAAATGCTTTTTGATATTTTTTGTTCTTGTTTGATTGAACAAATTGTAATGTCGCATGCGTGTTTGCTATACGACGAAACAAGTTATGCTTTCTCTAGCGTTTTGCATTCGGATATTGCCTGAATAATTCTTTACCTCAAGCTGATTAGTTTTGCAAAGCACGGGGCGTTGTTGCTATAGCTTGCTATCTAAGCAGATAGGCTTACAGATCAGTTAAGATCATGATTAAATATTGTTGCTATCTGAGCAAATAGTCTTTGCTTGCACAAAGGCTTTGTTATTATTTCTGCTACCTAGGCAGATAGGCTTGTAGATCAATCAAGATCACGCTTAAACATTGCTGCTATCTCGGCAGATAGGCTTTGTTCGCACAGGGGCGTTGTTACTTTCCCAGCTATCTAGGCAGATAGGCTTTTGGATCACTTAAGATCGTATTTAAACATTGCTTCTATCTCGGCAGATAGGCTTTAGATCGCATGGGATCGTATATTATGGCTTCTATCTAGGCAAATGGCTTTTGTTGTAAATAAACAAAGAAGTAAATAAAATGATAAGAGACGACTAACGTAATAAAATTCCTCTCATATGGGAGAATTCTTTTATTAAAACCACCCTCATATGGGATAGGCAAGATTACAAGTTCCTCATATGGGAGGATTCTTTTATTAAAAGCACCTTCATATGGGAGAAGCAAGATTACAAGTTCATCATATGGGAGGATTCTTTTATTAAAGGCACCCTCATATGGGAGAGGCAAGATTACAAGTTCCTTATATGGGAAGAAACAACACATGAATTCATCGGAGTACTAGACATACAATCCAATAGACATTTGAATCCAATGTATGTAAAGAGAGAGGTTAAGGATAATACTTTTTGATCCAGCACATATTGATCGGACTTGGGGTTGTGGGCAGTCCCATGGAGCCTTTGTATTGTGCAGTAACCACTGTCAAAAACTTCATTAACCTCGAACGTTCCTTCCCAATTAGCTGCGAACTTTGGATGAGCTGCTTCCCGCATACAATGATCTGAAGCTCGCAAGACCAAGTCCCCGACCGCAAAATCTCGATGTTGGACTGTTTGGTTGTATGCGCGAGCGATCCTCTCCTTATACCTCTTGTTGGCCCGCTTAGCTTGCTCACACTTTTCCTCCAATAGAATCAAGTCATGATCACATTGATTGTCATATAATGCATGAAAGGCCAATCTCGCAGAGTTGACTTTTACTTCCGCCGGTACGACGGCTTCAGCTCCATAACATAGAAGAAACGGGGAGACTCCTGTGGGAGTCCTTGGCGATGTTCGATATGCCCACAATGCTATGTTCAAAGAATTGGCCCACTTTTTGTGATCATCTGCGACCATCTTGCTCAGAATTCTTAACAGTGTCTTGTTGGTTGCTTCTACTTGACCATTCCCTTTTGGTTAATAAGGAGTGGAACAGACCTGCCTTATGTTGTACTCCGCTAGCTTTGTGGCCACCTGACGATTTACAAAGGGGGTGCCATTATCCGAAAGAATTGTGTTGGGGATTCCAAACCTGTATATGATGTTTTATTGAACGAAATTGACCACTGCGAGCGCATTAGCTGTCTTGAGCGGTATTGCCTCCACCCACTTAGTAAACAACTCGGTCGCGGTCAGGATAAACTTGTTCCCATGTGAGGCCGGTCGAATGGGGCCAACAAAATCTAGAGCCCAAGTGTGGAACGGCCATGGCGTTCCCAACACGTGTAGATCTACGACAGGGGCATGTACGAGGTTGCCTTTAAATTGGCATTCCTGAAATCTCTTTACTTTGGTGCGGTAATCTGCCTCCATTGTGGGCCGAAAATAACCAACTGTGAGGAGCTGTCTGCATAGCTTTGCACCCCCCTGATTCTCTTCTTGGTGAGATAAATCAATTACCTCTTGCGCTTCTTGGCTATCTGGGCATCGGAGTAGATTACCCTCATGACCCCTCCGCCAGAGTATGTTTTCCTGTACCACATATCGAGCCGCCTTTCTTTTCATTTTCTCGGCTTCCTTTCTTTGCTCAGGCTAGATTCCTTCTGTGAGAAAATCAAAAAGTGGCTTTCTCCAGTCCGCGTCATCATCAACCAAAGCGATTGTTAAAGAGTCCTTGATCAATGCACAACTTTCACAATTTCCTTGAACTATTGCAGCACCCGTGTACATGTCCGACCAATGAATCCCGTATCTGGGCCTTTCGATAAATCGAAACCTCACCTTCCCCGCAAGTGTGCTGGTGAATCTTTTCCAATAATGCTTTTCCTTCCTGCTGCGTGATGCATCGCATGAGTACTCCTCCTGGGCCTTTGTAGTAGAGGGCGTTGTCATGTATGCAGTACCCTTTAGTGGATGCCTAGTTTTCTTTGCTCGTTCCCTCGGCGATTGCATGCAATATCGATTTTCTCCAGTCTTCGTTATCCATGGACTCATCCTCGCATGCATCCTCTATCAATGCCGGTGACGTTCGGACTTCGATTGAGATTCTCGTAGGGCATTTGTCTGCACTAACTTTAGATCCCAGAGTGGGTAAAGCATCAGCATGCCGATTATCAGCTCTAGGCGTGTGCTCATACCTGACATCGCAGAATTGTTGTACCAGCTTCGGCACCAAAGTCCGATAGGGTAACAGATTTACCTCTTTCAATCCGTACTAGCCTGAGGCTTGTTTGACGACTAACTTAGAATCTCCCATAACCGTCAGATTGCTTACTTCCAGTGCCCTGGCTGCACGGAGTCCTGCAATGAGAGCCTCATACTCCGCTTCATTGTTGGTTACCGGGAAATCAAGTTTCGCGGACATTTGGATGACCTCCCCATCTGGTTTAGTCAAAACAATTCCAATTCCTCCACCCTTCCTTGTTGACGATCCATCAAAATTAAGCGTCAAATATGGTAACTCGACTGCATAGATCTCAGGTCCTTCCAGTTCCTCCTCGATCATGGGCTCATAGCTGTTATATGGGAACTGTGCCAGAAGATCTACCACTGCTTGCGATTTAATTGCTCGTGGTCGAACACACGTGATGTCATACTGTGAAATAGTCATATACCACTTTGCCAACCTTCCACAGGGAGAGGTGTGAGTCAAGAGATACCATATGGGGTCGCTCTTTATAATCACCACAACTTTGTGCGAGGCGAAGTAGTGTTTTAACTTTTCTATCAAAAAGAACAAGGCAAGACAATGGCGTTCGATATTTGTGTACCTTGACTCAGCTGGTTGTACTATGCGAGAAATGTAATAAATCGACCTTTTTTGCCCTTCGTATTCCTGAGCCAAAAGCGCCCCTATAGATTTCTTCGTCGACGTCAGGTACAACAAAAGCGGCGACCCAAGCTGAGGTGCGATCATTACCCTTGGCGACGTCAGCAGGTCCTTCAAATTCCCAAATGCGGCCTCATGTTCCTCTGTCCAATTATATACATCATTCTTCTTGAGGAGATCGCTGAAGCAAAAGGTTATTTCTGCGATCGCCGGAATGAACCTCCGCAGGTAAGATAATTTCTCCAGAAACGTCTTAAGAGTGCTTTGATTACGGTGTTCCGTCATGCTAGTGATAGCCGATACTTTCGCGGGATCGGGCTCAATTCCTTGGCGATGTATAACGCATCCCAAAAATTTTCCCGAGGTCACTCTGAACGCACATTTCATGGGGTTCATCTTCAGCTGGATACTCCTGCATCTTTCGAATACTTTCCGCAGATCCCCCAAATGGTCCGCTTCCTCTTTAGACTTGACAACCAGATCGTCAACATAGAACTCTACTTCCTGGTGCATCATGTCGTGAAATAGAGCCATCATTTCTCGTTGATAAGTCGCGCCCGCATTCTTGAGCCCTAAAGGCATGACTGTGTAATTAAAGACTCCCACAGGCGTGATGAATGCGGTTTTCCGTGCATCTTCAGGGTCCATTTTGATCTTGTTGTATCCACTGAAACCATCCATGAAGCTGAACATCCGATGACCCGCAGTAGAATCGATGAGCAGATCAATTTTGGGCAACGGGAAATCGTCCTTGGGGCAGAAGCGATTGAGGTCTCTGAATTCTACGCATATGCGAAGTTGGCCATTCTTCTTTACCACAGGCACAATGTTAGCCAACCAGGTGGGATGATGGTTCGGCTCGATAAACCTGGCAGTCAACAGCTTGACGATTTCTTGCTTGATTTTCACATTTATCTCTGGTCTGAAGCTTCTCGTAGTTTGCTTTACCGGTTTAGATCCCGGGATAACATCTAACCTGTGCATGGTGATGCTCGTGTCCAAACCGGGCATTTCATCATATTCCCAGGCAAACACATCCTTGTATTCAGTCAGCAGTTCCAGCAATCTTGCTTCCTCATCGCTTGTGAGGTATGCGCTCAGAAAAAACGGGCCTCTTCTTTTCTTCGCCTGGGCTCAGGAACACTCATTTCAGTTCCTGGTTTTTGGGGTTCGGCTTATCCTCCATGCATTCAGGTGCTTCTTTCAGCTTATCCTCTAAAGCCTCTGATGCTGGCTTGACTACCTCCATGACACGCTCGATTTGACTGATTGGCCCAGGGATATCCCCATGCTCGAATGGGGGTACCCCCGCGCACCTTTATATGCGGTAGCATTTATTTCCGTTGGAGTAGAAGCTTTCTATCTATTTGCCCGCAAGATCATGTTTTACCACTCTTTTCAAAGTGTACACGTTCTTCCTTTGGTAGGCGACCTGCGGTGCCTCTTCGCGTGTGGAAAACTTTTCTTTGGCATCCTCCCTCGTCACCATTACTCCTGCTGGCGACTGATCCTTGATGTCTTCCCATCGAGGCAAAGGGGTCGGGTTAAATGGCCCTGGCGTTTGCTCGTCCACCATTTCAGTAAACCATACAGCTTAAGTGAGGTGCGCCTCATTTAGATTGAAGGGTTTTACCGAAGCCGGTATCTCCACTACTCTGTCGTTCCAGATGGCCTTCATCACCATGTGAGCTGTTGAAGGACCGCGTCGAAACGATGAATCCAAGCTCGCCCTATGATCATGTGATACGTATATTCGCATCAATGACGTAGAATTTGGTTGAACACTTGATTTTCCCTATCCGGATACCCAGACGAATCCATCCTATCGTCATACTAGAGTAACTCCCGAATCCCATCAGCGGGGATGGGCGTCTGACAATTTTCTTCTTTGGGATTCCTGCCAACTTTAAAGTGTTGAGCGAGACCACGTTGACGGCTGCTCCTCCATCAACAAATGCCCTCTTGAATTTGACATCATTAACCACCTCTGTTATGTATA
The DNA here is from genome assembly GCA_023055425.1 of Linanthus parryae. NCBI lineage: Eukaryota > Viridiplantae > Streptophyta > Magnoliopsida > Ericales > Polemoniaceae > Linanthus > Linanthus parryae. Next base: position 88,232,225 of record JALGPY010000001.1, read on the forward strand.
AGGGCTTCTGGTGGCTCGAGTCCGTCTTCTTGTCACTTGTGGAGAAAGTCATAACCTTTTCCGTAGAGCGAGACACCCTTACAACTTTTCCGTCAGAGACAACGATGTATTCCTCGAAGTCTTCTGCTACCCTTAGAATCGCCTTTGTCATTTCTTTCCGGCATTTCTCCGAAAAGTTCATTTCGTCAAAGAACTTGCTGAACCCGTGTACCCCTTCATCCTGCCAGCACGCTCATCCTCCGTGTCTATGATGTAGTCCTCATCATAGTGAATTTCAGCAATGATAGGCAGACCGTCTTCCGCAATCTCTTCTGGATCCATAATCGCAATCATGGCTACTTCTTTGCCTTTTGGCTCTTGCTCCGCATGAGCTGGTAGCGGATTGTTTCGCACGTCCTGCCTCTGGTGGGGTGCATAATTTTTCGGCTCACCATGTGCGTAAGTTTCTTGCAATCAGCCGTGGGGTGCATAATTTTCCCGTGGCATTCGCACCACTTCGGGTCCCTCATCATCTGTTTAGAGGGTATCCTTTCGAACGGAGGCAGGACTCCATCTTTACGCCACTGTTTTCATAATTCAATCACTTCCTCTATCGAGCATGGTAGTGGCGGCGATTCTGAGTTTGTAACCCTGGGCTGCTTGTGCGATAAAGCTGTATTAACCTCAGCTTCGCGCCCCCTCTTATAACTAAACATGCACGTTGCCACCATGAAATGTACATGCATCTCTACAAATCTACTCGATTCTTTTACAAATGAGTTCATATAAGTAATAAAAAATAACTCACAGCTAATTTTTCAGTAGCACATACATAAGGCTACATTTAAATTCAACACATTTAGCTAAACAAACTAATTTTAGCACAAGAACGAGCATCGAAATTACATGTTACATTATAAACTTTTTTTACTTTATTTGCGAACTCGGGGTCTCACAATCTACCCCACTTACAAAAATTCGCCCCAAATTTTCTTTTCAGCTTTAAAAATGTCACGTACCACCAAGTCTCATCACCTCCACCACCCAAGCAAGTACTAGACTGTGTACCCCTAGCTAGACAGTGCGGTGGCTCACAAGTGTGGTGGCTCACAAGTGCGTACCACTTGTACAACACCCGCCACAGACACCCACCAAAACACCCGCCTAGTCCAAGATACACTATTCGTACCTCCGGTTGGGTTCGGCTCTGATACCACTGTGACGACCCGTCACACATTTAATAATAATACTATCGATTTATGATAAAATCACGCGGAAATATTTACAAGTCCGACACTTTCAGACGTCCGAAACTCACCTTGCAGGACACATAGTCCTCTGAAACCACATTTTATCAATTATCTGAAAAACTGGTACGTGTCTGAAATTACTGAAAATTTACACCAGCTCGCGAAAAATGACTGTTTTTTTATAAAATATAGCGATCCGATTAAAAAGTTACAACATTCACTAAAAACAGCTAATAACAACAGTTTTAACTAAAAATACAATTTTTAGCTACAACACCGCGATCCAGTCACGCTCCAAGTCTACCTCTAAAACAGACAGGGTGAGCAAAACACATCAGCAAATACCGCCTAACCAGTGGCGTAGAAATCTAAAATCTACTTAACACACAATTAGTTATTACACATCAGCATGCGGCACCAAATAGACAAGTATCGTGATTTATCAATCACCAGACAGTCAATAAATAACTAAAAAGCTGTAAAAATCACACCAGCAGTATATACAGATATACACCGTAACTGCGGAAATTTAGAAGTTAGATTTCCCCTACATGTTTGAAAACAGAAACAACAAAAAATTGTTGAATTTGAAGAACGAACAATGATTTCAGAACTACCAACTGTCGAGCAGCTAAACATCATGCTATAAGATAACTAATCTACAATTTTCTTTCGTTTTCATCTTGCTGTAAAAATAAGCTCATTGTAGATAGAAAAATATTTTTGTGGTTCTGTATTTGAAGAAAACCCACGGAGACCATCTTTGTTCTTAACTGCCCACGAAAATAGTGAGTCATCAAACATGATTTGCTTACTGTGGTAAAAGTCTTAAGTTATCAATGGAAACATGGCACCCCCACCCTTAATAGATAATCATCTTCAATTCAATTATGTAAACAAGTAAAAAGAAAAGTAAATAAACTGCATGCTTTAAGGTCATACTAGCCATGCACGTTGCCACCATTAAATATACATGCATCTCTACAAATCTACTCTATTCTTTTACAAATGAGTTCATATAAGTAATAAAAAAATAACTCACAGCTAATTTTTCAGTAGCACATACATGAAGCTACATTTAAATTCAACACATTTAGCTAAACAAACTAATTTTAGCACGAGAACGAGTATCGAAATTACATTTTACATTATAATTTTTCTTTTTACTTTATTACCAAACTTGGGGTCTCACAATCTACCCCACTTACAAAAATTCGCCCCAAATTTTCTTTTCAGCTTTAAAAAGTCACGTACCACCAAGTCTCATCACCTCCACCACCCAAGCAAGTACTAGACTGGTGTACCCCTAGCTCGACAGTGCGGTGGCTCACAAGTGTGGTGGCTCACAAGTGCGTACCACTTGTACAACACCCGCCACAGACACCCGCCAAAACACCCGCCTAGTCCAAGATACACTATTCGTACCTCCGGTTGGGTTCGGCTCTGATACCACTGTGACGACCCGTCACACATTTAATAATAATACTATCATTTTCGATAAAATCACACAGAATATCAAACAGTCCGACACTTTCAGACGTCCGAAACTCACATTGCAGGACACATAGTCCTCTGAAACTACATTTTATCAATTATCTGAAAAACAAGTTCGTGACTGAAATTACTGAAAATTTACACCAGCTCGTGAAAAATGACAGTTTTTTTATAAAATATAGCGATCCGACTAAAAAGGTACAACATTCACTAAAAACAGCTAATAAAAACAGTTTTAACTAAAAATACAATTTTTAGCTACAACACCGCGATCCAGTCACGCTCCAAGTCTACCTCTAAAACAGACGGGGTGAGCCAAAACACACCAGCAAGTACCGCCTAACCAGTGGCGTAGAAATCTAAAATCTACTTAACACACAGTTAGTTATTACACATCAGCATGCGGCACCAAATAGACAAGTATCGTGATTTATCAATCACCAGACAGTCTATAAATAGCTAAAAAGCTGTAAAAATCACACCAGCAGTATATACAGATATACACCGTAACTGCGGAAATTTAGAAGTTAGATTTCCTCTACCTTTTCGAAAACAGAAACAACAACAAAGTGTTGAATTTGAAGAACGAACAATGATTTCAGAACTACCAACTGTCGAGCAGCTAAACATCATGCTATAAGATAACTAATCTACAATTTTCTTTCGTTTTCATCTTGCTGTAAAAATAAGCTCATTGTAGATAGAAAAATATTTTTGTGGTTCTGTATTTGAAGAAAACCCACGGAGACCATCTTTGTTCTTAACTGCCCACGAAAATAGTGAGTCATCAAACATTATTTGCTTACTGTGGTAAAAGTCTTAAGTTATCAATGGAAACATGGCACCCCCACCCTTAATAGATAATCATCTTCAATTCAATTATGGAAACAAGTAAAAAGAAAAGTAAATAAACTGCATGCTTTAAGGTCATACTAGCCATGCACGTTGCCACCATGAAATCTACATGCATCTCTACAAATCTACTCTATTCTTTTACAAATGAGTTCATATAAGTAATAAAAAAATAACTCACAGCTAATTTTTCAGTAGCACATACATGAAGCTACATTTAAATTCAACACATTTAGCTAAACAAACTAATTTTAGCACAAGAACGAGCATCGAAATTACATTTTACATTATAATTTTTCTTTTTACTTTATTAGCAAACTCGGGGTCTCACAATCTACCCCACTTACAAAAATTCGCCCCAAATTTTCTTTTCAGCTTTAAAAAGTCACGTACCACCAAGTCTCATCACCTCCACCACCCAAGCAAGTACTAGACTGTGTACCCCTAGCTCGACACTGCGGTAGCTCACAAGTGTGGTGGCTCACAAGTGCGTACCACTTGTACAACACCCGCCAAAGACACCCGCCAAAATACCCGCCCAGTCCAAGATACACTATTCGTACCTCCGGTTGGGTTCGGCTCTGATACCATTGTGACGACCCGTCACACATTTAATAATAATACTATCATTTTCGATAAAATCACGCAGAAATATCAAACAGTCCGACACTTTCAGACGTCCGAAACTCACATTGCAGGACACATAGTCCTCTGAAACCACATTTTATCAATTATCTGAAAAACTGGTTCGTGACTGAAATTACTGAAAATTTACACCAGCTCGTGAAAAATGACAGTTTTTTTATAAAATATAGCGATCCGACTAAAAAGGTACAACATTCACTAAAAACAGCTAATAAAAACAGTTTTAACTAAAAATACAATTTTTAGCTACAACACCGCGATCCGGTCACGCTCCAAGTCTACCTCTTAACAGACGGAGTGAGCCAAAACACACCAGCAAGTACCGCCTAACCAGTGGCGTAGAAATTTAAAATCTACTTAACACACAGTTAGTTATTACACATCAGCATGCGGCACCAAATAGACAAGTATCGTGATTTATCAATCACCAGACAGTCTATAAATAGCTAAAAAGCTGTAAAAATCACACCAGCAGTATATACAGATATACACCGTAACTGCGGAAATTTAGAAGTTAGATTTCCTCTACCTTTTCGAAAACAGAAACAACAACAAAGTGTTGAATTTGAAGAACGAACAATGATTTCAGAACTACCAACTGTCGAGCAGCTAAACATCATGCTATAAGATAACTAATCTACAATTTTCTTTCGTTTTCATCTTGCTGTAAAAATAAGCTCATTGTAGATAGAAAAATATTTTTGTGGTTCTGTATTTGAAGAAAACCCACGGAGACCATCTTTGTTCTTAACTGCCCACGAAAATAGTGAGTCATCAAACATTATTTGCTTACTGTGGTAAAAGTCTTAAGTTATCAATGGAAACATGGCACCCCCACCCTTAATAGATAATCATCTTCAATTCAATTATGGAAACCAGTAAAAAGAAAAGTAAATAAACTGCATGCTTTAAGGTCATACTAGCCATGCACGTTGCCACCATGAAATGTACATGCATCTCTACAAATCTACTCTATTCTTTTACAAATGAGTTCATATAAGTAATAAAAAAATAACTCACAGCTAATTTTTCAGTAGCACATACATGAAGATACATTTAAATTCAACACATTTAGCTAAACAAACTAATTTTAGCACGACTAAAAAGGACTAAAAAGGTACAACATTCACTAAAAACAGCTAATAAAAACAGTTTTAACTAAAAATACAATTTTTAGCTACAACACCGCGATCCGGTCACGCTCCAAGTCTACCTCTTAACAGACGGGGTGAGCCAAAACACACCAGCAAGTACCGCCTAACCAGTGGCGTAGAAATCTAAAATCTACTTAACACACAGTTAGTTATTACACATCAGCATGCGGCACCAAATAGACAAGTATCGTGATTTATCAATCACCAGACAGTCTATAAATAGCTAAAAAGCTGTAAAAATCACACCAGCAGTATATACAGATATACACCGTAACTGCGGAAATTTAGAAGTTAGATTTCCTCTACCTTTTCGAAAACAGAAACAACAACAAATTGTTGAATTTGAAAAACGAACAATGATTTCAGAACTACCAATTGTCGAGCAGCTAAACAACATGCTATAAGATAACTAATCTACAATTTTCTTTCATTGTCATCTTGTTGTAAAAATAAGCTCATTGTAGATAGAAACATATTTCTCTGGTTCTGTATTTGAAGAAAACCCACGGAGACCATCTTTATTCTTAACTGCCCACGAAAATAGTGCGTCATCAAACATTATTTAGTTGGTGTGGTAAAAGTCTTTAGTTATCAATGGACACATGGCACCCCCACCCTTAATAGATAATCATCTTCAATTCAATTATGCAAACAAGTAAAAAGAAAAATCAAATAAACTGCATGCTTTAAAGGTCATGCTAGCCATGCACGTTGCCACCATGAAATGTACATGCATTTCTACAACTCTACTCTATTCTTTTACAAATGAGTTCATATAAGTAAAAAAAAAAAAAAAAAAAAAAAAAAAAATCACAGGTAATTTTTCAGTAGCACGTACATGAGGCTACATTTGAATTCAACGCATTTAGCTAAACAAACTAATTATAGCACAACAATGAGCATCTAAATTACATTTTACAGTATAAATTTTTTTTTATATTTTATTAGCGAACTCGGGGTCTCACAATCTACCTCACTTAAGAAAAAGTTTCCCATAAATTTTCTTTTCAGCTTTAAAAATGTCACGTACCACCAAGTCTCATCACCTCCACCACCCAAGCAGTACTAGACTGTGTAACCCTAGCTCGACAGTGCGGTGGCTCACAAGTGCGTACCACTTGTAAAACACCCGCCAAAGACACCCGCCAAAACTCCCGCCCAGTCCAAGATACACTATCCGTACCTCAGGTTGGGTTCGGCTTGATACCACTGTGACGACCCGTCACACATTTAGTAAAAATACTATCGATTTACGATAAAATCACGCGGAAATATCAACCAGTCCGACACTTTCAGACGTCCGAAACTAACAAGCAGGACACATAGTCCTTTGAAAACACATTTTATCAATTATCTAGAAAACTGGTACGTAACTGAAATTACTGAAAATTTACATCACCTCGTAAAAAATGACAGTTTTTTTTTTTTTTTTTTTTTTGTAAAATATAGCGATGAGACTAAAAAGTTACAGCTTTCACTAATATTAGCTAATAACAACAGTTTTAACTAAAAATACAATTTTTAGCTACAACACCGCGATCTAGTCACGCTCCAAGTCAACCTGTAAAACAGACGGGGTGAGCCAAAACACCCAAGCAAGTACCTCCTAACCACTGGCGTAAAAATCTAAAATCTACTTAACAAACAGTTTGTTATTACACATCAGCATGCGGCACGAAATAGACAACTATCGTGATTTATCAATCACCAGACAGTCTATAAATAGCTAAAAAGCTGTAAAAATCACACCAGCAGTATATACAGATATACACCGTAACTGCGGAAATTTAGAAGTTAGATTTCCTCTACCTTTTCGAAAACAGACACACCAACAAATTGTTGAATTTGAAGAACGAACAATGATTTCAGAACTACCAACTGTCGAGCAGCTAAACAACATGCTATAAGATAACTAATCTACAATTTTCTTTCATTGTCATCTTGTTGTAAAAATAAGCTCATTGTAGATAGAAACATATTTCTCTGGTTCTGTATTTGAAGAAAACCCACGGAGACCATCTTTGTTCTTAACTGCCCACGAAAATAGTGCGTCATCAAACATTATTTAGTTGGTGTGGTAAAAGTCTTTAGTTATCAATGGACACATGGCACCCCCACCCTTAATAGATAATCATCTTCAATTCAATTATGCAAACAAGTAAAAAGAAAATCAAATAAACTGCATGCTTTAAAGGTCATGCTAGCCATGCACGTTGCCACCATGAAATGTACATGCATCTCTACAACTCTACTCTATTCTTTTACAACTGAGTTCATATAAGTAAAAAAAAAAAAAATCACAGGTAATTTTTCAGTAGCACGTACATGAGGCTACATTTGAATTCAACGCATTTAGCTAAACAAACTAATTATAGCACAAAAATGAGCATCTAAATTACATTTTACAGTATAAATTTTTTTTTATATTTTATTAGCGAACTCAGGGTCTCACAATCTACCTCACTTAAAAAAAAAAATTTCCCATAAATTTTCTTTTCAGCTTTAAAAATGTCACGTACCACCAAGTCTCATCACCTCCACCACCCAAGCAGTACTAGACTGTGTAACCCTAGCTCGACAGTGCGGTGGCTCACAAGTGTGGTGGCTCACAAGTGCGTACTACTTGTAAGACACCGGCCAAAACTCCCGCCCAGTCCAAGATACACTATCCGTACCTCCGGTTGGGTTTGGCTTGATACCACTGTGACGACCCGTCACACATTTAATAATAATACCATCGATTTACGATAAAATCACGCGGAAATATCAACCAGTCCGACACTTTCAGACGTCCGAAACTCACCAAGCAGGACACATAGTCCTTTGAAACCACATTTTATCAATTATCTAGAAAACTGGTACGTAACTCAAATTACTGAAAATTTACATCACCTCGTAAAAAATGACAGTTTTTTTTTTTGTAAAATATAGCGATGAGACTAAAAAGTTACAGCTTTCACTAAAAATAGCTAATAACAACAGTTTTAACTAAAAATACAATTTTTAGCTACAACACCGCGATCCAGTCACGCTCCAAGTCAACCTGTAAAACACACGGGTTGAGCCAAAACACCCAAGCAAGTACCTCCTAACCACTGGCGTAAAAATCTAAAATCTACTTAACACACAGTTAGTTATTACACATCAGCATGCGGCACGAAATAGACAAGTATCGTGATTTATCAATCACCAGACAGTTTATAAATAGCTAAAAAGTTGTAAAAATCACAACAGCAGTATATACAGATATACACCGTAACTGCGGAAATTTGAAGAACGAACAATGATTTCAGAACTTCCAACTGTCAAGCAGCTAAACAACATGCTATAAGATAACTAATCTATAATTTTCTTTCATTGTCATCTTGCTGTAAAAATAAGCTCATTGTAGATAGAAGAATATTTCTCTGGTTCTGTATTTGCAGAAAACCCACGGAGACCATCTTTGTTCTTAACTGCCCACGAAAATAGTGAGTCATCAAACATTATTTTCTTAGTGTGGTAAGCGTATTTAGTTATCAATGGACACGTGGCACCCCCACCTTTAATATATAATCATCTTTAATTCAATTATGTAAACAAGTAAAAAAGAAAAGTAAATAAATTGCATGCTTTAAAGGTCATACTAGCCATGCACGTTAACGAGTATGCGCAAGTGCACGATCAAGTAATATAGGGGTGGTATATCAACCCCGAGTTATCGATCCCACGAGGACAAAATTTAGATTATCTAATTATTATTTTTTTAATTTAGAGTACGGTGCAGGAGGAAAGATTTGACCGAATTAAGAATTGAAATAACATCTAAGCTAATATTTTTCTATTTTTATATTTAAGGAGAAAAGATGGAGAAACTAGGCAATCTCTAGATCACCTAGGGCTGTAGACGAATTCCGGTTCAGCTATGTAACACGTTAATCCTATTCTAGTTCAGCCAGGTAATAGGCTATGACAATATCCTCTCGATATCATGTCATTTTACGTCTCGGTTGACTACAATCTCCACTCGGTCTCATGTTGTCTACCGGTCCGTTCTAGAAGGTCATCTACAGGTACGATAACGGGTCTTGTCGGTCCACCGTTTCACAAAACAGCTGAATAATCCTACCGAATCTACCCACAATTCTCCTTTTCGCTCTCGGTGATTCGGGATTGTGTTCAAGTTCTCATCACAATTAGGCTAAGTCACTGTTGTGCACTCATCTAATTAGCTAGCGTGTCGGGTTGATCAATCCTATCACACTAACGATAAAGCATAGACAAGAACATGTAACTAAAATATATATTAACATTAAGCAATACGATGAAATATGAACAAACCCTAGTTTTCATGAAGATGAAATCATGATCACGCCGTGTCAATAGGCGAGACTCACTAACAAGTTCAAGAAACTAAATAGTCATTCGATAGATCAAAGTGTAAAAGCATGAGACAAAGTCTAAACCCGGAAAATCATTCGTTTACATAACCCTAGGCTTTATAGAGTAGCCTAGCAATGGAGTTTAGCTAATAGTAATCAACCAAACAAGACTTACAAGTTTTTCCATACAAGATTTGAAAGAAGAAGAAGAAGAAGAAGAAGAAGAAGAAGAAGAAGAAGAATATTAAACCCTAGATCTTCAATGGAGGAGCTTCAGGTCTTCGTAGTGTATGTCCTCTCTTCCTGCGTGAGTGGCCTCCTTATCTTTCTCACGTCTCTACTTTTCTTTTTGGTATAGGGTGTATTAATTAAACCCCTAAAGAGTGTTAATTAATAACCCTAAAATCTTGTCTTTTTTTTCCGTGCGTGTACTAGTATTTCTTTCTGATTGCAGGACCAGAAAAATCCAGGTCCTGCGACCAGCTTCTGATCATGCAACAAGACCCCCTGGTCGTGACTTACAATGAGTTTCTCAAGTTCTGGACGCAAGACCAGAAAATCCTGGTCCTGCGAGCTCCTGGGTATATATATATATATATTTTTTTTTTTCTTTTTTTCTTTCTTCTTTCTAAAGATCCCGCATATGTTCCGAAGTTCGTTTCTCCTCTCCTCTTCATCCATGAGCGCCGTTTCCTGTCAAACACAAAACCAAAACACCCCGTGCGACCAAAAGTGACAAAATAAATGTAAATAACGCGAGAAACGCCCAGATTTATAAATTAATGCTCAAAGCTAAAATCCTACTTTTTCTCTCTATTCATAGTGTAAAACCAATATAATCAACCCAAAAGCACGCAAAACGATATAAAATGTGCGAGAATTATAACTCTAATAGAGAGTTGTCAAATCGCCCACACTACCTTTTTGCGCGTCCTGAGCAAAATCAAACATTACGCTACGTTTAATCCACCGAATTGCATAAAAATTTACTTGCCATGTGACACAAACAACTCACACACACAATGCAATCTACATGACTATAGACAATGCAACTCGATTTTACACAATGCAAAAATGGAAACAACACAAATATTTTTTCTTTTTAGCTTGAGATCGGGCAATCTCAAAAAGTAAATCGGCAAGTCATAAGGCTCTCATATTCCCTCAGAAATTCTTTAACTTTGGCGATAGGTAGAACTTGCGGCCAGTTTCGTTAGACAGAACGGGCACGACCCTAGCACTTACCATCCGAGCTATTTATCCACGGGTTTACACTGCTGACGGCTTAGGACGGGTTGGATAGGATATTTAGAAGCGCAGTCCTAGACGTCATGATATAACTCACAAAAACACGATTCTCACACTCCCTCACCAAAATCCAAGGAACCCCACCGAATCACACTACTCCGGCCCTCATTCCATCAATCTTGGTGCAACGCCGTTCTCGCGGCCACGAATATCACAGATTGATCAAGGTCCATATCTCCCAGGTCTTCAAGAAATTCTATTTAAGCTCCTTATTCCCTTTCACTTTCAATTTCTGTTTTTGTTTTCTTTCTATTTTTTTAACAACTTCTATGGAGCCAACAATAATGATAGTAATATCCGAGGAGATCGAAGTATCAAATAACATGAGGGTGGAATGTGTCAAAAGTGACATAATAAAATATGTGTCGACACCCCCACACTCAATGTAAAGCATCCCTCGCAACACGGTAGTCAAATGTAGTACGTGCTTTTTCCAACCGATCCTCCTCATCACCTAAGATATAGAGAATATACATGAAATTTAATGCACAACCTCCTACAAGCTCAACCAACCCCCACCCCATATTGTGCGGAAAAAATATCACGCACTACGGCACTCCACCTGTGATCGTGGTGTAAGGACACGACTCACCGCCACACCAAAGTGTGCAGCCGTCTCTAACTCACCCTCACATCCCCTCAAAAGACGACATGTAAGAGAATCCACGTAAGATGTATCAATTCAGCACACCCTCATCGAACCTCCCTAACTCGACTCCCTCTATCATGACGCATAGGAAAGGACCATTCTAACTAGTGATGCAAGTCACAAGGAACGACTTCCTAGGCTAGAGGCTGTGAATAAAAGGGGTAAATGAATAAAAAGGGATAACTAGTGGACCTAGGTTGTGAGACGGGACGTGAGGACCCCATAAACATCACTCGCACAGCTGTTGTGTTGCCACTACGAGGAGGGTTGACGACTGCCTAAGTGACGGTGGTGTAGCGCTAGTAGGATAACCAGTCTGAAAGGCAGCTACTCGTATTTCTAATGTGCATTATCCCTATAAGTCTTCCTACTCCAGATTCTCGCATCTACCTCACCTCATATTTTCATACTCCTAAGGAATTATATCATTAAGCCCTCTCCACATTCACTCTCTTCGATTGCCCTTTCTCAAAAGTTTTCTATTTTTTATAATTTTTGAATTTTTGATTTTTTTTTTCTAACTCTTTATGCTTTTGGCCAACTCGATTAACCACAAGGTTTGAGTAGGGGACTCAATAAATTGAAAGTGCTAACAAAATGCATAAACTACACAATCCTACCACAAACCAACACAATACGAACACATAACTATATGTAACAAGACGATGCAAACAAAGACATGGCTAGTGAAAGTAGATACACCCCCCCCCACACACACACACTTAAGTGTTTCGTTGTCCTCAACGAATTTAGATATAATGAAGGAGGACTCATCGCTTAAATGTGCAGGCAGTGGATTTCAACAATCAGCGCTCCAAACGTAGAAACAAGAGAGAGAGTTAGAGGTACCTGGGTGCCCGGACCTACATGGGCACCGTTGCCGCGAAATTGCAACAAGAAGGGGTCTTCTAGACCGTTGACAATTTTCGGAGAAGTCTCTACGCACCCGGATTCCGATACGCCTACTCAACATTCTCTATCACGCATCAAGAAGGTGAACCCGGAGCGTCTTCTGTACCTGTGTCCCTGCACACTGATTGAAAGTATTAAAGCAACTCTCTCTTACCCCTCAAAATCATATATGGATAACTAAAATAAAAAAACGCAAATAAATAGCATCCTACTCTACATTGGGTTGCCTCCCAAGCAGCGCTTGTAAATTAAGGTCGACGGCCCGACCCGGTTACCTCAACCGAAAAGGATGGTGGAGGCTGCTTTATCCCTCCACTTCTTCTTCTTCCACCATCTCTTTTCCATGATTCTCCTTTCAACCGCACTGATGTGCTGTGATGATGGTGGGGAGTTGTGGAGGCTACCTCCTTTCTTTTAGCAGTTGATCTTCTTAATTAACTTCCAAAAAGTACCACTAGGCTCAAATGCCTCTTTCTCCATAAATTCATCCTTGTAGTACTTCCTTGATGCTAGATGCTCTTCAAATGACCCATGAAAATTATCCACACCTCTACACTTGCTGACTTCCAACTCCTTGACTATGGCATATGGATGATAAATAGAATCTTCCATAGAACAAGAGATTGGAAGTTGCTCATCACACTCTTCCCCATAAGAATCCCCATAGAGTAATTTTTCCTGCTCGTCGCAGACTTGCGTGAAAGAGGATATGGAAAATTCATCATTAATCAGAGTTGGGGCTTTTACCTCAATATCACTGAGCACAAGTGTTTAACCACCTTCATCTTCAGCACACCACAGAATTCCAATGTCGGTGTCTTCCCATTCATGCCAAGAATGTGAGGGCGCCTGTGGTCTTGGCTCACAATACGGCAGATCTTCCCATCTTGGGCACAGAGGTCCACCACAGTCTGAATCGGAGTCTGAGTCCTCATAAAGGGCATAGTCCACCAATGGTTCCTGGACACTGCAGTCTTCGCTCGGCTCAGGTATCTCTTCTTCCACTTTTGGTGGTGATGATGAAGGTTCAATATGAAGCTCACTGTCATGTGGCAAGGGCTCCTCTTGTGGTTCTTGAATACTAGATTCCCCTGGTGTTGACAGTTTTTCTACTCGTTTCTTTATCCTCTCCATCATCTCCCTCGCATATTCCCTACCTATGACTGAATCCTCTTGTGGTAATTGTGCAGCTATGGACAAAATTTGGAGCACACTTCGATGTCCTCCATAATACCGCGTCGTTCTGCCATAATCGCTGATGAGTCTTCCTGGTGCTGATGAAGCTCGGTGCATGTACTTACATGAGTCTCTACGGTCGTGCCAAATTCCTTATACATAGCACCAAATTATGAATGCTTCCTATTCTTCATGGTTATCCCTGCAGTGGAAACAGTAGGAGGGACCCAAATAACAGTCTTCGCTCCACATGCTTATATTGTCTGTTGCTTCCTGCGTTCCTAAAAAACAGACTCACAAGACACCCGTGAAGCACAGAGATATAGAATAAAAAGATGAAAACTAATACTAAAATAAAAGTACTCTAAACTAACTCCTAACTAAATAATCTACCGCTGTTCCCCGGCAATGGCGCCAAAAACTTGACGCGATTTCTTAACGCGTATGTGCAAGTGCACAGTCAAGTAATATAGGGGTGGTATTTCAACCCCGAGTTATGGATCCCACAAGGACAGAATTTAGATTATCTAATTAGTTTTTTTAATTTAGAGTACGGTGTAGGAGGAAATATTTGATCGATTTAAGAATTGAAATAACATCTAATCTAATATTTTTGTATTTTTATATTTAAGGAGAAAAGATGGAGAAACTAGGCAATCTCTAGTTCACCTAGGGCTGTAGACGAATTCCGGTTCAGCTATGTAACACGTTAATCCTATTCTAGTTCAGTCAGGTATTAGGCTATGACAATATCCTCTCGGTATCATGTAATTTTACGTCTCCTTTGACTACAATCTTCGCTCGGTCTCATGTTGTCTACTGGTCCGTTCTAGAAGGTCATCTACTGGTACGATAACGGGTCATGTCCTTCCACCGTTTCACGAAACAGCTGAATAATCCTACCGAATCTACCCACACTAAGGTCAATCGTAACACTTCTCCTTTTCGGTCTCGGTGATTCGGGATTGTGTTCAAGTTCTCATCACAATTAGGCTAAGTCACTGTCGTGGACTCATCTAATTAGCTAGCCTGTCCGGTTGATCAATCCTTTCACACTAAGGATAAAGCATAGAACAAGAACATGTAACTAAAATATGTATTAACATTAAGCAATACGATGAACTATGAACAAACCCTAGTTTCCATGAAGATTAAATCATGATCACCCCGTGTCAATAGGCTAGACTCACTAACAAGTTCAAGAAACTAAATATTCATTCTATTGATCAAAGTATAAAATCTTGAGACAAATTATAAACCCGGAAAATCATTCGTTTACATAATCCTAGGCTTTCTATAGAAGCCTAGCAAGGGAGTTTAGCTAATAGTAATCAACCAAACAAAACTTACAAGTTTCTCCATACAATATTTGAAAGAAGGAGAAGAAGAAGATGAAACCCTAGATCTACAATGGAGGAGCTTCAGTTCTTCGTAGTCTCCGTCCTCTCTTCTTGCGTGAGTGGCCTCCTTCTCTTTCTCACGTCTCTACTTTTATTTTTGGTGTTGGTATATTAATTAATCCCCAAAAGAGTGTTAATTAATAACCCTAAAATCTAGTCTTTTTTTTTACGTGCGTGTACTGGTATTTCTTTCTGATCGCAGGACCAGAAAAATCCTGGTCCAGCGACCAGACCCCCTGGTCGTGACTTACAGTGAGTTTCTCAAGTTTCAGGTCGCGGGACCAGAAAATCCTGGTCCTGCGACCTCCTGGGTATATAACTTTTTTTCTTTTCTTCTTTCTTCTTTCTCAAGCTCCCGCATATGTTCCGAAGTTTGTTTCTCCTCTCCTCTTGATCCATGAGCTTCGTTTCCTGTCAAACACAACACAAAAACACCCCGTGCGATCAAAAGTGACAAAATTAATGTAACTAATGCGAGAAAGGCCTAGATTTATAAATTAATGCTCAAAGCTAAACTCCTACGTTTTCACTCTATTCATAGTGTAAAACCAATATAATCAACCCGGTAAGCACGCAAAACGATATAAAATGTGCGAGAATTATAACTCTAATAGGGAGTTATCACACGTTGCCACCATGAAATGATCATGCATCTCTACAACTCTACTCCATTCTTTTACAAATGAGTTCATATAAGTAAAAAAAAAAAAAACTCACAGGTAATTTTTCAGTAGCACATACATGAGGCTACATTTAAATTCAACGCATTTAGCTAAACAAACTAATTATAGCACAACAACGAGCATCTCAATTACATTTTACATTATAAACTTTTTTTTTTACTTTATTAGCGAACTCGGGGTCACACAATCTACCCCACTTACAAAAATTTCGCCCCGAAATTTTCTTTTCCGCTTTAAAAATGTCACGTACCACCAAGTCTCATCACCTCAGCCACCCAAGCAGTACTAGACTGTGTACCCCTAGCTCGACAGTGCGGTGGCTCACAAGTGTGGTGGCTCACAAGTGTGTACCACTCGTACAACACCCGCCAAAGACACCCGCCAAAACACCCGCCCAGTCCAAGATACACTATCCGTACCTCCGGTTGGGTTCGGCTCTGATACCACGGTGATGACCCGTCACACATTTAATAATAATTCTATCGATTAACAATAAAATCACGCAGAAATATCAACCAGTCTGACACTTTCAGACGTCCAAAACTCACCCAGCAGGACACATAGTCCTCTGAAACCACATTTTATCAATTATATGGAAAACTGGTACGTGACTTAAATTACTGAAAATTTACACCAGCTCGTAAAAAATGACAATTTTTTGTAAAATATAGCGATTCGACTAAAAAGTTACAGCTTTCACTAAAAACAGCTGATAACAACAATTTTAACTAAAAATACAATTTTTAGCTACAACACCGCGATCCAGTCACGCTCCAAGTCAGCCTGTAAAATAGACGGGGTGAGACAAAACACCCCAGCAAGTACCGCCTAACCACTAGCGTAGAAATCTAAAATCAACTTAACACACAGCGAGTTATTACACATCAGCATGCGGCACCAAATAGACAAGTATCGTGATTTATCAATCACTTGATAGTCAATAAATAGCTAAAAAGCTGTAAAAATCACACCAGCAGTATATACAGATATACACCGTAGCTGCGGAAATTTAGAAGATAGATTTCCCTACAAGTTTGAAAACAGAAACTACAACAAATTGTTGAATTTGAAGAACAAACAATGATTCCAGAACTACCAACTGTCGAGCAACTAAACAACATGCTATAAGATAACTAATCTACAATTTTAATTCATTGTCATCTTGCTGTAAAAATAAGCTCATTGTAGATACAAATATATTTCTCTGGTTCTGTATTTGAAGAAAACCCACAGATACCATCTTTTTTCTTAACTGCGCACGAAAATAGTGAGTCATCAAACATTGTTTGCTTAGTGTGGTAAAAGTATTTAGTTATAAATGGACACGTGGCACCCCCACCCTTAATAGATAATCATCGTCAACTCAATTATGTGAACAAGTAAAAATGAAAAGTAAATAAACTGCATGCTTTAAAGGTCATACTAGCCATGCACGTTGCCACCATGAAATGTACATGCATCTCTACAAATCTACTCTATTCTTTTATAAATGAGTTCATATAAGTAATAAAAAAATAACTCACAGCTAATTTTTCAGTACATACATGGGGCTACATTTAAATTCAGCACATTTAGCTAAACAAACTAATTATAGCACAACAACGAGCATCTAAATTACATTTTTCGTTATAAACTTTTTTTTTCTTTATTAGCGAACTCAGAGTCTCAAAAAAATTTAAAAAATATATATAGAAAAATAGAAAATCCATAAAAATTTAAAATTTGAGAATGAGGGCAATCGATGATGCTGGAAATCGAAGAGAGTTCAATAAAAGAGTCTTTGAGAATAGGAAGCGCCGTAGTAGGAAAAAATTTAATTCTTAGTATCTTGTGCACCGGTTTCACAAAAGGATGTCACTAGTAGTTAGGGAAAAGTAGAAAGAAGACTAGGGCAAACCTTCAGTTCCTGTAGTGTTCTAGGAAGATTTAGTCCCAGGGTAGTTCAATAGTCTGTTTTCCAGTGGAAACTTGTGGTCTCTTGATATCTGGGGTTGACCTTTTTGTAGAGTTGGTTCCATGTGGTATGTTGCTCTATCCTAAGTGAAGTTAGGGAGTGTACACCACCATCCCTTGCGGTTTCAAAATCTAACTGAAAAAAACCCAAACTTAGTTTCTCTAAATGCACAGTTGAAAAGAAATAGAAAAGAATGAAAAACAAAATGATCAAAATCTTCTCTTGGATTAGATACGGTGAACAACCTAATGTTTCTCCGTTCACGCAGGGAATTTGGATTCAATCCAATTAGAGAGTCTAAGGAAAATTAGAGTCAAGTTGTATTCCACAGAGTTGTGTCTCCCGTCATTGGGACAATTTGCATTCAAATGCAATAACGGCTAAGAGGGTCTTAAAACCTCAAATGACTTGGCGAAGAAAGACTATCTTAGTACTAAGGATGCCTAGACCCTCTGATCTAAAGGATTTGCCTGAATCTTGGATTGTTATGGTGGATGTTTGGGGACCCCTTAGTGAACGTCTGCGTAGGATCATGCTACTTCAATTTGTTGCTATTGGTTTTGAAATTTCGAAAGAGACTTATGAGAGCTTGATGATTTTGGTTAGTGATAGACAGATTGCCAGATCTCTAAAGAAAAAGGAAAAAATATGTTGTTTCAATACTTGCATTGTTTAATAATCGAGTTGCATTGTACAGAGCATGTAGTTTGCATAGTTTAGTCGTGTGTGAGTTTTTTTTTTGTCACATTTATAGTAAAGATAGATGCAAATCATTGAGGAGTAAAGCAAGTTATTGCTCGGGACGAGCAAAAGGTAAGTGTGAGGGTATTTGATAACTCTCAGTTAGGAGTTATTATGATATTTTCTTATTACTTGCATTAGGCTTATTCACACGATTTATATGATATATGTGCACAAATATGTGAAATTGATGATTTATAAGCCTAAGAGAGAAAAGTGTAGTTTCTAGCTTATTCACGCATGTTTTCTCTCATATTAGCGAAGATATATGCACGGGTTGTTTAGTGTTGTGTAACTCAAGTAAAATAGGTTCAAGGAAGCTTATTAGAGGCTTGGATATGCTTGGAATGGAGATACATGAAAAGGATAAAAGAAGATGTAAAAATGAAGCAAAGTAGGAAAAGTCACTCAGGACCAGCCTTCACTATTTTCAATACTCAAGAAAATCGACAATGAATTTAGGGAAAATCCTGAGGCATTGGAAAGTAGAAATCCAAGGATTTCCAATGATATGTGGTAGGCTCAAATACGAGTCCCTATGAGAGTGTAATGGCCCGCACAAGATCAGCTTACAATTCTGTCCGAGAATTACAAACTGGAGGGGCAGAAGTGCACTTTCGGCCAAATCACATTAAAATTCGTCCTCAACTGGTAGAAAATGGGAGGGAAGACCTAGAGACAGTCCATACAAACAGGGACACCATTGGAGAGCATCTTGGAGCTTAGAGATCGCTCGGGATCATCGCCAAACTGGAGATTTTACCGTTTGATCACTTTTCTCCTTTGCTTTCATTTTCTATGGAGAAACTCTTGTATCTTTCATCTACTATGAGCAGCTAGATACTTTCCTAGGCTCTATGGTTATGATAAGACAACTTTTCCAGATTATTGTGATTGATTCATGGTTTGGATTCATGATTATGAAGATTCTTCAAGTCTTTTGGTGTATTGTTGAACTAGGGTTATTGAGAACCCCTTGGGATGACATGAATTACCATTATAGGATGTTTTTGATGCGTAATCTAGATTCCGACTTAATTATTTAATGTATTTTTTCTTAATGTTCATGTTTAATACTTAATCCTTAGCAATAATGGTGTAGCTACCCGGAATTGCTAGTACTTAGGGGGAGTGCTCGACGGAGACTTGACCTAGGGTGATAGAGACGATGAACACAATCCTTAATTAATGAGACTGAGAGGTGATTTGAATATAGGATTGACCATTTGGTATATGGCAGTGGACCGACAGGACCCGTAGTAGACTGTAACTTAGGACTACGTGAGATCGAAAGAAGATTGTAGCGACTAGTTCTTGGCATAACTGACTTAGGATTAGCATGTTTCAATGTGATATCCAAATTTTCTAACAACCCTAGGTGATCCATAGATTTCCTAGTTTCTCCATAATTAATTAAGAACTTCTTCTTAATTTCATTGTATATTTATTTGCGTGATTATTATAGCCACTTGTTTGGGGATGGCAACCTCACAATTCTCACTAATTTTTAGCAATAACTTAGTTAAAGTAACTAATTTTCTAATTATAGCTTGTTACGAGCTTGTCCTCGTCGAATTCGACAACCCGAGTATTAAAAATACTCACTCATTATTACTCGACCGTGCGCTTGCGTATACACATAAGAATACATGTCACCGGCCCCTAGCCAACGCGGCCAGGCCGTGCGCGAGGGCGGCCCGGCCCTTGGTTGTGGCTTCTTTGGTGCCCAAGGAGGGGCGTACGGCCCTAGGATTTTGTCCCTAGGGTTGTTTCCTTCCTCTGCTTCCTTGTTTCCCAAGTTTGCTTGTTTGCAAATTGGAAAAATCTAATTTTTTCTAATTTGTGCCCGAACTCTAGTTTTCTAGATCCAAAATTTCACATCATATGTGATTCAAATTTACTAATATTTACATCATATGTAAAATTAGGTCAATTTTGTTTGAATTATATTCAAATTGCATCTTTATGCCAATTTCAGTTTCTAACGCGATACTTAACAGTTAAGGTGTAAAATTGACATAAACGTAACACATAAACCACGTTATGCTCTATGAACCAGGATGATACCACTACAGGGTTTTGATACGGATTACACAGCGGAATAAAAATATCGTATTCCGTTCAATACCCTTCAAGCATCACCAGACTAGAATTCATAATGATGGTAAAGGATGAGAACATCAAGTACCTTGGTTTGTCTCCTTGATAACTTCACGTGAAATAGTGTCTACGTCTCTATGCAAAGTCCACTCCTAAGATTGTTCCCGTACACTCCAACTCTTTGTGCTCGCTAGGGAAAGAGGAGAAAGAAGAAGATCACGCAAAACGAGACCAAAAGAGGCCACACCTCTTAGGCTGACGGCGGAAGGGGCAGGCGGGGGGGGGGGGGGGTCGGGGTCGGTGAAAGCGTGAATCTATCTGCTTTTTCGAAAGTGTACGATCAAGTAATATAGAGTATGTATTTATGACTCTGGTAGTCTAACCAACGAGAACAGTCTGAGTTTTAATCGTAAGAATCAGAGATATATGCAAAGTTATGAAAAGGAGGAAAGTTGGGGTGTGGTTTATTTAAACTAGTTCGCAGTAAATAAAACAGTAATTAGAGAATCGTATTTTATTTGAAGTAATTTTCTGCGAATTTTCCTTATTATAAAATTTGATGAATTAAAGATCTAGGTCCCAGGATCCCCTAGGGTTACTATTCAGCTTGTATAGCTAATTAATTTCAGAAACACACAACAGTCTTGTTTATGCCAGCATACTAACGTTGCAATCTCCTCTCGGTGTCATGCACCTGTCATTCCCCTGCAGATTATCGGGTCCTCTTGGTCCACCAAAATCTGCAGGTTCATTATAAGTCTGCTAGGGTTACAGACTCTCCTCTCGGTCTCCCCCTAAATGTCTAGCAGTTGGTCTAATGCTTCTGGGCTAATCCCCTGATTCTTTTCACCTCTCGGTCCATCAAGATAGGGTATTAAATCTTGTCTTCTCTTCCTAACTCTCACTGGCCACTCTCGCGCACCAGATCCTGTCTGTAACACTCCTGGGTGATCAGGCCATTGATGCATGCATATAAAATCAAAGACAAGATAGTAAACAATCCAATTCTGTATTAAGACTTCAAACTAGTCATGCATCTGAGAATCAAACAAACTACGCTACTGAATTCATAAACCCTAGGTTCACCGAGAACCTAGGTAAAAAGTTTATCTAGCGTACATTATTGAAAACAATGTTTCATAAAAGAAAGAAGAAAGATCAAACGAGTTTATGGCTGAATACTGAAAACTGCTCCAATCCTGCTCTGCTCCAATCCTGACGGCTCTGGCACTGGTTGCTGTGATGATGATTGTGTAACCTAATTCTGTGCTGGGACACCTTCTTTTATACTACCACAGTCTCTAAAACTGATGCCCGAAATTCCTGTTCTACCCCTGCCAAAAACCCGTCCTAGAAGCTTCTGGAAATCTGTTGTGCGTTCGAACGCAGCTTCCCTGCGTCTAAACGCAGTGCGTCTGAACGCACACCACCTGCGTCTGGACGCAGTACTTGTTCATTTTCACCTCTTTTCTCTGGCTTCTTGGATTCGTGCGTCTGAACGCACCAGGTGCGTCTGAACGCACCCCTTGGTCTTCGTGGTTGATCTCGCCCAAACTGACAGCTCTGGAAATTGAAGTCCTGCGTTCAAACGCAAGTGTGTGCGTCTGAACGCACAAAGTTGTCATTTTTCTGCCTTTTTCCTCTGCTTCCTTCTGCTGCCAAGTGTTGTGCGTCTAAACGCAGGGCTCCTACGTCTGAACGCACCACTTAGCTTTTTCTGCGTCTCTTTCTGCTCCAAATCCTTGATACGCTGCCTTTAGATCCAAGCCAATTCCATGCATTTCTTGGTACCTGTTACCTGCATATAATAACATGTACCTGCGATCATATCCAATAAACAAAATTATGCATTAAATTACTCAAATCTACCAATTATGCTCTCAACGTCTTTATCTCGTATCAAGTGGACCACAGACTGAAAATGGGCAAAATCAACCTCCACAGGGTTAGGACCAATGGTAAAAAGCTGTCCCAAACTAAGTCCATTTTCAAGCTATCAAAACACCCCCACATAAAACTCAGCTCGTCCTGAGCAGACCCTTGCATACTGCCTTGCAGACCCTTCTTTTGCATACTTCAATTGCATACTTTCCCCTTCCACAGATTCATGCTAAAGACCAGAAGACTCAACTGTTTAACTGACTCAGACGAGGAATATACACAAACTGACTCATGTCTAGACAAAGATTTTTTGTTGAGATTGGGCAATCTCTAGAATTAAAACTGATGTGTCCTTCAATGTTCATCCTACCTCCAGGAAATACCGGTAGACAGTCGATTGGTGAGCCTGTTTATTTCTCATGGTGGAAAATAAGCACGGGCTCCCCTTACTGTTACTTTTGTCTGTGTCCTGAGAAAATCCCTAGTTATCCTACCTTCCGAGCTATTTTCCATCAAGGATCCTAAGTCTAAACAGGTAGGGTTTTTATATGTAACATGTAAGGCCCGTCCTACTTGTTATGACATCTCACTGTTCCCAACTCACACCCCTCACCAATTCCCCCGAAAACTGTCCAGAACAACTAAAACCCTGTATCCCAATTTCCTGAAGTCTTGGTGCTGATTCGCCGTTCTCGCGACCACAATTGTGAAGTAGCATGTAGTCTAAACCGTGTTCCCTACTCAGCTTGACTTTATTAACTAATACTGAAAAATAAATTGAAACAACGAATATTTTTTTTAGATAAAAAAACAATCCATACAAAAATACAACAGATTTCAACTAACTAAGCTGGGTAGTGCAATAATAAACCTGTGGGATATGAAGAGTATAAGCTTGCCAAAAACACCTTCACATTATTCGTTAAGTGCTTGATCCTTGTAGTCCAGAAAATAACGTGTCGTCCCACCTAACCTCCCCATCACAAAAGATGTAGAAATAGGCACGACCTCCAATTAAAACCTCACAACCCTGAACGCCTGATCTGTGTGAAATAGATATCACACACGCGAATACTCCTCCCGTGATCACTGTGTAATGTAGTGATTCACCTCCTGCAAATTAATGCTGTTGTCTCTAACCCACCATGTCACGCCCTCATGCTGTCCAAAACTGATCTGTGTAAAAGCTCTCGTTCCTCTACAACCCTCCCAGACTCACTCCCTCTGTCATAACGCGTAGTACTGGCCAACTAAACAAGTGATGCAAGTCACAAGGAAGACTTCCTAAGCTGCACTGGCTGTGAATAAAGGGGTATATGGCTGCAAATGGGCTAACTATTTGGACCTAAGGCTAAGAAACAGGACGTGAGGTCCGTTATAAGCCAAACACTCAAATGAAAAATGCAGTGACCGTGCTGACGCCCGTGGGCAGGTTGTCGACTACCTATGTGACGGTGGTGTGGTAACTAGTCGGATTCCTAACTCAGGCTACAACCTACCGGAGAATTATGAGTCGCACAGGATCTATCCATCCATAGAAAAATAAAACTCCTACACCTCGATGTTAATTTTCTTCCTTGTTGGAGTTTTACTTACTGAATTATTTACAGTTTATAATCCCATTGATTGCCCTTTCTCAAAAGATTTTCAGATTTTTCTGATTTTTTTTTATTTTTATTTTATGCAAGGTCAGAAAAAATAGGTGGGTAAACTCAAAAGAAAAAAACGTGCTGACTCAAAAAATAAAAATAAAAATTAAAAATAAACTGAAGAAAAATATGCTGACATGGCTATGCAGGAGGACACGATTCCCCACCCCCACACCAGAGGTGGCGCGTCCTCGCGACTCTACTGATCTGGTCTATAACTCGAATCTGTGTTCTCCGGAGTACATTGGTCAGTCGGCTCAGGAGATGGTTCAGGGGTCCTTCCTCTGGGTCTCTTCCTCGCAGCCTGTCATGCTGCGGCAGCGATACCAGCGTGGCTGGCACCAGGATGGGCACTGCTGGCCCTTGGGTCTGCGTGCTGTCTAAGCAAGTACTGGGTACCGGGTCTGCCGTGGTCACCAACACTATCGGCATGTTCCGGACTCGGGGTGGGGTCATGACCAGAGAAGCTATCATAGGGCCTACTATCCTCCATTGTCCAACTGGGACAGTTATCACTAGAATAGTGTTCCGGGAAATTGAATTTCTTACCACGCATATTGCTCTGAATCTCAGCAAGGGCAGCCTCATGACCTCGTAGTGCAGCTGTGTTGGCATGGTAAATGTGCTTCTGGGTCTTGAACAACTTTCCAAGACCCCTGGCCATTTTCTTGACCGTCCACCAGGTAGTTCTGCATTTTTTCTTGGGCCTTAATTTTCTTCCTGACCCATTCCTCATGCTCAGTCCTCTCCAGGCGCCCGAAAAAACTGCGCCTGGCCCCTCTGCTGGACTGCTCTAGGTCGGGATGGGTCTGCCTGGGTTCACTGGAACTAGCAGATGGGGGCAGTCTAAGGGGACCTGGTAAGGCTGGAAAACCACCATCAACCGGTGGAGGTGGTTGCATGCCATCACCCCCACCATGAGGTGGAGCACCATCATCATCATCATCATCGTCCACTTGGACATATTCTGGAGGCCCATGCATAGCCTCCAGTAAAGCACATCTCATCTTTCGGTACTTGCGTACCTGAACTTGTCGGATATCTCTCAGCTCACCAGGAATCGGCACCTTATAGTCCTGTGCCATTTTAGTCAACATCCCCAAAAAACCCAAACCCTTCTTGCTGTGCGACTCTCTTCTTTCCCGAAAAAACTCACAAATAATCTCCTGGAGGCTCACGGGTCATCAAACAGTACACCAAAAGTGCAACATTATAGTCCATCCGGTCATGTGCTTAATGCTCACAATCCGGTTGTTGACCCACTCAGTCCACCATCTCGCCTCTCGAATCAAATATGTAGCAGGGAGTTTCCGATAGGAAGGGCTCCGCTCGGGGTAATACCAAGCAGCGCCTGGTACACCCGCACACAGGGTGTGAAGGATCTGGTCACTAAGCTGTTCAGAGGGATGACGCCGAAGTTCCTGAAACTGACAATCGTCCAACACCAACTCCAGACCCAAACTCTCTCGCATACTTTCTGGGGTGATCCTAATCCAAGTCTTTCTGCAGTAAATCCAGTATATGGACTGGGCTTCACTGTTCATGCACTGCTGGAGATTACTGAAGATATCTTTAGCTAGCACAGAACTGACCTGCAGATTGGTAAAGCCGGTAAACAAGTCCCCAAAATGATCCTGCCTAGTAAAGTTGAACAGGTTTTCCCCCATAGACAATATCACGAGGAAAAGTTCTCTCAGCGGGTATGTCATACCTAATCTTTTTTGTCTTGTAGAAAGAAACGGTGAGCTTCCATATTGACAAACCTATTGTCACAGAAATGGTCGACCCTAAGAGGTCGGCAGTCTATGATGTTCAAAGGTGCAATGGCCCTGTCTGCCCTCATGTATGGTCTGTCCTCATCCATCTCAAAAATCAAAAACAAAAAAGTAGAAATTTGCAAAGAGAGAGAAAAAACAGAACCTCGCTACCCGGAGTAAATCTTACGGGTATAGATCCGGAAACTGCTCTCTAAAGCGGTTCTGTAAATGTTTTAATCTGTTGAGCGTGATCACCCCCACACTTTTTCTGGCAGTCTGGTGTCCCTGCGGTGGTGGTCGGAGTTGTCTAGCGGATGACTGCTGCTGGCGGCTGCTAGGGCAGAGAGAATTTCTAGAGAGAGAGTTGAAAACTGTTTGACTGAAGTGAAAATGGGTCACTTTCAGCCGTACAGTATATATACGCAAACTCTTAAAAATTGCAAAATGACCCCTGGAATTCAAATTTTTTCAAAAATTTTCAAAATTTCCTGATCCCGCTCGATGTGCGTTTAAACGCACCCTCTACGTTTGAACGCAGTGCTTAGTTTTTTTGGAAAACTTTTGAATCTTCATGAACTGCGTTTGAACGCACACCGCGCGTTTGAACGCAGGACTTGGACTTTCTGGAATTTCTTGGTTGTCGATGATATGCGTTTGAACACATATGCAGTGCGTTTGAACGCACACCTTGTGATTTCTTGATGTTCTGCAATGTTCGGATGAGTTGCGTTTGAACGCTGATGTTGCGTTGGAACGCATGCCTTCTCTCTAGAAACTTCTTTGGATTTTCCTCTGCGCTTGGACGCACATGTAGTGTTTGAACGCACCTCTTATAATTTTTCATTCCACGTTTTATGCGTTTGAACGCACCGATCTTGCGTTTGAATGCACATGTGTTAGCCTGAATTTTGTTGATTTAAGTGTGCGTTTGAACGCACCTCCGTATGCGTTTGAACGCACATGTGTTGGCCTTATTTTCCAGAGTTTCGGCGTCTGAGCGCAGTCGTTCTGCATTTGAACGCAGGTCTTCCGCGTTTGAACGCAGGACTCAAGCTGCTGAATGTTCCCTGAAACACTAAATTCAGCATTAAACCCCTCCTTCTCACTTTTCTCTCATATTATGAAAATTTTTATAATAAATAACTAAATACAAAAAATGACTATTCTACGTTGGGTTGCCTCCCAACCAGCGCTTGTGATTTACAGTCGACAGCCCGACTTTCTTACCTCTCTTGTGGTCAGGGCACGTCGAAGTAGATCGCCTCTACCTCGATTATCTCCAGAGGATCTCTGTATGGCTTGATTCTGTTTCCATTCACCTTAAAAACTGCATTGTCCCTTGGGTTCTCCAGCTCCACTACTCCCCATGATGTAATGTCTTTCACAATGAATGGTCCAGACCATCTTGAGCGCAGCTTCCCTGGATAGAATTTTATCCTTGAGTTGTAAAGGAGAACCTTCTGCCCAATTTCTATCTTCTTTGGTAGAATGCGATTGTCATGCCACTTCTTCGTTTTCTCTTTATAGATTTTGGCACTCTCATAAGCTGTTTTACGAAATTCCTCTAGTTCAAGGAGTGCCATCTTCCTTTTGTTTCCAGATAAACTGTGATCCATATTGAGCTGCTTGATTGCCAAGTATGCTCTATGCTCCAATTCTACTGGTAAGTGACATACTTAACCAAAAACGAGCTGGTAAGGGGACATTCCCAGCGGGGTTTTGTAAGAAGTTATGTACGCCCAAAGCGCATCATCAAGCTTTAATGACCAGTCTTTCCGTCCAGGATTCATAGTTTTTTCCAATATGCTTTTTATTTCCCTATTCGACACCTCTGCCTGCCCATTTGCTTGAGGGTGGTAAGGCAGTGACACCTTATGGATAGACACCCCATACTGCTTTAAAACCTTCGAAAAGACTTTGTTGATAAAATGAGAGCCTTCATCACTGACCATGGCTCTTGATGTTCCGAATCTGGTAAAAATATTGCTCTTGAGGAATCGTTCCACGACTGCTGCATCATTCTTCTGACAGGCCATAGCTTCTACCCATTTTGACACGTAGTCCACTGCAAGTAAGATATAGAGATTTCCGAGAGAAGAACGAAACGGACCCATAAAATCAATACCCCAAACGTCGAAAGGCTCGACCTCTTGCCAAAGTGTCATGGGCATCTCATTTCGCTGGGAGATATTTCCTGTGCGCTGGCAACTATCACAGCTTTGTGCATAATCATGGCAGTCCTTGAAAACAGTTGGCCAGAAAAATCCTGACTGCAGTACTTTGTGAGCTGTTCTCGGGCCACTGAAGTGTCCACCACACTGCGCTGAGTGGCAGTGCTGAATAACTTCTAGGATCTCATGACATGGGATGCAACGTCGGAGAGTATTATCTTCCCCTTGTTTAAACAGGTAGGGATCGTCCCAGAAATAGTGTCTGCATTCTGAAATAAACTTCTTTTTCTGCCAAGGGGTGATGTCTTCAGGGAGTGCTCCATTGACCAAATAATTGGCTATGGCGTAATAACAGAGTTGTCTGTTGGTCTTGATCTTCATGATATGCTCATCCGGGAAATTTTCTTGAATTGGCACTAATTCTTCTGTTGGGTTTTCGAGGCGCGAAAGATGATCAGCTACAACATTTTCCACTCCCTTTTTATCCCTGATTTCGACATCGAATTCCTGCATTAGCAGAATCCAATGCAGCAACCGCGGATTTGCATCCTTTTTCTCCAGTAAATATTTCAGTGCACTGTGATAAGTGAAGATAATGACTTTTGAACCTACCAGGTAGGATCTGAACTTATCCAGAGCAAAAACTACTGCGAGCAGCTCCTTTTCTGTAGTCCCATAATTAATTGTTGCTTCATTCAGGACCTGCTGGCATAATAAATTACACTGCACACTTTATCCCTTCGCTGCCCCAATACTGCGCCCACTCCGTAGTCACTAGCATCGCACATCAGCTCGAATGGGAGAGTCCAATCTGGGGTTGTGATAATGGGTGCAGTTGTCAGCCTATCTTTGAGTATGTCAAAAGCTTCTTTGCAGGTTTCGTCGAATATGAATGGCACAATTTTCCCAACAAATTACATAATGGCTTTGTAATTTTGGAAAAATCTTTGATAAATCTTCTGTAAAACCCTGCATGGCCCAAAAAACTCTTGATCGCCTTAACTGTGGTCGGATATCGTAGCTGCTTAATCACCTCTATTTTTGCTCTATCTACTTCTAGGCCTTTGCTGGAAATCCTGTGTCCCATCACTATTCCTTCACTGACCATGAAGTGGCATTTTTCCCAGTTTAGTACCAGGTTAGTCTTTCTGCATCGAATAAGAACTCTTGCCAGATGGTATAAACAGTCATCGAAACTGTCCCCAAATAACGAAAAATCATCCATGAAGACTTCCAAATTTTTCTCTATCATGTCAGAAAATATGGCCATCATACATCTTTGGAATGTCGCTGGAGCGTTACATAATCCGAATGGCATACGTCTAAAGGCAAACGTTCCATATGGACAGGTGAACGTAGTCTTTTCTTGATCTTCCTGATTAATGTAAATCTGGTTGTATTCGGAGTACACGTCAAGAAAGCAATAATAAGCATGATGAGCCAATCTGTCCAACATTTGGTCCATGAATGGCAGCGGAAAGTGGTCTTTCAGTGTTGCGTCGTTCAGCTTCCGATAATCCATACAGATTCGCCAGCCAGTGACAGTGCGCTGGGCGATCTGTTCCTTATCAGTGTTCTGTACTACAGTAATACCCCCTTTCTTTGGTACACACTGGACAGGACTAACCCAGGTGCTGTCTAATATGGGGTATAAAATCCCTGCTTCTAGCCACTTCATGACCTCCTTACGTACTACATCCTTCATGATTGGATTCAATCTCCGTTAACGTTGGATGACTGGATTCTTTCCTTCTTCGATCCTTATTTTGTGCATGCAGTAATCGGGACTGATCCCCTTTAGGTCAGCAATTGTCCATCCGATAGCTTCTTTATGCTCTCTAAGTACTTCCAGCAGCTTTTGTTCATGTTCCTGAGATAGAAGAGATGAAACAATTACTGGCGGACTATTATTTTCACCAATATATGCACACCTGAGGTGGTCTGGTAGCTGTTTCAAATCCAGGACTGGTGGTTCCTAAAGTGATGGCACCAAGGTCATTTTTTGTTCGCCTTCTTCATCCTTATATAGGGTGATCCAGCTTTCTGTTCTCATGGTCTGCTCAGCTTGGTGCTCCTCTGTTTCTTCTGGGTACATGTCCTCAAGTTCTTCCCATAAGTTTTCCATCTCCTCACTTTCCAGATTATCAATTACCTCCACCGCAAAAAACAGTTTTCATGACCATAATAATCTGGGAGTTGGAGAGATTTAAAGACATTAAATTTCACTTTTTCTTCATTGATTTGCATGGACAGCTCTCCACTTTTGCAGTTGATAATGGCTTCACCAGTTGCTAGGAAAGGTCTGCCTAGAATTAGTGGGACCTCTCCTGCCTCCATATCCAGTATCACAAAATCTGCTGGAAAAATAAGCTCCCCAACTTTCACCAGAATATCTTCAATGACTCCATAAGCAGGTTTTACGGATCTGTCAACCATTTGAAGCATAATTTTGGTTGGCCTCGGTTCTCCGACTCCCAGACTTTTGAAGATGGTCAGTGGCATTAGGTTAATGCTGGCTCCCAAGTCGCACAAGGCTTTTCCTGTGTAGGCACTGCCTTGAGTTACTGGAATAACAAAACTGCCAGGGTCTTTTTTCTTCAGTGGTAGACCGTTTTTTACACAGCTTCTCGCTTCTACCGTCAGATTTACTGTTTCGAAGTCACTCATTCGCCTTCTTCCATACAATATGTCTTTGAGAAATTTTGCATAAGTAGGCATTTTGGCTAGTGCTTCGGCGAAAGGTATATTTATCTGTAATTGCTTGAATACCTCCAGAAATCGGGCGTATTCTCTGCTGTCATCTCTCTTACGTGTCTTCAGAGGGTAAGGCACCTCTTTAGAGATTGGCACTATTCCTGGGTTACCCTCATTAGTCTGCCCTGCTTCTTGTTCGGCCGAACCCCTTTGCTACGGGCTAGCGGTTGAACTGTCTTCCCTGTCAAATACTTCGTGTTCAATGTTCTTTGACTTTTCTGCACGTGCATGACAAGGATACGGCGGATCCTGCAGTGCGATTCCACTCCGAGTTGTGATGGCATTGATCTGAGCGCGTGGAATGTTCACTGTGTTTGATGGTAAATTCCCTGGGGCTCTTTCTGCCTGATTATGTGCAAGCTGACCATTATGTACTTCAAGGTTGCGGATAACAATTTTCATTTGGCTTACGTCGGCAGTCAATGAATCCATCTGCGAGAGTTTAGCTTCCCACTGCTTATTAAATTTCTCCATATAGGTCTCGAAATGTTGTATTGATAAATTTAGCTATGGTTGTGCTGCTGGTGCTTGCTGTGCCGGTGCTGTCTGTTGTGTCTGTGGCCTGTGCTGGAACCCTGGTGCATAAACTGCTGCATTCGGGTTTCCGTAACGAAATCCTGGATGGTCACGCGTGCCTCGTCTGTAGCGGCTTGGATCCCACTGCTGTTGAACATAGTTGGCATCTTCAGCCTGAAGCACTTGGATTGCTGCATCGAGGTCTGGTTCGTCCACTGCTGCTACGGTTTTCTTTTCTGTATACACCTTTTTGACTAAGTCTTGTACTACTTTTGTTAGGTTATCAATCCTGTCATCAGCCACTGGTTCTGCTAGTGCTGTGAGCTTGCGGTCATCAAACAGGCGAGTGTCCTGTTTGGCTAATTGTTTCATCAGTTCATAGGCTCCATCTTTATCTAAATGGTACAGAAAATTACCCCCAGCTTCCCTGTCAATTCTGTCATTATTTTCCCTGTCAAGAGCGTGGTAGAATACTTGCAGAATTTTCGCGTCCCCTAAGCCGTGATTGGGGCATCTTTTAACGAGTCTCATCAGCCTGTCCCATGCGTCTACCACCGTCTCGCCCATCTTCTGTTTGAAGGATAAGATCTCACTCTGAAGCTTGATAACACGAGAAGCAGGGTAGAATTTTGCCAAAAAATCAGTAACACACCCTTCCCAGGTTGTGATGGATCTTAGTGGTCTGGCTTCTAGCCAGTCTTTTGCTTTTCCGTACAAGCAGTATGGGAATGAGATTAATTTCAGCGTGTCCGCTTCAACTCCTCTGTACTTAATCTTGTTACAGTAATCTTCGAACTTCCCGAGGAAGTCGTTTGGGTCTTCATCTGCTTTCCCATTAAATGGACAATGAGCCTTGGCTGTTTGGATAGTAGATGATTTCAGATCGAAGTGCTCTGCTGTTATTGGTGGCACTACGATGGCTGGTTGATGTCCTCCGGTAGGAACTTCGAAGTTTTCTACTATCGCCCTCCCAGATCTGTTGTAAGTCCTTTGATTGTTCCTGGCAGCAAAGACTGATGCTATCAGCTCCTCAATGTAAAGAGCCATCTGTGCTAGAGTGCGTTGCTCCTATCCTGTGGGTGTTCCTGTTTCTGTTGGCGTGTTTTCTTCGTGCTCAGACATCGTGGCTCGGTGTCTGCTGTTTTGCTCTCTGAAAAGTTTTTCTGGATCTTCAAGTGGTGGCACCAGTTCGCGAGGCAATCTGGGCATATACTAGAATGGCCTGAAAATCAGATTTCAAGAACAATAAGATAAGGGAAAATAAACGTAAAAGTAAAAGCAAAAACTTTGAAACTTATTCTGATTCTTTTAAGAAAAAACTGTAACCGTTCCCCGGCAATGGCGCCAAAAACTTGACAGCGTGAATCTATCTGCTTTTTCGCAAGTGTACGATCAAGTAATATAGAGTATGTATTTATGACTCTCGTTGTCGAACCCACGAGAACAGTTTGAGTTGTAATCGTAAGAATCAGAGATAGATGTAAAGTTATGAAAAGGAGGAATGTTGGGATATGGTTTATTTAAACTAGTTCACAGTAAATAAAACAGTAATTAGAGAATCGTATCTTATTTGAAGTAATTTTCTGGGCATACTCCTAATTATAAAAGTTGATGAATTAAATATCTAGGTCCCAGGATCCTCTAGGGTTACTATTCAGCTTGTATAGTTAATTGATTTCAGAAACACACAACAGTCTTGTTTATGCCGGCATACCAACGTTGCAATCTCCTCTCGGTCTCATGCACCTGTCTTTCCCCTGCAGATTCTCGGGTCCTCTTGGTCCACCAAAATCTGCAGGTTCATTATAAGTCTGCTAGGGTTACAGGCTCTCCTCTCGGTCTCCCCCTAAACGTCTAGCAGTTGGTCTAATGCTTCTGGGCTAATCCCCTGATTCTTTTCACCTCTCGGTCCATCAAGATAGGGTATTAAATCTGTCTTATCTTCCTAACTCTCACTGGCCACTCTCGCACACCAGATTCTGTCTGTAACACTCCTGGGTGATCAGGCCATTCATTCGTGCATATAAAATTAAATACAAGATAATAAACAATCCAATTATGTATTAAGACTTCAAACTAGTCATGCATCTGAGAATCAAACAAACTACGCTACTGAATTCATAAACCCTAGGTTCACCGAGAACCTAGGTAAAAAGTTTAGCTAGCGTACATTATTGAAAAACAATGTTTCATAAAAGAAAGACGAAATATCAAACGAGTTTATGGCTGAATACTGAAAACTGCTCCAATCCTGCTCTGCTCCAATCCTGACGGCTCTAGCACTGGTTGCTGTGATGATGATTGTGTAACCTAATTCTGTGCTGGGACACCTTCTTTTATACTGCCACAGTCTCTAAAACTGATGCCCGAAATTCCTGTTCTACCCCTGTCGAAAACCCGTCCTAGAAGCTTCTGGAAATCTGCTGTGCGTTCGAACGCACCTTCCCTGCGTCTAAACGCAGTGCATCTGAACGCACACCACATGCGTCTGGACGCAGTACTTGTTCATTTTCACCTCTTTTCTCTGGCTTCTTGGATTCGTGCGTCTGAACGCACCCCTTGGTCTTCGTGGTTGATCTCGCCCAAACTGACAGCTTTGGAAATTGTAGTCCTGCGTTGAAACGCAAGTGTGTGCATCTGAACGCACAGAGTTGTCATTTTTCTGCCTTTTTCCTCTGCTTCCTTCTGCTTCCAAGTGTTGTGCGTTTGAACGCAGGGCTCCAGCGTCTGAACGCACCACTTAGCTTTTTCTGCGTCTCTTTCTGCTCCAGATCCTTGATACGCTGCCTTTAGATCCAAGCCAATTCCATGCATTTCTTGGTACCTGTTACCTGCATATAATAACATGTACCGCGATCATATCCAATAAACAAAATTATGCATGAAATTACTCAAATCTACCAATTATGCTCTCAACGTCTTTATCACGTATCAAGTGGAAAACAGACTGAAAATGGGAAAAATCAACCTCCACAGGGTTATGACAATGGTAAAAAGATGTCCCAAACTAATTCCATGTTAAAGCTATCAGTCGGCCCTCCTTGTTGGTTGTCTCCTTGCTTTGTTCTCTCCTTGTGTGATAACAATTATGACACTCTCTTGAGAAAATAAGCGAGGAGTGTTATTTATATAGTCTAACAACTCCTTGTTAACTACATATTTGTCCCTCTTCTAATCATGTTCTTACATGGATTAGTCCAACTTGCAAATTAGTCCTACTAAGTTTGCATATGGTTGCGTATTGATCATTCTTTTTAAATAGTCCAACTAATTAATTCACAACTCGGATTTAATCCATAGGGAGTGTGACCCCATAGGTTTCTACTTAGTTGATAGTAACAATTACTAACATAGAGCGGCCCCTAGCAAGACATCTATGCAACCCAACTAAAAGAAATAGTCAGTAATCCGACAAACATTGTGACTAATGTTACCGTATTTTATTATCCATTTGTCTCCATATCCGAATTGGACACGAGACATACAAGTCTCACTCGTATATCCAATCCAAAGTTTCTCGATTCGGGGAATTGTCTTATCCATGCAGATAACATCAATACTTTATATTAAATTATCTGAGTCTGAGCACTACCCCTCGAGTGGCCACGGATATTTGTTCCCCTTACGTGGGAGGGACGAATCCTCTCTACATCACTACCATTTCTAAGCCTGCTTCCTATCATGCCTGGTAACTACCTTAATAATTACCCGATGAAGGTGGAACGTTTGATAATTTCCAAGAATGAAATTTCACTACTAGAGTATCTAGTGACCTCAAGTCTAAGGACCACAATACCATTGTCACTACGAGAAGCACTTGTGATTTTACATAACTTGTATGTAGCCTTCTCGTTGTGGGTCAATCCAGTATGCCATTACCCTTATTGCATACCCATGTGTTAGACTTGATGTCTCCATATCAATCTACTTACATACTAGTCTATAGTTGATCGTCCTGTTAATCAATATAATGGGATACTGATTTTTAAGAGTGTTGTAATCTTAGGATTTCATTATATTAAATATCTCCATAAATAATGCAATGATTATTCTAACTAAAAGCAGTGTTTATTCTAAATGAGATTGCCTCTAGGGCATCTATTCCAACAGAGAAGACCGGCTCGCAGGCTCTAAAACCAAATTAATTAATTATAAAATTGAAACAAAACCACACAAAAAAAAAAAAAAAAAAACTTTCACAACATCCACATCTAAGGCCATATATAACCATCAAAAATCACATAATACAGTTAAAATCTAATTTTAACGCGTTTGGTCAATTTTAGTTGATTTTGGATGTACTAGGGTCAAACGGTCCAAGAGGGCCCACCAACTAGCTTGGCCTAACCCCTAATAGACCGCCACAAGGCCTTGGGCCGGTCGACCCTAGCCCGCGTGGCCAAGCCGCACTAGGCCGGCCCGGACCCTTGGTCGTGGCTTCCTTGGCACTTAAGGAGGTGTCGGACGGTCCTAGGGTTTCGGACCTAGGGTTGTTTCCTTCCTCTTCTTCCTTGTTTCCCGAGTTTGATTGTTTCCAAATTAAGAGAAACCCCTTTTTCCTAATTTTTGCCCAAACTCTAGTTTTTTATATCCAAAATTTCACATCACATGTGAAACTAATTCACTAATCATTACATCACATGTAAAATTTGTTGGAATATATGCCCTAGAGGCAATCTAGTTCAGTGTGAATTATTTGTGGCTAGAAATTCATTTATTATTTATTGGATATTTAATATAATGAAGTCCTTAGATTTACAATTGTGTTGTTTATCTTAAATATCCCTAGTCAAATATAATGATTAAATGGGACAATCATCCATAGACTAGTATGGGGTTGGATTGATATGGAGATATCACGATCCAACACATAGGTGTGGATTAGGGAATGTTTCACTGGATTGACCCATCTCCGAGAAGGCTACATACACGTTATGTTGAGTCACAAGTGCTTCTCGCGGTGCAATGGTATTGTCATCCTTAGACTTGAAGTCACTAGATATTCTAGTTGTGGATTATTGTGATATTGGTAGCGTTAAACGCTACACCGTAACTGGGTAGTTATAAAGGCGTGTACTGGATACAATAAGAAGCAAGCTTAGAGATCGTAGTGGACGTAGATAGAATTTGTCCCTCCCACATAACGGGAGCAAATATCCTAGGCCACTCGAGGGATAGTGCTTATAGAATGTCTGGCCAGACTCAAATAAATCAATATGGGATATTGATGTTATTTGCACGAATAAGGCTATTCCCATGGATCGAGAAACTGTGGATTGGATATACGAGTGTGACATGTATTTATCGTGTCCAATCCGGATATGGAGACAAAGGGATGAGACAATTACTTGTACAAAGGTTGTCAAGATGACTATTCTATTAGTTGGCTAGAATGGATGTATTGCTAGAGACCGTTCCATATTAGCAAATAGTTGCCACCAACTAGATAGAACCAATGGGGTCACACGCTATATAGAGTTGAACTAGATTTGGGAATTAATTAATTGGATTAATTAATTAGAATGATCACTTTGCAAACCCTTGCAAACTTAGTAGGGACTAATTTGCAAGGAAGGGACTAAATTGAATTCTAGTAGGACTAGAATAAGTCCTTTAGGTAGTTAACAAGGAGTTGTTGGACTATATAAAGGACCTTCCTTCCTTCCTTCCCACATAACTTATGCTCATTAGTGAACATAACAAAGAGTGGGAGAGAACAAAAGGAGAGAGAGCAAGCAACAAGGGAGCCCGACCACCCCCTTGCCGCCGCCCCGTCCCCGTCGGCCAAAGGAGGCCGAGACCCTCCTTTTGGGTCTCGTTTTGCGTGATTCTTCTTCCTCTTCCTCTTCTAGGCTAGCACCAAGGACTTGGGAGATTCTAGGATCAACTCTAGGCGTGGATCAACCATAGAGAACGTGACACAATTCGCGTTTGAAGTCATCAAAGGAGAACCCTAAGGTGTGTTTATGATTTCTAACCCTTACCATCGTTATGTCTCTTGACTTGTGATCCTTGGAGGGTTTTGCATGGTTTTATGTTTGTTTATGCTTCCGTTGCGCATCCATGAATCAAAACCCTACAGTGGTATCAGAGCCACGGGTCGTAGAGCATAAACGTGGTTTATGTGTTACGTTTTAGTTGTTTTACACCTTAATTTGATTGTTTATCGCGTAAAACAAGACAAATCAAGCATGGGATGCAATTTGTCAATAATTAATCATAACAAGATCCAATTTTTGCATTGGATGCATGAATTGGTGAGTTTGAGAAATTTTAGGATCTTAGATCTAGGGTTTGGGCATCCTTGGGGAAGAAGGAGTTCTCCCAAAACAAGGAAACAACCAAACTTGGGCACCAAGCAAGGGAGTTGTTTTGGAAACAGCTCCCTCAAGGAGGTTCGGCCCCCCTAGGGGCCGGCCCCCTTGCTTGCCGCCCAAGCTAGGCCGCCCTAGAGGCCGGGCGGCCCTAACCCACGGGCCTAGGCTTGTGGGTTTTGGGCCGGGCCGGCCCTAGGGCCTTGTGGTTCACTTTGTTGGGCCTGGGCAATTTGATTGTTGGGCCCATGGACCGTTTTAACCCTAGAAATCCTAAATTCAATTAGAATTGACCAAGCGCGTTGAAATTGGATTTTAACTGTTTATGTGCAAATCGCATGGTGATTGGATATGGCCTTAGGATGTGGTTTGATGTGGATGTTTAATTTTGTGGTTTGGTTTTACGGCATGCGAGCTGATCAATTAATTTAATAATTAATTTGGGTTTTATGGCCTGCGTGCCATTTTTTTCTCAACTTGTAGATACTAGCTAGTGCTAGATAAAGAAGATTGTTAGCCAAGATTGAAGAAAAAGAAGCCCAAACCCAAAGAAGCCAGAAAAGATGGAGCATGGAGCATGGAGCCTTTCCACATAAATATGAAGGATGGACCAAAAGATCAAGACGCATGGAGATGTGTTTGTTTAGGGTTCGTAGATAATTCCATTGGCTTGGAATTATCTTAGTCTAGAAAAGGCCATATCCACATCACGTTTAATTTCTGTTTTGTGGTTGTTTATTTTATTGTCTTATTATTGTGTGGTTGGTGTATGGATGATGCATGCAATTAGGATAATAAGATAATTAGACAACCCGGATCTATTATTTGGAGTTGTGCCCAAACTCAAATAGATAGATTAGTTGATATTGATCAACAAAACAATTAAAATTGAATTTAAAATCCCTAAAAATTCAAATATTGTGTTCTTGCCTTATCGTTATTTAAACACTCATTATCATCTTTATTTACCAAGCTCGTGCGTGCCAAAGCATGGCGACTTGGTTCATCATGATGGAATGCGATGGCACGTAACAATGTGCAATTGTTTAGATAAGAGGTTGAACACAACTAGGCTATTAATTTGATTTAGAAACCTAGAGGCAATCAATTGGGATTATCCATATGGATGGATAAATAAGGAGTTATTTGCCCAATTGAACCAAGAGTTGCATAAGGGATGCAATTGGAATTGTTCCTACCTAAAGTAGTCAAATTATGGGTGACTTGCCAAAGCAAGCTCATAAGGAGATGAAAGATGGATCTTGGCCCACTAGAAAATATAAGGATATTTTCCGCATTAATATCTTGAGGTTTATTAATCCGTAGAAAAATAGTGGGAGCTATATTTAATAAACTAGCCATTATTGAATATAGTCAAAAATTCACAAATACTAAAACTTGCATATTTTCCTTTTTGTAGAATTCCAAATGGCAAACAACTCATCGAGTTCACAACATTCCCTACGATCTGTCCTTGAGAAGGACAAGCTCTCTGGAACCAACTTTCTTGATTGGTACAGAAACTTGAGAATTGTTCTCAAGCAAGAGAAGAAACTGTACGCAATAGATGAGCATGTTCCAGAAGGTCAAGAGAACCAAACACCTGCTGCCCTAAAGGCGTATCAAAAGCGTGTTGATGACGCTAATGATGCGGCCTGTCTTATGCTTTGCACCATGACTTCTGAGCTTCAGAAGCAACACGAAAACATGAATGATGTCGATATATCGAACATCTAAAGCAGCTTTTCCAAGAGCAGGCGAGGGTAGAGAGGTATGAGGTCTCAAAGGCACTGTTCAAATGTCATCTGGCAGAAGGGAACCCGGTGGGACCCCATGTACTCCGAATGATCGGGTACTTGGAGAATCTCGCCCGAATTGGGTTCCCGGTCGGCCAAGAGTTGGCAACCGATCTCGTGTTGAAATCGTTGCCCGAGAGTTATGGACAGTTCATTATGAACTATAACATGAACGAGATCGTTAAACCACTGCCAGATTTACTCAATATGTTGAGGACGGCTGAACAGAGCATCAACAAGGGTAAGGGAAAGGCCATAATGATGGTGCAGAAAGGAAAGGGCAAAAGGTTTGCCTCTTCCTCCAAGGGAAAAGGCAAGTCAGTTGCCAAGTCCAAGGAGCCTGCCCTTAAGCCTGTTGGTTGCATTGCCAAGGGTGTGACTAAAGGTGAGTGTCACTACTGCAATCAGCCTGGACATTGGAGGAGGAACTGCCCAAAATATCTGGAGGACAAGAGGCTTGGAATAGTGATTCCACCACCACCAGGTATTTTTGTTGTAGATGTCAATTTAACTTTCTCTACATCATGGGTATTAGATAATGGATGTGGATCTCATATTTTTCGAAATATGCTGGATCTAAAGTGAAGTAGGAGATTGGCTAAAGGGGAGGTAGATCTGCGCGTTGGGAATGGAGCAAAGGTTGCTGCGTTGGCCATAGGCTTGTGCGAGCTATCTCTGCCTTCAGGATTAGTTTTAGAATTAAATAATTGCTATTTTGTGCCTGCTATGAGCAGAAACATTATTTCTATTTCTTGTTTGGACAAGGATGGTTTTATTATTTCAATAAAGAACAATTGTTGTTCATTTTATTTTAATAATATTCACTATTTTAGTGCGCAATTATTTAATGGACTTTAGGTCCTTGATCTAAGCAATCCTGTCTACAACATTAATACCAAGCGGATTAAAATAAATGATTTAAATCCTGCTTATTTATGGCACTGTCGTTTGGGCCACATAAATGAGAAACGTGTATCTAGACTCCATAAGGATGGATTACTAGACTCATTTGATTTTGAATCATATGAGACATGTGAGGCTTGTTTATTGGGAAAAATGACAAAGTCCCCTTTCAATAAGAAAGGTGAAGGGACTAGTGAGAAATTGGCGCTCATACATACTGATGTGTGTGGGCCATTTGCCACGCCTGCCAGGGGTGGTTATGTCTACTTCATTACATTTACTGATGATTACAGTAGATATGGATTTGTGTACCTCATGAGGGCAAAATCCGAATCCTTTGAAGTGTTCAAAGAATTCAAAAATGAAGTAGAGAAGCTACTTGGCAAGAGTATCAAGGCTCTACGATCGGATCGTGGAGGAGAATACTTGAGCCAAGAGTTTGACGACTATCTTAGAGAGTGTGGGATCGTGTCCCAACTCACTCCACCCGGAACGCCACAATGGAATGGCGTGTCCGAGAGGAGGAATCGAACCCTATTGGATATGGTTCGATCTATGATGTGTCAAACCGATCTTCCATTATCATTTTGGGGCTACGCTCTATTAAGTGCAGCTTTCACCATTAACCGTGTTCCATCTAAGTCAGTCATGAAGACACCATATGAGATGTGGAGTGGGAAGCGTCCCACACTGTCGTTAATGAGGATTTGGGGCTGCAATGTCTATGTAAAACATTTACAATCAGACAAGCTAGGGCCGAAACCGGATAAGTGCAAATTTGTGGGGTACCCTAAGGAAACTAAGGGTTACTACTTCTCCAATCCAACCGAGAACAAAGTGTTTGTTGCTCGGACCGGCGTGTTTCTAGAAAGAGAATTTGTCTCTAAGGAAGCAAGTGGGAGGAATGTAGAACTTGAAGAGGTTCAAGAACCACAAATCACTGAACCGATTATGGAACATGAACAGGAACAACAAACAGTTGTGGAGCAACCTGTTCAGGTAACACAAGAGCTTCGTAGATCTAGTAGAGTGCGCCAGGAATCCGAGACGTATGGACTTCTCGTAACCGATTCCGGTGACACGATGCTCATAGATGATGAGCCTACTACCTATGAGGAGGCCATGAGTGGCCAAGACTCTCAGAAGTGGCTTGAAGCCATGAGATCCGAGATGGAATCCATGTATACCAACAAAGTATGGACTTTGGTGGAACCACCCAATGGGGCGCGGCCCATAGGGTGCAAGTGGGTCTTCAAGAAGAAGATCGACATGGATGGTAATGTGATTACCTATAAGGGCCGATTGGTGGCTAAAGGATTCAGACAGATTCATGGTATTGACTATGATGAAACCTTTTCACCAGTCGCTATGACCAAATCCATCCGAATCCTACTTGCAATTGCAGCATACCACGACTATGAGATTTGGCAGATGGATGTCAAAACAGCATTACTTTATGGGAATCTCCTCGAGGACGTGTATATGATACATCCGGAGGGTTTTGAAGATCCAAAGCAAGCCAACAAAGTCTGTAAGCTGCAACGATCCCTTTATGGATTGAAGCAAGCTTCTAGGAGTTTGAATCGACGTTTTGATGAAGTGGTCAAAGAGTTTGCCTTCATCAGAAACGAAGATGAGTCTTGTGTCTACAAGAAGGTTAGTGGGAGCTCTGTAGCTTT
Source organism: Linanthus parryae (assembly GCA_023055425.1). Taxonomy (NCBI): domain Eukaryota; kingdom Viridiplantae; phylum Streptophyta; class Magnoliopsida; order Ericales; family Polemoniaceae; genus Linanthus; species Linanthus parryae. The sequence goes on from JALGPY010000001.1 coordinate 88,274,303, forward strand.
TCTGGTCTTGTATGTGGATGACATACTACTCATTGGAAACGACATTCCCATGCTGCAATCTGTTAAAGATTGGCTAGGAAAGTGTTTCTCAATGAAGGACTTAGGGGAAGCAGCCTATATACTCGGTATAAAGATCTATAGGGATAGATCAAAAAGGTTGCTAGGCCTAAGTCAAAGTACATATATTGACAAGGTGTTGAAGCGGTTCAACATGCAAGATGCCAAGAAGAAATTCTTTCCCATGTCACATGGAATCACTCTTTCGAAGAGTGGTTGTCCTTCCAATGAGATTGAGAAGGAACGCATGAGTAGAATCCCCTATGCCTCGGCCATAGGATCTATCATGTACGCCATGTTATGTACTAGACCAGATGTGTCATATGCCTTGAGTATGACAAGCTGATACCAATCAAACCCGGGTGAGAGTCACTGGATTGCAGTCAAGAACATCCTAAAGTACTTGAGAAGAACTAAGGATGCCTTCTTGATATTTGGCGGTGAGGAAGAGTTGCGTGTAAGGGGTTACACTGATGCAAGCTTCCAAACCGACAGAGATGACTTTAGATCACAATCGGGATATATAATTTGCCTGAATGGAGCAGCGGTGAGCTGGAAGAGTTCCAAGCAAGAGACGGTAGCTGATTCTACAACTGAGGCTGAGTACATTGCTGCAAATGGCGCAGCAAAGGAGGCTGTTTGGATCAGAAAGTTTGTTTTGAACTTGGTGTGGTCCCTAGTATAGCGGATCCAGTCGAGTTGTTCTGTGACAACACTGGGGCGATCGCGCAATCAAAGGAACCCAGGTCGCACCAGAAGTCCAAGCACGTGCTCAGGAAGTTTCATCTGATTCGAGATATTATCGATAGAGGAGACGTTCGGATATGCAAGATTCCTACAGATGATAATCTGTCAGACCCGCTTACAAAGCCTCTCACGCAGTGGAAGCATGAAGGGCACACTAGGAGTATGGGCATACGAGATGCGCAAGATTGGCTCTAGTGCAAGTGGGAGACTGTTGGAATAGATGCCCTAGAGGCAATCTAGTTTAGTGTGAAATATTTGTGGCTAGAAATTAATTTATGATTTATTGGATATTTAATATAATGAAGTCCTTAGATTTACAATTGTGTTGTTTATCTTAGATATTCCTAGTCAAATATAATGATTAAATGGGACAATCATCTATAGACTAGTATGGGGTTGGATTGATATGGAGATATCACGATCCAACACATAGGTGTGCATTAGGGAATGTTGCACTGGATTGACCCATCTCCGAGAAGGCTACATACACATTATGTTGAGTCACAAGCACTTCTCGCGGTGCAATGGTATTGTAATCCTTAGACTTGAAGTCACTAGATATTCTAGTTGTGGATTATTGTGACATTGGTAGCGTTAAACGCTACACCGTAACTGGGTAGTTATAAAGGCGTGTACTGGATACAATAAGAAGCAAGCTTAGAGATCGTAGTGGACGTAGATAGAAGTTGTCCCTCCCACATAACGGGAGCAAATATCCTGGGCCACTCGAGGGATAGTGCTTATAGAATGTCTGGCCAGACTCAAATAAATCATTATGGGATATTGATGTTATTTGCACGAATAAGGCTATTCCCATGGATCGAGAAACTGTGGATTGGATATATGAGTGTGACTTGTATTTCTCGTGTCCAATCCGGATATGGAGACAAAGGGATGAGACAATTACTTGTACAAAGGTTTTCAAGATGACTATTCTATTAGTTTGCTAGAATGGATGTTTTGCTAGAGACCGCTCCATATTAGCAAATAGTTGCTACCAACTAGATAGAACCTATGGGGTCACACACCATATAGAGTTGAACTAGATTTGGGAATTAATTAATTGGATTAATTAATTAGAAGGATCACTTTGCAAACCCTTGCAAACTCAGTAGGGACTAATTTGCAAGGAAGGGACAAAATTGAATTATAGTAGGACTAGAATAAGTCCTTTAGGTAGTTAACAAGGAGTTGTTGGACTATATAAAGGACCTTCCTTCCTTCCTTCCCACATAACTTATTCTCATTAGTGAACATAACAAAGAGTGGGAGAGAACAAAAGGAGAGAGAGCAAGCAAGAAGGGAGCCCGACCGCCCCCTTGCCGCCGCCCCATCCCCGTCGGCCAAAGGAGGCCGAGACCCTCCTTTTGGGTCTCGTTTTGCGTGATTCTTCTTCCTCTTCCTCTTCCGGGCTAGCACCAAGGACTTGGGAGATTCTAGGATCAACTCTAGGCGTGGATCAACCATAGAGAACGTGACACAATTCGCGTTTGAAGTCATCAAAGGAGAACCCTAAGGTGTGTTTATGATTTCTAACCCTTACCATCGTTATGTCTCTTGACTTGTGATCCTTGGAGGGTTTTGCATGGTTTTATGTTTGTTTATGCTTCCGTTGCGCATCCATGAATCAAAACCCTACAAAATTATCTCATTCTTGTTTGAATCAAATTCAAATTGCATCATTATACCAAGTTCAATTTTACGCGATAAATCATAATTATGGTGTAATAACTGACTGAAAAGTAACACATAAACCACATTATGCACTACGACCTATGGCTCTGATACCACTGTAGGGTTTTGATATGGATTACGCAGCGGAATAAAAAATAAACAATTCCGTTTAAGACCCTACAAGGATCACAGAACTAGACATCATAACGATGGTAAAGGATAGGAACATCATGTACCTTGTTTGTCTCCTTTGATGACTTCACGTGACATAATGTCTACGTCTTTATGGAATTCCACTCCTAGGATTGCTCCGGATCCTTCTCACACATTTTTGCTAGCTAGGGAAGAAGGAGGAAGAAGAAGATCACGCAAACGGGACACCCAAGGTCGCGCCTCACGAGGCCGACTGAAAGAGAGAGGGGGCGGATGGGAGGGTTCGACCTCGTTGTCTTGGCTCTCTCCTTGCTTTGTTCTCTCTCTCTCTCTCTTGTGTGTTAAAAATTATGACACTTATGAGAATAATAAGCTAGGAGCCCTTATATAGTCTAACAACTCCTTGATAACTACGTATTTTCCTTAATACTAATCATGTCCTTACATGGATTAGTCCACCTTCAAAATTTGTCCTACTAAGTTTGATTGTGGTTACGTATTGATCCTTCTATTTAATTAATTATATTAATTAATTCTCAAGTCATGTTTTATCCATAGGAAGTGTGATCGCATAGGTTCTACTTAGTTGGTGGTAAAAATTACTAACATAGAGGGGTGTCTAGCAACACATCTATGCCACCCAACTAATAGGACTAGTCAGTAATCCAACAAACCTTGTGACCAATGTTACCATATTGTATTATGCCTTTGTCTCTATATCCGGATTGGACACGAGACATACAAGACACACTCGTATACCCAATTCATGTTTTCTTGATCTTGGGAATAGTCTTATCCATTTAGATAACATCAATATCCTATATTGATTTATGTGAATCTGGCCAGACAATCTATAAACACCACCCCTCGAGTGGCCGCAGATATTTGCTCCCTTTATGTTGGAGGGACAAATCCTATCTACATCACTACCATCTCTCAGCTTGCTTCCTATCATGCCTGATGACTACCTGTATAGTTACCCGGTTAAGGCGCAACGATTGATAATATCAAAGCATGATATTTCACAACTAAAGGATCTAGTGACTTCAATTCTAAGAACCACAATACCATTGTCACTATGAGAAGCAGATGTGACTTTACATAATTTGTATGTAGCCTTCTCGTTGTGGGTCAATTAGCATGCCATTACCCCTAATTAGGGCAGAGCACGGGTCGGTTCGGCCGGGTATTTTCCGGCTTGGCTGACCGACCCGAGATACCTGTTTATTGCAGATGCAAACCCGTCCCAAATCGGACAACCACCAAACCCGAGGATTTCGGGTTCATCGGGTCCGGGGTGATTTCGGGTAAAACCCGGTCGCAAACTCATCAGGAGGGAAGAATAGTAGATCGGAGGTGGAGAAGACATGCGGATCGGTGGTGAGAATGAAGGAGAGAAAAAGAGAGAGAGAGAGAGAGAGAGAGAGAGAGAACCAGCTACGGATCGATCGGTGGTGAACTTAGTCCTGTCCGATTTTCCGACGGATTTTCGATTTTTTTCTTCCCTCTCTATCTCTTCGTTCTCTTTAAGTCTGTATCACAAAACTCAGGACTGCGGCTCCTCAACTCTCCATGGAGAAGATGTGTTGTTGTTGGAGAAGAAACATCACACTTCTACAGTTCTCAAGTCTCTCTCTCTCTCTTTCTCTCTCCCTCTCTCTCTCTCTCTCTCTCTCTCTCTCCCACTTCGTACTGGTAGAGTGGTAGGCGGCTAGGTTTGGGGATAAGTGGATAAGTCCAATGGTACTTGGTGTAATTTATGAGAGATTTAGGGGTAAATATACCGGGTCGGGTTTGTTCGGGTAAAAAAATGCCATACCCGCGAATCACCCGATCTTGGGTCGGGTTGGAGAGACTTAACCCATACCCAATCGAAATACTTTCGATTTTGTTGAGTAACGAGTTGGCTCGGTTTGGGTCGTCCGGGTCGGCCGGGTCGACGAGTTTTTGCTCAGCCCTACCCCTAATGCATATGTGCTAGACTTAGAATCACCATATCAATCTACCCACAAACTAGTCTCAATGCAATACAGTCGTCCTATTAACTGTAGTACCCGACTAGGGATATTTAAGAATATAACATTTATATTCTAAGGACTTCATTCTTGTTTAACATATCTCCATATCGGTAACATAATGAATAGTAAGTCCATATAAATGTCACAAGTAATAGATTGCCTCTAGGGCATTTTTCCAATAGCATTAAGGACTAAGACACTTCGACAATCTTTTATAGTACTTAGAACCGACCTAGACCTGTCCAAGAGCAATTAGGAATGTTTTCAAAACGATAGACCCCGAAACGGATCATACAACCTGCGCCAGAGGTAATGCAACCTCAGTAAAGTCCGGAACCTAGCTCGCAGCCTAGTTTTCCTTAGTTCCCTTTGATCTCCTTTGGACTTTGTTGATGTACCAATGTGTTTTCTTCACCTATTCACGGCACAAATCCAACATGTGATAATGTAATATAGGTTTAGTATATGCGCAGGACTTTGGGGGTCTCAGTGTAATTAGATGAAAGTATGTAACAGATGTATTAGTGACACAATGATCTGTTAGTGGTTAACGAAATCAATAATGAGAATATTTCTCTCTCTCTCTCTCTCTCTCTTAATTTCTCTCTCTGTAGTTAATCTTCTTCCATCTTCATATTGTTCTTCAGAACCCTAGATCTTCTTGAATCAATGTTAGGGTTATTGATTCTTTATGGTGTCAGAGCCTCTCTTTTTCGTCGTTGATTCTCGATCCGGCCTTTTATTTGTGCACTTATAAGTTCTTCGTCATCGTTGATTCTCGATCTAGGAAAGTGCTCAGGGAGTTTCATCTGATTCGAGATATTATCGATAGAGGAGACGTTCGGATATGCAAGATTCCTACAGATGATAATCTTTCAGACCCGCTTACAAAGCCTCTCACGCAGTGGAAGCATGAAGGGCACACTAGGAGTATGGGCATACGAGATGCGCCAGATTGGCTCTAGTGCAAGTGGGAGGCTGTTGGAATAGATGCCCTAGAGGCAATCTAGTTTAGTGTGAATTATTTGTGGCTAGAAATTCATTTATTATTTATTGGATATTTAATATAATGAAGTCCTTAGATTTACAATTGTGTTGTTTATCTTAAATATCCCTAGTCAAGTATAATGATTAATGGGACAACCATCTATAGACTAGTATGGGGTTGGATTGATATGGAGATATCACGATCCAACACATAGGTGTGCATTAGGGAATGTTGCACTGGATTGACCCATCTCCGAGAAGGCTACATACACGTTATGTTGAGTCACAAGCGCTTCTCGCGGTACAATGGTATTGTCATCCTTAGACTTGAAGTCACTAGATATTCTAGTTGTGGATTATTGTGATCTTGGTAGCGTTAAACGCTACACCGTAACTGGGTAATTAAAAAGGCGTGTACTGGATACAATAAGAAGCAAGCTTAGAGATCGTAGTGGACGTAGGTAGAATTTGTCCCTCCCACATAACGGGAGCAAATATCCTAGGCCACTCGAGGGATAGTGCTTATAGAATGTCTGGCCAGACTCAAATAAATCAATATGGGATATTGATGTTATTTGCACGAATAAGGCTATTACCATGGATCGAGAAACTATGGATTGGATATACGAGTGTGACTTGTATGTCTCGTGTCCAATCTGGATATGGAGAAAAAGGGATGAGACAATTACTTGTACACAGGTTGTCAAGATGACTATTCTATTAGTTGGCTAGAATGGATGTTTTGCTAGAGACCGCTCCATATTAGCAAATAGTTGCTACCAACTAGATAGAACCTATGGGGTCACACGCTATATAGAGTTGAACTAGATTTGGGAATTAATTAATTGGAGTAATTAATTAGAAGGATCACTTTGCAAACCCTTGCAAACTTAGTAGGGACTAATTTGCAAGGAAGGGACTAAATTAAATTCTAGTAGGACTTGAATGAGTCCTTTAGGTAGTTAACAAGGAGTTGTTGGACTATATAAAGGACCTTCCTTCCTTCCTTCCCACATAAGTTATGCTCATTAGTGAACATAACAAAGAGTGGGAGAGAACAAAAGGAGATAGAGCAAGCAACAAGGGAGCCCGACCGCCCCCTTGCCGCCGCCCCGTCCCCGTCGGCCAAAGGAGGCCGAGACCCTCCTTTTGGGTCTCGTTTTGCGTGATTCTTCTTCCTCTTTCTCTTCTGTGCTAGCACCAAGGACTTGGGAGATTCTAGGATCAACTCTAGGCGTGGATCAACCATAGAGAACGTGACACAATTCGCGTTTGAAGTCATCAAAGGAGAACCCTAAGGTGTGTTTATGATTTCTAACCCTTACCATCGTTATGTCTCTTGACTTGTGATCCTTGGAGGGTTTTGCATGGTTTTATGTTTGTTTATGCTTCCGTTGCGCATCCATGAATCAAAACCCTACAGGATCTCCCTTTGGTTTAACTTTTCTGATCTCAAATTTGAAGAATCTCGTGAAAATCAAGCTTGATGAGTGCAATTACCTCATACGACGAGCCCAAATGACCACTATTTTGCAGACGAATTCACTTCTTCACCACTTCATAGAGGATTCTGCAATTCCTTCTCAGTTCCTCGCCGATGATACCTCTAGTACACCAACTTCCAATCCTGCTTATATGTGTTTACAATTTATTAGCATCTCAAAAGTTTCCTTATCGCCTCCATTTCTGCTTTTGTGTTACCTTTAATTTTGCATTTGCCTCATGCGTACTTGATTTGGCATGCCCTAGACTCTATTTTTTCTTCACTTTCACGCTCACATGTGCATCAGCTGAAGAATCGATTATGCTCTGTGACCAAAGGATCCAGTACGATGGGTGTCTTTTTAGATGAGATCAAATCTCTTACTGATCAACTTGCTCACGTAAATTAACCTATCTCTGAAGAAGATCTAGTTCTCTATATTTTGCGTGGTTTACCGAAGGATTATGGCTATTTCAAGTCACGTATTCGTTCATCACCTATTACTTCCTCTGAACTCAGCTTTCTTCTTCTTTCTGAAGAGATTTATGCTCATGGTGATAAGTCTTCCTCTACCCAAATTCATTCCTTTCCTATTTAATCTCTTTCATCTGAGATGCATCCTGTCCACACTGCTTATCAGGCTGCTAGAATGCCACCATATGGCAGAGGGAAGCCACATTTTTCAAACTACAGGGGACCTACTTCTTCTGGTTATAAGTCTTCATCTCCAAGAGCTTCGTCAAACTATCGAATGATTCCTTCTGGTTTTCATGGTGCTCCAACATAGAGTGTTATTGGTAGACCACCTGCTTCTCGTTCCACTAATGGATTTTCTTATCACCAAGGTGGCAGAGGTTCTCTGTCTGGTTTTGATTTGACTTGTCAAATTTGTGGAAGGACCAAGCACTCTGCACTTGATTGTTGGTATAGGTTGGACATTCTGAAGTTTGGTAGTACTAAACCAAAGAGGGCTTACACTGCATCTAATTCTGCTATACATTCAGATCCCTTTACTAATCCATGGCTCTTAGATACTGGTGAAAATCATCATGGCACAAACAACTCTGGTGCTTTTCAACAACTTCTACCATATGCTGGTTCAGATTCTGTCACAATCGGAAATGGAAGTGAGCTTCCTATCAGTCATTTTGGTACTTCGCTTATCTCTACTCCTGCACATGTTTTTCAATTATCACAAGTGTATTACACACCACATCTATCCACTAATCTTGTGTCTGTTTCCCAGTTTACCAAAGAAAACAACTGATCAATCTTGTTTAACTCTAATGGCTTTGTCATTCAGGAAAATATCACCCAGATTCCTATCTACAAAGGCCACTGTAAAAATGGTCTTTGCACTCTTCCTTTCACTCCACAACATTCAACTGATTTTCAGTCTTATCTTGTGGCCTATTCTGCTGTTGTATATTCTTCCATTGGCTTGTGGAATCAAAGATTGGGCCACCCTTCATCTTCTATTCTGCACTCTTTAGAAGATTGTCTTCATCAGAAGTTTCAAGACTCTTTTTCTCTGTGTCATGCTTTCTCTCTGGCTAAAATACATAAACTTCCCTTTCCTGTATCACAAAGTGTATCTAAATATCCATTTCACTTGGTACACTCAGATGTATGGGGTCCTTCCCCTATTGATTCTTGTCAAAATTTTATTTTATTACGTCTTGTTTGTTGATGACTGTACTAAGTTTTGTTGGATTTACCTTCTCAAGCACAAAAGTGATGCCTACTCTGCTTACTTACATTTTACATCTCTTGTCTCTACCCCATTTCAAACAGTGGTTAGATCTTTTAGAACATATAATGGGAATGAATACATTAATCACTCTTTTGCTTTGTACTTACAACAACAAGGGACCTTACACCAAACAGCTTGCCCTTTTACCCCAGAGCAAAATGGGAGGGTTGAGAGAAAGCATAGACATCTCATTGAGACTGCTCTTGCTCTCTTAAATCATGCTTCTCTTCCCAATTCTTTTTGGCTAGAAGCAGTCATTACAACAACTATCTTATCAATAGACTCCCTAAAAAGTCTTTGAACTTCATTTCTCCCTTTGAGTCTCTATATCATTATTCACCTACTTATACTCATTTCAAATTTTTTGGGTGTTTGTGTTACCCCTGGCTCAGGCCTTACACTTCTCATAAACTGCAACCTAGATCTACACCTTGTATTTTTCTTGGCAATTGTCCCAACACAAAAGGTTACATTGTGTTATGATCCCACCAATAAGGTGGTTTATATCTCTAGACATGTTCTCTTTGATGAACACAAATTTCCCTCTTTGACACATCATCTTCATCACCCTTCAATCCCACCTCTTACAGTTCTGCTTGGGATTTTCCACCACCTATTTTCCTCACCAAACCATCAACTTCACCTCCACAACCATCACCTTCAGCTGTTTATGATTAACCTCCACCTCATTCCCTTACTACTTTACCTGTCTCTCCTCCTTCTCCTGTAACATCTCTTCATGAATCTACTACCCTACCATCTTCACCATCACCTTCTCCTTCCCCACTTCTAGTCACACATCCCATGACTACCAGATCCAAAGTGGGTGTTCACAAACCCAATAAGAAGTTTCTCCACACTGCCATTTCTCATGATGTTACCGAACCTGACACCTACAAGGAAGCTATTTTGACTCCTCAATGGGTCACATCTATGCAATAAGAGTTTGCAGCTCTGATTCATCAACATACATGGTCTATAGTTCCTCTTCCTTCTAACAGAAGAGCTATAGGCCGTAAGTGGGTATATAAAATAAAAAGAAATTCAGATGGCTCAATTTCCAGATACAAGGCTAGATTGGTTGTCAAAGGGTATCATCAAGAGCAAGGTGTGGATTATTATGAAACCTTCAGCCCAGTTGTGAAGCCTCAAACCATTAGAATTGTACTCTCTCTGGCTCTGCACTATGGTTGGTCAATAAAATAGCTGGATGTGTCAAATGCCTTTCTACATGGTACACTACAAGAAGAAGTGTACATGCTTCAGCCGCAGGGGTTCACTGATCCTTCACACCCTAATTTGGTTTGTAGACTTCACAAGTCTCTCTATGGCTTGAAACAGGCTCCTAGGTCTTGGTTTACTATGCTTAGCAATTTTTCGGTGGCTCATGGATTCATCTCAAGTACAGCTGATTCATCCATGTTTGTGCTCAAACTATCCAAATCTGACCTTGGTGGTCTTAGTTTATGTGGATGACATTCTCATCACTGGCAGCTCTTCTTCTCATATTGAATCCTTTGTCACTGTTATGAAGACTAAGTTTGGTATGAAAGATTTGGGGTTACTTCTTATTTTATGGGCATTCAAGTTACTTACACTAATTCTGGGCTGCATTTGTGTTAAACCAAGTATGCCAAAGAATTGCTTCTCAAGGCTGGGATGGCTACCTGTAAGCCTTGTTCCACTCCTTTAAGCACAAAAGACCAGTCTTCTTCTTATCCAGCTTCAGATACTTTCTTTTCTGATGTTACTTGGTTTAGGAGTATTGTTGGTGGTCTTCAATACTTGACTGTTACACGTCCAGAGTTGCAGCTTGCAGTAAACAGCATTTGCCAACGTACGCACCAGCCCACCAATCTTCATTTCCAGCAACTAAAGAGAATTTAGAGATATATACAGGGTACTTTGAGTTCTGTCTTGACTATAACCTCCAGTTCCTTCAATGTCACTGGCTTTTCTGATGCTGACTGGGCTGGGGACAAATTGACAAGAAGATCAACAATTGGCTACTGTGTGTTTCTGGGGACTAATTTGATTACCTGGGTTTCTAAAAGGCAAGGTACTGTGTCCAGTTCTTCTTCTGAGGCAAAATACAGAGCTCTTGCCTCAGCTTCTGCATAAATTAAATGGCTCAGCTATCTTTTCAAAGATTTGGGTACCTCTTTTCCTTCTTCACCTGTGCTACTGTGTGACAACCATTCTGCTATTTCTTTAGCTAAAAACCCAGTTTTTTATGCTAGAACTAAGCATATAGAGGTGGATTTTAATTTTGTTAGAGAACAAGTTCTATCTCATACTCTTCATCTCTTTCAGATTTCTATTCATCAACTAAAGCTTTGGATTCTCCAAAGTTTCTGGAGTTGGCTTCCAAGCTTCATGTTCAATCTGACATCCAGCTTGAGGGGGATGATAATGTAATATAGGTTTAGTATATCTGAAGGACTTTGCGGGTCTCTGTGTAATTAGATAAAAGTATGTAACAGCTATATTAGTGAGACAATGATCTGTTAGTAGTTCATAAAATCATTAATGAGAATCTCTCTCTCTCTCTCTTTATTTCTCTCTCTAGAGTTCATCTTCTTCCATCTTCATACTGTTCTTCAGAACCCTAGATCTTCATGAATCAATGTTAGGATTATTGATTCTTTAACATGTACTATCTCTATTTTGTTAGCTTCTTCACACTTTAACTTTTACCACTACTCATTGCGTTAGCTACTTTAGCTATTTTGTTAGCTTCTTCCTACTTTCGTTAGCTACTTTAACGATGTAAGAATCACCGAGTTAAATTGACGTGGTTAGAAAAGTGGACATAGGAAGATACTGGCGCAAGAGAGATTGTACTAAATTAAAGACATTTGGAGCAAAGATTCCAATGAAGTAGGTTTGGCATCACCTCTATAAATGTATAACTACTGAGTCGGATGTTGTAGTTGGTATTCAATTTACATTGATTTTCTTTTAAAACAATGATTGACTATAACATAATACCAACGCAATATGGACCAGAAAATATACAATATGGGTGACAGATTAACCGAATTATATAGTAGTTCTCGGGAACCTCAACAACCACTTGTCCCCTTTTGTTTGAAGTCAACCATATGACTATAGTTAGGAACTAGTCCAATCCGGCATCACAGAAGAGACAAATGGTGAATATTAGCAATTAATCACATTTAACTGATATGATCTTACCATCTTAACAGTTCTCTCTCTCTCTTTTTTTTTTTTTTTTTTCTTTTTTTTTTCAGGAAAACTAGAAGTGATTATAGACTGCTACTCTGATATGATCTTACCATCTTAACAGTTCTTTTTCTTTTTTTTTTTTTTTCAGGAAAACTATCTTAGCTGTTCCACAAGAAGTGATTATAGACTGCTACTCTGGTCTCCCGCCATTCCATAACTGAATAGCATGAAGAGAGAACTCTATGCGTCACTGTAACTTTTTCACTATATAATAACCACTCCATCGATCCTAAAATGAGTGTCGTGTAGTATTTGTCAATCATTTTGAGGATATCATTTTACTAGCAAAAATACATTATTTTTTTTATCGAAAGCAAAAAGATAATGAAAAATGTTTTCTCATAACCTTGTAGAGTTAAGACTTTTGTACAAAGACTTGAATAGATTAACAAATTCTTCCATCATTCCACTAATGAATTATCTTTGTCAAAATATTTAAAAAAATAGCATAACACTAATTATGGGACCAAAAGAGTGTAGGTACCTGTACATAATCTGACCCGGAAAATAAATAATTTGTAAGAATAAAATTTACGGAGTCGGGAGAATTGTTTAAAGCAGAGACGATCTCGTGCATAGACACGATGGCCTTAAGGCCTCTCACCGTGCAAGCAGAAGTACTATCTGCATTGCACCCTTCGAACCTGTTAATTTGTGTGCTATCTCTGTTTGAGGAAGGAAGAGTACTGGTTTCGGAATGAATGAAACAGAGGAAGGAGTCTGCCTTTTAAAGAAGGCAGACACCCGTGGCGTAATGAAAAGAGTTGCAACTGTTGGTAAAAGTAGTTACAACTGTCAGTTTGTGAAGAATTAATTTTCGTGCTGAACAATTTAATTAAGAGTTATTTCCTGGCCCAAGAAGATTAAGTATTTTCTTAACAGGCACAAGCCCACACCACACCACGTCACTTCACGTCCCGGCCCGTTCCCGAGACCGAGTCGGCCAGACAGACGGCGGGGCGGCGCGCGCGCGGTTGTTCGGATCATAGCTAGGTCTTTCCTCCAACAAAAAATGTGTACCACCCAAAGGGCGTGCCTTATAGTGCAAATTTGAAACATATATGTTGAACAAGTTTATGCTTCCCTCAAATGTGGGATGAATACGTTTTCCCACTTGAGGTAGCATTCTTCACCGCTTAAGGTAGCCATCTTCACCCATAAATTTTTCATTCACACGAAACTCGATTTAGGTCAAAATAAAGTAGTAGGATGATCTTCTCGACATAAGGTTTCCATTACTACTTTCACCTCGACGAAGCGATAACCCGATTCTTCACAAATGAGTTCAAAGCCGACCCAAAATTGACATTTATTGAACAAAGAGCATAATTTTTTATGTGAAATTTTTAATTATCAAACTCTTCCATCGTTTTGCTAACCAAATTAGCGGGTCAAATGACCCCAGAAAAGCGGATAGATAAGGAAAGGAGGAGGTGCTATTTCCTAGTTTCCGTCATGGAATCAGGTAAGAGGGCAGATAAAAGTACTTAGATGGAATAAGAGTCATGTTAAATGGACACAATTACATGTTTGTTTTCATAATGTGGTAGAAGTAAAGGCAATTTTGATCGTGTACTGTTAATACTTGAAACTTAGACCGACTATTATAAGGCTTAATTACTTAATGCATACTCTAATTTATCGAAAGTATCACATTGCAACCTCCAGTCCTACAACTAGCTGATTGCATCCCCCATTTGCAAAAAAAAACGTCAATGTCAAACTGAAAACAAAATTCAATCATCAAATTCAAATCCGGCGAAGATATTTTCGTAAAGTTCACATTGTCTATGATACGATTTCATCACATTGTGTGAGCTAAATGCCCTTCAAGTACGTTAATTTTGTGACAAAACTTCATTCCCAGTTTGAAATTGACTTTTTGCTTAATTACTTAATGCATATCCACAGTTGCTGAAACTATCACATTGCAACCCTCAATTGCTAGAACTAGCTGATTGCATTCCCCATTTACAAAAAATACGTCAATGTGAAACTGGGACTGAAATTTCGTCACAAAATTAACGTACTCGAAAGGCATTATCTCAAACAATGTGATGCGATTGTATCATAGAAGATGTGCACTTTATGAAAATACCTTCGTCGGGTTCGAATTTGATGATTGAATTTGTTCCCAGTTTAACATTGACGTATTTTTTTTTTTCAAATGGGGGATGCAATCAACTAGTTCTAGAACTGGAGGTTGTAATGTGATAGTTTCGACAAATTGGGGGTATGCATGAAATAATTAAGCCTTGACTTTTTATTTGCAAATGGGGCATGCAATCAGCTAGTTTTAGAACTGGAGATTGTAATAAGATAGTTTCGGCAAACTAATGGTATGCATTAAGTAATTAAGCCTTATTATAATATAATAAGAAATCACGTCTGCATTTTTTCTCAAGTTGGTTTTTCTTGATTAACAATATTACCTAGGATTAGACTAAATATAGTCCATGTATTAGTTAATACAGTGTTTGGTTGTTCAGGACTAACTTTAATTTCGGTAACAAATAGTGAAAAGGTTGTGTTAATTAACTCAAATTAGTCCCCTCTCATATGAGGGTATTAGCTGGATTGGATTATTTATATCTTAATGCTGAATTGATACTGCATGAAACCAAACACATATAAATTATAGCTTAGTTAATCCAATCCAATGTTATTCAGAAAATTAAGTCCAGTCCAGTTCAATCCGAATAGTCTGTAAACCAAACGTGCCAGATATGATGTCCTCGCTTTACTTCCATGTGTGATGTGGTAAGAGCCCATTTTCAAACGTTGTGCTCCATGACCCACTTACCTCTAACAAGTTTCTCACCAACGCCGATATGTTTGGTTCGCATGTCGCACGAACTCTGAAGTGACCAAGTAAACATTTCTTTTTAATATTATTCAACCTATGCATTCTTTTAAGAAAAAACCTCTATAAATTGCACCATTAGGTTCAAAGCCGATCATCACCTACATCTTCATCTTCAACTTTCATCTTCATATTCATCTTCATCTCTTTTCAAACCCGGCTTTCTCATGGCTGCTAAGGGAGACTTCGAAGTGAAGGTGACCAAAAAGGAGGTGGTGGTTCCTCCCTTTCAAAGGCCAGACCAGTGGGTACCTCAGTCGAATATGGACTTGATCGTACCACCCATTGAAGTCTGTGCTTTCTTCTGCTACAAGCAACCCGCATCCAGACGAGATAGCTCGATCACATTCCAGACCATGGTAGGTATTCTGAAGGAGTCACTTGCCCAAGTCTTAGTTTCTCACTATGCATTTTGTGGGGAGTTGCTGCCCAACTCATTGGGCGAGCCCGAACTCCTCTGCCACACCAGAGGGGTTGATTTCTATGAAGCTTATGCTGACGTTGAGCTTCAGAATCTTGACTTGTACCAACCAGACCAGACCGTTCGGGACAAACTTGTGCCGGCCAAGACCTTCGGAGTCACATCTTCTTACCAGGTACTCCTTGTCTACCTTATCTTTCCCTTCAGAAACAATCATTTGCAAGAGAACGTAACAGAACAAACTATTCCTTTTGAGAGAGCAGAGTCAAGGGCTAGTAGGAGAACAAAAAGTTGGTGTATATGACATGAAATAGTTTTGCATATATTTCATGCATGCAAAAGTGAAAAGTTAATCCGGAAAATTCATACCATGTGACTTGTAAAATGACCAGTAACTCACTGACAACAACATATAATATTTACTGTTGGAATATTTGAAGTGGTTTCTAAGTATTTAAAGATAGTTGTCTTTCGTGTGGTAGTTGCGGCCTCCCAACAACCAAACAAGTCATATGTTCTCGTATGATGAGTATCTGCAACTATGGAAGGATGTGCGGAGGCGAAGGGAAAAGCAAAAAAATAAAAATAGGGTTTGTTGTTACTAGGTGGGAGCGGGAAATGGTGAAAATGGAAAAGAGAAAAGAAAAAAACCCGAGGCCATCGCTCATGTTGACGGTTGTCGGGTCGGTGTTGTTGGTAATTTTACTTAGGCTTAGGAAATTTAGTTATCACTTATTATATTTTTTATAGATTTTAATATTAAATAGAAATAATTAAAAATATTATTACTATTTATTTGTAATAAACATTTATGTTTAACACCCATAAAACTTTTTTCGTATATTTTGATACGTTTCAACATTTTGAGCATTATTCAGTTATTTAAAGTAAACATTTAAGATATATAATATAAATTATTTAGTAGTTTGATTAATTCTAAAAATAAGAAAAGATGCACTATTGCAATTATTTTTTTTCTATTTTAATATAATCGTTGTTTCTTAGTTTGTAGCAGTCATTGTTTTTTTTCTTGCAATAATTGATATTTTAATTATTTTAATATTAATTTATTATTAGTGTACTAAAATTTTCTCTAAACATGACGTAATTATATTTTAATTTTCATTTTTATCTCAACATTTCATTTATTCTTTATTAATTTCAATTATTGTTTTTTGAGAAATTATTTTGTCGTCAACCGGGTTTGAACCCGAGACGTCATGCAGGGGCTTCCAACGCTCTACCACTTGAGCTACCACCCTAGCTGCATTTTGAATTATTGATTTAATGAATAATCAATTGGGTAAATTATTAACAACAAATTTAAAAAGATGATATAAATTATATGGTTGAAGATGGTGAGATAACGAAAGTGAAGGTCAAAGGGAATGTGAAGGTGATGGAGAAGGAGAGGGGATGACTTTTTGCTGATGATGTAAATCTGAAGGTGAATGACAAGCGTGAAAGAAAATGAATGCTGATTTATTTGATACCCTCGCAATTACATTTTTAGCATTTCTCCATAGTTGTACAGACAAAATAACAGTACAACATAAAACGATTGTTAGTAAGTTTCTATGTAATTTTGAAGTCAAAGCAAAAGTCAATGTTATTGTACAAATAGTGTTTTTTACAGTCACGTAAGACATAAAACACTCATTGATATGGATTCGGATGTTAGCTTTTGACAATTCTCTCAACTACTACTGTGATTCTTCTCTTGGTCATCATATTGACTTTTATCACTCTTTATTGGGTCATTTTGACCCGGTGATTTATAAACTAATTGATGCAAATTTTTAATAATTTTTTCATGGCGTTGTAAAGTAAAAGTTGTTCTATGGCATAGTAAAAATATTATAAAAAAAAAGTATTGTTTTGCAATTCAAATCATCCTTTCAAAGTGACCCAGATACTAATAAAATAAAGTCAAATGTTAGGTTAGAATAGGGTAGAAAAAAATCATAGTGGTATAGAGTAATTTTAGTTTTTTTAGTAATGTCCAAGATTTATTAATGTACACTCAACTTTTGTTTTATTTTAAACTTCAATACAGGCCACCGAGCTGAAGTGCGGAGGAATAGTGGTGGCCTGCACATTTGACCATCGGGTGGCCGATGCTTTCTCCATCAACATGTTTACAGTCGCATGGGCTGAGATGGCCAAGACTAAGAAGATATCTGTGACTCCTTCATACCGACGGTCCTCGTTAGCTCCGAGGCGTCCCCTATTGTACGATGCCTCAATCGACAACTTGTACATGCCAGTCTCAGCTGTGCCTCCTCCAAAAAAGAATTTAAATCAGGTGGTCGATAAGCCGAGTCATTTCTACTACATTGAGGCTGAGCAACTTAGGATCCTCCAATCAATCGCCAACAAGGACAACAAGACCGATAAACAAAGGACTAGGTTGGAAGCATTTTGCGCGTTCGTGTGGAAACTGATCGGCTCACAAGAGGCCGTGAAGGAAAACAAATGTAGCATGGGAATCGTTGTGGATGGACGGACAAGATTGAACGAAGGAGAAAAAGAAGAGTCAAAATCGCTGACCACTTATTTCGGTAATGTTGTGTCAATTCCATATGGTATGGAGAAAGCGGGTCACCTCCAAGAGAAGCCATTGAGTTGGGTGGCGGACTCGGTTCACGAGTTCTTAAAACCGGCCGCGACGAAGGACCATTTCTTGAAAATGATAGATTGGGTGGAGTCTCGCAGGCCGGAGGCTAATTTAGCTAGAATATATGCCACTGCTACTGACAGCGAAGGACCAGCTTTTGTGGTCTCGGTGGCCCGCGACTTTCCTGTGTCTAAGCTTGATTTCGGATGGGGTAAGCCCATATTTGGGTCCAGTTACTTCCCATGGGGCGGGGACACTGGGTTTGTGCACCCAGTGCCAAGTCCAGTCGCGGAAGGCGATTGGGTTGTTTTCATGAACCTGTCCAAGGAGCAGTTCGATGTGATTGAGAAACAAGGTGGTCATGTGTTGAAGCCGATGACTTATGATTACCTTAACGGTGGGAACAGCAAAAGCATGATCCTAGCAGCTTTGTGATTATCCTTCAAGGATGAATGATGTTTATTTCTACATTTTCTATTTGTAATCATGATGGTTTGGAAAATGTTGTTCATTTATACATTTGAATATGTGTTGAACGGTTTGGTCGATCTTTATGAAAACTACCCATTATTAAGAGATAATCTTCTCTACTATAAAAAGGTGAAGGAGTTTTAATGTTTAACACTCCAAGTGTTTTACACTTTAAGAGTTTAACACTTCTATGTGTTTTCTCTCTTTTTTGGTTTCCTACACTTTTCAATGTACCAAAAATGCCCCTATTAAATCATTCATTTGTAAACTAAAAGTGACTAATTTACTAATAGTCTGTAGATGTATTGCCTTTTACACCGATGTAATTTCTAACAACATTTAATACTCGCTGTAGGTTACAACATAATAATGGCACGATTTAGTGCTGCTAATTAATGGACCTTAATAGCGTAAGGTTCTTCTTCCTTTTCAGCATCCGTTTAGTCTGGCACATAGATTATGCTGCTTCTCTTCCACTTTTACCATACATTAAATCAATGTTATACTTTTCCTTCCTTCAATTTGGTATTTATCTTCCACTCAAAAAAAAATTCGTATTTATCTCATTATCTTCATGCTTTCTCTTTCTTCTCCTCCGTTCAATTTTAATTGAAAATTGATCTAGAAAGCTCAATCAAACCTTCCCATGGAGTGATGTTTTGTTCTCCATACGCAATTTCACCGATGGTAAGTTGTCCGCACATACCAATTGTTCACAGGCTGCTTTCTTGTCCTACACTTATTAGTTTTCCCTGGGCTTTATTTGTATTTTTATGTGTTTTCGAATCTGTTTCTGAAGTTGTTTCTAAATTATGTTCTTCTTGATATATAAAGTTCTATACTTGTGAAAATATAGTGATCAGGGACGGTCCAGGTTTCTCATATGCTATATTACCGCCTACACTTGCTTGATCAAATGCCACTTAGAGAATCTTCTGACTTCAATTTTGTTTTTGGGAATTTGGGCATTCTCAACTGGCCGGATGTCTTGGATAGACGTCCTTCCTCTTCTTTGGGATCTAAAAGTTCCCTATCAGAAAACATCCGTTGGGTACTTGATGCACATGTTACTACCAAATTAGGATACTGGAGGTGGAGGGAATCTATAGCAAACTCTGACGATCATTGTCTTTCTTTCTTTTGTTTGCTTAACCGGTTTTATAATTTCATGTTCACTATTTTATTAAGCGAAGATATATTTTTTTTTTGGGCTTCGTTTGCCTAAGTTGGTACTCTCCTCCTCGCCACTCTTGATTGTTTTTGTAACTAAAGTTAGTTCAAGTAAATATTTGGGGAGAAGAATCTGATTCACTTAGTTACATCTATGACTCTGATTACTAGGTCTTTTGTTATCAAGTAAATCATCTCTAGAAAGGTAGTGATATGATTACCCAAATACTCGACCTATTTAGATTTTAACAGTGTGGTGCTTTGCGCCATTATTTTTCCTTAAATTCTTCTAATCAAGCACCTTTTTCTCAAATACACTTTCACTAATTGCAAATTTTAGAGGGAATCAGTAGCAACTCACTTGCATGTGTACAAGCCGGAATTGCAATCGAACTACATGTGTGCAAACTGGAAATTGATCTTATCAGACAGATTTTAGATCCCAAAAAAGTTTATTAAATCCAAAAAGGTACTGTTAAGAGGCATTTCTCTTAAATACCAGAAATTCCAACGAAAATTATACTTCTGGTGCTTGAGTTCGCTCTAGGTTAACTGTAATGAGAGATGAACTGTTTACACCACCATCTCAATTTGACAGGACACTTTATTTGATAGTACCTAAAACACACTCAGGTATGTATGCTCATCAACTTGCTTAATCTCAATAATAAGATCACTGCTGTGTGATAGCTCAGGTTTATTGTAGTCGTTCTTCTCTTTAATACAAAATGTCAAAAGTCAATTCATCAATGATATGAGGTATTTCGTAGGATAGCTTTTAGATGTTTTTGTGAACATTCTGGATTAATTTTCAGTAAATCACTCCTCTAGATGCAATATATTTTCTTATAAAGAGGCAAGATGGTCTGCCAACAGTGCTGAAGCTACTGCTAATATGCTAAAAGCAGCTAAAACCAACGGTACTACTACAATGTTTTACTTGACTGAACCTATGGTTCTACTTTTTTAAGAGCATAAAAGTATTTTAAGCTACATAAATTAGAGAATTGGAAAAATACGACCATGATTCATTTTGGTTTGCCTTCCAATTATACAGATATTAATAGTAAACATATTTGAGTGTCCATAAGTGAGGACTCACATGCTACAAAGCTACTAGACCTGGTCTTTTTCAATCTTCTCAAACTTAATATTGTTCAGCTCTTGCACACATAATTGTTCTGAAGTATTATGATACATATATCATATGAAGTCATTTTTGTGTGTATAAGACTTACTTATCTCAATTTTCACAATACAATGTTCACCACATCATATTTTTGGCTATTTTGTGGAAATATCTTGAATAGAGATGAGATGGTACACATTTTTTCAGCACATGCCCGTGTAACACGAAGAAGTCTTTCTCGAAGGAATCGAAATACTAGATTAACAGCGTAACAAAAGAAGCATTGAATTGAACAAGATTTATAGAAAAAAAAGAAAGATGCGTGCTTCTTAGAATAACATGAATTACGCATTGTTCCCCTTGCAATTACAGTAAGGTTGTGAAGGTAGAATGCGAAGGTTCGTGGTTATGTTCCCCAGAAAGGTAAAGTTCATTTACCCACCCATTACCCACCCACCATTGCAGTTCCATATATGTTAACATACTATTTTGTTGTTGATCAAATTTGTAAGGTGTTTGAGTTTCATATATAAGGCAAATTTTATTAACGCACGATTGCATTAATACATAGTACTACCTCCGTTTGACAAGCTTCTTTCTACTTTAATTTTTCCACCTCTAACCAAGTAACTTTGACCTCGTGATTTGGGTAGCAAAACGATGCAATTTTTTTGGTAATCTTTTTACTCTACATCACCATGAAACGATTACCAAATTCTTGTATCGTATTTCCAAGAAAATCAGTGGGTTAAACTGACTCGGCGAATCGTGATAAAATTTGAAGTAGAAAGAAGATGTCGAAACGAAGGATTATTGAGTTTCATATCTACATATATCTATACACACACACACAGATATACCAATTTGAGCATATAACAGTATTTTCTACTTAATATTAATGTGTGTTAGATTGGACAAAGAGGTAACTTCTTCGAGAAAAAGAATTTTCAACAAGCAATCATAAGTTGTTGTATGAGTTGAATGTTTATTTTGCAAATTATTTTGTCTATACCAATGAGTTTTCTCTGAAAGGATTGGGAAAGTCATTGGTTTGTACGTCGGTATAACAAAAACTAACACTCACCCAAAAAACATGCATCATGGAAGCTAAATTCATAGAGCATCAACAATTGTGCAGTACACAAACTTTACAATATGAAGTGTAACGTGCAACGCACGTGGGAAAACTAGTAAACAAAAAAACAAGAAGAGAAAAAAACGTTATTTCGACGGGAAGTAGAGATGGCAACGAGTCGGATCCGTATCGGATCAGACCCTTCACAATCCTAATCTGACCACAAGAAACGTGATTGAGATTTTGATCCAGATCCGTTCGGATCGTCATCGGGTTCGGATCAGCCTTAATCGGGTTTCAATTAGCTGATCCAAGTTCGATCCGTTGATCCATATAGTACGTGTTTGGATCAGATTCGGATCAGATCCGGCTCCAGTTTACCATAAAATACAAAAATAACATAAAAAATATTATTTCATATGTTAAGCCATATTCGAAAGTTATGAAGTCTTAGAAAAAAAAATTAGTAGGTTGGAGTGATCATGTCCCTAATCAGAATATTTTTAGAGTCTCGTTCTCACGAACTCGTATTCATTGATTTTTTTTTTGGTTAACAAAGAAGTTTAAACGAATAACACAAACATAAGCTCCACTGAGCTGCAAAAGACAACAAAACAAAAGGAGTTTACTGCCTATTGAAAGTGATCATGTCCCTAATCAGAATATTTCTCATATCTTTCGGAGCATCTTCCATGGTGATGAGGCTCTCTTCTTGGTTGGCACCTTTCTTAGCGAGCATGTCGGCACAATGGTGAGTAGCTCTTGATCTGTGGAGATGGTACAGTTCATGGTTCGGAGAATGAACTTGACGTCCACCACAATGACGGGGAGGGAGAAGTCTGGGTTGGTGCCCTCCTTCATGTAATTGACTGCAGTGGTTGAGTCACAGATGATTTCACCTCTCTCAATCCCTTCTCAAGAATGATAGTAAGCCCTCTATAAATAGTCCATATCTCAACTTCAATCACGTTAGTCTGAGGGAGACGACCCATGTAGTCCAGGAGCCAGAGCCCATTGTCGTCTTTGAACAGGCCGCCAAAGCTTCCTCCATTGCTTTCTCTGTTGTAGCTGCCGTCACATTCCAGTCTTCTAGTACTTGCAGTAGGGGGAACCCAAGACGTATGTGAGAGAGTTTCATCATCCTTCCTATTACCATTATCATCTTGTTTATAAGCATTTAGGACCTCCTCATTAAGGGTATTTACCGCATGAAAAATGTAGTCAATGCTTAGTAGGGAGTTTCTAAATGTAAAATCATTTATGTCCTTCCAGATGAACAAGTTGATGATAATAGTAAGAGTAAAGTTAGAATTTTTTCTTTTTGAAAAAATCCACCCCTTAATGTTTCCATGAAAAGTGGTGTTGTGGAGAAGAGAAAATTTGCTCCAAATGTCCACGGGTTTGCTACACTCAAAACATAGATCCTCAAGAGATTCCTCAAAGTTTTTGCATCGCAAACATAAAGAGTCAGCAGTAAGTTTCCTCTGCTTTCTGACCACAATCGTAACAAGTTTGTTGTGTATCAAAAGCCAGAGGAACACTCTTAATTTTCTAGGAAGTTTACATTTCCAAATCAACTCCATGAGTGATTTGAGGGGCATAATTCCCCGAAATAAACTTAGAAACTGCATTATTGTTGCAAATGGTTTGCTGCTCCTTTCCAAAAGGGGCAGTCCTGTTGCCCATGATACGGCAGTAGGGTGTTACATATCATCTTACAATGTTCAGTGTTGAGAACTTGGGCGATGAATTCCCTGTTCGAACAGTTTTCATTAGAGATAAAATCTTCACTTTAAGTGTCCTGTGCCCCGTGAGCTTCGTGTTAAACTTTTTGAGATTCTTGTTGCCACACCACCAATCTACACAGAAGGAAATATCTTTCCCACTTCCAATATTCCACATCAGATTTTCTCAATAACATCTCTGACCTTAATAATACTTCTCCATGTAGAAGACGCAACTCTTTCTCTTGGCCAGTTTAAGAGGGAAGCCGAGGAAAGATACTTCCCTTTGAGCCATTCTGCCCACATAGTGTTCTTATTTTTCAAAATAGTCCAGCCCAACTTTGTGATGAGGACTTTATTGTGGATATTGGCCTTTCTCAAGCCCCCCCCCATGTATTTGGTTGTGCACACGGTGTTCCAATTAACAGCATGAAAGCCCTTATGGGAATCAGTGACCCCCAATGAAAATTCCTCGACATTTTATCAATTCTCGCACAAGTGCTAGCAGGAAAGAGATTAACTTGCATAATGTAGGCGGGCGTGGTATCGAGAGAGAGTTGCACAAGCGTGTGCCTCCCTGCGAGGGACAAAAATCTAGTTTTCCATTTGCTAAGCTTTGCATTAAGTTTCTCAAGAATGTAGTCAAAATCAGCCTTGGTAATTCTCTTGTGCATGACGTCCCCAAACTGTCAGTGATGATCATGCTGGTGCAAAAACCAATGTTTATTCTCACTCCAGGATTTGTGTTCAGAGATACATAATTTTTTAACTTAGTGGCGTTGAGCTTGAGAACCGACAGCTGAAAAAAGTCTTTGAGGATGTCGAGAATGTTATCACATTGATTCACATCCACTTTGGCAAAAAACATGATATAATCGGCGGAAATCAAATGGGTGATAGGGGCTATTAGCCCCTGTCTTAATAGCAATCCATTCGCATCCTCTGTAGGGTTTTGATTCATGGATGCGCAACTGAAACAATAATTAACCATGCAAAACCCTCCAGGGATCACAAGTCAAGAGACATAACGACGGTAAAGGAAGAAATCAATAACACACCTTAGGGTTCTCCTTTGATGACTTCAAACGTGAATTGTGTCACGTTCTCTATAGTTGATCCACGCCTAGAGTTGATTTCTAGATCTCCCGCTCCTTGGTGCTATCCCGGAAAGAGGAAGAGGAAGAAGAATCACACAAAACGAGACAAACCAAAGGAGGTTCGGCCTCCTTTGGGCCGACGGGGACGGGCGGCGGCGAGGGAGGGGCGGTCGGCTCCTTCCTTGCTTGTTGCTCTCTCCTTTTGTTCTCTCCCACTCTAGTTATGATCAATTATGAGCATAATTTGAGGGAAGGAAGGATGGAAGGTCCAGCAACTCCTTGCCAACTACCTAAAGGACTTATTCTAGTCCTACTAGAATTCAATTTAGTCCCTTCCTTGCAAATTAGTCCCTACTAAGTTTGCAAGGTTTTGCAAAGTGATCCTTCTAATTAATTAATCCAATTAATGAATTCCCAAATCTAGTTCAACTCTATATAGCGTGTGACCCCATAGGTTCTATCTAGTTGGTAGCAACTATTTGCTAATATGGAGCGGTTTCTAGCAAAACATCCATTCTAGCCAACTAATAGAATAGTCATCTTGACAACCTTTGTACAAGTAATTGTCTCATCCCTTTGTCTCTATATCCGGATTGGACATGAGACATACAAGTCACACTCGTATATCCAATCCATAGTTTCTCGATCCATCGGAATAGCCTTATTCGTGCAAAAAACATTAATATCCCATATTGATTTATTTTAGTCTGGCCAGACATTCTATAAGCACTATCCGTCGAGTGGCCTAGGATATTTGCTTCCGTTATGTGAGAGGGAAAAATTCTATCTACGTCCACTACGATCTCTAAGCTTGCTTCTTATTGTGTCCAGTACACGCCTTTATAACTACCCAGTTACGGTGTAGCGTTTAACGCTACGAAAATCACAATAATCCATAACTAGAATATCTAGTGACTTCAAGTCTAAGGATGACAATACCGTTGCAGCGCGAGAAGCGCTTGTGACTCAACATAACGTGTATGTAGCCTTCTCGGAGATGGGTCAATCCAGTGCGACTTTACCCCTAATGCACACCTATGTGTTGGATCATGATATCTCCATATCAATCCAACCCCATACTAGTCTATAGATGATTGTCCCATTAATCATTATACTGGACTAGGGATATTTAAGATAAACAACACAATTGTAAATCTAAGAACTTCATTATATTAAATATCCAATAAATAATAAATGAATTTCTAGCCATAAATAAACTCATTCTAAACTAGATTGCCTCTAGGGCATCTATTCCAACATCCTCCACACTTTTATTAATCATAATAGAGAGCCTTTCCATGCAAAGGGTAAAAAGATAGGGGGACAGGGGGTCTCCATGTCTTAAACCTCTGGAAAGTTTGAAAAATCTAGCATGTTACCATTCCAGAGGCTATCTAATATTTAGTGTGAACAATTTTATTGGCTAGAATATTAATTTATTATATATTGTGATATTTAATATAATGAAGTCCTTAGATACAATGTGTTGTTTATCTTAAATATTCCTAGTCCATTATATTGATTAATAGGGCGATCAAATATAGACTAGTATGTGTGTACACTGGTATGGAGATATCAAGTCTAACACATGGGTATGCATTAGGAGTAATGGCATACTGGATTGACCCACAACGAGAAGGATACATTAGATTATGTTAAAGTCACAATTGCTTCTCGTAGTGCTAATATGATTGGAATCCTTAGACTTGAAGTCACTAGATACTCTAGTTGTGAAATATCATGCATTGATCTTATCAAACATTACACCGTAACTGGGTAATCATAAAGGTAGTTATCGGGCATGATAGGAAGCAAGCTGAGAGATCGTAGTGATGTAGAGAGAATTTGTCCCTCCCACATAATGGGAGTAAATATCCACGACCACTCGAGGGATGAGGCTTATTGAATGTCTGGCCAGACTCAGATAAATCAATATGGAGATATTGATGTTATCTGCTTGCATAAGCATATTCCCAGGATCGAGGAACTATGGATTGGATATACGAGTGTGACTATATTATGTCTCGTGTCGAAATCAGATATGGAGACAAAGGGATAGTGCAATATGTGTTACTTGGCACAAAGGTTTGTCGGGATCACTAACTTATTTCTAGAAGTTGGGTGCATGGATGTGTTGCTAGACACCGCTCCATGTTAGTAATAAGTTACTACCAACTATGTAGAAACTTACGGGATCACACGTCGAATAGAGTTGAACTAGATTTAGTATTAATTAATATGATTAATTAATGAGAATGATCACTTTGCAACACATTGCAAACTTAGTAGGACTAATATGCAAGGAAGGGACTAATCCAAGTTCATGTAGAACTAGGAAGAGCCTTTATATAGTTAACAAGGAGTTGTTGGACTATATAAAGGATGCTCTAGCTTCCTTCCAACAACTAATGCTCATAACATAAGTGAGTGGGAGAGAGAGAAAAAGAGAGAGGAAGAGACAAGCTAGGGGCCGAACCCCCTATCTCGTCTCCTACCCGTAAGCCACAAGAGGAGGCCAAAACCCTCCTTTGCCTCCCTCTTTGTTTGATTCCTTCTTCCCTCTTCCTCCTGTCCAAGCTAGCACTTGAAAAGGAAGAATCTAGATCTAATCTCTAGAAGTGGATCAACCGTAGAGCTGAGGAAAATATTCTTCGTGTGATATCCCGAACCAAAAGGTACACATCTTCTATGTCCTTCATCATGTTATGAATGTCTCTTCCTGTGATCCTTGGTGGGTTTTGAGTAGGAATTAATTGTTGTTATTCCGCTGCGTTACCTACGTCATAACCCAACAGTGGTATCAGAGCCAGAGGTCGTAGTGCATAACATGATTTTATGTGTTACGATTTCAGTTTATACACCATATCGTTAATTTTACGCAAAACTTAAATTAATTGGCATAGTAGATGAAAAATTGAATTTTATTCAATGTAAACAAGACCTTATCTAACATTGGATGTTTGAATTAGTGAGTTTGATCACATAGGATATGAATTATTGGGTTCTTGAAAATTAGGGTTCATGGGCACCTAGTTGAAAAAGGAGTTTTGAAATTATGGAAACAATTATATGGAAACAACCAAGCTTGGGCAACAAGGAAGGAAGGTAAGGAGACTAGGGCCAAAACCCTAGCCATCCGCCCCTCCTCCTTGCGCGCCAAGCATGGCCGCGGGTCACTAGGGGCGGTCGGCCTAGGGCCAGCCCACGAGGCGGGCGGCAGTCCTCTTGGGGTTCGGCCCATGCATGGGTTGGACCCTTGGACCGTTGTAATGCTAATTACCCAATTTAATTAAAATTGAACAAGCGCGTTAAAAATTGGTTTTAACTGTATTATGTGCTTGTTGGAATAGATTCCCTAGAGACAATCTAGTTTAGTATGAATTTATTTTGGCTAGAACATTCATTGTATTACTTATTGAATATTTAATATAATGAAGTCCTTAGATTTACAATTGTGTTGTTTATCTTAAATATCCCTAGTCCAGTATAATGATTAATAGGACAATCATCTATAGACTAGTATGGGGTTGGATTGATATGGATATATCATGATCCACCACATGGGTGTGCATTAAGGGTAATGGCGCACTGGATTGACCCATCTCCGAGAATGCTACATACATGTTATATAAGGTCACAAACGCTTCTCGTGGTGAAAACGGTATTGTCATCCTTAGACTTGAAGTCACTATATTGTCTAGTTGTGGATTATTGTGATTTTGGTAGCGTCTGACGCTACATCGTAACTGGGTAGTTATAAAGGCGTGTACTGGATACAATGACAAGAAAGCTTAGAAGTCGTAGTAAACGTAGAATTAATTTGTCCCTCCCACATAACGGGAGCAAATATCCGAGGCCACTCGAGGGATAGTGCTTATAGAATGTCTGGCCATACTCAAATAAATCAATATGGGATATTAATGTTATTTGCACGAATAAGGCTATTCCCAGGATCGAGAAACTATGGATTGGATATACGAGTGTGACTAGTATGTCTCGTGTCCAATCCGAATATTGAGACAAAGGGATGTGAAAATTACTCGCAGAAGGTTTGTTGGATGACTATTCTATTAGTTGGCTAGAATGGATGTCTTGCTAGAGACCGCTCCATATTAGCAAATTGTTGCTACCAACTAGATAGAACCTATGGGGTCACACGCTAGATAGAGTTGAACTAGATTTGGGAATTAATTGATATGATTAATTAATTAGAAGGATCACTTTGCAAAACCTTGCAAACTTAGTAGGACTAATTTGCAAGGAAGGGACTAAACCGAATTCTAGTAGGACTGGAATAGGGCCTTTAGGTAGTTAACAAGGATTTGTTGGACTATATAAAGGATGATCCTTCTTTCCTTCCCACACTTATGAACCTATTATTCAGAACTTAAGTGGGATAACAAAGGAGAGAGAGAAAGTAACAAGAGGGCAATACCCGACCCCCCTGCGCCGCCCCGTCCCCGTCGGCCGACAAAGGAGGCCGAAACCTCCTTGTTTCCTTGTGTTGTGTGATTTCTTCTTCCTCTTCCTCCGACCCCAGATAGCACAAAGGAGAAGAAAGATATAGATCTCAAATCTCGGCGTGGATCAGTCGTAGATACGTGACACAATTCACGTTACAAGTCATCACAGGAGAAACTCTAAGGTGTGTAACATGATTCTTCCTTTACCATCGTTATGCTTCTCTTCCTGTGATCCTTGGAGGGTATTGAATGGATAAATTATCTTTCTACGCTACGTATCATTGATCAAAACCCTACAGTAGTATCAGATCCAGGTTGTAGAACATAGACGTGGTTTGTGTGTTACATTTTGATAGTTTTACACTTAAAATTTATTGTTTATCGCGTAAAACAAGACAAATCAAGCATATGATGCAACTTGTCAATAATCAAACAAAACAAGACCTAGTTTTTGCATTGGATGCATGAATTAGTGAGTTTGAGAAATTTTAGGATCTTAGATCTAGGGTTTGGGCACCAATTTGGAAACTAGTTTCAAATTTGGAAACTTTTTGGACTTGGGGAACAAGGAAGGTATTGTTTTGGAAACAACTAAGGAGGTTCGGCCCTAGGGACCGCCCTTCCTCCTTCCTTGCCGCACAAGCCACCTAGGCCGAAGGCCTAGGCGGTCGGCCGACCCCTCGGGTTTGGCCGACCGGCCTAGGCTCGACCCGGGACGGCTCCAATCGGGTTCGGCCATTAGATGGTGGGCCCCTTGGACCATTTTAATCCTATAAATCCTAAAATCAATTAAAATTGACCAAGCGCGTTAAAATTGGATTTTAACTGTTTATGTGCAAATCGCATGGTGGTTCGATATGGCCTTAGGATGTGGTTTCCTGTGATTGTTTAATTTTGTGGTTTGGTTTACGGCCTGCGAGCTGATTAATTTAATGTAATAATTAATTAGGGTTTTATGGCATGCGAGCCATTTTTTTCCTCAACTTGTGAGATCTATTTTATTTAGTATAGTTGATTAGCTAGTGCTAGATGGAATAGATTGTTAGCCAAGATTGTAGAAAAGAAGTCCAAATCCAAAATGAGCCACAAAATATGGAGCATGGAGCATTCCACATGACTATAGAGGATGGACCAAAAGATGAAGATGCATGGAGATGTGTTTGCTTTTAGGGTTTATAGATTATTCCATTGGCTTGGAAATATCTTAGTCTAGAAAAGTCCATATCCATATCACGATCTTTTATCTCGTGGTTGTTTATTTTATTGTCTTATTATTTTGTGGTTGGTGTATGAATGATGCATGCAATTAGGATAATAAGATAATTAGACAACCCGGATCTATTATTTAGAGTTTGCCCAAACTCAAATAGATAGATCAAGTTGATATAGATCAACAAAAAAATTAAAATTGAATTTCAAAATCCCTCAAAATTCAAATATTGTGTTTTTGCCTTCTCGTTATTTAAATACTCATTATCATCATGATTTATCAAGTTCGTGCATGCCAAAGCAGGGCGACTTGGTTCATAATGATCGAATGCGACGGCACAAGCAAGTAATGTGCAATTGTTTAAATAAGAGGTTAAACACAACTACGCTATTAATATGATTAAAACATAGAGGCAATCAATTGGGATTATCCATACGGATGGATAAATAAGGAGTTATTTTCCCAATTGAACCAAGAGTTGCATAGGATGCAATTGGAATTGTTCCTACCTAAAGTAGTCAAATTTTGGGTGACTTGCCAAAGCAAGCTCAAAAGGAGATGAAACATGGATCTTGGCCCACTAGAAAATATAAGGACATTTTCTGCATTAATATCTTGAGGGTTATTAATCCGTAGAAAAATAGTTGGAGCTATATTTGATAAACTAGTCATTATTGAATATTGTCAAAAATTCACAAATACTAAACTTGCGTATTTTCCTTTTTGTAGAATTCCAAATGGCAAACAACTCATTGAGTTCACAACATTCCCTACGATCTATCCTTTAGAAGGAATAGCTCTCTGAAACCAACTTCCTTAATTGGTACAGAAACTTGAGAATCGTTCTCAAGCAAGAGAAGAAAATGTACGCAATAGAGGAGCAAATTCCAACAGGTCCAGAGAACAATACTCCTGCAGCCCTAAAGGCGTATCAGAAGCGTGTAGATGATGCTAATGATCCGGCCTGCCTTATGCTATGCACCATGACCTCTGAGCTTCAGAAGCAACATGAGAACATGAATGTTGTCGATATGATCGAGCATTTGAAGCAGCTCTTCCAAGAGCAGACAAGGGTTGAGAGGTATGAGGTCTCTAAGTCATTTTCCAAGTGTCATCTGGCTGAAGGAAACCCTGTGGGACCTCACGTACTCTGTATGATCAGGTACTTCGAGAATCTCGCACGACTAGGGTTCCCGGTCGGCCAAGAGTTGGCCACCGATCTCGTGGTGTAATCGTTGCCTGAGAGTTATGGACAGTTCATCATGAACTATAACATGAACGAGATCGTGAAACCACTGCCAGATTTACTCAATATGTTGAGGACAGCTGAACAAAGCATCAACAAGGGTAAGGGCAAGGCCATTATGATGGTATAGAAAGGAAATGGCAAAAGGTTTTCCTCATCCTCCAAGGGCAAAGGCAATTCAGTTGTCAAGTCCAAGGAACCTGTCCTTAGACCTGTTGGTGGCATTGCCAAATGTGTGACTAAAGGTGA
The DNA here is from genome assembly GCA_023055425.1 of Linanthus parryae. NCBI lineage: Eukaryota > Viridiplantae > Streptophyta > Magnoliopsida > Ericales > Polemoniaceae > Linanthus > Linanthus parryae. The sequence goes on from JALGPY010000001.1 coordinate 88,306,159, forward strand.
GTGTCACTACTGCAGTCATCCTGGACACTGGAGGAGGAACTGCCCAAAATATCTGGAGGACAAGAGGCTTGAAATAGTGATTTCACCACCACCAGGTATTTTTGTTGTAGATGTCAATTTACCTATATCTACATCATGGGTATTGGATACTGGATGTGGATCTCACATTTGTCGAAATGTGCATGATCTAAAGAAAGTAGAAGATTGGCTAAAGGGGAGATAGACCTGCGCGTTGGGAATGAGGCAAAGGGTGTTGCATTGGCCGTAGGCGTGTGCGAGCTGTCTCTGCCTTCATGATTAGTTTAGAATTAAATAATTTCTATTTTGTGCCTGCTATGAGCAGAAACATTATTTCTATTTCTTGTTTGGACAAGGAAGGTTTTATTATTTCAATAAAGAACAATTGTTGTTCTTTTTATTTCAATAATATTCACTATTGTACTGCGCAATTATTTAATGGACTATATGTCCTTGATCTAAGCAATCCTGTCTACAACAATAATACTAAGAGGATTAAAATAAATGATTTAAATCCTGCTTACTAATGGCACGGTAGTTTAGGCCACATAAACTAGAAACGTATATCTAGACTCCATAAGGATGGACTTCTGGACTCACTTGATTTTGAATCATATGAGACATGTGAGGCTTGTTTATTGGGAAAAATGACAAATTCCCCTTTCAATAAGAAAGATGAGAGGAATAGTGAGCAATTGGCGCTCATACATATTGATGTGTGTGGGCCATTTGCCACGCCTGCCATGGGTGGTTAGGTCTACTTCATTACATTTACTGATGATTTCCATATATATGGATTTGTGTACCTTATGAAGGCCAAATCCAAATTATTTGAAAGGTTCAAAGAATTCAAGAGTGAAGTAGAGAAGCAACTTGGCAAAAGTATCAAGGCTCTATGATCGGATCGTGGATGAGAGTACTTGAGCCAAGAGTTTGACGCCTATCGTAGAGAGTGTGGGATCGTGTCCCAACTCACTCCACCCGAAACGCCACAATGGAATGGCGTGTCCGAGAGGAGGAATCAAACTCTATTGGATATGGTTCTATCTATGATGTGTCAAACTAATCTTCCATTATCATTTTGGGGCTATGCTCTATTAAGTGCGGCTTTCAACATTAACCGTGTTCCATCTAAATCAGTCATGAAAACACCACATGAGATGTGGAGTGGGAGACGTCCCACACTGTCGTTCATGAAGATTTTTTGCTGCGATGTCTATGTAAAGCGTTTACAATCAGACAAGATAGGGCCAAAGTCGGATAAGTGAAAGTTTGTGGGGGTACCCTAAGGAAACTAAGGGTTACTACTTCTACAATCCAACTGAGAACAAAGTGCTTGTTGCTCGGTCCGACGTGTTTCTAGAAAGAGAGTTTGTCGCTAAAGAAGCAAGTGGGAGGACTGTAGAACTTGAAGAAATTCAAGAACCACAAATCACTAAACGAACTATGGAACATGAACATGATCCACAAGGAGTTGTGGAACAGCTTGTTAGGTAACACAAGAGCTTCGTAGATCTAGTAGAGTGCGCCAGGAACCCGAGAGGTATGAACTTCTCGTGAAAGACTCTGGTGACACAATGCTCATAGATGATGAGCCTACTACCTATGATAAGGCCATGAAAGGGCCAGACTCATAGAAGTGTCTAGAAGCCATGACATCTGAGATGGAATCCATGTATACCAACAAAGTATGGACTTTGGTGGAACCACCCGAAGGGGCGCGGCCCATAGGGTGCAAGTGGGTCGTCAAGAAGATGATCGACATGGATGGTATTGTGATTACCTAAAAGGGCCGATTGGTGGCTAAAGGATTCAAACAGATTCATGGTATTGACTATGACGAAACCTTTTCACCACCCTATGAGCGAATCCATCCGAATCCTACTTACCATTGCAGCATACTACGACTCTGAGATTTGGCAAATGGATGTCAAAACAGCATTCCTTTTTGGGAATCTCCTCGAGGACGTGTCTATGATACAACCAGAGGGTTTTGAAGATCCAAAGCAAGCCAAAAAAGTCTGTAAGCTGCAACGATACATTTATGGATTGAAGCAAGCTTCTCGGAGTTGGAATCGAAGTTTTGATGAAGTATTCAAAGAGTTTGGCTTCATCAAAAACAAAGATGAGTCTTGTGTCTACAAGAAGGTTAGTGGGAGCTCTGCAGCTTTTCTGGTCTTGTATGTAGACGACATACTACTCATTGGAAACGATGCTACCATGCTGCAATCTGTTAAAGATTGGCTAGGAAAATGTTTCTCAATGATATACTTAGGGGAAACAGCCTATATACTTGGTATGAACAATGTTATTGGCTAGAATATTCATTTATTATATATTGTGATATTTAATATAATGTGTTGTTTATCTTAAATATGCCTAGTCCATTATATTGATTAATAGGACGATCAAACATAGACTAGTATGTGTGTAGATTGGCATGGAGATATCAAGTCTAACACATGGGTATGCATTATGAGTAATGGCATACTGGATTGACCCACAACGAGAAGGATACATTAGATTATGTTAAAGTCACAATCGCTTCTCGTAGTGCTAATATAATTGCAATCCTTAGACTTGAAGTCACTAGATACTCTAGTTGTGAAATATCATGCTTTGATGTTATCAAACATTACACCGTAACTGGGTAATCATAAAGGTAGTTATCGGGCAAGATAGGAAGCAAGCTTAGAGATTGTAGTGATGTAGAGACGATTTTTCCCTCCCACATAATGGGAGTAAATATCCACGGCCACTCGAGGGATGAGGCTTATTGAATGTCTGGCCAGACTCATATAAATCAATATGGAGATATTGATATTATCTAATTGCATAAGCATATTCCAAGGATCGAGGAACTATGGATTGGATATACGAGTGTGACTATTTTATGTCTCGTGTCCAATCCGGATATGGAGACAAAGGGATAGTGCAATATGTGATATTCGACACAAATTTTTGTCGGGATCACTACTTATTTCTATTAGTTGGGTGCATGGTTGCTAGACACCGCTCCATGTGTTGCATAGGTTTCTACCAACTAAGTAAAAACCTATGGGGTCACACGTCAAATAGAGTTGAACTAGATTTGGGATTAATTAATATGATTAATTAATGAAAAGGATCACTTTGCAACACCTTGCAAACTTAGTAGGACTAATATGTAAGGAAGGGACTAATCCAAGTTCATGTAGAACTAGGAAGGGCCTTTATGTAGTTAACAAGGAGTAGTTGGACTATATAAAGGATGCTCTAGCTTCCTTCCAACAACTAATGCTCATAACATAAGTGAGTGGGAGAGAGAGAAAAAGAGAGAGCAAGAGACAGGCTAGGAGGCCGAACCCCCTAGCCCGTCCCTTACCCGTCGGCCACAAGACGAGGCCGAAACCCTCCTTTGCCTCCTTCTTTGTTTGATTCCTTCTTCACTGTTCCTCCGGTCCAAGCTAGCACTTGAGAAGGAAGAATCTAGATCTCACCTCTAGACGTGGATCAACCATAGAGACGAGGACAATATTCTTCGTGTGATCTCCCGAACCAAAAGGTACACATCTTCTTTGTTCTTCATCATGTTATGAATGTCTCTTCCTGTGATCCTTGGTGGGCTTTGAGTAGGAATTAATTTTTGTTATTCCGCTGCGTTACCTACGTCAAAACCCAACACGTATCAAACCCAATATGAAGCAAGCTTAGAGATCATAGTAATGTAGATATAATTTTTCCCTTAATTGGAGCAAATATTCATGGCCACTCGAGGGATAGTGCTTATAGAATGTCTGACCAGACTCAGATAAATCAATATGGGATATTTATTTTATTTGCACGAATAAGGCTTATCCCAGGATCGAGAAACTACAGATTGGATATACGAGTGTAACTTTATGTCTCGTGTCCAATCGGGATATAGAGACAAAGGGATGAGACAATACTTGCACAAGGTTGTCGGATGACTATTTCTATTAGTTGGTTTGAATGGATGTTGTGCTAGACACCGCTCTATGTTAGTATAAGTTACTACCAACTAAGTAGAAACCTATGGGGTCACACGCCATATGGATTGAACTAGAGTTGAGAATTAATTAATATGATTAATTAATTACAAGGATCAAAACGAAAACACTTGCAATTTTAGTTAGACTAATTTGCAAGGTGGACTAATCCATGCATAAACATGCTTAGGATTTTCCAAGGTGGACTAATTCATGTAGACATATGATTAGGAATAGTTTGCAAAGGGAACTAATCTATGTATGGACATGATTAGGACTAGTTTGCAAAGGGGACTAATCCTTACATGAGTAGGATTAGGAGAGGGGTTCTTTATGTAGTAGGAAAAGGAGTTGTTGGACTATATAAAGAACACTCCTAGCTTATTTTCACATGACTACTACATACTTTGAGTAGGACAGAATAAAGCAAGGAGAGAGAGAGCAACAAAAGGAGGCCGAATCCCCCCTTTGCCGCCCCTCTACCCGTCGACCACAAAGAGGGTCCGAATCCCCTCTTTGGAAATTCGTTGTGTGATTTATTCTTGTAAGTTCAATGCAGGATCAAGACTTGAAATAGCTTGTCTATTTCAAGGCCTTGAAACTGACTAAGCTTCATATGCATGAACTTACAGGTAGTTTCTGATCTTAATCCAATTCCTAAACCCTTGTGCATGATTAGTTATACTTGATGATGAAAGACAAATTATTTTGACACTATTTGCAGGTTCTAAAATCATTTGTTTGGCTCAGTTTCGCAGGGAATTTCGTTTCCTATTTTATAGGAACCTGTTTCCTTACATATGGTAACTGCTTGATGATTGATTCTGTGATCAATCTGCTACGATTAAAAGCTTCCCAACATACATCCAACAAGATCAAATTAGTATCCCTAAAGATACTGAGCTACTAGCCGTTGGAAGATGCTGTTAGAAGAGTCAAGATTTGAATCAAATTTTCAGGAAAGTTTGTTGAGAAGATTCTGAAGATTTTCCATTCAAATTGAGTGCTTCAAAAGGAGAATTGCTGAAGGATTTCGTAGACACAACAACACAAAGCAATTCACCGAGAAACTCAAAATAATTCAAGGATTGATAAGCAACGAAGAAGCATATTCAACTCTCAATCCAAGCATCAGAAGAACACTGCATACTCATTAAAGTTTCATTTCATGTGTTCTTCCTTTCTGAATTTCATTTTTATATCATTTTTATAATAATTCTAGTTCTCATTCTCAAGGATTTTTCAAGGTTAACAATAGAGAATTCTTAGTTAATCACATATCTAGAGCATGTAATAGATAGGTTAGTGAGAACCACAAGCTGTAACATAGTAAGGCATCTCTCTGTGCTTGAGATCTAGGACTTAGCTTTGGATTAATAAGAATTGATTTGAGAATCCTACAGGGATAATACCCCTGAGGTAGATATGTAGGTCCAAGTGGACTGAACTCTATATATCTTGTGTCTCTTGCATTTACTTTTCAATTGCATACTTAGAACTTTTGCAGCATTCAAAATAGTTTCATTTAAAGGGTTTGAAACTCATTTCAAGGCCTTGAAATAGACTTTTCCGTTCCTCACTCCTACTGTTTTCATTCCAAGGGCTTGAAACTCATTTCAAGGCCTTAAATCTCTTTACAAATCTTTTCAAACAACTATTCTTGTAAAGTTTAGTATGCATACTCTATTCAAACCCCCCACCCTTCTTGAGTATTGATCCTGTATTTCTACCTACTATACACCCCATTCAATTGGTATCTGTGTTTGCATCACTGCATAGATTTAATCATCTTATGATCATGAGTACTGTAGGTGATGGTGGTTTCTCTCAGGGAAGAGCTGCTAACAGACCTCCTCAATTCTGTGGAGACAATTTTTTTCCACTGGAAAGCTTTGATGAAATTGTTCATCATTGATCAAGATATGTAACTCTGGACTATCATTTAGAATAGTCCTCATACTTTATACACAGAGAAAGATGGGATTAGAACTCCCAAATCTGAAGACTCTCTTTCTTCATTTGAGTTAGAACAATTTTTCAAAAATTATAAAGCTATGAATCTCTTATATTGTGCTTTGAGTGCAGATGAGTTTAACAGGATCTCAGGTTGCAAGACTGCCAAAGAAATATGGGATAAGCTTGTGTAACTTTTGAAGGAACCAGCCAAGTCAAGCAAACCAAGATCAACATATATCTCAAACAATATGAGTTTTTCAAGATGAATGGAGATGATTCAATAAGAGACATGTTCAAAAGATTCACTGACTTGTCACAACCATGATTCATTAGGAAAGCACATTGCCAATGAAGAAAAGGTTAGAAAGATTCTGAAAAGTCTTCCAAAGGCAAAATGGGAACCAAAGGCTATTGCTATTGAGGAGCTCAAGATCTATCATCACTCCAATTTGATGACCTACAAGGGAAGCTCCTTAAACATGAAATATCCATGAATGAAGTTGATGGAGAACTACCAGATGTTGTCAATAACCTGGCTCTCAAGGCAAAGGAGAATGATCCATTTCAAAGCCTTGAAACTGAATATGATGATGAAGATCCAATTGCTTTGATTTCCAAAGCCTTGACTAGAATTATTAAAATGAAGAAAAACTTTGGAAACAAGGACTTCAACGGAGACAGACATAGATCCTCCAGTAGCAAAGACTACAAAGGTAAATCTTCTTCACATTGTAGTAAACCTAAAGTCATGAATTGCTTGGAGTGTGGTGATGGAGGACACTTGATCAGAGACTGTCCACACAAGAAGAGCAAGAACTTTCAGAAAAAAGATCATGATAGAAGAAAGAAAGTTATGATTTCTTCATGGAGTGATTCAGAAACCTCAAGTGACTCTGAATCTGAAGAAGAACATGACAACCTATGCTTTATGGCCAGGCATGATTAAAGTTCTGAAAAGAACATTAAGGTAATGGTAAACTGCTTGATTTCACAACCAACAAAAGTTCTCTCTTATTATCTTAGAACAATGGTTTGAAATGAAGAGGACTATCCGAAGGAGATTAGAGTTTTGAAAGAAAAGGTTCATGAGCAAGCAAAAGAGAACTTACATGTTGTATGCCTGCATCAGAATCTTGAAATCACTCACATGAAAACTGACAGTGATTTCAAGGCCTTGAAAACCAGTTTCAAAGCCTTGAAAACGCAAGTCAAGGAAGTAGTCACTGAGAACTCTCCCTTGAGTGACATCATTGATAATCTAAAACATCAAGTTGATGAATTGGATAAACAAAAGACTACTCTGACTGAGAAACTTCAAGAATCTGAACTTGTCAAAACAAAACTTGCAGGCTCATAACAAAACTTGAACTTGATTCTTGGCGGTAGCTTAAAGTCTGTTCGCAAAACTGGTATTGGATTTAATCCAAATTTTCCAAACAAGAACAATAGAAGATTTGTGAAAGCAGGATGCAAATCATCTCCTAAGGGCCATTACTGCAGTAAGATTGGTCATGTTAAGATGATTTGTCCTTTTAGAAGAAGAGACCCCCTCACATAATGAGGAACACTTTTCTCTTCCAACTCAAAGGACAAGTTAGACAGATTTGGGTTCCTAAAGGGGTTAGACCACCTTACATGGTTGACCCTGAATATGATTCTAAATTCATCACTTGGTCTAACATGGGTAAGGTAGTGAATGGTGTTTGCAGGTTGCCACCAAGATCAAAGAGCAAAAATGGTTTATGGATAGTTGTTGCTCAAGACACATGAGTTGAAAAAGATCTCTATCCTAAGAACTGAAAAAGAAATCAGAAGGATCAGTTACACTTGGTGACAAAGGAAAATGCAACATTCTTGGTATTGGTAAAGTACCCTTACAGATTCAGAAAATTATATTTCTGATGTATATCTAGTTGATGGCTTGAAATTTAATTTGCTTAGTGTATCTCAGCTTTGTGACAATGGCAACAAGGTTATCGTTGATAAAGATAAATGTGTGGTGCAAGATGAGAAATCTGGAAACTGCATCCTCACAGCCTCTAGATCAAACAAGCTTATACTTTTCAAACTAACAAAGTTGCAGGAGAAAACATGAAGTGTCTCAAGGCCTTGAAAGAAGATTCAAAGATTTTGCACTGAAAGTTGGGACACATTAGCTTGCATACCCTGAAAAATTTAGTCTCCAAGAACTTAGTAAGAGGTCTACCCTCTATCAAGTTCAGAGATGATGAAGTATGCAAGGCATGTGCACAAAGCAAGCAAACTATAAGATCTTTAAATCAAAGAGCTTTGTAAGTACTACTAGACCTATTGTACTATTTCATATGGATCTCTGTGGTCCTATGAGAAATCCAACTCCAAAGGGTAAGAAGTACATGCTTGTTATTGTATATTATTTCTCTAGAAATACTGGGGTTATGTTTCTTATAGAAAAGTCTGAAGCTCTCACTGAATTTTGAAAGCTTTGTAGAGAAATTCAATTATTGAAAAACCTACCTATTTCTTCAATTAGCAGTGATCATGGTAGAGAGTTTGATCAAGAGTTTGGTGTATTCTGTTCTAAGCATGGCATCTCTCACAACTTTTCTGCTCCTAGAACTCCTCAACGGAATGGAGTTGTTGAAAGAAAGAACATGACTCTTGAAGACATGTCAAGAACAATGCTTCTGGAAAACAAGTTTCCAAAATATTATTGGGCAGAAGCTTTGAATACAGAAAACTATATTCTTAAAAGGTGCTTGATCAGACCTATTCTGAAGAAGACCCCCTATGAGCTATTCAAAGGAAGAACGCCAAACATTTCTTACTTCAAACCATTTGGTTGTACTTTTTTATCCACAATAATGGTAAGGACAATCTTGGTAAGTGTGATGCAAGAAGTGATGAAGGTATTTTTCTTGGTTATTCACAGACAAGCAAAGCCTATAGAGTTTGTAATAAGAGAACCAAGCTTGTTGAAGAAAGCATTCATGTTATTTTTTATGAAAGCTATGATGGTTCTTTGAGTGATGGTTTTGCAGATCTCAATCTGAACAAGCATGATTCAGATACTGAAGAAGAATCCTCAAAAGGATCCAAGGAAATGTCACAGGAAAAAGACATGCATTTTCAAGGCCTTTAAACCAAGGTTTGAAGCCTTGAAATAGAACCTCCAGAGAAGACAGCAGAACAAGCTACCACCTCAAGTTCTCAAAGACTTGAGAAGCTAACTGGAGAGCCTGAACCATGGACACCACAGGAACACAAACCAGATCACAATTGAAGAATCCTTGCGCTTTGGATGCTTTTATTTCTCTTGTAGAACCTAAAACTGTGAATGAATTATTACAAGAAGCAGACTGGATCATAGCAATGCAAAGTGAAATCAATGAGTTTGAAAGGAACAAGGTTTGGAATCTAGTTCCACCACCAAGATATCAGTCTGTCATTGGCACCAGATGGGTATTTAGAATCAAGTTAGATGAGAATGGATAGGTAACCAGGAACAAAGCTAGACTGGTAGCTCAAGGCTACCATCAAGAAGTAGGTATTGACTATGAAGGAACTTTTGCTCCTGTTGCCAGGTTAGAAGCAATTAGAATTCTACTTTCATTTGTAACTCTCAAAAACATCAAAATATTTCAAATTGATGTGAAGTGTGCATTTCTAAATGGCTATCTGCATGAAGAAGTTTATGTTTCTCAACCTCCAGGTTTTGAAAATTACAAGTTTCCATATCATGTTTACAAACTCGACAAAGCTCTCTATGGTTTAAAGCAAGCTCCAAGAGCTTGGTATGAAAGATTGTCAAAGTTTCTACTTGAAAATGATTTCAAAAGAGGATTAGTAGACAAGACCCTTTTCATAAAGACTCGTGAGAAAGACATGCCTGTAGTTCAGATTTATGTTGATGATATTCTGTTTTGAGCTACTGATGATCTTCTGTGCAAGGGATTCTCAAGTTTTATGAGCAGGGAATTTGAAATGAGCTTGATGGGACAATTGAACTTCTTTCTTGGACTTCGAATTCATCAGATGAAGAAGGGAATATTCCTACATCAAAGCAAAAACACAAAGGACTTGCTAAGCAAGTATAATATGTCTCAGTCTAAAGAGATTAAGACCCCCATGATTTCTACACTGTCTTTAGACAAGGATGAATCTGGTAAGAGTGTGAATGTGAAAGGATATAGAGATGCTGACTTTGTAGGATATAATGTTTATAGAAAGAGCACATCAGGATGCTATCAATTTCTTGGATCATCCTTAACCAGCCGGCATTCAAAGAAGCAAAACTCAGTTGCACTATCAACAGCTGAAGCTGAATACATAGCAGCTGGAGCTTGCTGCTCACAAGTGTTATGGATAGCACAACAAATGAGAGATCTTGGATTTGATTTCAGAGATATACCTATCAAGTGTGACAACACAAGTACAATATAAATTACAAAGAATTCAGTTCAACATTCCAGAACAAATCATGTTGATGTTAGACATCACTTCATCAGAGATCATGCTGAATAGGTGATATTGTTCTTGAATTTGTTTCTAATGACTTGCAATTTGCAGAAATCTTCACTAAACCATTGCCAGATGAAAGATTCTCATCCTTAAGATTGGAATTGGGCATGCTAAATAAAGAAGCATTGGTTTAGGCGGAGAATCAGGTATGTTTTATGTGTTTCAAAGTTTTGAACTGACTTTCAAAGCCTTGAAAATCCTTTCAAAGCTTTGAGTATATGTGCATTACATCATACAACTTTTCAAGGTCTTGTAACCCTTTCCAAAGCCTTGAAAATAAGACTGCATGCTAGATAGTCAATAAATTGGATCTTTCAATATTGAGTGTTATCTTTCTAAATAATTTCTCAATATTTCCCCTTAATTTTTCAAAAAACCTTTTTTTAGCCAAAATAGTATAATATATTTTATTTCCAACCGAGCACACAAATTTGAATCTTTTTGATTCAGCAGATCTTCACATATCAAAAAGAATATGTAGTTTCCTTTTCAAAATGAAACTCTCTTCTATTTATCTCTGTCTATCTTTCTTACCTTCGTATCTATCCTTCCTCACTCTTCTTCTCCAAACCCTTATGAGCACAAGAAGAGCCTCAGACTGAATCAAGATGGCTGGTGGTTCAAAGGCTGCAACAGAGAATAAAAGAAAGAAAACTGTGGAAGAGGTTCATACCATTAGTGGGGATTTCGGTTCAAATACCCCTACTGCAGAAGACATAGCACCACCTCTGACACGAATTCTTACGTGTATGCGCAAGTGCACGGTCAAGTAATATAGGGGTGGTATTTCAACCCCGAATTATCGATCCCACGAGGACAATCACGAGATTCTTTAGTTATAATATTAGTTAAGAGTGAAATAACCGGGAGGAATGTTTGATGGTTTAAGAGTTTACCACCCCCAAGCAAGTGGTTGTACTGAAATAAAAATCTTTTTGGGTTTTATAATTAAACACTGTTTAATCAAATATGGCGAATGACTAGGCAATCTATGGATCACCTAGGGCTGTTAGACAATTCCAGATACTGTATTGAAACACGGTAATCCTAATTCAGTTATGCCAGGTCACTAGTTACTCCAATCTTCTGTAGATCTCATGCAGTTCTATGTCTCGGTCTACTTTGGGTCCTCTCGGTCCACCTCCGTCTACCTGAATTGCCAATCCTATTAAAATCACGTCTCAGTCTCATTGATTAATAATTGTGTTCATGTTCTCTATCACCCTAGGACAAGTCTCTTTCAAGCACTCCACCTAAGTACTAGCGATTCCGGTAGCTACTCCATTGTTGTTAAGGATTAAGCATAGAACATGAACAATAACTAAACTAAATTAAACATTAAGTAAGATAACACAATCATGAACAAAAATCATTCTCTAATGGCCATTCATCTCATATTTCGGGTGTTTCAATAACCCTAGTTCAACAATACACCAAAAGAGTTGAAGATTCATGATAATCAATGATCCAACACATGTATCAATCTCAATAATCCGGAAAAACAAAGTCTAACATAACCCTAGGCTCTCCATAGAGCCTAGAAAAGAATCTAGTTGCTCATGGCAATGAAAAGATACACAAGTTTCTCCATAGATAATGAAAGAGAAGAGAAGAAGTGATCAAACGGTGAAATCGTCGGAGAGTAGACGAATCCGTGCGATCCCCAAGCTCCAAGATGCTCTCCAATGTTGTCCCGTTGCTCTCTTAATTCCTCTTGACTCCCTCTATGCGTGAATGCCCTCTTTTTCCGTCCCTAGGTCATTTTTTAGTCATAACCCGTCACAAGTATTCAGTAATTGCACAATAGCCCCCTGAAATCTGATCCTGACTTCGCCAGGCCATAACTTCTTCGTCCGAACTCGGATTTAGCTCCGTGACCTATCGTTGGAAATCTCTTTGAGTCTACTTTCATTTGGCACCAATCTCACTCCCAAATTCATTGTATAACTTCATATAGGATAAAAATAGTGCAAACTGTCATCCAAGCTCCTCCAATTCGGCTTCTCTTGACTCCACTTGAGCTCCCGTTGTTTCCAAAATTCGTTCCATGCCTCCTATCAACCGATTAGCATCCGTTCCTGTCAAGAAAACATGAACAAACATACCAAGAGATTATATTTGACAAAGAACAAAGAAATATGCATAGAAACGCCCGGACTAACAATAAATGGCATAGGAAGCAACAAGTGACAAAACAACTCATATTCTCTACAATTAAGCTCAAATCACTCATGATAATGTGGTAAAATGGAGGCAATATATTGCTCCTAAAAGGTGCTATCATCTTCCTCCAAAGAAGAAGGCCAAGAAAGATGAGACACCAGTGTCCAGCAAGAAGAAGAAGAAGGCAGCTGAGTTTGCACCAGAAAAACAGAAGGGAATTGAGATTGGTAGCCCTAAGAAGACAAATAAAAAGGCTGACATAAATTACAAGGGAAAAGGAAAAAAGAAGATCTACATTCAAGACTCGAATTCAGATGCAACATCAAGTTCATATGAAATCTATTCAGTTTCAAAGAAGGACGGAAAGAAGAAAGATCTTCAAGAATCTGAGTCAGAGTACAACATGGAATCTGAAAGAAAGAAGAAAAATTCCTCTTTGACAAAGAAAAGTTCCTTTTTAAAGGAGTAACTGAAACACATAAGGAAAGCATTAGAAGGGTTAACCTTCTTGTTTAACAGTTTGATCAAGAATATAAGTTCAATCATTGATGATGTGGCTCAACAAGAAGAAGAACATGATGATGAGGGAGACAGTGAGGAAGAAGTTGTAGAGCAGCAAGGAGATGAAGACCCTACCCATTAAAACTTTCCTACCCTTTCTTCTCATTTTCAAGGCCTTGAAATCCTTTTCAAAGTCTTGAAAAATTTATCTTTTCAAAAAACTCTTTTTAAAATCATTCCAAAGACTGATCCAACATATTCTCATTCTTTTTTTATGAAAGTCAAAAAGGGGGAGAAATTTAGGGTATTATGTTTTACTTTTTGTGGTTAGAGACCTGGTTTTGGTCAGTAGAACTACTTGAACGCTGTTATTTGCTATATTCAATTTGTTGAATAAGTTGGATCTTTTGGCCATTATGTGTTGACATTATATGACTTATTCTGCTATGTGCTAATGAGTATTTGTTGCAGAATCACAATATCAAATAGATTGGAAGACTGTGGTTTTGTCTTTCATCAAGGGGGAGATTGTACGTTCAATGCAAGATTAAGACTTGAAATAGCTTGTCTATTTCAAGGCCCTGAAAGAGCTTTCAAAGCCTTGAAACTGACTGAGCTTCATATGCATGAAATTAGGGGGTGTTTATGATCTTAATACAATTCATAAACCCCTGTGCATGATTAGTTAATACTTGATGATGAAAGACAAATTATTTTTTTGACTCAGTTTTTCAGGAATTTTGTTTTCTATTTTATCGGAACCTGTTTTCCAACTTATGTTTTTTGCAGATATGGTAACTGCTTGATGATTGATTCTGTGATCAATCTGCTATGATTAAAAGCTTCCCAACATACTTACAACAAGATCAAATCAGTATCCCTAAAGATACTGAGCTACTAGCCATTGGAAGAAGCTGTTAGAAGAGTCAAGGTTTAAAGCAAATTTTATGGAAAGTTTGTTGAGAAGATTCTGAAGATTTTCCATTCAAATTGAGTGCTTTAAAAGGAGAATTTGTGAAGGATTCCGTAGACACAACAACACAGAGCAATTTAAAGAGAAACTAAAAAATATTCAACTATTAATAAGAAACAAAGAAGCAGGTTCAACTCTCAATCCAAGCATCAGAAGAACACTGCATACTCACTGCAGTTTCATTTCCTGTGTTCTTCTTTTCTGAAATTCATTTGTATATCATTTTTATAACACTTCTAGTTCTCATTCTCAAGGATTTTTCAAGGTTAACAATAGAGAATTCTTATTTAATCAGATATCTAGAGCAGGTACTAGGTAGGTTAGTGAGAACTACAAGGTGTAAAAGAGTAAGGCATCTCTCTGCGCTTGAGATCTAGGGCTTAGCTGTGGATTAATAAGAATTGTGTTGAAAATCCTACAGGGATAAGATCCCTGAGGTAGAGACGTAGGTCCAAGTGGACTGAACTCTATATATATCTTGTGTCTCTTACTTTTATTTTTCAGTTGCATACTTAGAACTTTTGCAGTATTCAAAACAGTTTTATTTTAAGGGTTTGATAATCATTTCAAGGCCTTGAAATATAATATTTCCTTCCTTACTCTAAATTTTTTCATTCCAATTGATTGAAACTCATTTCAAGGCCTTGAGTCTCTTTACAAATCTTTTAAAACCACTGTTCTTGCAAAGTTTAGCAAAAGTGTTCATACTCTATTAAACCCCCCCTCCTTCTAGAGTATTGATCCTGTATTTCTACCTACTGTACACCCCTTAACTTCTTCCTCTTCCATCGTTTCTAGCTAGCACAAGAAGTTGGAGGATGTAGATCTCAATCCTATAACTCTTGCTTTGCCCAATTGAACCAAGAGTTGCTTGGGATGCAATTGGAATTGTTCCTACCTAAAAAACTGACTTTTGGGTGACTTGCCAAAGCCATCTCAAAATGAAGTGAAATATGCGTCTTGGCCCACTAGAAAATATAATGATATTTTCCGCATTAATATCTTGAGGGTGTTTAATCCGTAGAAAAATAGTGGGAGCTATGTTTAACAATTATTTCCTTGTTAAATATAGTTATACATCACAAGACTTTGCATAATCCTATTATGGTGAATACCGATGGAATTAAACAAACGAAACACGACTTTCTGTCCATAAGATGGATAAGCTGTCTCGAATTTATTTTCTAGACTGGTATACAATTTAGAATTGTTCTCAAATAAAAGAAAATTTGTTGTACATCGTATAACATAAAGTTCTCTTCCCACCGAATACCAAAACAAACTAAAACCTAATGGAAAAAACATCAAAGAACGGCTCTTTGAATGTCACTTGCCTCGTGTTAGCTGCCATAAACTCTGAGCTTTGGAAGCAAGATGAGAAACGTGGATGCATATGATATGATCATACATTAACAGAAGCTCTTTCAAAGAGTGAGCTAGATATGAAAGGTTTGAAGTTTTGCTCCATGTTGCATTCTCTTTCTTAGCACTCGTCATGATCGAGATTAATGAAGCTCGTGCTTGCCAAAGCAGGGCGACTTGATTCATCAAGCTATGATGGGACGACACTAGATAATAATGTGTGACTGGTGAAGCAAGGGGTAAAACGCTACTAAGCTATTTCAATAGGTTTGAAAGCTTAGACTTTTGGGAATTATCTATGAGATAGATAAGGAATAAACAGTTATTCACCCAAAGTGGACCAAGAATTTTATTAGATGCAATTATAGTTTTGTTCAAATTTGATTACTCAATATGAATGAGAATCGCTAAACAAACCACTCACAAAGGGCATAGGCATAACATGTTAATAATTAACAGCATGGGTAAGGGCAAAAGGTTTGCGCCGACCCCATGGGCATAATGCAAGCTTGTTTCTAAACCAAGTTGCCTAAAAGTCCCGTAGGTAGTGTGGAAGAAGAAAGACTCCCCAAAGTACCAGGAAGGAAATAATAAAGGAATTATGAATTCTAATTTAGGTATTTTTGTTATAGAATTCAATGTGTTTATCTCATCACCAAAAGTATATGCTAGTAGATGAGGATCTCATATTTATAGAAATGTGGGGATCTCAAGAGATCAAGACAAATGGATAAGGAGAAGATAAACCTACACGAGGGGCAATGAAGCAAGGGGTTGCTGAATTAGCCGTAGGGAATTATCTCTACCTTTCTGAAATTATTAATGAATTAGACAAAAGTGGTTATGTCCCTGCTATGAGTAAGTGCATTATCATAGTTTCTTGTTTGGAGAAAAAAGGCTCTCTAACATAATAAAGGAAAAATGTTGTTCCATTTATTCTGATATGCGTTACTATGATGCAACTTTTGTCTAATGGATTGTATATCATTGATCATGATAATTTCATATATTACATTAATACCAAGAGGTTTGCATATATTGATATGAACCTCACTTATGTTCAGCATTATCGCTTAGGCCACACGAATAAGAGATACATATCTAGAACTCCACATGGATGGAATTCTGGACTCATCTGATTTTGAATCATATGATATATGTAAGACTTGTTTAAAGGTCAAGATATGATCTTTGGGAATCATACATGCTGATGTATGTAGGCCGCTAAGCACAAATGCTAAAGGGGGATTCCATTACTTCATCATATTTACTGATGGGATTAGAGAAATATTGATTTATTTATCTTATGAAGAAACAAATCAGGATCCTTTGAAGAGTTGAAGGAATTCAAGAATGAAGTAGAGAGCCAGCTTGGCAAAAGTATCATGGCTCTACGATTGGATAGTGGAGGAGAATACTTAAGCCAATAGTTTGAACATTTAATGGAGTGTGGTATGTGATCCACTACAAAAAACAGAGTATATAGCAGCGGTCAGAACCGCAATTTTAGTCTCTAAAAACTGTGGGTAAATGTTTCTCCAGCGGTTGCAGATACCGCTGGCACAGAAATGACAACCACTGGCATGAGGGCGTCGCTAGAAGTCTTACCCGCATTTTTTTCGACCGCTGTAGCAGGCTATCTCTGTACCAGCGGATTTAAAAACAGCAGGCGTTAAGAAGACAACCGCGGGCAGTAATAAAGGCTTCACAGGCATTTGGAACCGTCGGTATATAGTACAAAACCGCGGGTAAATATTTCTCCGGCGGTTCAGACAAACCGTCGGTATAGCCTACAAAACCGCAGGCGCATTGTGGCAACCATTTGAATGTAGGGGTGGCTAAAAGTCTTACCCGCAGTTTTCTTGACCGATGAAAGAGACTATTTGTACCAGCGCATTTCAAGTTGTAGGCATTGGTATCCTGGCCGCTTCTGTTTTTTTATTAATACATGTGTTTGTTCTATTTGAAAGATAACGAACATGATATTTAGTGTATATAGTGGGAGATGATTACTAGCTTAGCGAAATCTTCGATCTTGCTATATATTCTCAATATTATTGTTTGTTATAATTTTCAGAATATAATTGTAATATGTTCTAAAGTCAATTTTGTGGTGATTTGTTGTAGTATTCATGGCTACAAAGCACGTCGTTGCGGATTTGAACAAAGGAGACAAGTTGGATGGAACAAACTATGATATGTGGCATAGGAAGATCCAACACTTGCTCAATGAACAAGAGGTATTGGAGACATTGACCCATTCCTTGGATCCACCCGCCCGCGACCCTCCCGCGGAAGGAGAAACAAATCAATATAGTCGTGACATGGAAGCCTATGAGGTGTGGCAAAAGAAAGATCGTTCCGCACGTTTCACTATGTTGAGTAGCATGTGTGATGATCTTATTGGAGCATTCGAGAATTGCACTACCGCTCGTGAAATGTGGGAGCAATTGAAAGTTTCTTTTGGAGGTACGTCCACAACTCGAGTTAGAGCATTAAATTTGAAATTTGAGCAATATGTCATGGATCCAAAACACTCAATGGCGGAGCACTTGAGGACATTGGCTTCTCTCATCCGTGATCTTAAGGCTGCCAGAATTAATCTAAGTGATGAACAACAAGTCACTGCGGTTATTCGTTCCTTAACCGAACCAACATGGGGACAAGTTAAACTTGTGTTGACACATAACGAGAATATCAAAACCTTTGCCGATATTTCTCGTCATCTAGAGTTAGAGGCAGAACGCTTGGAAGTGAATCGCGGTACTCTACTCGTCGCCCATGGAGGATCTTCAAAAGGTTTAAATGGTAAAGGTAAGGGAAAAAACAAATCAAAGGATTCAATTAAGCTTAAGGCAAAAGGGGATAAAAGTTGGAAACGTCGAAGGGGTAAACGTGGCGGAAAGAAAGACAAAGCCAAATTGAAGTGCTACAACTGTGGAAAATTGGGTCACTTTGCTCGTGAATGTACTGAGCCGAAGAAGGTACCTATTTTTCAAAGTTCTGTTTGTGATTTTGTTTGTTCACATGTATTTGTTGCTCATTCATTTGTTGAATGGATTGTTGATACAGGAGCAACAAAGCACGTAGCTCGCGACAGAAGTGGGTTCGTGGGTTACAGGAAAATACCAGCGGGCAGTCAATTTGTTACTTTGGGTAACGGGAGTCGTGAAGATGTACTAGGAGTTGGAACCTACCAGCTTAAATTGCGATTAGGACGCACATTACTTCTTCATGACGTACTTTATGCACCTGGTGTTCAATGTAATCTATTATCAGTCACTTCTTTTTTACGGCTAGGTTTTAATTTCCATTTCGACGGGCCAAAACTAGATACTTATCTAAATAAAGTGTTGTATGGCCATGGTTATTTATCTAATGACTTTTTTAAGTTAGATTTGGATAATTCTTCTTTTGCTTATTTGATTGGAAATGATGATGCTTCAGCTTCTATGAATTGGCATACTAGACTTGGTCATATCGACAAGAACCGAATGATTAGATTGGCAAGAGAAGGTCTCTTAGGGCCACTCTCTAATATTAATTTTCCGACATGTGAACCTTGTTTGGTAGGAAAATCTTGTAGGAAACCTTTTGGAAAGGCAGCTAGAGCAAGTTTTCCATTAGAGTTAATTCATAGCGATATTTGTGGACCTATGAATGTGAAAGCACGACATGCAGCCTATTATTTTCTTACTTTCATTGACGATTACTCTCGTTTTGGTTATGTTTATTTACTTTCTCATCGACATGAGGCATTAGATTGTTTCAAACGTTTTGTCGTTGAAGTTGAGAACCAAAGAGAGAGAAAAGTTAAGATTCTTCGAACCGATCGTGGGCGTGAGTATTTGTCTACTCAATTCGAAGAATTTTGTAAGTAAAAGGGGATATGTAGACAATTACTATTACTAATACTCCACAACAAAATGGTGTTGCGGAACGACGTAATCGTACGTTATTAGAAATGGTTCGGTCAATGATGGCACAAGCTAACCTTCCAATAGCATTTTGGGGGGATGCTCTTTTAACTGCCACCTACATACTCAATCGAGTTCCTTCGAAATCGGTTCCTTCAACTCCATATGAGATGTGGAATGGTTCCAAACCTGAGTTGGACCATTTAAGACCTTGGGGTTGTGCGGGTTATGTTCACAACGCTTCCCACAAACATGGGAAATTAGGGCCTAGAGCAAACAAACAAGTTTTTATAAGATATCCTGATCGCTCTAAAGGCTACGTGATGTACGGTGAGCACCCAAATGGAGGATTGACCGAAATAGAGTCTCGTGATGTTGCTTTCCTAGAAAATATTTTTCCAACCATTGGTGAAGTTAATAAAGATCTTGAACTTTATGAGTTTCAAGAGCCTGGACCAATTTCTTCATCTTTAGGCGATAGGGGGGGATCACCGTCTCTTTCCGAGGTCGCCAAAGATGATGAAAATGTCATTCCTAGTGGGAGTGTACAACATTCACCTCATACTAATGAGATCGAAGATGTTGAACCTCGACGGAGTAAACGTGGGGTGATACCTAAACGTCATTTCGACGTGGAAGGGAAGGCTTTTATGTTCACTTCATTAGGAATAGATGAGCCTTCCACTTATCAAGAGGCATTATCTTCACCGGCTTCTTCAGAATGGCTTAGTGCTATGGAAGATGAGATGAGATCAATGGAAACAAATCAAGTATGGGACTTGGTTGATCTTCCTGTTGGTCGCAAGACTATTGGAAATAAATGGGTCTACAAAATTAAGCATAAACCCGATGGATCAATCGATAAGTATAAAGCCCGTCTAGTGGCAAAAGGATACACCCAAACAAAAGGAATAGATTATGATGAGACATTTTCTCCGGTAGTGAGATTTGCTTCAGTGCGCCTTATTTTATCTATCGTGGCACATTTAAGTTTAGAACTTTTCCAAATGGACGTGAAGACAGCTTTTCTGAATGGTGAACTAGAAGAGGAAATTTACATGGACCAACCCATTGGCTTTGAAGTCAAAGGAAAAGAGAATAAGGTGTGTCGCCTTAAACGCTCAATATATGGTCTAAAACAATCGTCTAGACAATGGTACTTCAAATTCCATCAGGCTATCACTTCAATAAATTTTGAAATGATGGAAGAGGATCATTGTGTATATGTCAAGCGTAGTGGAAAGTCGTTCATGATTTTATCTTTATATGTGGACGATATCTTGTTGGCGGGAAATGACTTGGAGATGATAGTCTCTACAAAGACATGGTTGTCCTCCATTTTTTAAATGAAGGACATGGGAGAGGCAAGTTATGTCTTGGGAGTTAAGATAATACGAGACCGTTCTAGGAGACTTCTTGGCTTGTCGCAAGAAACCTATATTAAAAGAGTTCTAGAAAATTTTCGTATGCACAATTCAAAACCCGTAGACACTCCACTTGAGAAGAACCATGATATTAGTCTCGATCATTGTCCTAAAAGTGAGGAAGAAAAGAAGTACATGTCTCGAGTTCCTTATGCTAGTGCTATTGGGAGTTTGATGTATGCCATGATGTGCACACGACAAGATATTTGTTTTGCGGTTGGAATATTTAGTCGCTACCAGAGTAACCCAGGACCAATGCATTGGCAAGCTGTTAAACGGATTTTCAGATATCTTCGTGGAACATCCGATTTAACCCTTTGTTACCAAGGTGGTGATTTGAAGCTGAAAGGATATAGTGACGCAGACTGGGCCAGTGATAGGGATGAACGCAAATCCACTTCAGGGTATACATTCTTACTTGGTGGAGGAGCCATTACTTGGAAGAGTAAAAAGTAATCATGTGTCGCTTTATCTACGATGGAATCTGAATATGTTGCATGTTCGACGGCAGTACAAGAGGCAATTTGGCTAAGGAGATTTCTACAAGGATTAGGTGTTATATCTCATGCTAATGAGGCGGTCAAAATGTATTGTGACAACACTGCTGCTCTGGCATATGTAAAAGACCCTAAGTATCATGGAAAAACAAAGCATATAGATGCTCGTTATCATTTCATTCGAGATGTCGTACAAAAAGGAGAGGTGGTCTTACAGCATATCTCCACCACTCGCATGGTAGCTGATCCTCTTACTAAACCCATTGCTAGAGATATTTATAAAACTCGTGTTAAGAGTTTGGGACTTCGTAGGATCTGATGTAATTGACTTGTTTGAATATATTAAATAATATCTTTTTGTCATTTTTTTTATGGTGATTGATATTATTGAGAAACACATTGTATAAATTGATATCAGACTAAAAATAACCTACTCACACAGGTTATGTCCCTAATGCTTGTAAGCAAGTAGGATGAGACAAATCATGTCGCCTTAACAAAATCGATTAAGATGAGACTTTTTTCCTGCAAAGTCGTTAATAAAGAGGTTGATCTTTATAAAGTCTGAATAGAGCCGAATATGAGGTCTTTTTTTGTAAATAAGAACTCAAGTTAGATATTTATGAAATATCTGAACTAAGATTCGTACAACGCTAATTCTAGTGGGAGTTTGTTGTAACATACATTTTTCATTCGTATGTGCTATTGACGACCAAATAAGGGAATGATTGGATAAATCCCATCTCCATCATTGTGTGAGCCCTTGTGAACTAATAGTTAGTTCTATTATGCCCTTATGGACTAAGGACTTATGCCTTGAAATGGAAGCTCAATGTTGCTACTTTAGCATGTAATCTAAGGATCACGATTAATGCGATCTAGCGGAACATGTCTACGAAAGCAGTTGAGAATAAATGAACGGGCATGAAGTTGTAAGGAAGATTATTAATATTTGTATGAAAGTAATGTTGCTCATAGCCCGAGCGATTATGTAAGACATAATCAAGAGAACATGCAGTAAATACAAAAGGATAAATATTTTGTTTTAGAGTTTAGACTCTTGAGGGATAAAGGATAGTAAATATTTGATCCGGTATACTCAAATAATCTAGGGCATAGACGAGTTATTTTCTGTGAAGCATTATGTTAGTTGGATGGTAACTTAATATAATGCTCTTACCATAATCCATTCTCGTCAGGTCGCACACTCCATTTTCCTACATGAGGAGATTAAAGATTATAAGAATGTTCTGTTGTTGATATTGCTTTATGTGGCTGAGTGGGAGATATACGTTTAATGGGTCGGTTTACCCAATTTATCTAATAACCCGACCCAATACAAAACGGGTCATCCACATAAAAAGTAACTGCCCATCTGAACAGTTGTAACTGTTCAGAACAGTTATCAGAAACCCTATAATAAGGGGGTGTTTTAACATCCACGGTACTGGGCAATCAATCAATCGTCTGAGAGATCAAAGACACAGAAATTCTCATCTTCTCATTCTCCTCCTAGGGCAACCATCAATCCCTAGGACTTGGAGCGTGATATTCACATAGAAACTCTTGTAGTTTCTCTCCCTGACGTAGATTGCTACAGATTCGACTTGGAAGGTTAAGGCTGTAACAACAAGCGACGATCCAGTTCTTTGTTATTTGGTGTAAGGTATGTAATAGTTATCGTTTCCCTTCAGTAAAAATAAAATTTCTGCTTTTTCGGACATTTTCTGTTGTCCCACATCAGTTTTTCATGAAGCAAGGGGGAAGATGCTTTTTCAGAAAGTGCTTTTGATTTATTTATCTACAATTGATTTTTACCTTACAATTTTTAAAAATATCAATAGTTATCTTTACGGAAATGACACGTGTCGTATATTTTTGTTATTTTACCCTCTCACAACAACTTTACAGTTGATTTTACCAAACACAAAATTACTATATCATTATTTCACAACAGCTTTTACGTAATATTTACCAAACAACATTTTATCAAGAATTCACAGCATCTTTTCATAGTATTTTCACACAGCAGCTTTCTAGCACCGTCACAGCATTCCCAAACTAGCCCTAAGACCAAGCTATATTCAATTTGGTTCTTTCAACAGGATCTACAAGTTCAACTTGTGATTACCACTGGCGCAGAGAATTGAGTTGAACTTTGACTGCATGAGAGAAGAGAAAACGTAATTACAAATACATTCGTTACACAGAGTTGTTATTGTAGAGATAATGGTTGGTAGAGATTAGGAAACAATTTTGAAAAATTTCAAGAGATTTTTTTTTGAAAAATTACAGAAGAACTTTTGGAGAGAGATAATGATAACAAACTAGAGGATGAGAATGAGAAAATTTTGAATAGCTTAAGTTAAGGGAGGCACTAAAGTTAATTGATACTCATTTCTAAAAAAAAAAGTTAATTGATACACACTTATTAAATAATCTATAAGTGTCAATATTAACAATTTAAAATGACCAAAGTAACCCTATAATTCGCAAATATGGTGCACCCATAATGTTGGTGCCCTAAGCAGCCACTTAAGTGGCTTAATGCTAAGGCCGGCCCTGGAGACAAGACGAGAAAAAGAAAAGCAATAGCAACATGAGCGCGTACGAGCTAGTGAGGAGCTCGCACAAGCTCCACGACGTTTTGTAGTGGCATATTGGGTTTTTAGAACGGGATTTGTGCAACTTGGGCACCAAGCTAGGCTTCCTAATGTCTATAAAAGGAGCATAGATCGTGCATAATTGGGGGTGCGTGTGTGTACCCCAAATTATTGGGTTTTTAGAACGGGATTTGTGGTGTATTTTTGGTGTTCTCTCTCGATAAATAAAGTGCATTTTCCGTCGTGGATGTAGTTAGGAAATATTGCTAGTGAGCCATGTTAAATCGTGTTTTTGCTTGTGCGTGTTTGTTATTTTTGTTTTGATACCATCAATTATAAAAAATTGGTATCAGAGCTTGGTTAATGGGATTACCAGTTTAAACAAACAGGTATTAGAGCAAGGCTACCGATGTTTCAAGATCAATGTGGAGCTAAAGAGATAAAGTTTCACAATCCGATGAAACTCATAGGTAGGATTTCGCGATCAAGGTGGAGCATGCAATTGTGGTAACGGAGTTAGGGTTGTGGAGTTGCAAGAACAATGTATGGAGGCTCAATCAAGATAGAGAAGTTTACAGGGAGAGCATGTAGATAATCAAGACACGTGCTTCGTTCAAGCAGCAAGGACGTTGGTTGCCTTTGGCCGCTGAAATAGGGAGCACGGATACACCTACCATCTGAGCCCTATAGGGGGGATCCGGGATTATGAGAAGGAGAAAGTTTTGGGCTCTAGGCGTGGAGCAAGGTGGGTACCTGTCGAGGGACATTTGGCGTGTATCAGGCGCGCAACGCGTTGTTGCAGGAATTTAGTTGGAATTGGAGCAGCATCTAGTGGATTTCGTTACACTAACTCATTGGGATTTGGGGCATCGATGAACGCATTATTGCTGGAACTCAGTGGGAGTTGGAGCAATGTTGACGCAAATTGATTTTGGTGCATTCGTTGCAGGAACTTGTTGAATTTGGAGCAACTTGTGGCGCATCTGATTTCACATACAGATGTGAAACATCCGAATCTATAAGTTTGTCCGTGAGTGGGAAAATCATCCAAGTTGGCGCGAAAAAGACATGAATTTTTTTTGTGAGGTTTTGCTTCCTGTGATTGAGAGGATTCAATCCAAGGTGAATGTTTGTTGGAATGTCTTGAATCAAGGCTCAATGAGATCTTGCTAGAATTGGCGAAGGAGACAAGACGAGGAAAACAAACGTAGAAGAAGCACGATCTCGTACGAGCTAGAGAGGATCTACATGGAGTTATGGAGCGGTAGCTAGGGTTTCTAGAACGGGCTTTGGGCTACTTGGTCACCAATATAGGGTTCCTTATGTCAAAGGAAGGTAGCTCGCGCATAATTGAGGGTGCGTGCACACCAATGTGGTGTATTTTTGGTGTTCTCTAGATAAAGAAAGTGCTGTTTCTGTGTGGAGGTAGTAAATATTTATAGTGAACCACGTTAAATCGTGTTCTTTCTTGAATGTGTTTTTTTCCTTGGGTTTGATACCCTCTGTGATAACACCTCTTCAACTTAATATGATGCTTCACATGCAAGATATTTTGGCTTTTCAATGGGGAGATGGTACGTAATTTGCATCTTCAAAACGAACAAATCTTGTAGCAGGGAATTTCTCGAATCCAACGTCACATGCACAATCGGTAAATTTTGAGAAGGGTAAATCATAATTATGAGCTACCAATTTCTCAAGCGTACACTTGGCCTCTTCCAAAATCTTACGTGCATAAGCTATCACCTTTAGTTCCGAGCTTTTTGAAGCTTCATGTTATAACTTGGGGGTATTCGAACAAGGATGATAAAACGTAAACAAGAACCAAACAAATATTTAACGTGGTTCACTAACGGATTCGCAACGAACCCGCTAGCTACCTCAACGGACAAAACCCAATATTTTATTGAGAGAGCCCAATTTAAACCACCATAAAGTTATGTACGACCTATACCCTTTATATAGACCCTATAAACTTACGTGTGCCCAACGCAATACAAAAACGTTGCCAAAACAGAAAAGGAAAGAACCCAGAACTTTCCAGCCCCAAACTAGGTCGTGCGACCTGCTACAGTAGCTCGTTGGATATAGTCATGACCTCGAACTTGCTGTAGGCTTCCCCTTGTCCCACTCTTGATGTTTTCCCTGATTTTTCTAGATGATTGAATATTCCAACAAATCTCCACCTTGATTCAAATGTCCTAGCACCTTGATTCACACGTCCTAGCAACCTCGATATGTGGTATAACCAATGCTCCCATAAATGTGCTTTTCAGAGACGGACAAAAGAGGTGAGGGCAGCACAACAAGCCCATGTACGTGAGTGCCACAGTCAATGGGATGGGATTCACAAGGGCCATGACAGATGGAGGAGCATCAGTTAATGTCCTACCTATAAACAACTTGTGAGCCGCAGGAATTGCAGAGAAAAACATTGCCAAACGACCAACATACTTAACTGGATTCGTCAATGACTCCAAAATCACTATGGGATTTGTAAGAGTAGCCCTTCGAGTAGGGAAAATCAAATGATCAACTCAGTTGTCATAGACGCAAATACGACTTATCACATGATCGTGGGGAGAGCCCTTTATCCAAAGGTTCGACACAGTTCCAACTACCGTACATCACGTCATGAGAGCCATATGGCAGGAAAGGGTAGTGGATATACCTGCGTCCATCAACCCCTTTAACATGGATGAAGCTCACCTGGCACAAGCTGTTTGGTGGAGTGAGCTCGGACCACATAAACTCCATGCCCCTTCAACCCCAGTCCCTTGCCAAAAGGAGAGGATATGAAAGAACAACCACCACCGGATCTCATGCTGTGCAGAATGGTGGAGAAGACAGCGAGAAGGGCCCAAAAGTCACGCATATTCCCTCAAGAGGATGGTAACGGAAGATGAGCAGAAATAAATGTGCTTTCTACAAGAACGGGATAGGTGCTACCACATGTAAGCACGAACTATTCAGCCGCACGCACCCTCTTCATCAACTTAATTTTTAAGAACTCCATACATTATATAAAACACAAAATATGAGTCTGAAAAAAATAACAAATAACAAACACGTTGACCTAAATAGAGAACAATTAAAGATATGAGCGTAAACTACAAAATACTATGTACAATTACAAAGTAAAATATAACCAAAATGTTCATGTAAAACATTAATCAACAATGCAATTAGTGGATTTTTTTAAAGATACCTAGCACAACATTATTGTTTAGTCTTTGGACAAAAATAACAAATTATTAGTGATACTCTACACAGAGTAAAAATTCTGAATTATTATTTTTTTTTTGAGAAAAATTTCTCAATTATTCTCATCATATTTTTGTTTTGAGATGGAACCCATGATTCTTAATATTTATAATAAATGTGAATTATGATATTTCATTGAATTACTAGTTCTTCTTCAAGGTCATAGAAGTCATTTTGTACGCTTAGGGCATGTCCACCAAGGAGTTCTAGCCTCGGCACCACTTCACCGTAGCCCTCCCAACCCCTTATTTCTCACTATTCACCTCTCCACCCACAAAATCTTGCCAAGGCTAGAATTGCCCCAAGGCAAGAGCTTGGGCAATTCTAGCCTCTTGCCTTGCCTTCTAGCCCTTTTGCCACATAGGTATTCCACCCAAATTTTCATCCACAAATACTACTTTTGCATAACATCAAACCTAGTAAGTTTGTATTGGACAAAAAAAAAATATTGTTTAACATAAAACTGTTTTCAAATATTTCAAAAAAAACTAATTTGAAAAAAAAAAAAAACTGTTTTGAAAAAAAAAACAGTTTTGGAAAAAAAATTGACAGTGTTGAAAAAAAACAGCTCTTAAAAAAAATAGTTTTGAAAAAACAGTTCTGAAAAAAAAACAGTTTTCAAAATCTGTTATGAAAAAACTGTTCTGAACGAAAAACAGGTTTTTTTGAGATAAAAACAAAAAAAAGGGTTTTGAAAAACTGTTTTGAAAAACTGTTTTGAATAAAAAACTGTTTGGAAAAAATCTGGTTCGAAAAAACAGGTTTTGAAAAACAAGTTTTGAAAAACAGTTTTTTAAAAAACAGGTTTTGAAAAAATTGTTTTTGAATAACATTTCAATTAAAGTATTATTAGAATAAGAACACTTTTTTCTCAAAAAAAGTGTTATTAGAATACAAAATACAGTATTTGCAAAAAATAAAAGAATACAAAATACAATTTTTTTATAATTTTTTAAGTAGCGATCAGTGTCTTGCCTCTCCCCCTGCCTCAACGGGTGGAAACAGACTTCAAAAAGTAGTGAACAGTGACTTGCCCTAGAGCCCCAGAGCCCCTTGCCTCCTGCCCTGGTGCCTCAACGGGTGACCATGCCCTTAGTATTCATCTTTCGCCTACTGAATTGGTATGGCCGTTCAGACGTTTCTTTAGACAATTATTTTGCTTTTGCTGTCTTATCAATCAACATTTTTGGGAGAGCAATTGTTATAGAATAGTTTCATTTTCAACAACCAATCAATTAACATTGATGAAGTTACATTTTCATTTGTAAAGTTACATTTGTCTCCTCTAATAATCTCAAATCACAATATTATAAATAATGGCTTTTTAGGAGCACTTGTTCAGTAAAATATCAGAACCGAATCTTAACAAGAAGTAGCAATCCAAGCCATAACAGAACACTTCCAACCAAGACGTAAGAGGTGGTAACACAAAATGATCAGAAAACCATTTTTTTCCCCAAAACTGGAAAGCAATACATGCCATGAGTTTCTAGTAATCTGTCTTGACAAGGACCCCAACAGATTCCAGTTTTCCATCAAGTAGAGTGCCGTAAAATCCACCAAAGGCACGGCCTACGTTAAAGTTGAACTCTTCATTCCCTTTCAAGTCCAGGCAGCCGAATGGTCCATAGCTGTGTTGGTTTGTTATGAAAGTGATTGAAGTCAAACCATATCTGCCATTAGACTGATCAAAGAAGTGATTTCCAGTTACTGATGTAATGTACTCTGAAGGGCTGAGTTCTATCTGCATGTTCCAAAAGCTGAGTTAGCGGAGACATTACAAAAATTAACAATAAAAAGTAAGCAGCAAGAGACTCACAGCTTTGAATTTGTTTCCTGCTTGACGTCCATATTTGCCTGATGAATGCACTATATCACTCAAACCTTCCCTTCTACGAACACCCACAAACTGTAGAAAGTCAATGGAATGCGATGAATACGATATGTAGATGCTTTTGAGACAAATTTTTCCCTCACACTCGAATTCCCATTTTGATCCTTTTGGGTCCTTAACGGAGCAAACTTTGGTGATGTCTCCCATTGATAGCTGAAGATGGAAGGAAGTGTGAGGGACAAATATGATCAGGGTGAAATGGCTACAACAACAGGGCAAAGCTAAGAGTAGAATAGACCTGCGAAATCGGAAGGCGTGCAACCGGTACAGCTATGATACAGTCTTCTTCAACTCATCAAAATATAGAGAAGTGGAAACATGATAGTCTCTTCGAATTTGTAAACATGACGTACATGATGCATGCATGGTACAAATAATGATAACTTCTTTCATGCCCCCCAACAACCAACCCATGAAACCCAAGTCAATGGGTATAGCCGCATAGTAGGAATAATGTAATTAACAAGCTCTGAGTTAACAGAACATAGTATATGGTTATTGGTGATACTAAGGTTAATCTAGTGTGCATGGCATTATGCCCGCTGCTTTTTTGTTGATATTCAGCAAGTCATGCTCTCTCCATCCCAATTCTGAGTATTTTCCTTTTTAGTAACGAGTGTCCTAAAAATGAGTATCAGTCTATCAAAAAAATTACTTACATTCTCATTTTACTTCCTTCCTCTCATAATCTTAGGTTATATATTTTTTTATTGTCGATCTTAGGTTACATATGAAGTTTGAAAAGTGGGAGGGAATTGATTTTTTTTTTTTTTTTTTTTTTTTTTTTTTAATATATGGAATACTTCATTACACAAGGCCTTTGCGACGGCCCAAAACAAAACAGATATACAACCAAGCATTAACAACCCAACATTTATTTCTGTTAGGATTATTGGGACTGATAGTATCGCATCGGTTAATATAAATGGTTACTATAACCGTTGGTGCGTTCTTTAAACGACCTGGTTAACATTATTACACAATTATAAAATAAACAACAGTGAAGCTGGAGAAAGAATCTATGTAATAAAAGTATTCTTAATACAAATACTGTATCAATTCCTTACGTTCATTACAATTAGGAGAATGTAATCAGCCTTCTGGTTGACACTTCATTTAATACAGTGACTACTATATATAATTCGAATTTAAAGTCTGTGTGGTGTGTAGAACACTAATTTAGGATTCTTCAATTCCACAACAATTGTCAGCAAGAGAATGTGCTTAAAAAGCACAGTGGAAGGAGGTGGCCCATCTTATGATGGTGGAAATCTCTTCTCTGACAGGGTGGTGAGAGATATCTCCTTCCAAGATGAACATGACCACCTCAGCATTATGAGACTCCTGGTATTTGTTAACTCATATATGCTAATGATCAGGTTCATACCAGTGATGAGCCCTTGCAGCTCAGCCTGAAACTGGACACATCATTCACACTTCATTTGAACCCAAAGATCCAGGCACCAAGATGGTTTCTAGCAAGGCCTCCAACAACAGCCTCATTTCGTTCTTCCACTCAGCTAGCATCAACATTTACCTTGACCAAACCTGCAGGAGGAGGGACCCAATGTGAAGTTCTTAACAAAGATAAAGAATGGTGATGAAAAGAATTGATATTGTCAATAGCCTTAAACATATCAATATCAATACAGTACAAATTGTATTTCACAATCCATCAACTACCAGCAGCAGAAGAAACATACATATCATATCAAGCAGTGAGGCATATGTACAAGAGGGAAACAACAAATAGTAGATGCCAACCGGCTTACATAAAGGTTCTTGAGTAATGATAGTTGAGAAAAGAAGATAAAAAACAAAGAACCAACAATTATACTCTCAGCAAGAGATACGTGTTTCTCAGGCTCTAAATATAGTCTTACAAAATACAACCTAAAAAATGCCTATTTATCCCGGACTATAGGCAATTCAATTTCACACAAGAAAAATTATGTCAAATCAAATCAAATAAATTTTGATTCTTGGAACTTAACAGTAAATCGGGGTGTACTTACACGTACCATTTGATGATCGGCGTTGTTCAGTGTGTTATCAGGATGGGCCTTAGTATTTACCCGAATGCTCGATCCAGATGGTGAATTCTCCCCATCTGATTTCCCTTCGTCGTCAAATACCAGAGGTGCTAACATAGGAAGTATGCCTTCAAATAGAAGGTGTATAGGCTTTCACCGCGACATACTTTGCAGGGTTGTTTGTCACTAGCATGGCTCCCATTACATTGTTGTTGCAGTTTCTATAAGTTGGCAATCTTCCAAGGTCTGGATACATTAAATAAAGTACGGTTGATAACAAAAGGGAACTACCCTGCAGGCCCCCTGATAACAAAATGAACCAATAAATCAATGGTAACCCAAATAAATAGAAGCAACTAAGAGAAGTACAGATAGGAATATATGATACCTTGAGAACAGGCAGAAGCTAAGCAGAGTTTCACTTGTCAGTTGTACCATGAAAGGGGTGGACCGGCTGAGAGCATAGCATCCGTCAAACACAAAGAATGGATCAAAAATTGCGTCAGCTTTCAAATACCAAGCCCTGTTCATGAAATAAACCATTATTAGCTCAAATCCGCATTTCAAAGATGGAGATCCGGGCAGAGGAGTAAAACATAATTCTTGGTACTCTGAATTGAGAATATCTGAAATTGTGTACCTATTCCGGATCAGTGATAACGGACTCTTTGAATAGAGAAGCTTCAGTCGGCTCAGATACTATTCGTTGCTTAGAAATTGTCAAATATCTCATCGTGGCTATTCCTGTAAAAAGTAAAATAATATCATATCCTTCACCATAATAGTAACATTGATTTGCAAAGTGCCTGAAACTAGAACCTAACTGGAAACTGGGTTACAGAAGCATCCTGGTTCAAAAGCCTACATAGTAGCAACTAACCCAGTAAAAAAAACATGGTACTTGAATCTAAAAAATCAAAAAAAATAACCAAGTAGAAAACCTAACCAGTGTAGACCACAACGATTGATGACTAAACATAAAACTTTGTCCTCATAATAAAACCTTCAAATCATTATCCGGACTAAACCCTCAATCACATTGTAGACTTGAAAGTAGTCAGATGAAACCTCAAGCACTCTAGAACATGTTCTGAAGTATAGTTGTTTTTATCTTTTATTTTTTCAGTATAATAAGCTTTGATTGTTACTGTTCCAGACACGAATCAAACTGTATGCTTCAGTATCACCTGATAGGTCAATGGAAAAACAACATAAGATCCTTCACCATAGCAGTCACATTAACTTGCAAAGTGTTTGAAAATACAGAATATGCTCATACACAGAACTCATGGGAAGATTAGAATTTGAATTATGAACCAAAAGCCATGGGTTTTTGCACAAAATAATTAACTTCCCTCAAATGGCGCCATAGGAAGTTTACACAATTAACTTGCAAAGGGGCCTTTGAAATGGGGGTTTTGATTGGAACACAATCTATGAATAAGCTTTTTCTGTCATAAGCAGTTAAGAGAATCAGTCTGTTGATTATGAGTGAAATCCAAAACGTAATTGTGAAAAAAGAAAGCAGCACATAGTTTGGAAGACTTACAACAGTCCGGAGCAACATTGGAGGAATAAGAGGGAGAAAGGATATTAAATCGGAAATTGAAATAGAAACAGAGATCACTAGTACTTTACCTTTCATCACCACCAGCAATGACAACCAATTACAGGATATGCAAAACAAGGCTCTGAGAAACCATCATTTTTCCTCGGCCTGGATCAGTTATCCCATTGTGTAGCTAAAGATCAGAGAATGAAGAAATTATGAAAAACATAGTCAAATATGACTCAGTTTGTACAGATGTATTACCAATATTCGGCATAGACTACAATTCAATTGTACAGATTTATTACCAATACTCGACAATATACCGGTCTGGAGAGTCCTGAAACTCGAGTGGAATCCACTGTAGCGAAGCACACAACCACTCACATCGAAAAAGTTCCTTGGCGTATTGTGAAATTACCTGCAAGTTTACAGAACGGCAGCAGACAGCTCGACGAGAAAAACCGTTGCAGAATCCTACAACATAAATCAAAATACTAACACAAAACTGTTACTAGGTAATCTTTATACCCAATACCACATGGCACACATTTCAGCATAGTATATTAACATTAACTTTTGAATAACTAAAAACAAGTCATTAAAAGAATTCCCTACATCATTCAACTTCAATCCAATAAAAACCCAACTCTGCATCAATCAATGTCAGTAATACTTAAACAAACAAAATGATTTCCAACGGAACTAAAGTATCCACTTAATGGAATTGCCCGTAAATGTTTGAAAGTTGTTCAACGATTTTGCTTCCAACGTGTGAGTCCTGTAAAAAGAAATACGTACTTGGTAAGGAGAATAACACCCTCATCTAACCAGATGAAGAAAACATAATTGTAAATCCTGTTTTTCGAACAATTATTTTTCCCTACATAAACACCATCGAAGCCTTCATCACTTATCATATCCTACATTGTAGATAATTAATAAATTTAAAATATCACATAAAAAAAAAATATAGAGCTTATCATGTAACAGAAACGAACTACATATGTTACCTCTGCACCGCCGTTTTCCCCCTCTCACGTTCTAGAGCTGATACTCTATCTGCCAGATCACGCATCGTTTCTTTGTCTCTTGCTACCTCTTTTGCTGAAATAGTGATTAACTTTTCGGATGCATTCCTTGAGGAACCAAACATTGAAGGAGTTGGACCGAATCCAACACCTCGAATATGACCGTGTCGTTCTTTGCCCAAGACTTGTGAGAAAATGTCATTCGAACTCCATATTGGGGTCTCAGAAGCACTCAATTCTGAATTTGGTTGTTCCTTTTCAAGGACATCAATCTGTTCCTGAAACATTCATGTCCAGTTTGATTCTTAGCACTTGACAGCATTTGCACTATTATAAAAACAAAGGTCTAAATAAACTAAAAACTATATAAATGATACAATGTGTTGTAACTGGTGTTTTGTCCTTCTTGGTGCGAAAATCTTTGTACATGCTAGCTCTAGTTGGATTTTTTCCTTTCTTAATCTACAATATTACAATTCATATTCAAAAGTTGTGTAGAAAACATAATGTGATAGTATTTACACCATAAAGATAGATAATTCATACTAGTTCATCAGCATGTTGAGATATCGACTTGGACCCAGCAGTGTACACTTCAGTCTGGTTTGCACGGTTTGATTTGTTTGTCGTGCTATGTTTCTATATTTGAAGATAATGAACGATAAGACCAAGAAATTTATAAGTCATGAGATAAATAATTGAATACCTTTCCCTTGTCATATTTCCAGAACTTAACAAAACGCTTAAACTGTTTAATATTGACAGTTGGCGGAGCCTTAGTCACAATTGCACGCCTTCCCAATGATGGATCAAAGTATTTAGCCTTTAACTCAGCCTTGTAATCCTTCCACAAGTTTCCCAACTTTTTCATGCAATAAGCTTTTACCTTTTCTCTCACAAAAGCATCAGTTCAAAATAAGAACTTGGACTACAAAATAATAAAGTTGAAGGTCACAATAGTTATTGAATTTTACATACACAAGCAAAAATAATAAGACATTCTCCTAAAGAAAAGTAATAATCAGTGAACAATAAGAATTATCACCTCTATTATGTTCCAGCATTCATCTTTTTTTCTTGGGCCATCTTTTTCCAACTTGTGCAGTTAATTTTTAACAGATTATGCTTTCTCGCCATGGTGCCTAGAAACGTGTTCAGTGCACCTCCTTCCTTCTTGATTGGCTGAATCAAGTCGTTACATTTCACGACAACACGTTCTCCCGGAGGCAAATTATAAATGAAATTCATGTGTCATTCCGCGTCTCTTTTGAGTACTTGGAACATCTGACATAACCAAATACAATAATATTTTTTAGCAGTAACATAATAAAGGATATAGTGTCTTCTCTAAAAAAATTGCAGTGTCCTTATATTCCATAATTTGAGATTTGAAAATGTACTATGGGTTATGAAATTAATTATTTTGACAACTGGGAAGCAAGCTTACCAACTGCATTATGTTCTTGTTCAACCATCGTTGGTACATGTCGTTCTTCAGTTGATGCCGATGAACCTTGAGTCTGCAGCTTTGTTGAGGCTTCCTCTTCGGCGGTTCGTGTCTCGAGTCTTCTCTTTGCCATGGCTATAAATAAAATAAAATCATTACGCTCAGAAAATCCATGAAACAATACTAGCCTAGATAACAGTATAATTCACAAAGTAGCATAATTTTATAATCGATGATATAAGTGACCTAAATTCATTGGATTTGTCAGGTATCAACCATGTCTATATCGAATTCTCTTTGTTTCCACTACGACTGTATCGAATGAATATTCTATCACGTTCCAAAAACAAATATTGGAAGACTATATCAATGTAATGGTCAAATATTGTGCATACACTAAACAGATTCATGTAATCAAATCATTTCACCTGAAAATGCCAACACCCCCAAATCAAACCCTAAACGAAATCAAACACTAAAACCAAATAATGTCTGAAATAATAAAAATTGACGGCCTAACCACTCAAATCACAGTATATGTCATTGAACTACTTACTAAATAAAGTAATTTGAACAAACATACTGACCTTGGTAAAATCCAATTTGCAACGAGGAGTGTGTTCAAAAGAACCGAACAGGTAAATTCCAGAGTTGGAGGCTCATCAATATATAGATCGTGTTGATAGTGGGTGGTTACAGATTCGTGAGCGCGCGGGAGTGAATTTGGCGAAATATTTCCCTCCATCCCCTCCACGTTCCCATGTCCTCTTCTTTCTCTATCGTCCCATCGTTCGGCGCCTGTGAAAGATGGAATTATGAATCGTTCCATTGGGAGGAAGTGGGTTTTGTTATGTCCATGAGTTGGGTAAAAGACACTTTCACCCCCTCAGGTTTCACATAAAGTTGCATTGTCACCTTCCGATTAAGGAAATGACACTTTCACCCCTACATCATGTTGTTTGATTTTTTTTAAGTTGAAGGATCATTTTTTAAGATAAAATAGACATATTTTGTGTTGGATTACATATATTAACGTTTAATTTTGTTTAATATACATATACATATACATATACATATACATATACATATACATATACATATACATATACATATACATATACATATACATATACATATACATATACAGATACATATACATATACATATATATGTTTTCTCAATATATATATATATATATTAATGTTTCAATAAAACGTAAAACTTTCTTCATGATGAATTAGCTTACTACACAATAAAACAAATGTAAATGTAGTGAACAAAAAGATCATTAAAAATAGCGATTATTTTCCTCTAAAAATAGCGATTATTCTATGCAAATAATTACAATGTATGAAATAATAGAATATAATAATGGTAGAGGGCTTCAAACACTCCTTCTGCAGATCTAATGTGGCGTGAAACAAAAAACCATACATTGATATGATGGAACAATCGACGAAAGACAGGTATAGAATCTCACAGAAAGCAAGAGACACGATTGAAGAATTGCAAATGAAGAGACATTTATTTGAAGATTTGGAAGTCAACTTCCTAAGAGGTACATGAATTCAGCGACACACTTCTTATACTCTTAGTTGTTACGGGTAGAGAATTTGAAGAAATGTCGAATGATTATCAGACTATCGATCTCTTCTTATGAACTCAATCGAACTAGTATTTCAACGAATTTGACTATACAATGTGCATCACCACTCAACTGTATTACCAATGATTACTGATGAACTCAACTGAACTTATTTAAAACTAAATCAGATTATCATCTGTGATTCACCGTTCAATTGAACTATTGAGTATCATCACTGAACTTAATTGAACTAATTTGGGGTTTTCAATTGGCGTTGACTTCTATATTGGTATGTTGATCCTTACTAGTGAGCTCAATAGAACCAGTAACTGATGAAACTGAACAATCAAATGCAGATCGCCGCCAATTAAAATATCCATCCTTACTAGTTAACTCAATCGAACTAGTAGAGTTACCGCTCAACTTAACTATCGATTCCAATATTAAACCCAATCGTAGTTCTTGAGGCCAGATAGTACAAGCTTCGTTAATCTAAGAAAGTAGGAACACATGTAGATTGGTGAAGATGGGGCGCGCGATCCCCTTGCTCTCGTGCGTGTGCAATATGCGAGGGTCTCTGCCTCGAAGTACCTATATGCTGATATGTCATGATTTGGTGTGCATGGTGAGGTAGTCAACTGAAGGAAGCTAATTGGTCCACGTGTATGTGGACCTGGACTATGTATATGGACTATCTACAACAATATGTGCCATTTAACCAGTAAAGTACTGAATGTTATGGCACTCGCGCTCACCTCACAAACGACGAAAGAAAGATGCACAACACAAATTTAACGTGGTTCGTTACCTTAAATCAAGCTAACAACGTCAACGAAAAGAAATACCTTTATTCAATGAGGAGAAATGATCACAATGCTTTACATACGTTCATAGGACCCCAAATGATCCTTCCAAAAACCAATAAGGAATTGTTACTGATCTTATTAGCCGCCTCTAGGATTGTCTTTGTGCGAAGGGTCGCTTTCTTCGTACGAAGACCCCCTTCGTGCGAAGACCTTCCTAATTTGCGCCAGAATGCTGTTCCACGAAGACATTCTGGTTTCCAGGCTTCCAGGGTGATGTCTTCATGGGAAGACATCCTGGACATCACTTATTTGTGTTCCTTTGAATACCTTCTAACTTCGAGGCATCATTCCAACATTGACTTTAAGACATCTCAAACACAATACGCAGTTTTCCTCAGACTACTGTGGTGTGGACGCATTCCCATAGCTCGGGAACTCCATTAGCTTGATACAGCTGTCTGAAAGATCACTAATCGAAGCTTGACATAACTTGAATGGGCTTCTAGCTAGGGTAACCGAATTGGTGCAGGCCAACTGTGATTTTGAATATGGATCGTTTTCTTCTTTTTCCTAAGTCTATATCTCTCGTCCCTATCATTCCTCGCTGATTTATTTTTTAGAGGAAACAGATGTGCAGGTTATGTTTATTGTTCTACATAAAACATGAGCATTAATTACAATAATATTTTAAGAAAATCAATAGTTTGGTTTGTTTGATAAAAGGAAAATAATTGCCACTTCAACATGTATCGAAAAATATTATTGTAATTAAAATGTAAAAAATTTTTCAGATTCAGCTAGGGTGGTAGCTCAAGTTGTAGAGCGTTGGAAGCCCCTGTATGAGGTCCTGAGTTCAAACTCGGTTGACGATAAAATAATTTTTAAAAGAAAAGTTTTTCAGATTACAAAAGGT
Organism: Linanthus parryae; assembly: GCA_023055425.1. NCBI lineage: Eukaryota > Viridiplantae > Streptophyta > Magnoliopsida > Ericales > Polemoniaceae > Linanthus > Linanthus parryae. The sequence continues at coordinate 88,344,584 of JALGPY010000001.1, forward strand.
TTTTTTAACGATGAATTAACTTAAGAGACCAACATATATATATATGTATATATATATATAATTACAAGAAATGAAAAAAGACAGTATTTGAGGTTATCGCGCTATTTCAACGTAACTTTTTCCAAGAGTGTCATAATGATGTTTGTGACCCCAATTCGAGAAGTTCTTAACAAACACACTGAACCAATTTGTGCTAAGCTTCATCTTTGTCCAGCCTAACCCTCAAATTATTCCATTTTAAAAATATTTTAAATATAAAGATTTTTTTAATCATTTTTTCAAATATACAAAAAAATAAGATAAATTGGGCAAAAACACACACAAACCTTTTCAATTTTTTAAGTACGGTTATAAGGTATGGTTAGTAGTGACTCTCTTTTCTAAGCAAAAAAATATAGTACTTGTAGTACCATTTGACAGTAACACAAGGGCACTTATTAAAATTATAATTTTACCCCATTCTTTTTGATAATCTTATATTTATCTATTTTATAAGGAAGGTGACTGGTTTTCTTGTTGACCAGGGTATATGTGGCAATATCGTAGCCATTGGTCCTTAAAAGATCGACGGCTGAGAGGTGGATGAATAAAATGACAGGACTCGTGTTACTGAACATTGAAATTGACGGAAGTAGGACACTTCTTTCTCAAGCTCTCCGCCATCCTTTCGCTCCAGCATCTCTATCACATATTTACCTCTTCCATCCTCACACTCTCTCTCTCTCTCTCTCACGTCCCTCTCTGATTCTCAGTTTACAAGTTGTCTAGCTCTGGCAGCTAGTTGTCTTGTTTTGCTATTAGGAAATTGCCCGTGTCCGAGGGCAGTACCCCTAACAAACTGTGATAAAGCTTCACCCATGAAACAAATGAAGATTCATCGGAGAACAAAGACATGAAACGAAGAAAAAAGCTGTGTAAAATAATCAAGAACGAAAAGGAGACCATATTAGTAAACACATACATAGTGAAGGCAGTACCCTGATAGACAGTAACCAAATTTTGTATTTTCACTCAACTAATCGAATTTTATATCAGATCATTGTGCGATTTGACATCATCTGGAATCCTGAAGAGTAAAAGGGGATCAACATGGGATCAACCTGGTTGAAGTTTACAGTAATACTTAGAAGGTAACTATAAAGTGGTCAAACAAAAAATAATAAAATAATATTAGCTAAAACCCTTGAGAATTCTCACAATTCACCTCCTGAAGCTTAAAGATAACTAAAAAATTAGAGGACTTACTTGAACGAAATCCAAAAGCTTCAAAAGAAAACAAAATCATCAGTGTGTTCCCTAGCCGAAACTCACCTGCCTTCGAAGTAAAGTTTAGGATAATTGAGCAATAGCATAGTTTTGCTGTTGTCCAAAGAGCAGGACAATATTGTTTAGACAACCCATAGGTACGTTTTTACAACCAACAAATAATGAGTTTTTCCAGTGCAAGCATGAAATAATTTTTTCTCGCGATAGTGAGAGCTGCAAAGTAAGCTAAAACGTTAACAAAATCTTCCCACATAACCTAAGTGAAGGAACAATGAAGCAAACGAAACTAATCATATCACTCCTATAGCAGTTGACTAAACATGAAGACAGGGTAGAGAAAATAGGAGAAGAATATATAGATCTAGATTTCAATTCAAATTCAAAAACTCTTCGTCTCTATCCTATCGGCAGCCAGTCACGGTCTCTTCAAAAAAGAAGTGGCTTTTGTAGGTTTTGATTTCCGTTAATTCTTCTTCTCTCTTTTATAGCAACATGATCCAACGACCAACAATTCATTTTACACATCTGATGGCCCAAAAGATATTTCAGCATTATTCCCTTCTCTTTTGCTATATAGATGTTTGTAGTTTTCTTGTTGTGTTCTTAGTTCAGTCGAATAAAAAAAAGGTACTAAATTCCCATAGGTATTAAAAATGTATGTGACATTCTTATTCTGCCTAACTCTAACGTCTGACCTCCAATCATCGAACATTAAAAGTTAGCATAAATCATTATTGTTCTAGTAAGTGTTGCAAATAGGTATTTTTGTTTACAGTAAATTTAGTTTGATAAAAAAATGTGAACACATAGTATAGTGCCCCACCCATTAGCCACTGATAATAGGACTCTCAAATCAATGGTAATTTCTGATGTTACCTATATTAATTTTTTGGTTCAGTAGCTACAAGTTGCGAGTTTCATTTTGCTGGAATTTGTTTGTTGGATTGCCTCTGTGTAAATATGAATTTTCCATTGAATAACTGGTCTTTTTTTTATGTAATTCGTTTATTGGGAGAAGGATAGTTTTATGTTTGTCCCTCTAAAGTACTGGTTGGGACAAAAAAATAATAATATATAGGTCCCTAAAAAAATGAAAACTGGTTATGCATCTTTTAACTTCAATTTTCTACTGCAGTTATGTGCTTCTGCCGGCTTCTCGATTCACATTAATTGGTTGCGGTAAATTTCACTTCTTAAATCCCTATTCAGACTAATAATAGCTTGTCAGTATTAACTTCTAAAAAAAATTAACTTTTTATAGTAGTAGTGATATATTAGCTATCTCACAGTGTGAGTTTTTTCTTTTTGTTTTTCTTTTTTTTTTTTTTTTTTTTTTTTTTTTTTTTTATGATCAACTTCATGGTCTGAATATCTTTTTGTTTATCCTGAAAGGACTATATATATTCTTCATATTTACTGGATTTATGGACAAGACTTGGATAAAAAAGAACAGATGGACAACAGAGTACTCAGAAGGGGTGGCACAATTTTTAGATTTTGTCAGTGGAAATTGTTCACAAGATGGGTTAATTTCATGTCCATGTCTGAAGTGTTTGAACTCTTGCAGTTTTAGTAGAGAAACTGTGCAACTCCACTTGTTATGTCACGGAATCAACAAGAATTACTCCAACTGGTTCTTTTATGGGGAACCTATTCCGGTAACCACCTCAACTAAACCTGGGGCAAACCAGACTTCCAAGGATTATAATGTACGTAGTGATATGCATGGTCTGTTGAGTGATGTTTTCCAAATGCATGATGCTCCAGAAGACGAAAATGAATATGTAAATAACTCTTCCAATAAGTTGGGTGAAGAGCCTCCTTCGCATGAGCAGTCTAGTCAAGGTCCAACTGGAGATGCGAAGTCTTTCTTTGATTTACTAAAAGATGTTGAACATCCGTTGTACGATAGATGTAAAGAATTTAGTACTTTGTCAGCAATTGTGACTTTGCTTCATGCTAAATGTCTTTATAAATGGAGTAGTAAATCGTTTACTGGGTTACTTGACATACTGAGACGGATGCTTCCCCCTGATTCAACTTTGCCGAAAGATTATTATGGTGCTAATAAGTATTTCAAAGATTTAGGACTTGGGTATGAGAAAATTCATGCTTGTGAAAATTATTGCATTTCGTTCTGGAAGGAGGCAGAAATTTATGATGAATGTCCTAAGTGTCATGCTACGCGATGGGAAAAAAATGAGGCGAAGGAGCAGGGTGATGAAGAAGTCCCTGCTAAAAAGAAACCTGTCAAAGTTTTGAGGTGGTTTCCTTTGAAACAGAGACTGCAGAGACTTTATATGTCTTCAAAAACAGCATCTCTCATGAAATGGCATGCTGATGGCCGACAAGAAGATGGATTGATGTGACATCCCGCTGATTCACCAGCATGGAAATGTTTTGATTCAAGGTATCCAAAGTTTTCATCCGACCCCAGAAATGTTAGGCTCGGATTGGCAACAGAGTGATTTAACCCTTTCGGACACATGAGCACGAGTTATAGTATTTGGCCAGTTATGTTGATCATTTATAATCTTCCACCATGGTTGTGAATGAAAAAATCTTTCTTCATCATGTCCGTACTTATTCCATGACCGACCTCACCAGGAATGAATATAGATGTGTACTTGCAACCCTTGATTGAGGAGCTAAATTATTTGTGGGATGATGGTCTTATTACTTATGACGCATCAACGAAAGAAACATTTAGAATGCGTGCTAGTTTATTATGGACAATTAATGAATTTCCTGCATATGGTGATTTATCTGTTCGGAACACTAAAGGTTCACTTGCTTGTCCGGCTTGTAACTACGATACTCATTCGCGCTGGTTGATCTATGGTGGAAAATATTGCTTTATGCGTTCTAGGAGATTCTTGCCTCAAGACCATAAGCTTCGGAAAAATAAAGCAACTTTTGACGGTACAGTAGAAAAAGATCCAGCACCTGATCGATTAACTGGTCTTGAGGTTCTACTCCATATAGAAGGAATTGAATGTTTACCAAAAGGGAAAAGGGAAAGAAGTGATCCCCAGGAGGATACCCCTTGAAAAAAGAGGAGTATCCTATTCAAGTTGCCTTATTGGGAGAATATTTTGTTACGTCATAACCTTGATGTGATGCACATAGAAAAAAAATGTTTGTGATAATATACTTGGGACATTGCTGAATATGAAGGGAAAAACCAAGGATAACGTGAAGGCGCGTCAGGATATCGAAGAAATTGGTATAAGGGAGGAACTCCACCTTCAAAGTGCAGGCAAAGATGAATGTTATATTCCGCACGCTTCTTTCGTTATGACTAATGCAGAGAAAGATGGGTTCTTGAAAGTTTTAAAAGACGTTAAGGTTTCTGGTGGGTATTCTTCAAACTTATCACGTTGCATTCAACTGAAGCAATGAAAGATTATGGGTATGAAGAGTCATGATTGCCATGTGTTGATGCAACAAATTCTTCCAATAGCCCTTCGTGGTGCTTTACCCAAAAAGGTGGTCGCACCTTTGATTGATTTGTGCTGCATATTTAGAGGGTTATGCTCAAAGGTGCTAAACGTCCAAGACCTTGAGAAATTACAAAGTAAGTGCGCCGAGACATTATGTTATATCGAACAAATATTTCCGACCTCATTTTTTACCGTAATGGTGCACTTGGTCCTTCATTTGCCCAATGAAGCCATGATTAATGGGTCCGTTCTCTTTCGATACATGTTTCTGGTTGAGAGGTTAGCCATTACATAAAATTCATTCTACTAAGTAACCTAGATTGAAATTACAACACATTCTCGTTTTCTATATAAGTAATTATTTTTTCAATATAGGTACCTGTATGAGTTGAAAAATTTTGAGAAAAATAAAGCCCACCCTGAAGGATCAATTGCGGAAGGATATCTAGCACAGGAGTGTGTAACATTCTGCTCTAGGTACTTGGACTCTGAAGAGACACTATTTAGCGAACCACTGAGAAATAGTGGCGATGAAATGGGTGCAGTAAGCACAATTGAACTTGATTATAAATCGTGGGTCCAGGCTCATCGTTACATTTTATTCAATCTTGACAAAATCAGCCATTTCCGTACGTAAGTATTCTCTGAAGCATTTCAGAAGAACTTTTTGTGTTTTTTCCTTTATGCAGCATTCATAAAGACTCGATCAGAAGAAAAAATTGGGGATCTCGCTTGAATGAGGCAACCTTAGACAGACTTCATATGGAATCATTTGTAGATTGGTTCGAAGAATATGTGAGTAAATATTTTTTTGTTTTTATAATAATTCTTAATTTATTGTTTTAATAAGTCAGTACTTCACTGCAGGTTACGCAATCGGGTGAACATTTTACCGATAGAATCAAAAGGTTAGCTCGTGGTCCAAACACTTCATGTAGAAGTTTTAAGAGATATTCAATCAATGGTATTCTGTTCCGCACCAAAGATTACGAGGATAATAAAAAAACTCAAAACAGTGGAGTTTATGTGGACACGGAAGGTGACATTACTTACTATGGGATTTTGCGAGATATAATTGAGTTGATTTACTTTGACCAGTTCAAACAAGTTATTTTCAAGTGTGACTGGGCTGATATCAACTTAAATAAGGGTAGACGAGTAGATGGGTTTGGATTCACCTCGGTCAACTTTTCTAGATTGATGCATACTGGAGCACGCATAATTGATGAACCTTTTGTATTAGCTAATCAAGCTAGACAAGTTTACTACGTAGAGGATGAGAGACACAAAAATTGGTTAGTGCCCGTGAAAACAAAACCTAGAGATGTATTTGACATGGGTGGTAATGGTGCTGGTGAAGAGTCTGGTGACCCTTATTGCGATAATGAGCCATTCAATTTGGAGTTGCAGTATATACTTGAAAATGAGCTGGACAAAGTTGGTTGGAGTAGGATGTATGTTGCGGGAGCCATTGTTGATTAAATCCATGTTACGGATAATACACCTCATGAACAAGGGAATGTGGATGAGTCTGATGACGATGATCTGTAGCGGTTAAAGTTTGTCCAGAAGAACCTAATTCCATGCTACTGAGGTAGTATCGGTTATTTTTATTTCATAACCAATTCTCCATTATATCGCTATTCTCTAAACTTGCGTATTACTTGTAGTAGGTTCTGGGATGTGATGCATTTTGGATGGTTCTTGAGCTCTAAAGTATTGATTTGGAACACACGTATACAATTTTATGTGTGTTGCTTTTGATGCTACAGAGATTCATTTTGTCTATATCATAATTGATTTCTTGGTTAGTGTAGATAGTGCTTTCTGAGCTGACAGATCTTGGCCACGTGGCAACCATCTAGCACACCATATTGTGCTCCACACACACTGGATCACCAGCCGCGCTGATCCATGTGGGGGCTGCGAGACAGGGCCCTCGCATACCACTGCACGGGACTTGTAGGGACTTAGTGGTTTGGAGGCTAGAGTAAGTCCTGTCGCGTGCGAGCCAAGCCCGCACGTGACCTTTAGTAACTGCTTTTGAGAGATTTATGGCACGAGCTCCATAAACCCGGTCAATCCAGTCAAACCCGGTCAACCCCGTAACGGTTCCGGTATTCGCGCATAACGTGCTGTAACGGTCCCTATATAGGCGGACGAACGTGCCGTTGCGGTTAAGCTTATTAAGCCGCCATTAATGGGCGCATTAACCACACTGCAACGGTCACATTCTCCGTTATATATAGGACGTTAACCTTTCCATACAGAGGAGAACACACTAGCCATACGCGGAAGCTCTGCCAAACCTCTGTCTCTCTCTCAGACATTACTACTGCCTTACTCTCTCCCTACACATAATCCAACTCTTCCTGTGCCATCTCTGATCCTATACTTACGGTGTACACGGAGGTCTCCCCGCCGGAATCTCTTGTGCACATTTTGGTGAACCCGACGTGAACTTACCATCAAAAGCAACCATGTCTCAGGAGGATGATGTCAGCAACAGATCGCCTTCCACCGAAGCCGCCTCAGGAGAGGAGACCCGCCGCACTCCTACGACCACCGGTGAGGCCCCGACGCTAGAATCCTTGGACGCCACCATCCAAGGTCAGGCGAAAGCTCTCAAAGCTCAATCTGCGCAGCTAGAACGGATCATGGCTGTCTTGGGGACTCTTGCACCGAACCCTACACAAGCCACCGCCGTTTCTCAGGGAGGAGGAGCCCCTACCGCTGAAGGACTGGGAGTGTCAACCACACCTCCCAACCCTAATCTGCAGACTCCACCAGCAACTACGCAGCTACCCTCGATTCAAGTGTCAACAGCTCAAATGTTGCCCCTCACTGCTCACACCCCTCAGCCTCCGGCCTTGGTACCTAATCCGGCCTCGCAATATCCCTTGCCTCCTCCAACAGCAATCTGGGGTAATGCGAACGCTCAATACGTCCCCAATCCTCCTGCGGCATATGTGTCGCCTCCGCCTTCGGCAACCCCTCCACCTGCTACCGAGGGAAACACCCCAGAGTGTATGACGTCTCTGCAGAAGCGCATAGACACCATTCTTGCTCACCAATCGTTCGCGGATACCATCATTCCGAAGCTAAACAACGATCCACCTATCCCGCGAGAGATCTATCTCATGCCTAACCCGGTTGGGTACAAGGCTCCCAAATGGGACAAGTTCGAAGATGTCAATGGAAACGCTCATGAACATGTCATGCGTTTCATCGATGTCATGGGGCCGTATGGAGCTGATCCCAAACTGCTGATGCGAGAATTCCCGAAGTCTTTGGGAAACGTGGCGTACAAGTGGTACAGGACGTTGGAAGCTGGGTCCGTCAAGACTTGGGACGACATGGTCCAAAATTTCTACACCAAGTTCTTCCAGATGGAGGAAAAGGTGACAATGATCCACCTCTCGCGGATGTATCAGAAGCGCGAGGAGGACGGGATAACTTTTATCAAGAAGTTCAGGGCGAAGTCCTTGGAATGCAAAGATCCGATGCTCGAAAGTCGGCTTGTAGAGATATGCCTGCAGTGCATGCGAGATGAATACAAAGGTATGCTCATCAACCTGCAAACGCCCACGTTTTCAAAACTAATCGAATGCACGAAGAACATCGAGCCTATAGTGGAGAGGCAGAAAAAGAAAAACGCTTTGGAGCGATCCTCGAGCGGTACTACCTACAAGATCGGGAGATTCAGTTACAAGAGGGGACGCGAAGCTGAGGTCAATACAGTTTCACCCCAGAAGCAGGCGAAGATTGCGAACTTCGACGCACCACCTCTGCCATGTTCGGTGGAAGAAGCAAGCGACCTCTGCAGGCAGTGGCGCAAGGACGGTGTCCTACCGCCGCTCGAGAAAGCACCCTCCAAGGAGATGGGGAGGGACCCGAAGTGGTGCGAGTACCACGGCAAGGTCATGAATCCCACAGCGGACTGTAAGAAGCTCAGGATTGTATTCAGCCAAAAGATGAAGAATGGTGAGCTGATCGTCAGCGATCACAGGAAGGATGTGCGCAACAATCCACTTCCTGCCCATGCGGAGCAAGACTCGAAAGGTAAAGAGGTCGCCATGATCTCGATTGTGGATCTGGAAGAGGTCGCAGAGGATGGTCTACCCATCATTGCCGAAGTCCGTGATGATGAGGACTACAGCGTAGACACGGAGGACGAACGTGTCGGCCGGATGAAGGGGTCGCACGGCTTTAGCAGATTCTTCGACGAGATGAACTTCTCAGAGAAATGCCGGACAGAAATGACGAAAGCAATCTTGAGGATAGCAGAGGACTACGAGGAGGATCTTGTAGTCTCCAATGGGAAAGTCGTCAGGGCGTCTCGCTCTACAGAAAAGATTATGACCTTTTCCGCCAGCGACAAAAAGACAGATGCGAGCCACCAGAGGCCTCTGTATGTGACGGCCATCATCAATGGCGTCGAGTTCAAAAGAGCATTCGTCGATGGAGGAGCAGCGGTCAACGTCGTTTCGCTCCACACACTGAAGCTAGTAGGGATCCCCGAGTACAAGATTGTCAGGCGTCCATCTCCGCTGATGGGATTTGGAAGCGACTCCAGAATGACGATAGGATGGATCCGCCTGGGCGTCCAGATCGGCAAAATCAAGTGCTCACGAAGTTATATGTCATAGATGCGAACACTACGTATCACATGATCATAGGTCGAGCCTGGATTCATCGCTTTGACGCGGTCCCTTCAACAGCTCACCAAGTCATGAAAGCTATCTGGAACGACAGAATAGTCGAGATGCCGGCTTCAACGAATCCATTCAACATGGATGAAGCACATCTCAGCGAGGCGGTGTGGTTCACCGAGATGGCGGACGAGCAAACACCGGGACCATTCAACCCTACTCCTTTACCCCTATGGGAAGATATCAAGGATCTGTCGCCTGCGGGAGTGATGGTGACAAGGGAGGATGCCAAGGAAAAGCCGCCCACGCAGGAAGAGGCGCCGCGAATCGCTTACCAACGAAAGAACGTATATACTCTGAAGAGAATAGCAAAGCATGACCCTGAAGGCAAATGGATAGAGAGTTTCTACGCCAACGGGAGGAAATGCTATCGCATATGAAGGCGCGCGGGGATGTCCTCACGCGGGCATGGGGATATCCCAGGGCAAATCAACCAAATCGAGCAGATTGCGGTAACGGAAAAGCCAATGCAGAGCACTCCAGATGAGAAGCTCAAAGAAGCACCCGAATGCATGGAAGACAGACCCAGACCACAGAAGCAAGAGCTAAAGGAAGTGTTCCTAAGCCCGAACAAAGAAAAGAAGAGGCCAGTCTTTCTAAGTGCGGACCTCACAAGCGAAGAGGAGCAAGGACTACTGCAGTTCCTGACTGAGTACAAAGACGTGTTCGCATGGGAGTATGATGAGATGCCCGGACTGGACACAAGTATCACCATGCACCGTTTAGACATCATCCCGGGGTCTAAGCCGGTAAAGCAGAGCACAAGAAGCTTCAGGCCAGAGCTTAACGTGAAGATCAAACAGGAGATTGTCAAACTCCTGGAGGCCAAGTTCATAGAACCGAATCACCATCCCACATGGCTGGCCAATATAGTGCCAGTGGTAAAGAAGAATGGACAGCTTCGCATCTGCGTGGACTTTCGAGATCTCAATCGCTTCTGCCCCAAGGACGATTTTCCGCTCCCCAACATCGATTTCCTCATCGATTCGACAGCGGGTCATCGCATGTTCAGTTTCATGGACGGCTTCGGTGGGTACAATCAGATCAAGATGGACCCTGAAGATACACGGAAAACTGCATTCATCACCCCAGTGGGAGTGTTCAACTACACGGTGATGCCCTTTGGTCTCAAAAACGCAGGTGCAACCTACCAGCGGGCCATGATGGCCCTATTCCACGACATGATGCACAAAGAAGTGGAATTTTATGTAGATGACCTCGTGGTTAAATCCAAGCAAGAGGCGGATCACCTGGCAGATTTGCGGAAAGTATTCAACAAATGCAGACGCTTTCAGCTGAAGATGAACCCTATGAAATGCGCATTTGGGGTAACGTCAGGGAAATTCTTGGGGTGCGTGGTACATCGCCAAGGAATCGAGCCTGACCCTGCGAAAGTTTCAGCCATCATCAGCATGACTCCGCCGCATGACCAGAGTGCCTTGAAGACATTCTTGGGGAAGCTATCGTATCTGCGAAGATTCATCCTAGCGATTGCCAAGATTACTTTCTGTTTCAGTAATCTTCTCAAAAAAGATGCCGCATACAACTGGACTCGGGAGCACGAAGCTGCATTCGGGAAGCTAAAAGAGTTGTTCACGTCTTCAAAAATAATGATCGCACCTCAGTTAGGATCACCGCTTTTGCTGTATCTGACGTCAACGAGGAAATCCATAGGAGCACTTTTGGCTCAGGAGTACGAGGGTCAAGAAAGGCCCATCTACTACATCTCTCGCATTGTGCAGCCCGCAGAATCAAGGTACACGGACATTGAGCGTCATTGCCTTGCCCTATTCTTCATAATAGAGAAGTTGAGACACTACTTTGCGTCGCACAAAGTGGTGGTGGTTACAAAAGGTTATCCCATACGATATTTGCTAACTCACACTAATCCTGGAGGAAGATTGGAAAAATGGTATATGACCATTTCCCAGTTTGATATCACATGCGTTCGGCCGCGGGCGATCAAGTCGCAGGCGGTAGCGGATTTGTTGGCGCAGTTCCCCGACAACAGTCATGAGCCTGTGATCGAAGAAGAACTCGAGGGACCTGAAATCTATGCAGTCGATGTACCCTATTGGACCCTCCATTTCGACGGTTCGTCAACAAGGAAATGTGGAGGCATTGGGATAGTCTTGACCAAGCCAGATGGGGAGGTCATACAGATGTCCGCAAAGCTTGACTTCGCAGTCACCAACAACGAGGCAGAATATGAAGCCCTCATAGCGGGACTTCGTGCAGCGAAAGCTTTGGAAGTAAGCAATCTGACGGTCATGGGAGACTCCAAGCTAATTGTCAAGCAAGCCTCGGGCGAGTACGGTTTGAAGGAGATAAATCTTCTGTTCTACCGGACTTTGGTACAAAAGCTGGTGCAGCAATTCTGCGACGTTAGGTACGAGCACAAGCCTCGAGCGGACAACAGAAATGCAGACGCTTTGGCCACCTTGGGATCCAAGGTTAGTACAGACAAATGTCCCGCAAGAATCTCGATCGAAGTGCGGACATCGTCGGCGTTAACAGAAGACGCGTGCGATGATGAACACATGGACGATGCGGACTGGAGAAAGGCAATCTTACGAGCCATCGCAGAAGGCACAAGCAGCGAGAGATGGGAACTCACAAAGGGGTATTGCATACATGACAACACCCTTTACTACAAGGGCCCTGGCGGAATACTTATGCGATGTGTCTCCGAGCAAGAGGGACAGCTGCTGTTAGAGAAGATTCACCAACATGCTTGCGGAGAAAGCGAAGTGTCAATCTATCGGAAGGCTCGGAGATATGGCATTCACTGGCCAGACATGTCAACAGCCGCAGCACTAATACAGGGAAAGTGCGAGAGTTGCGCACTGATCAAGGATTCTTTACTCATCGCTCTAACCGATGATGATGCGGATTGGAGGAAACCACTCTTCGATTTTCTCACCCAGGGCACCGTACCCGAATCGAGAAAAGAAGCCGAGAAATTGAAGAGGAAAGCATCCCGATACGTGGTACAAGAAAACCTGCTTTGGCGAAGAGGCCATGAGGGCAACTTGCTGCGATGTCTAGACGGCAGGGAAGCACAAGAAGTCATGGACCTTTCTCATCAGGTGGAACACCAGGGAGGTGCGAAATTTTGCAGGCAACTCCTCTCAATTGGATATTTCTGGCCCACGATGGAGGCTGATTGCCGCACCAAAGTACGACGCTGCCAGGAGTGTCAATTCAAAGGAAACCTAGTGCACGCTCCTGTTGTAGATCTACATGCATTGGGAACGCCATGGCCATTTCACACATGGGCTCTAGATTTCATTGGTCCCATCCGACCAACTTCGCATGGAAATCATTTCATTCTCACCGCGACTGAGCTGTTCACCAAATGGGTGGAGGCGATACCACTGAAGACGGCAAATGCGCTAGCTGTGGTCCATTTCATCCAAGAAAACATCATATGCAGGTTCGGAATACCCAACACCATCCTTTCAGATAATGGTACTCCTTTTGTTAATCGCCAGGTGGCTGCGAAGCTAGCAGAATATAACATCAGGCATATATGCTCCACCCCCTACTAACCGAAAGGGAACGGGCAGGCCGAAGCGACCAACAAAACGCTGTTGAGGATCTTGAGCAAGATGGTCGCAGATGACCACAAGAAGTGGGATGATTCTCTAAGCATAGCCCTGTGGGCTTACCGGACTTCTCCAAGGACACCCACAGGGGTCTCACCGTTCCTCCTATGCTACGGGGCTGAGGCTGTGGTACCTGCGGAGGTGGGAGTTAATTCGGCAAGATTGGCCTTCCACGCATTGTACGACAATCAACGCGATCATGATTAAGTCTTGCTGGAAGAAAAGCGAGAGCAAGCTAAAAGGACCAACAAACGGTATCAGGAAAGGATTGCTTGTGCGTACAATAAAACAGTCCAGCGGAGAGATTTCGCAGTTGGAGATTTGGTCTTGCGCGCATCTGACCATTGCATGCGAGAGGCGACTCACCCAAAGTTCGCAGCCAATTGGGAAGGGCCCTTCGAAGTAACAGAAGTCTTTGACAGTGGCTACTGCAGCATACGGAGGTTGCACGGAACGACCTCAACCCCAAGCTCATTAAACATGCGCTGGATTAAGAAGTACTATCCTTACATTCTCTCATTTTATGCGTTCTATTACAAAGTTTCCTTATGCTCTGTATAGCTATGATTCGCACATTATCTCTCCCATATGAGAGAACTGTAATCTCATCTCTCCCACATGAGAGCTCTATAATAAAAGACTTCTCCCAAATGAGAAGAAATTTATACTTCTAGCTGTTTATATTGCTTCATTTGGTTTATTATTACTGTTAGCGAAAGCCTATCCGCCGCGATAGCAACCTATTTGAATGCGATCTTAATTGATCTTCTAAGCCTATCTGTCACGATAGTAGCCTATGCAAATGCGATCTTAATTGACCTTCTAAGCCTATCTGTCACGATAGCAGCCTATGCAAAAACGATCTTAATCGATCTTCTAAGCCTATCTATCACGATAGCAGCCTATGCGGAAACGATCTTAATTGATCTTCTAAGCCTATCTATCACGATAGCAGCCTATGCGGAAACGATCTTAATTGATCTTCTAAGCCTATCTGTCACGATAGCAGCCTATGCAAATGCGATCTTAATTAATCTTCTAAGCCTATCTGCCACGATAGCAGCTCATGCAAAAATTATCTTAATTGATCTTCTAAGCCTATTTGCCACGATTTCAGCACATGCGAAAATGATCTAAATCGATCTTTTAAGCCTATCTGTTACGATAGCAGCCTATGCGAACATGATCTTAAATGATCTTTCAAACCTATCTGCCGCGATAGCAGCTCTCTACAAATGCGATTTGAAAATCGTTCTTAAGTCTATCTTTTGTAATAGCAACATTATGTAAAATGATCTTAAGTGATCTACAAAGGCCTATCTGATGAGATAGCACCGGCACTTTAAGCTGGAACATATCACAAGCCCATCTGCCAAGATGGCACATCTGCGCAAACACGATCTCGAACGATCTAAAAACAATAAGAAGTGTGTATATAGATTTACACAAGGCGAAATCTGCCGATACGCATGCGAAATTGTATTTTGTTGTAACAAGACAGCAGATCATACAAAACGATTTATCATTATGAGTCAAAAAGACTTACAATTTATCTGTCTAGATAGCAGCTTACAAGCGAAAAAGCTCAAATCTAACTACGCAGCCAACATGGCTTACAATACATCTAAAAGATTAACTTACGAACAAGAAGTTACACATCGCAGGAATCCTAGCTGAAAAAGAATGAACCTAACGGTCCTAACACCAGCTATGCGATACACAGGTCTGCGACCGAAGATCTGTAGCAATTGCGGTCTTGCTATAAAATGAACGTCCTACAAGCGCCACAAGAGGCTATACGTTCAAGATCCCAGCATTTGACAAGGCCCTTATCTGATCAACACCCCATGAGATGCGCCTGAGGAACCACCGGTTCCGGCGTACAACATGCAAGCAGAATTTCCAAAGGGTGAGGGCTCCTTGTACACGGAAACGAGCGCAACGGCTCGCCACCCTGAGCTCACGAACGTGGGGGCAATAAATTCTCCTCCAGGCATGCTGGAGGAGAGTCCCGCCGTTCATTACGAGTCGGTAGCAAGGTCACTACGGCGCTGCACCTCACCGGGAGGCGGCCGGAAACATGACCTGCAAACATAATAGACGAAGAAAATTCTTCGAACAGAAGTGAGGTATTATCTGCATCTTCTATATGAAGGTTACAAAGATCAGTAAGCCTCATAAAGCGGATCTTGGAAACTATTTCTATAGCACAAAGCGCAAACTCAAGTTTCATGACTTGAAGTTGCCATGAATCAACAGAAAATAAGCGTTGAAGCCAGCAGTCGTAAGGACTCACGGCAAAGCTTATTTTTGGGATGAAGAACCCAAATGGAAAAAGGCAGGGTTTATATAGACCTTGTGGAGACTCTTCAGTTGCCAAGATGAGTCAGCAGAATTTGAAAAGAGGGTAAGGTCAATCACTTACGCCTTGAAAAGCGGTAACGATTAATTACCCTACTAAAGGCTACGACGATTCAGTTGCGTATCCTAATTAATGACGGATGGTCATGATTCGGATGGACTTCCCAAGGAAAGCGTGCTTATCTAATGAGCAATTAGCGCGAAAATCAAGGCAGAATATCAATTGCTGATATCATAATTAGATATGCACAGAGATATTCTAGCAAATCCCGAAAAGGGCAAAACGGGCATTTCGATTCTTCTTTTTTTTTGAAAAAAAAGGGGGGAGAAACCCTAGCAACATTACAATAATGTTTCTGTTATTTATTTGCTATTTTTCAAAAATTCAAAATAAACCCTTGATCAAGGAGTCATGGGGGGTAAACTGACGGCTCATATTTTCCACCTGCTCCACCTCCTGCTTCAATTGCTCGCACTTGGCATTCATCTCATGATAGAGCTTCATAGCCTCTTCAACCTTTTGCTTTTGCTGCTCTACCTTCTGCTTCTCAGCTGCGAGGTTTTGGTGGCCGAGTTTCAAAGTTACGGCTGCGCGAATCAGGGTAACTCTTTTCATAAGAAACTTGAAACCCAGCCTGCCTTGAACTTTGGCGAGAAGATTTTGGCACATGCCAAAAAGCAATTCGGCACTCTGGGGAGAAAGGGTCGCAGGCGTGGCCGCAGAAAGCTGCTCCAAAATCCAAATGGCCTCGGTAAGAAACAGCCTCCTGTCAAAGGGCCCTATCTCCGGAGATCTCGCAAATGATTGGGGGTAGGTGAGGCGCATCCGAACTAGCCAGTCCAAATCGGCTTGCTTCAAACCTGAAGCAATGTCAAAACCAAGTTATACTATCAAATTCGCGAATGAAGGATGCAAAATGCGGACAGCAAATCACGACATACCAGTTCCTTCAAGGATCTCGCGCAGAGAAGGAATGCGCATCACTGGGGTAGTTGAAGATTGCCCTCGCTCCATTGCCCTTCTATCAGCTGCGAGCTCTAACTCCTCGTAGTTGGGGGGAAGAGTATAAGCCGCACAAGTTGCGATTGCAGCCCCGACCTGCGAGCCCCAAAAGCTCCACGCAGGAAGAGGTGCCGCCGACTCAGTCATCGCTGGAAGCGTAGTAGCAGCCGAAGTTGCTTGGCGAGGGACACTCTCAGATGCGGTAGCATCAACAGCACTTGTTCTCATTTCATCAGCACTAGCATGGACATCTTCCTCCATTAGCACAGTTTCAGCCTCGGCATCATCAGAAAGTTCGATGACGTCCTCAAGAGGCTCTCCTGCGTATTCAGCAGCTGCGACGGGCTTCTCGGTATGAGAACTCGGCACCGGGACATAGGACGCAGAAGGTTGACTTCTCTGCTCCAGCATGGGTTTATCAGCATAGCCTGCAATACAAAATGCGATGGTGTGAGGTAACTTGTATCGTACGTTATTTTACTATCTTTGCTAAAGCTAAGAGCAAGCACCTCCACGCGAAGGTGGGATTGCATTATCCTCGTCATACGCTAAGGACGTGGAACCTTGCCCTATTAGGGTGTCCTCGTTAAGTATGTCTTTAAAATGAGCGTGACCTGGGGCGCGAAGAAACTAGTCATGATTATTCTTTGAGTTGTTAAGCCCAGTTCACGCATATCGTTCAAGTGATTACCTTAGGGTTCACCGCACTTGCCTACTAGCCAACGGCGAATGTCAGCTTTTGACACACCATGCTTTAATGCACCGACAATAACATCTCGATAAGTTGCTGCGAGATTAAAAATCTCACCTTCATTGCCGCCTGCGATTTCTTCAAAATCTGCTTGGGCTTGATCCAAGGCTGTCGCATCGTCTTCTGGAGCCACGTCCTCCTCCTCAACTCGGGGAGCCACCTCTCCGGGAAGCGCATCTTCCTCATCAGTTGGACGCACTAGGTCGTCGACATGTTTTTCTTCAAGGCTCCTCTGCTTCACGCGCTCGAGCTCTTCCTCTTCTCGCTTTCTTCTCCTTTCAGCAGCTTCCGCATCTGTCTTCCTGGACTCCGCGAGAATGTCCTCGCTTATGGGTTCATCAGAAACGCCAGAATGAGCACTCCTCTTCTGCCTCTTGGCCAAAAGGCCTCCGATGGTATCATCACCATCTGCGAAGAAACAGTTTGTTCAAATCAAATTGCAAAAGAACTAAGATAATGACGACACAAGTGCGATTGAGATACCTCCCGATTCTTCCTCATGCATCGCATCTTCAACTCTTTCTTCTTATTCTTCATCTCCTTCTCTTGGCTCCTGCCTCTCCTCTTCTTCCTCCTGGCCGAATGGAACGAAGGTCTCCAATGCGAGCTCCTTCCGCGTCTTACTGGTCATGCGACCTTTGCCTTTGTCCTTGGCAGAAAGGGATCTCGCGGGAGGGGAAGTTGGAGCGCTTCTAGGGGAAGAAATTGTAATTCCTCTTTGCCTAGGCCTCTTCGCTCTTGGCACGGCAGTTGCTGGAGGAGGGGGATCATCTCTAGGGGGAGACAAGGTCGGGGCATTATCTATCAGCGAGTCAGCAAAAGCATTCATGACCTAGCGAATCCTGGCTTCGACCTCAGGGTCCATCCTCGATGCTAGCCGAAAAGACTGTCCTTGTCTTCTTGTGGTAACAATAGTGTTAACCAGCGATTTGGAACGCTCGCCAGACGCAAACCTCCGCACATGGCACTACAGCAAGCGGTGTAGAATGAGTTGTCAATATATTGAAGTAAAGAAGCTTAAATGCATGCGAAAGAAGCTGCTTACCTTAGCAAAAGTTTCGCTATATCTGATGACATGCGAGTCGCCTTTTCTAACTGCGGCGGTCTTCTCGTCTAGAATGATGGCAGGACACAAATGGTTCTCGTGATCCAGCAAAGAGTAGCAACCATATTCAGACTCGTCCAGACTGCAATTAGGACGAAATGGAAAAGAGTTTCTTTTGATCAAAGGAGCTCTGCTTGGCTGGGGGGCCGACTGCGTCTCGAATCTTTTGTGCTGGGCGATCCAGTATGCGAGCCAGTTTTTAGAATAACCGCCTTCACGGTTACCTGCAGGTTGCTCAAAGGGAAGGTTGCTCAGCAAGACCGTTTTGCACTCCTTTGTCAACAAACGCTTATAGCAGCCTCTGACAATAGACGGTGGCCAGATTGATGGCGCCACTGCATCAAAACCGAATTGGGGAGAAACACGAGTGGGATCAACATCCACAGTAAGCCTCTCGTACCTTGGCGCGAGCTCGCGAACATGTTCTGCGAGAGAAGGAAGGGAGCCTCGCAGGCACCTGCAAAAGACATCACGATAGCGCTCGTGGAAGTGCTCTCCATCTTCGAAGAGGAGCTCTTCTGAAAAGACAACACCCTTGGAAGGATACAGCTTTGGAAACCATAGCACGTTTTCAATGCGTATGGCATAGGGCCTGGCTATGAACTCCTCCCGATTGTCGCACATCAGGCTCCAAACGCACTTGGTGTTGTTTGTCCCAAACCACCTCGCAGCTCTGCCACTGTTACGCTCCTCCACCGCACCTGGGGGACACCACCTGCTGGGCTTATAAGCAACTGGAGCATAGGAAGGCCAGCGCTCAAAGACCCACATTGTCAAGAAAGCAATGTTAACAAAAGTCAGTATGTCGAGACGGCCACGCGATTCCTTCATGGCCACGACCAGCTGATCCAGTCTGTAGTACAATGTGCCCAAGACCAATGGTCCGAGTGCGACTTTCTGGCCGAGAGCCAACTTCACAGCAAGGGGCAGAACGTGATAAAAGACCCCATCGTGCGGGTGGCCATCGATCAGGTACCTCGACAACCAGGCGCAGAGAAAGGCGCATAGGTTTAAGTGATAACCCTTACCCTCCACGTAGTTCTCCGCCTCTGGGTTTTCACTCAGAAGCTTCTTGGTGATGCTGCTTTTCGCATAATCACGGAAAAAGTACTGAACCCATTTGTTCCAAGTGTTTTTCGCGGATGTGTCAACTAACTGCCAGTCGGGAAGGACTTTTGTAGTGGTCCACCGGGTGGAAATTTTCTTCACCTCTGTCAGGCACTCCTCCATCTGCGCGTACAGAGCGAGCTCCGCATCCGTCCTCAAGGGACTCAAAGGATCCACTTCGCCCATGGGAGATAGATCATAAAGCATGTGCACGTCCTCGAGCGTGGGGGCAGCCTCGAACTCAGAAAAGTGAAATGTGTGAGTCGCAGGCGAGTAGCGGGAAAGAAGGTTTAGAAGCATGGACTGGTCCAGCTTCACGGCAGCACCCTTCATAGCACGAACTGCGAAGTACACGCCGGCCTCGTTTAGAGTCACGGCGTGATGAGTCAATACATGGTCAATCCACTCATCCATGTAGTCCAATTTCTGAACAAAAGCTTGGGTAGAAATCGCAGCATATGGGAAGTACCCATTTTCCATTCCCAATCGAACCACGTCTTCGGAGCCAATCAAATCGAGCAAGGCCGAGTTAACTGGAGGGGTTAATGTTTGCAATCCTTCACAAGAAACAGGGGCAGGCAGTTTCTTTGCCTTAACCCTAGCAAGATAGAAGTCTTTGCCACCCAGATAGGGGGCTTTTCGCCATAGGGCTCGCGGAAGATCAGGTATTTCTTCGTCCTCCTTGGTGGGTCTAGTTCCTTTTGTCTTTGCCATTCCTGCGGAAGAGCAAGAAAAAAGGGGGGAGAAATATGCACACTTCAGTTTGAATTCTGAGATTCAAGATCTATGGGAAGAAAGATGAACAGTTTTTGGTACCAATTTCAGAAATTAGAGGTTGGAAATTGTTTGCATTATCAGGAATTTCAAAACCCTACATTCAAGGTCCTTATCATTGGGGGATTAAGCCGAAATTGGGTTTAACGATTGGAGTTTCTTCGCAAGTTTTCAACAGATAATATGTCATGGGTTTGAAGATCCAACACAGTTCAAAGCATACATTGGTATGATAAACAAAATTGAACAAGGCCAACCTTGTTCTCGTAGAGCTTGCTTGGATGCACACAGTTGAAGAAGACGATTGACAAGAAAGAACTGGTGATTGATTATCTGAATCTGCTCTCGAAGACTTCCGGGTATCATTCCCTTTAAGAGAAATAAGTGATGCTTTGCAACAATGGAGAGTACAGAGTATTTATCCAAAAACAATGAAGGGTTGCGTCCTTTCAGTAGTCGAATCGCAACCGTCACCATCGAATCGCGCAATCAAAGGACAAGCTGATGTCACCCCTAAAACCCTAAAGGCCAGACGGCACGACTCTAGGGGTTTTAGGTCATAATGGCACGCACGGGGGCTGAATTTACTCATATTTGAATTGGTGCGTGGCGACGACGCGTATGTTGGTTTCCGCGCATGGAAGTCTATACAGCTATGAGTCTTCACGCGCAGAAAGGGGGCTAATGTAGATAGTGCTTTCTGAGCTGACAGATCTTGGCCACGTGGCAACCATCTAGCACACCATATTGTGCTCCAAACACACTGGATCACCAGCCGCGCTGATCCATGTGGGGGCTGCGAGACAGGGCCCTCGCATACCACTGCACGGGACTTGTAGGGACTTAGTGGTTTGGAGGCTAGAGTAAGTCCTTTCGCGTGCGAGCCAAGCCCGCACGCGACCTTTAGTAACTGCTTTTGAGAGATTTATGGCACGAGCTCCATAAACCCGGTCAATCCGGTCAAACCCGGTCAACCCCGTAACGGTTCCGGTATTCGCGCATAACGTGCTGTAACGGTCCCTATATAGGCGGACGAACGTGCCGTTGCGGTTAAGCTAATTAAGCCGCCATTAATGGGCGCATTAACAACACGGCAACGGTCACATTCTCCGTTATATATAGGACGTTAACCTTTCCATACAGAGGAGAACACACTAGCCATACGCGGAAGCTCTGCCAAACCTCTGTCTCTCTCTCAGACATTACTACTGCATTACTCTCTCCCTACACACAACCCAACTCTTCCTGTGCCATCTCTGATCCTATACTTACGGTGTACACGGAGGTCTCCCCGCCGGAATCTCTTGTGCACAGTTAGAAATTGAAATTGATGCTTGGAAGCTGTATTATTATGTAATTGATGCTTGTTTAATGCTTTTGCTGCGTGAGTGCTTTGTTATTATTGTATATGAAAGACGTGTGTTTGATGATGGATCACCGAATTGTGTTCCCATTTTTCCTTATTTTCTGTTCTCCAAAACTATCATTTCCCATGATTCCCAATCCAAATTTATAGACCGTTTCACCAAGTTTTATCATAGCTGTTTTCCTAACATTGCATTAATACTTTTTTTCCTCTTTGGTCTTCCACAGTGCCTTCATAGCTTGACGGTTCACATTTTACAGGACATGCCTGTCTCTCCATCAGACTTTTAACACACTCTAGCCCAATCATACATACAACTTTAACAATAGGATAAAGTTCATGTGGTTCCATTACCTTTTCGCCTAAAACCAACCTCCATCTGATGCTCGAGAAATTATAGCTGATCCTGAAAGTTAAAAAGTAATTGTATGACCTTTCTTAACAGAATTTAATAATACTCTGTTCTGATAAGGATTCTAGAATGCTATATCCAAGTAATACATGGGAGATTGGCTGGCTCAAAGCCTCAAACCTAGTTGGTTTCATCTTCAGGATTTTCATAAAGTAACGAAAAGCAAGTTCCACTGTCTATTATAGATACTGAAGCATACGAGTGAAGCATACTCGTGTTCTTTACAGAGCATAATTCTTGACATAATAAAGCTATTAGATTTCCTGTTTCTTTATTCTGCGAATCTGAGGAAATATATATATACATATATATATTACCTCAAAAATGTTCCATTGGTTTGTTCTCTCCTTTTATTTGGTACAACTGACAATGAAACAATCAAGGAAGGAACCATACAAATGGACCCGATACCTGTTATTATCATCCCGTGAAAACTGATGGCCCGTAATATTTTCTACCAGACATGAGTTGATGAGTATTCCCAGAATGGTTTATCTGCTACTCAGTTTGAAGGAGCAATACGTAGCTTGTTACTTCCAATCCAAACTATGTTCGATTTTCCATTCATCTCTAGCAATGTCCTTAAAATTTCAAGTACCATTGTTCTCTATTAAGTTCTCTGAATTGGAACATAGAAGTTGCTTTTCTCTCCTCATGGAGTTTTGAACTCGGTATACGTGTTGCTTCTCACAGAGAGGACACACACCTCTTGTAGCCACTAGTCTACCATATGAAAGATTCTCTTGGAACCTGCATCATATCTCCTTAAGAGAGAGGTGACAGTATGCTCCCTTTACTCACCACGTTTAGGCATTATGCTCTCTGTCATTACTTTGTCAATCTTTCTTTTAATTATAGTTGCAGAAAATACTGGTGGTGTATCATGGCGCTCTCGTTTGGATGTATGTACCGCCTTTGTTTCCCAGTGGTAACTTGTTCTTTTTTGTTTCCCAACTTTTTATGTCCGGACATCATTTTGAAAGCGCACACATTTCATTATTTTTCAGTATTTACCTCACTTTTTTGTGTAACACTAAGAATTTAATCAGGGTATAGCTTCGGATGGAACACATTCCATTTGTTTTTTGTAGTTGTCTTAGTTTCACTATTTCATAAAGATACAACCGTATAACAACCATGACTTATAATCTCTCCTTTGGTTACAAGATATATGAGTATGGGTTGCATTACTGTGTTATGCATGTACTTTTGTGTCACACTTCATTTACATATTTCTTAAACACGGCTCCAAGTGCTAATTTATTTCTTGTTGTCTCAGTTGCTGCATCAGTGAATATTATTGCATCCAAATCACTGAAATCTTCTTGTGTAATAGCTAGAAGCCCAGAAAAGTGGCATGACTTTTCTTTGGTCTTATTTGTTTGATGACATGCACTTGCCCTTCTACTCACTGCTTATTTTTTTTTATAAATTTGGGCAAGGTAGATTCCCTCTCGTGGAGTTGCTTGCAGTCAGGAAACAGAGGGTGGTTATTGCACACAGGTTTCTCATTTCAATGTAGAACCTCATGTGTTATCGACCTTTTTCGGGTGATTGTTTCAAATGGTATTTAGGGAAATTAATATATATATATAAAGGTTACTTCAGCTACAGAGTTGTAATTTGTTCATCTCGTAATGGTTTTGTGGTTAAAAATTAGAAATTGATCGATTTACTTGAAAAAGTATGTAAGTTTTCTTAAGAAGTACGAGCGTATTTGGGTGCTTGCAAACATAAGCGCAAGATTTTGAAACTGTAATAGTGGTTTGGATAATAGTAGTAATAGATGCTATTGATGCCATCTTTCAATTGAATGTCTAGAACTGAAAGCACCAGTGGTGTTAAAATAATGTTGGAACTTGAAAACAGTATTAGTAGAACTGACGCTGTAAAGACTTACCGTAATGCCGCAATTGCCTTGCTGAGTCTTCTTAATACTGTAAAGGAGAAATCATTGCCACTGGAAAAGTTGCATTACTAAACGATGAAATATAGCCCTGTTTCAGCGGTGGTATTGATATGAATTCTAGTAGTCATCGAGAGACCATAATCGCTATGTTGTAATTTCGAAAGTTTTCCCAATGTGTCAACATCTTTTCTTTAGGTTTGATAAACTATACTCGGCTCGGTTTATTTTCACCCGCTTCATGAGAATAACAGGCAATTGCGATGAGAAAGTTGCAGCTAGTAGACATGTTTCATGTTGTTTCTTTTTTCTTCGATTTTTTGGTAGTGCTCCCCCAAGTGGTTGTTTACTTACTCCCAATTCAGGAAAATTTGTAACAGATGTTTAGTGCTATTTAAACATGAATAATGATATAATATAGTTTATGAAACTAATAGTGATTTATGAAACTGTGGGGGTTTATGTTGCTTTACCCACGATTACTATCATCTTTACCAATAGTTCGAGAAATCGTTGGCATAGACCTTACTTCTTGCAGCGGTTGAGAACAAACTGTGGGTAAATTATTTTCTCTACCGGCGGTTGTTATGAAATGTGGCTATTTTTTTCTTTTAGCAGTGATCACAATTGCGGGTAGATAATTGCTAGTATATGCAGTCTATACCGGCAATTTTTTTAACCGTGGGCAGTTAAACCGCTACTAGATCCCCTGTTTTTTTGTAGTGATCGCAACTCACTCTACCTAGAAACTATTATGGAATGGGGTACCTGAGAAGAGAAACCGGACCATGTTGGACACGGTTCGGTCCATGGCGTGACAAGCAAAACTTTCAGTTTACTTTTAGGAGCTATGGTCTAATTACATCAAATTTTGCCCTTAACCTTATTCCTTCTAAATAATTTATGAAGAACGCCAAATAAGATATGGACTGGGAAGCGTCCTAGTATGTCACTCATAAATATTTGGGGTTATAAAGTTTATGTAAAAGAGTTTACAGATAAACTTGGACCCAAGTCGAATAAATATTTTGTGGAATATCCTGAAAATGATATTATTTATACAATCCAATCGAGAACAAACTATTTGTTGCTCGAACCGCTGTGATTCTAGGAAGAGATTGTCACTAAAAGAGACAGTGGGAGGATAGTAGAACTTGAAGAAGTTCAAGAACCACAACAGAACATTTAAACCTTTGATGGAACATGAGCAGGATCACAAGGTGTTGTGGTGTAACCTGCTCAAGTAACACAAGATCTTAGTTGGAGAGGCAGGATATGTCAAGGGACTAGAGAAATATGAATTTCTCATAACCGGGTGATGTATTGCTCATAGAGGTGAGTCTACAACCTATGAGGAGGCCACGAGTGGTCCACACTCTCAAAATAGCTTGGTGACATGAGATACAACATGGAATCCATGTATACCAACGAAGTATAGACTTTGGTGGAACCACCTGAAAGGGTAGGACCCATAGGGTGCAAGTGGGTTATGAGGAAACCAACATGGATAGTAATATGATTAATTTTAAGGGACGATTGGTGGCTAAAGGTTTCCCGGGAATTCATAGTATGGACTATGAATAAATCTTTCTCCCAGTTCTGATGCTTAAATCCATTCGCATCTTGCTTGAAGCCATCTCTATACAGATTAAATCAAGCTTCTTGGATTTGGAATCTTCAATTAATGATTAAATCAAATGGTTTGATTGCATCGAGAAATAATATGAAGCTTGTGTTTACAAGAAGGTTAGTGGGAGCACAATTATGTTTCTGGTCTTGTATGTAGAGACATACTAATCATTGGGAATGACGTCCCTACTTGGCAATCTTGTGTAGATTAACCAAGGATATAATCTTCACTGATATACTTAGGCAAAGAAACCTATGAAGATCTATGGAGATAGATTAAGATGGTTGTGCGGCTTAGGTTATAGCGCATATATTGACAAATGTGTTGAAATGGTTCAACATGTATAGAATATGGATTCTACCTATGTCACATGGAATTAGTCTTTGGAACACTAATTGTCTTTCCAATTAGATTGGGAAAGGAACCATATGAATGAGATTCACCAGATACGCCATGTTATGTACTAGGCCAGGCGTGTGATATGGTATGACACAAAGATACTAGTCATATCCGAGTGAGAGTCACTGGATAATTGTCAAGAATATCCTTAAGTGCTTGAGAAAACTAAGGATGAATTCTTGATATATGAGGATAGGAAAGGTTCACTATAAAGGGTTACACTGATGCGAACTTCCAATCTAAAAAAGAATATTTCAGATTATAAGTGAAGTTTTATGTTTTGCACTAGTGGGAGGGATTGTGAGCAGGAAAGTTTCCAGGCAAGATTCAGTCACTGATTCTAACATAGAGGACTAAGTGAATTACTACATGAGATGAAATTACTCAAAATATTCAATCTAAATCAAATTGTTGATGGAGGAGATATGAATATTTGCGAAGTACCAGCAGATGTTTCTCTTACTTTGTGTAGTAAAAGAGTGAGGGCCGCGCTAGATCAATGGGCCTATGATGCAGGAGATTTACTCTAGTGAAAGTGGGAGACTGTTGGAAAGATTCCCTAGAGGCAATCTATTTCTGGTGACATTTATGGATTTACGATTCATTATGTTATCGATATGGAGATATGCTAACATGAATCAAGTCCTTGAAATATAAATGTTATGTTTTTAAATATCCCTAGTCAACTATAATATTAACAAGACGATTAAACATAGACTAGTATGGGGGTTGGATGGATACGGAGATATCACGATCCAACACATGGGTATGCATTAAGGGTAATGGCATACAGGATTGACCCATCTCCGAGAAGGCCACATTCAAGTTGTGTAAAGTCACAAGCGCTTCTCACGGTGACAACGGTATTTTCATTCTTAACTTGAAGTCACTAGATAATCTAGTTGTGTAATATTGTGTCTTGGTAGCGTCAAACGCTACACCGTGACTGGGTAGCCAAAAGTTTTGGAATAGATGCCCTAGAGGCAATCTAGTTTAGTATGAACTTATTTTGGCTAGAATATTAATTGTATTATTTATTGGATACTTAATATAATGAAGTCCTTAGATTTACAATTGTGTTGTCTATCTTAAATATCCCTAGTTCACTATAATGATTAAATGGTAAAATCATCTATAGACTAGTATGGGATTGGATTGATATGGAGATATCATGATCCAACACATGGGTATGCATTAGTGGTAATGGCATACTGGATTGACCCGTCTCCGAGAAGGCTACATACATGTTATGTAGAGTCACACGTGCTTGTCGTGGTGACAACGCTATTGTCATCCTTAGACTTGAAGTCACTAGATTATCTAGTTATGGATTATTGTGATTTTGGTAGCGTCAAACTCTACATCGTAACTGGGTAGTTATAAAGGCGTGTATCGGATACAATAAGAAGCAAGCTTAGAGATCGTAGTAGACGTAGATAGAATTTTTCCCTCCCACATAGCGGGAGAAAATATCCTAGGCCACTCGAGGGATAGTGCTTATGGAATGTCTGGCCAGACTCAAATAAATCAATATGGGATATTGATGCTATTTGCACGAATAAGGCTATTCCCAGGATCGAGAAACTAGAGATTGGATATAGGAGTGTGACTTGTATGTCTCGTGTCCAATTCGGATATTGAGACAAAGGGATGAGACAGTTTCTTGCACAAGGTTTGTCGGATGACTATTCTATTAGTTGGCTAGAATGGATGTCTTGCTAGAGACCGCTCCATATTGGCAAATTGTTGCTACCAACTAGACAGAATATATGAGGTCACACACCCAATAGGATTGAACTAGATTTGGGAGTTAATCACTTTGAAACACCTTGCGTAGGACTAATATGCAAGGAAGGGAAGGGCCTTTAGGTAGTTGACAAGGATTTGGCAGATTCCTATATGTAGGAATCTTGCATATCCGGACGTCTCGTATTTCGTCAATTTCTCGAATAAGATGAAACTTCCTGAGTACGTGCTTGGATTTCAGGTGCAAATTGGGTTCCTTTGATTGCGCGATCGCCCCAGTGTTGTCGCAATACAACTCTATTGGATCCACAATGCAAGGAACCACACCAAGCTCAGTAATGAACTTCCTAATCCAAACAACCTCCTTTGCGGCGCCATTCGCAGCAATGTACTCAGCCTCTGTTGTAGAATCAGCCACCGCCTCTTGCTTGGAACTATTCGTGCTCACCGCTGCTCCGTTCAGGAAAAATGCAAACCCCAACTGTGATCTGAAGTTGTTTATGTCGGTCTGGAAGCTTGAATCCCTGTAACCCCTTACACGCAACTTTTCATCACCTCCAAATATCAAGAATGCGTCCTTAATTCTTCTTAAGTACTTCAGGATATTCTTGATCGCAATCCAGTGACTCTCACCTGGATTGGACTGATATCTGCTCGTCATATTCAGTGCATATGACACATCTGGTCTAGTACATAACATGGAGTACATGATGGATCCTATGGCCGAGGCATATGGAACCCTACTCATGCGTTCCTTCACAATCTCATTGGAAGGACAACCACTATGTGAAAGAGTGATTCCATGCGACATGGGCAAGAATCCCTTCTTCTAATCTTGAATGCTGAACTGTTTCAGTACCTTGTCTATATATGTACTTTGACTCAGGCCAAGAATCCTTTTAGATCTATCTCTATAGATCTTTATATCGAGTATATAGGCTGCTTCACCTAAGTCTTTCATTGAGAAACACTTTCCTAGCAAATCTTTAACAGATTGCAGCGTGGGAATGTCGTTTCCAATGAGTAGTATGTCATCCACATACAAGACCAGAAAAGCAACAGTGCTCCTTCTAACCTTCTTGTAGAAACAAGACTCATCTAAGTTTTTGATGAAGTCAAACTCTTTGAAAACTTCATCAAAACGTCGATTCCAACTCCTAGAAGCTTGCTTTAATCCATAAATGGATCGTTACAGCTTACAGAATTTGTCGGCTTGTTTTGGATCTTCAAAACCCTCAGGTTGTGTCATGTACACATCCTCGAGGAGATTCCCATACAGGAATAGTGTGTTGGCATCCATCTGCCAGATCTCATAGTCGTAGTATGCTGCAATAGCAAGTAAGATTCGGATGGATTTGGTCATTGCGACTGGTGAAAAGGTTTCATCATACCCAATACCATGAATCTGTCTGAATCCTTTAGCCACCAATCGGCCCTTGTAGGTAATCAAATTACCATCATTGTCGATCTTCTTCTTGAAGACCCACTTGCAGCCTATGGGGCGTGCCCCTTCTGGTGGTTCCACCAAAGTCCATATTTTGTTGGTATACATGGAATCCACCAAAGTATATAGGCTGCTTCTGGTGGTTCCACCAAAGTCCATATCTCGAATCTCATGGCCTCAAGCCACTTCCAAGAGTCCGGCCCTTTAATGGCCTCTTCATAGGTAGTAGGCTCATCATCTATGAGCATCGTGTCACCAGATTCAGTCACGAGAATACCATACCTCTCGGGCTCCTGACGCACTCTACTAGATCTACGAAGCTCTTGTGTTACTTGAGCAGGCTGTTGCACATAGGACTGCAACTCGGGCGGGCTGGACGGTTGGCACCTCTCCCCAAGCCCGAACCTGAATTCCGTCGAGGCTGCCCAAGCCCAGCCCAACCCGAGTTAAGAGCATTGTCAACCCGTCCGAGCCCAAATTCGTACAAATCAATTAGGGTTCGGGTCAAATTCGGGCTAGTAATTTAAATTTAATACATTCTTTAAAACGCAAGAGAATAATAAATTGTTGGTGAAAAGCACCAGTCAACTAGTTCAAGAATATAAAAATATTAAAAACATCGCTAAAAAACGAAAGGAAAGTAGCAGATTCATGTTAGATATGCTACATAATTCACTCAAAATATAACATTTATAGGTAGTGGTCATACAAATTGGGCAATTCGGGTTTACCCGTTCTTTAATATTTGTGCCCAAGCCCGACCCTAATTGCAATTCGGGCTGAGAATTTATGTCCAAGCCCGTCCAAATTACTAAAATTATGTGCCCGGGCCCGACTTAAGTTCGGGCTGGGCTCGGGTTTGTCGGGTTCAACCCGCCCAAGTTGCACCCCTAGTTGCACAACATCCTGTGGATCCTGCTCATGTTCCATAGTAGGATAAATGCTTTGTGGTTCTTGAATCTCTTCAAGTTCTACATTCCTCCCACTTGCTTCTTTAGAGACAAATTCTCTTTCTAGAAACACGCCGGACTGAGCAACAAACACTTTTTCTCAGTTGAATTGTAGAAATAATATCCCTTAGTTTCCTTAGGCTATCCCACAAATTTGCATTTGTCCGACTTAGGCCCTAGCTTGTCTGACTGTAAACGTTTTACATAGACATCGCACCCCCAAATCTTCATGAACGACACTGTGGGATGCCTCCCACTCCACATCTCATGAGGTGTCTTCATGACCGACTTAGATGGAACACGGTTAATGGTGAAAGCTGCACTCAATAGAGTATAGCCCTAAAATGATAATGGAAGATCGGTTTAACACATCATATATCGAACCATATCCAATAGTGTCTGATTCCTCCTCTCGGATACGCCATTCCATTGTGACGTTCCGGGTGGAGTGAGTTGGGATATTATCCCACACTCTTTACTATAGTCATCAAACTTTAGGCTCAAGTATTCTCCTCCACGATCCGATCGTAGAGCCTTAATACTTTTGCCAAGCTGCTTCTCTACTTCATTCTTGAATTTTTTGAACATTTCAAAGGACTCGGATTTGGCCTTCATTAGGTATACAAATCCATATCTACTGAAATCATCAGTAAATGTGATGAAGTAGACGTAACCACCCCTGGAAGGCGTTGCAAATGACCGACATACATCAGTGTGTACTAGCGCCAATTGCTCACTAGTCCTCTAACCTTTCTTATTGAAAGGGGACTTTGTCATTTTCCCAATAAACAAGCCTCACATGTCTCATATGATTTAAAATCAAACAGGTCTAGAAATCAATATTTATGGAGTCTAGATACACATTTCTCGTTTATATGGCCTAAACGACAGTGCCATAAATATGCAGGATTTAAATCATTTATTTTAATCCTCTTAGTATTAATGTTATAAACAGGATTATTTAGATCAAGGATATATAATCCATCAAATAATTGCAGACTACAATAGTGAGTACTATCAAAATAAATTGAACAACAATTGTTCGTTATTGAAATAGTAAAACCTTCCTTGTCAAAACAAGAAACAGAAATAATGTTTCTGTACATAGCAGGCAAAAAATAGCAATTATTTAATTCTAAAACTAATCCTGAAGGGAGAGACAGCTCGTACACGCCTACAGCCAATGCAGCAACCTTTGCTCCATTCCCAACGCGCAGATCTATCTCTCCTTTAGCCAATCTTCTACTTCTCTTTAGATCCTGCACATTTCGACAAATGTGAGATCCACATCCAGTATCTAATACCCAAGATGAAGAGCAAGTAATATTGTTATATATAATAAAAATACCTGGTGGTGGTGGAATCACTATTCCAAGACTTTTATCCTCCAGATATTTTGGGCAGTTCCTTCCTAGTGTCCAGGCTGACTATAGTAGTGACATTCACCTTTAGTCGCACCTTTGGCTATGCCACCAACAGGCTTAAGGGCATTGTCCTTGGGTTTGGCAACTGCTTCGCCTTTACCCTTGGAGGTGAGGCAAACCTTTTGCCCTTTCCTTTCTGCTCCATTTTAATGGATTTGCCCTTACCCATGTTGATGCTTTGTTCAGGTGTCCTCAACATGTTGAGTAAATCTGGCAGTGGTTTCACGATCTCAGTCATGTTAATTATAGTTCATAATGAAGTTTCCATAAGTTTCAAGCAACCATTGCAAGATGAGATCGGTGGCAAACTCTTGACCCACCGAAAACCCTAGGCGGCCTAGGCTCTCAACATAGCCTATCATGCGCAACACGAGTGGCCCCACGGGGTTTCCCTCTGACAGATGAGATTTGAACAATGCCCTGGAAACTTCATACCTCTCAACCCTTGCCTGCTCTTGGAAGAGCCGCTTCAACTGTGCGATCATATGGACTCCATTCATGTTCTCGTGTTGCTTCTGAAGCTTAGAGGATATTGTGCAAAGCATTAGGCAGGCCGCATCATTAGTTTCATCAACACGCTTCTGATACGCCTTTAGGGCTGCA
Source organism: Linanthus parryae (assembly GCA_023055425.1). Classification (NCBI taxonomy): domain Eukaryota; kingdom Viridiplantae; phylum Streptophyta; class Magnoliopsida; order Ericales; family Polemoniaceae; genus Linanthus; species Linanthus parryae. The sequence continues at coordinate 88,376,594 of JALGPY010000001.1, forward strand.
AGAGTGTTGTTTTACGGACCATCAGGAACTTGCTCCTCTAGAGCGTACAGTTTCTTTTCTTGCTTGACAACGATTGTCAAGTTTATGTAACAGTCTAGAAAATTGGTCCCGGACAGCTTGTCCTTTTTGAGTACAGAGCGTAGGGAGTGAGATGAATTCAATGATTAGTTTTCCATTGGAATTCTACAAAAGGAAAATACGCAAGTTTTATTATTTGTGAACAATTAACTATATTTAATAATGGCTTTATTATTAAATACAGCTCGCACTATTTTTCTACGGATTAATAACTCTTAAATATTAATGCGGAAAATATCATTATATTTTCTAGTGGGTGCCAAGATCCCTATTTCACCTCTTTTGACCTTGCTTTGGCAACTCACCCAAAATTAGTTATTTAGGTAGGAACAATTCCAATTGAATCATTATGCAATTCTTGGTTCAATTGGGAAAATAACCCCTTATTTATTTATCTATATGGATAATCTCAATTGTTTTCCTCTAGGCTTTTAATCTTATTAAAATTACCTAGTTGCGTCCAACCTCATACCTAGACAGTTGCACATTACTTGCTTGTGTCAGCGCAACACAATCATGGAAAATCAAGTCGCCCTGATTTGGCACGCACGTGCTTGATAATCATGAAGAGTGTCTAGATAACGAGAAGGCAAAAACGCGATATTTAAATTGGGGGTTTTTTTTCAATTTTAATTTTTTTCGTTCATCCATATCAACTGATCTACTTATTTGAGTTTGAGCACAACTCCAAATAAAAGATCCGGGTTGTTAATTATCTTATTATCAAATTGCATCATCAACCATACTCCAACAACAATAATAAGACAATAAAGTAAACAACCACAAAACAGAAACTAACGTGATATGGATATGGCTACCTAGACTAAGATATTCTCAAGACAATGAGAATATCTATGAACCCTAGAATAGAAAACGCATCTCCATGTGCCTCCATCTTTTGGTTCATCCTTCATAGCCTTGTGGAATGCTCCATACTCCATGTCTTGGTTTCCTTTTAATTCGTTGGGCTTCTTTTCTTCAATCTTGGCTATCTATTTATTTAACTAGCTAAAATCTATACTAAATAAAATAAATCTCACAAGTTGAAAAAAAATCGGCTCGCAGGCCGTAAACCCTAATTAATTATTACATCAAATTGATCAGCTCGCAGGCCGTAAACAAATCACAAAATTAAACATCCACAACAAACCACATCTAAGGACATATCCAATCACAATGCAAATTGCACATAAACAGTTAAAAGCAATTTTTAAAGCGCTTGGGTCAATTTTAATTGATTTTAGTATTTACTAGGGTCAAAACGGTCCAAGAGGCAGAACCAAACACTTGGCCGAACCCCTATAGGACCCCCCAAGGCCTTGGTCCGGTCGGCCCCTAGCCCACGCGGCTAGGCCGTGCACTATGGCTGCCCCGGCCCCTTGGCCTAGCCTTTCTTGGGCGGAAAGGAAGGAGGGGTGCTCCCCTAGGGAGGGCCGAAGCTACTTAGGAGTTGTTTCCAAAAAATCTCCTTGCCTTGTTGCCCAAATTTGGTTATTTCCTTATTTGAAAAAAACAAAACTCCTTTTTCCAATAGGAAGCCCAAGAACCCTAGATCAAGATCCTTAAATTTCTCAAACTCACTAATTCATACATCCATTGCAATAATTTAGATCTTGTTTGGTCGAATCATATTCAACATGCATCTAATATGCTTAATTTGTTGTTACAACGCAATAATCAACAATTAAAGGTGATAATCAACAAAAACGTATCAAATAAACGACGTTATGCTCTACGACCTGAGGCTATGATACCTTTATAGGGTTTTGATTATGGATTGCAAGAGAAAAACAATAATTTCATCCAATCAAGACCCTCCAAGGATCACAGGAAGAGAAATCATAACGATGGTAAGAGAATATTGTTATGTACTTTGAGGTCTCCTTGATGACTTCTAACGAGAAAATTATCGCGTCTTTACGGTTGATCCACGCCTAGAGGCGAGATCTAGATCTTCCAAACGCCTAGTGCTAGCTAGGAGGAATGGAAGAGGACGAAGAAATCATGTAACGAGGTACCAAAGAGAGGGGCAGCCCTCTCTTGTGGCCGACGGGTAGGGCGGATGGACAAGGGGGGTTGACCTCCTTGTTTTGTCTTGCTCTCTCATTCCTTCTCTCCTACTCAAAGTATGTTATGAGCATAATTTGTAGGGAAGGAAGCTAGGAGCATCCTTTATATAGTTTAACAACTCCTTGATACTAAATAAAGCCCTCTCCTAATCCTACTCAAGTTCGGATTAGTCCAACTTGCATATTAGTCCTACTAAGTTAGCAAGTTGTTGCGATTTGATCCTTCTAAATAATTTATCATATTAATTAATTAATTCCCAAGTCCAGTTCACCTCTATATGATGTGTGACCCCATAAGATTCTATTTAGTTGGTAGTAACTATTTACTAATATGGAGCGGCCTCTAGCAAGACATCCTTCTAGCCAACAAATAGAAATAGTAATAATGAAAAACCTTGTGCAAGTATTGTCTCATCCCTTTGTCTCAATATCCGGATTGGACACGGGACATACAAGTCACACTCGTATATCCAATCCATAGTTCCTCGATCCTGGGAATAGCTTTATTTGTGCAAATAACACTGATATCGTATATTGATTTATTTGAGTCTGGCCAGATATTCTATAAGAACTATCCCTCAAGTGGCCTTGGATATTTTCTCCCGTTATGTCGGAGGGACAAATTCTATCTACATCACTACGATATCTAAGCTTGCTTCCTATTGTGTCCATACGCGCCTTTATGACTACCCAATCACGGTGTAGCGTTTGACGCTACCAAAACATAATTTTCCACAACTAGAACACCTTTCAAGCCTATGGATGACAATACCCTTGTCACCGCGAGAAGCACTTGTGACTTTACATAACATATATGTAGCCTTCTCAGAGATGGGTCAATCCAGTATGCCATTACTCCTAATGCATACCCATGTGTTGAATCATGATATCTCCATATCAATCCAACCCCATATCAGTCTATAGATGATTGTCCCAATGATCATTATAATGGACTAGGGATATTTAAGATAAACAACAACATTGTAAATATAACGACTTCATTATATTAAATATCCAATAAATAAGACATTGAATGTTCTAGTTAATTTATTATTCATACTAAACTAGACTGCCTCTAGGGCACCTCTTCCAACAGTACTATTATAGTAAATAATATTCTAATTACCATTATAGTAAATTGTAAAAGGGTCATTTTGAAGTATTGAAAATATATCTTAATATTCATAATTACTATCTATTTTCTAACTAATTCATCTTCCTATAAAATAATAATATTAAAGTTAAATAAATTTAAATGTTGATAAGAGGATAACATTGCTATTTATGATTACGTGATAAACTCACAATTTATTTAAACAAACGAAATTGATATTTATTTACTAATTAAAACATTACTCCATTATCCATTATGTAATTCAACATATATAAAGAATCTACTTTTATTAACTTATTTTCACGAAAACATATTGTAAATATTTAAATTGTTACATAGGCTAACTTGTGACATTATTGCATTACGAAAATGATTTTATGATTATTTATTATTTTCTTATGAAATTTGTAAATTTTTTTATTAGGGGAAATAAATTCCATACATTAAGCGGTAGAAGATTTTACATCTTTTGATAGAGCAAATTGAATCCACGCAAGGATTTCGTCTATCCATCTCTCAGAAAAATTTCTACCCTTTTCTTTACAAGCTAGCATATGACCCCCCTTATTTTTGTCACGATGAATCCACCGAACATTAACTTCTTGGAATTCTTCAGCTACCCATTTGATGTCGTGAAGCAAATCAGCTGTACGCGAGTAATTAGCAATATCGTGATCTTTCAGCAGCTTCTTTAGATCTTCAAGTAAACACTTTGCATCGCCTTCTATCATCACTTCCTGTAAACCCATAATTTTTGCTTGATGTCGCCCAACCAAAATCGCCATTGCTTATACCTCTCTCACCGATTCTGCTAGGGGAATAGATGCTTCCAAAGCACCGGTTGCCACCCGTTCGGATTTCTCAGCATCGCTCCTCCTCCTCCCTGATTCGACCTTGCATCCCGAGCCCCATCACAAGAAATTATGAGTGCATTTGCCCCCAAGTTGATCGGCTGCCTTGTGACTGGGGTGTTTACCGTTGGAACATTGGGGTGACACCCACTCAGGTTTATGAGTTCTTCCGACCGCTGATGAATATCAGCAATGATATAATCATTACTTACAGCCGTACTCTTGAAGATTTGCGCATTCCGCACGTTCCAAAGCTCCGAAAATAGTAGGCAAATAGAAACTCTATCTGCAACAGAAGATTTGCCAAACAAATTTAAAACCAAGCTGAATATTTAACTTTTTCGGATCAAAGGTCATACTTGACCATGAATTCCTCATTCTTGAACATTGTGAATACAAGTGGTACTCGGATTCACCTTTGCTTCGGCACAATACACACACAATCTCCACTTGGATTCCACGACGAATAAGATTACTAGCTATTGGTAGTGATTCATGGAAGCATCTCCAAATAAAATGAAGAATCTTTTTTGGCACTTTTATCTTCAAAAGCATATGGAAAAAATTGTTCCACCGTTCCTCAAGAGGCCTGGATGCTTCATTGTCAATCATCTTCATTGCAAATTCGTATCCGGATTTAACAGTATAGATTCCTTTCTCCTCGTAGTGCCAAATAATCCTATCCGGCCTTCGGTTTGCCGGAACCGGAATATTTTCTATAGCATGCACATGCACATCCCAAACAGTGTTCTTCAAATATCCAGAATTCCTAGACCTATCCGGATTCATAAAATAGCCCACTAAAGGAACAAAATTGATATTAGGGGTGATTAACTTGAAGTTTTCATGATTTGGAATCCACGGGTCTCCCAAGGACGTTGAGAAACCATCTCCAATACTCCCTGTAAGCCCCTTTCTTAGTAATTTCTTACCAAACATAATGCTCCTCCAAGCGAAAGATGGTGCCCCACCTAGCTCTGCTGCCAAAAATGAAGAGTTCATAAAATATTTCGCTTTGAGTACTCTACTAAGTAGGGAGTTAGGATTTTGAAGAACCTGCCACCGTTGTTTGTCTAAAAGAGCTTGATTAAACTCCTTCATCTTCTTGAAACGAAGACCTGCATTGCTTTTAGACGCCTTCATCTTATCCCATGCCCGCCAGCTGATTCCTCTTTCTATGTCTTGTTTGGATCACCAAAACTGTCTGATTAGATCTTTAATCTTGTCACAAACTCCATCCGGAAAAATAAAACAAGACATAGTATAGGTTGGGATAGCTTGCAAAACTGCTCTGACTAGCACTTCGTTTCCTGCACTATACAGAGTCTTCTCTTTCCAGCCCTTGAGTTTGCTAATTAGCCTGCTGATCAAGATTTTGAACGTAATAGACTTATTTCGCCCCATAGTGGTGGGAAGTCCTAAGTATTTGTCGTATTTTTCAACTTCCTGAACACCAATCACCTCCAATAATTCGCTCCTGGTTTGATGAGGAACATCGCTAGAGAAGACCATGACAGATTTCTCCAAATTGACTTCTTGACTAGTAGCTTTTCCATAATCGGCTATAAGCTTAAATAAATAGTTAATATTTTCCAGTGTTGCACCTGTAAAAAACAGCGAATCGTCAGGAAAATAGGCGGGACACCACTGGTCGTCCCCTAGACGCCGAAACACCTTCCAACCGACCCTCCGAGACCTCTTTAGTGACTGATCTAGAGAGGAACTCACAGGAGATCAGAAACAGATAAGGAGAGATAGGACAGCATTGTCGCAAACCTCGTTCCGAATTCACCTTACCCACCACTGCACCATTGCGAACAAAAGAGTAACTGAGCGGAGAGATACAGTTATAAATCAAAGCAATGAACTTAGGGCCTAACCCTCTATGAACAAGAGCCTCCTTAAAAAAAGTCCACTCCACTCTGTCATACGCTTTACTCATGTCAACTTTCAGCGCTACATATCCCCGTTTTTCCCTTCATTCTAGTTTTAAGAGAGTGAATCAGCTCAAAAGTAGTAAGAATATTATCTGTAATCAATCTGCAAGGGACAAAGGCACTTTGATTCTACCTTATCAAGCCCGGTAGTGGTTTCTTAAGCCTATTTGCAGCCGCTTTTGAAAATCTCTTGTAAATAACCGTACATAAATTTATCGGGGGGTATTCACTAGGCTTTCTTGGTTTCTTCGTCTTCGGGATCCAGGCTATCATAGTAGAGTTAAAATCTGACAATCAGCTCCATCATTCAAAATGCATAACACTGTATTCGTTACCTATTCTCCAACAATATGCCAGTATTTCTGACAAAAATAAGCATTGAAACCATCTACACCCTGAGATTTATCCGACGCCATCTGAAACAGCGATGATTTGACTTTGATAGCCGAGTAAGGCATATCCATTATATCGCGATCTTCAGACGAGATTCTATCTTCCAAGAAATCGAGAACCGGTCTGATATCATGCTGAGTAGGATTAGAAGACGTAAAGAGAGTAGAAAAATGGTTTTCGAGTACCTCCGTAATCTGTGATGGATCTGTGATCCACTCTCCCACTGAATTTTCGATCCCCTGAAAGCTGTTTCTTGCTCTTCTGATTGTAGCTCTCTTATGAAAGAATCTAGTGTTTTGATCCCCATGCGTCAACCACTCTTCTTTGCGACCATACAATTTCTTCTCTTCTAAGCAAATCATTAAACTCTTTCTTTAAGTAGGCCTTCTCATCACTCACTTCTCTATTTTGGACTCTCTGTGGAATCATCTCCAACCTCTGTCTAACTTGAGAAATCTTCCTCCTAACGCTTCCAAAAACATTCTTGTCCCACCCTTTGCACTGTCCGGCCGTATGGCGCACGCGCTTAGCCGTGTTCAGACGGTTCTAGCCAACTTGCCCGAATCAAATCATCAAATCCTTCATGGGTTGTCTACATCTTCTCCAATTGAAACGTCTAAATGTCGTAGAAGTCTTCTGAACCCACTCTAGGAAAATGGGTAAGTGGTCCAAGTTGGGATCGTGTAAGTGTTGTACACGAGCTCCTCTAAATATGTCCATCCAGAGAGGGTTTGCCACAACCCTGTCAAGCCTCTCCTTTATGTTGTCTTCTTCAACATGGTTGTTAGACGAAGTAAACGGGTTTCCTGAAAACCCGAGATCAAGCAAATCCAAATAATTAAGAACAGAGCTAAAGAGAGTTTACTAACAAAAACTTACACCCGAGCCTCCTTCTTTTTCCGCAAAAGTTGCTACCGCGTTGAAATCACCGACAATACACCACAAAAAATCAGGTCGCGGTGAATACTTGTGAGCAGTTAACAGGAATGGTGTATGTCCTCTCTTTTAGGATCACCGTAAAAACCCGTGAATCTCCAAGAAAATCTTTCTCCTCCTCAGTAATAGTAACATCGATGTATCGATCATTAGCTCAGTTTAGATGAACCTGATAATTGTCCGTCCACAACAGAGCCAATCCACCACTTCTAACTCTACTAGTAACCGCAAAACGTCTTGCATACCCCAACTTACATCTCACTTTCTCCATATCGCACTTCCTTGATTTCGTTTCAATTAAGAAACCAAGTCGGGATTATGTCGCTTCACCAAATCGCGAAGCGATAGGAACGTGCTCGGGTTCCCGTGACCCCGCATGTTCCAAAAAAGTAGACTCATTGTGCTTGGCGGGAGTTCATCGCTCTCGCCGCCATTAACGCATTAGGGGTCATTACGCCACCCAAGTCCGGTAAAACATCACCTTCGTTACTCAAAAAACCATCTCCTCTTCCCCGCCCATGTCCTCTTCCTCTTCCTCTTCCTCTACCGCGACAAGCACTGGTTTGAGCAGCTAACTTATTTGGATATGCATCTTTGTCCTTCGGGTTGGGACTTAGAGACGTGTCGCTGACCTTCCTATTCGAGTTAACCGCCAACACCGTAGAGGGAGCAATCTGTTTGCCTCGATCTTCCGCTGGATTGGGTAAAACAGTGTCATCCTCCATAGTAAGCGGATTGTTAAATACCGCCATTGTTTTATTATCCTTGCCACCTTCAATCTCCATGTCTTCTGATCCACAGTAATTGTCCTCAGCTTCAACTGCATTTTCCCCTTTCCCCGAGAGTCCCTCCATACCTCCAATAACCTCCATTTGTCCCTTAGTTGTGTTACCCGAAGGTTGTTGAGTGTTAAGCTCATCTCTCTCTTCTCTGTTAGCAGCACTATCTCCGTCATTAAGGGTTTCTTCACGGCGACTACCACCCTCCGTAGACTTCTTCCTCCTCGGTGGCGGCCGAAAGTGAGCCAGGGGCCATAGCCCGGCTGAAATATCTGCTTATTCTCCTCACTAAGAATTTTACACAATTCGCTACTATGAGTAACACAACCGCACCTCTCACATAACGAAGGGACTTTTTCTTAGCGATACTCAACCCAGAGTTTCTCACCAAGAATTCTGAAATAGCCACCTCGCAGTAACAGGGATTCTTAGTGAAAAGAAACCCTATCTCTAACATAATCACCGCCTTTGCTTACACGTACTTTTGTATCAACCTCTGTGACCTTACCCACCCTTCTAGCCACTCTTTGTATATCTGCTTCAAAACGAAGATGAACTGGGAGGTTCTTAATTTGTAACCAGGTAGTTATTTCATCAAAAGCAATCTTGTCTACATTAAGCGTGCCATCCCAGTGTTTTAATAGAAGAAGATTACAGTCGAAGGTCCAGGGACCTCCGTCCAGAACACCGTCCATATCCTCCTTTGATTTGAACTCGATCACGAACTTGTTGTTGACTTCGCTGATGTTAGTTTCTTTCCCACCCTTCAAGATCTTCTTGAAAAGTTCTTTCATGGCCCAGACATTGAAAGCTATAGGGTTGAGAAACTAACCCAAGAGACACGGCCCTAACCTCTGCAGCGCTTGGTTAACATAATCATCATCAAAGTCTTCAACTAACTTTTCTTCCGACCTGAGTATAGGTGCTCGCCGCGTTGATTCTGACGCCATGCCTCCAATCGAAACCCTAGCTACCAGTGGAAAACCAGATCACCCCACTTGCTCTCCGACTCGGAGCTCGTGAAAAAAGCTTTAAATTTGTAAAGTTTTATTAACATATAAACAATTAATTGAAAATTAATGTAATTAAATAAAAAATGGTTTTATGAATAGCAACAAACACCCCAAGGTCTTGGATCATGCAATTCTGCCCCAACAAATTAGCTAAAAGAGAATATAACCCCAAACATACACATACGGTAAAACAAGGCTTACTGGGATTTCAGAGTTTCGCTGACGGAATAAATGGCAGTAGCGGTGGATTTGGGTCTATTGGTGTTCGATTTGGGTTCTGCTCCATCCTCCTATCTCTTTCAGGAATTGGTTAATTCCTGACCTAGATTGAAGAATTTAGAGAAGGGTTTTGTAGATTCAGAGAGGAAATGATAGTTGAGAGATTGGATTGATAATTTCATTCAGAATAATTCAACGGAAAATGAATTACAAATATTTATACTACTACTGTTATCGTAATTAAGCTAACTGTTGGGGTCAATACATAAATAATAGAATTGAGTAACTAACTAGTCCACTCAGCCGCTACCTCAGCAAGGAGTGACCTGCATTAGATGACGTGGTCCAATCAGGAGCTAGGAGGCTTCTTCTTATCAAAACGACGACGCTCCACTTAGGCGTTTAAACCCAACGTTCAAATAGATCTGATGGCTGAGATTATAACCCCTTAACCTCATCCAACGGCCACTGAAACAAGGTGGCAAATACCAAATGAACTGTAAACACAGAAATTTGAAATGCATCAAACTTGATCTTCCTTTCATGACAATGCACCACCCTCAGAATTTTCATGTCCTCATGAATCAAAATAAGGGAACTGGGCCTTGAGCGCATGGTATTCCTCCCAGGTAGCCTCTGTAGGGGCAGTGTTAGCCCATTGTACCAAAACCATGACTACAAGTCCATTTCCTTTCTTAATTAACATCCTATCCAAAACAGCAATAGGTTCAACCAAGAGTTGACCCTCAGGCCCCACCTTAGGCAGTGTAACATTGCTAGTAAGAGCTTGCCCTTTAGCTCTTTTAAGCTGGGAAACATGAAAAACTGGATGTATCTTTGCCACAGGTGGTAATTGGAGTTTATAAGCAACTTGACCAATTTTTGAATCACCTGGTAAGGTCCATAGAATTTGGCTGAGAGTTTGAAGTTCTTCCTCATCTGAACACTGGACTGCCTATAAAGCTGCGATTTCAGAAACACCATATCTCCTACCTGAAATTGTCTGTCTGATCTGTGCTTGTTGGCATAGTGTTGCATCCTTGCTTGTGCCTTCATCAAGTTATCTTTGATGAGAACCATCATCTTCTTCCTCTCCTCCATGAATTGATCAATGTCAACATTGCCACTAGAGTTTAACTGGTGAAAGGAGAGCAGCTTTGGTGCATACCCATATAAGACTTCAAATGGAGACATTTTCAAACTAGTATGGTGACTTGTGTTGTACCAGTATTCTGCTAACGGAAGCCACTTAGACCATTTATGAGGCCTATCAGCTGTCATGCACCTCAAATAGTTTTCCAGACATTGGTTCAATATCTCAGTTTGCCCATATGTCTGTGGATGGTAGGCACTGGTAAAATGTAATTTGGTGCCTAAACGTTTGAATAATGCAATCCAAAATTGACTCAAGAAGATGGTGTCCCTGTGACTAATGATTGTATCAGGTAAGCCATGTAATTTTTGTATATGATCAAGGAAGAGTTGAGCTAACTCCACAGCTGTATAAGGGTGAGTCAGGGTTAGGAAATGTCCATACTTAGAGTACCTATCCACCACCACCATGATGGTTGTTTTCCCTTCTGATTTTGGTAGCCCTTCAATAAATTCCATACTGATATGTGTCCAAGGCAATTCTGGAATGGCTAATGGTTGCGGTAACCCAGGGTATGGCACATGTTCCACCTTTATCCTTTGACAGATATCACATAGTTGCACCCACTCCTTGACACCCTTGTGCATGCCTTCCCAGAAAAAGATTGCAGCTAGTCTTTTGTAGGTTCCTTGTATACCAGAGTGACCCCCAACACCAGTACTGTGAATTTCTCTGATAAGTGCAGACCTCAAAGTACCCTGATTTCCCACATAGATGGTGGCTCCCCTCTTGATTAAACAATCTTTAATTTGCAACTCACTAAGTGGATCTGGATCTACAGTGAGTTGTGCTATCTTTTCTTGTGCCCACTTGTGTCCTTCATAAGTCTTAATGATTTCTTCCATCCAATGAGGAGCGATAGCTGTAATGGCTGCACATTCTGCTTCTTCAGTCTCAACTAAGTTGTTTGAACTGAGTTCCATCCCTGAAAGAGCATCAGCCACTGTATTAAACTTACCAGGTTTAAATATAATTTCAAAGTCCAGTCCCATGAGCTTGCTTAACCACTTCTGTTGAATGAGAGTGCTCACTTTCTGTCCCAATAAAAATTTCAAACTATAGTGGTCTGTTCTAATTTGGAACTTGTGATAACGCCCAATTAGGGGTTATCTTTTAGCCTGATTTCACGAGTATTTGTGCCGGAATTAGCGGTTTTTGCCGGAAAACGCCTTAGAATGCCCCGGGAATCTAGAACGAGACGTTTATTCATACTTGCTGGATTTCTGCTTATTTCTGCTCATTTCTTGCTATATTTGGATATGATCGCGGGTGTTCGTTCGTGTTGCCTTTTCAGGAACAGGTTCGGGAGGTGCATCGGGAAGCGTGCCGGGACCCAGCCGGGACCGTCTCGGGAAACGTGCACAAGACCGGGACACGACGGAAACACGGAAAAGCAGAAGTACACCGAAGAGGCAAGCCGGGAGCATCAGGAAGAAGAGTGGGACCCAGGGGACAAGTCCTGGCCCACCAGAGGACCAAGTGGGCCCCACCTACCCCACGGCCTGCGTATATACGCAGGCCCTGCGTATATACGCAGCACCTGCGTATATACGCAGGCAGTGGGGAGGTGGGGGATCTTGGTTGGGCCCTGGTTGCGTATATACGCAACCCCTGCGTATATACGCAGCCAGTTTTGACTTTTTGACAAAGACGGTGGACCGATGGCATATTCCGTAATTTCGGGCACGAGCGTTTTTAGGAAACAGCACTATTTAAAGACTCGTCCAGACTCGTTTTGAGGACACGAAGACACAGCACAATTCACAGCACACCCGAAGGCCAAGTCGGAGCATTCACGGAGAGCACGAAAGCGCGATTCGAGATTCGAAGACTTAGTTTGATTTCGTTCTCTCTCTTTATATTCAGAAACTACGTTTTGTACTATGTCTAGTCGTAGCTAAACTTTTCACCTAGGTTCTCGGTGAACCTAGGGTTTCGTACTCAGATTTTATGATTACTACGTTTATGAATTCATGATGATTGTCTTAATTCAGCAAGTTGTATCTGTTATTCTGGTTTGATTATTATCGTATATGCATGATAGGATTGATCACCCAGGATTGCTATAGACCCGAGCTTGTAGGTGAAAACGTCAAGTTAGGGTTAGGAAGAAAAACCGGGATTTAGTACCTTACCCTGATAGACCGACCAGAGAAAGGGAGATAGGGCTAGCATAGAAAAACGTGAGACCAACTGTTAGAGAATTTGACCCGGGCCATTCGGACAGGTTAGAAACCCTAACAGGATTAGACCGAGACTGCAGACTTAGGCAGCTTAACAAGAATCCGAAAGTCTGCAGGATCGGGATTACGTGTGGAATCTGAAAAGTCACTGCACAACTGGTACGTTGCACAGATACCGAAACTGCTGAGTGTTTTCATAAACGAACGTAAAACTGAAATCTGTAGAAACCCTAGGGGATCCTGGAGCCTAGTCTTCATCTATTATCGTTACAACAAAATCAGCTTATTTCAGAAAACGTCACAAAAATATTTACAGTTTTAAATTCTGTTTTTAGTTTAGTCACTATAATCACAACCTACTCCTCCCGGTTACTACTCTTGGGAAACCGAAACTGACAACTTGAGTAAACCCGAAACAGTCCTCGTGGGAACGATAATCCGAGTCTAATTGCACCCGGTACTACGAGATTCGTACACTTGCGATAGCACGTTAGTTTGCGCATCAAGTTTTTGGCGCCGTTGCCGGGGAACTTTTAGGGTCTATTTAGTAGTCAGAATTAGTTTTCTGAGTTTTTATTTATTTTCAGTTTCGTTATTTTTCTTTTTATCTCACTGCGTTTTCGAATCTGCGTTTTCAGGACTGTTTAGTTGATGCCCAGATTGCCTCGCGATTTGGTGACACCACTCGACAACCCGGAAAAGCTGTATACCGAACAGAACCGCAGAAACCGAGAAAGCAGGATGGCAACCAACGAGAGAGATCCACCCGAGAACACCGCAGCCGGTGGTCAGGAACGAGAGACACGTACCCCAGCCCAGATGGCTAGGTACATTGAGGAGCTTGTCACAGCGGGACTTGCTGCCCGAAGCAACCAGAGAACATATAACCGATCTGGGAAGGCGTTGGTGGAAAATTTCGAGGTCCCCACCGGGGGGCATGAGCGAGCCATTGTGGTGCCCGAGATCACCGCAGAGCACTTTGACATCAAACCATCCACCATCCAGACGGTACAAACTCTCTGCCCGTTTCATGGCAGGGCCGACGAAGACCCGAACGATTTCATCGGGAAATTCGAAGATTACTGCAACAAGGTCAGATACAAGGGGGTAGAAGCAGAGGCACTCATGTTGATCTTATTTCCGTACTGTCTTTATGGAGTAGCCAAGGACTGGCTCGAATCCCGACCACCCCGATCCATCACCACATGGGAGGAGTGTGTCGCGGATTTTCTAGCCAAGTTCTATCCCGCCTCCCGAGTCATACAGTTACAGAGCGAGATACTGTCATTCCGACAAAAGATGGGGGAGACGGTAGTGGACGCATGGGACAGGCTCATGAGATTGGTCAAACGGTGCCCGAACCACGGTTTTGGAGACGCAAAAATCCTGCAGGTTTTCTACCATGCCCTAGACAGGGAGAACGCCGACAGGATTGACAGACAGGCCGGGAGAAACTTCTTGTATCACGTGGACAAAGAAGGTGCGTATGACCTGATGAAGCAGTTGGCCAAGCAGGACACCCGACTGTTTGACGATCGCAGGATGGCGGCTAGAGCCGAACCTGCAGAAGATGACCGGATAGACAATCTGGCCAAAATCGTTCACGACTTGGTCAAGAAAGTCTACTCGGATAAGAAGACTGTTGCAGCAGTCGAGGAACCGGATCTGTACACAGCCATTGAGGAACTAAGGACTGAAGATACCAACTACGTACAGCAGCAGTGGGACCCGAGCCGGTACCGACCGGGTACGAGAGACCATCCCGGGTTTCGATACGGAAACCCGAACGCAGCAGTTTATGCACCGGGATTCCAGCACAGGCCACCAGCCCAGCAGGCTGCTCCGGCCCAGCAGGCTCAGTCAGTCCCGTCAGCACAGCAGTACGACGCTCAGATGAAGGAGATCAAGTCCATGTTCCAGACCATGGAGTCCCGGTTCAAGCACATGGACACCTTGACGGCAGATATGCAGACAACCAAAACGTCACTGCGCGCTTTGGAAGTACAGGTGGGGCAGTTAGCATAGCAGCTAACGGAGAGACAGTCAGGAAACCTACCCTCGAACACAGTGAATAATCCACGGGCTCAGATCAATGCTATCTCCACTCGGAGTGGATTGGCACTGCAGGATCCACCGTATCCCAGCCACGCACGTGCAGAAAATTCGAAAGAAGTAGAACGCAACTTGTCGGGCCAGGATAACAGCACAGTCGATCGCCCCCAGCCAAAGGGCTCGGTTGAGCAGGATGCAGTGCAGAACGAGACAGGTGCAGAAACTGTACCCGTCTCCAATGAGGTCCCGTACCCTTTGCGAACACGAAAGAGGGATGACAGCAAGGACTACGCCAGGTTTCTCGAGATGTTCAAACAGCTGCAGATTAACATACCTTTTGCTGAGGCTTTGGCTAAGATGCCCACTTACGCCGAATTCCTCAAGGACATCTTGTATGGGAGGAGGCGAATGAGCGATTTCGAGACCATAAACCTGACGGCAGAAGTGAGCAATTGTGTGAAGAATGGGCTACCGAGGAAGAGAAAGGATCCTGGCAGTTTCGTCATACCGGTCACCCTAGGTAACGCTTACACAGGAAAGGCCTTGTGTGACCTAGGAGCCAGCATCAATCTAATGCCGCTGACGATTTTCAAGAGTTTGAAAGTCGGTGAACCCCGACCCACCAGAATCATGCTGCAGATGGCAGACAGGTCCGTAAAACAGGTCACCCTAGGTTATCGAGGACATTCTGGTCAAGGTCGGCGAGCTTATTTTTCCGGCAGATTTCGTCATCCTGGACATGGAGGCAGGGGAGGTACCGCTCATACTCGGCAGGCCGTTTTTGGCCACAGGCGAAGCTATGATAAACTGTAAGAGCGGGGAGCTGACCATGCAGATTAACGAGGAAAAAGTGAAATTCAACGTTTTCAAAAATCTGCAACTGCCAAACTACTACGACCACGAGGACATCTTTGCTATCGATGTTGTGGACGAAGGCTGGGAAAACGAGGAGATGGACCAATTGTGGGAAGAGATTGACAGCATGTACGGGGAAGAAAAGGAGAAGACTCGGTGCGAGCACGCCATGAGAGCCGAAGACTGGACCACTTTGCACCGGGACGAAGACGGCGGGCAAAAGATGATTCTGGTCCCGTCACTCAAGGAGCCACCCGCACTGGAGCTGAAACCGCTCCCGAGCCATCTCAGGTATGCGTATATTGGTGAAAATAGTACTCTGCCCGTAATTGTTTCGTCTCGTTTATCTCAGGAACAGGAGCAGAAACTGCTGGAAGTATTGCGAGAGCATAAGGAAGCAATCGCCTGGACGATTGCAGATATCAAGGGGATCAGCCCCGCCTACTGCATGCACAAGATCCGAATTGAAGAAGGCAAGAAACCGGTGATTCAGCCCCAGCGGAGACTGAACCCGAACATGAAGGACGTTGTACGGAAAGAGGTCATGAAGTGGCTGGAAGCAGGAATCATCTACCCCATATCGGACAGCACATGGATCAGCCCGGTCCAGTGCGTGCCCAAAAAGGGGGGTATTACGGTGGTGCAGAATAATGATCAGGAGCAGATTGCGCAGCGCACCGTTACGGGCTGGCGGATCTGCATGGACTATCGGAGGCTAAACGATGCAACATTGAAGGACCACTTCCCGCTGCCATTCATGGACCAGATGCTGGACCGGCTCGCCCATCATGCCTACTACTGTTTTCTGGACGGGTACTCCGGGTACAACCTGATTTGCATAGCCCCGGAGGATCAGGAAAAGACGACGTTTACCTGCCCGTACGGTACGTTCGCGTTTCGGCGCATGCCGTTCGGGCTGTGTAACACCCCTGCCACGTTTCAGAGATGTATGATGGCAATTTTTTCCGACATGATCGAGAAAAATCTGGAGGTGTTCATGGACGACTTTTCCCTCTTCGGGGACAGTTTCGATGACTGCCTGTTCCATTTGGGCCAGGTTCTGATCCGATGCAAGAAGGCAAATTTGGTGCTCAATTGGGAAAAGTGTCACTTTATGGTCACCGAGGGGATCGTGCTGGGTCACAGAATTTCCAGCAAGGGACTCGAGGTGGACAGGGCTAAGATCGAGGTGATAAAGCAGCTTCCATACCCGACGAACGTAAAGGCGATCAAAAGTTTTCTGGGACATGCAGGATTTTACCGAAGATTCATCAAGGACTTTTCCAAGATCACAAAGCCACTTTGCGCATTGCTCGGAAAAGACGTACCCTTTGATTTCGATGCAGCATGTCGGCAAGCTTTTGACCACTTGAAAGAGAAGCTGACCACAGCCCCGGTTATAACCACGCCAGACTGGTCACTCCCGTTTGAGCTGATGTGTGACGCCAGCGACTATGCAGTCGGGGCAGTTTTGGGACAGCGGAAGGATAAGGTATGCCACGTCATTTATTATGCGAGCCGGGTACTCAACGATGCCCAGCTCAACTATGGCACGACAGAAAAGGAACTGCTGGCCGTAGTGTATGCACTGGACAAATTCAGGCCCTATTTGGTCGGGTCAAAAGTTATCGTCTTTACCGACCATAGTGCTCTGAAATACCTGCTGGACAAGAAGGACGCAAAACCGAGACTGTTGAGGTGGGTACTACTGATGCAGGAATTCGATGTGGAAATCCGGGAGAAGAAGGGTGTTGAGAACGTGGTAGCGGATCACCTATCCAGACTTGAGAACGTGAAGGTGGACCCGGTGCCGATCAAGGAAAACTTCCCGGACGAGCACATCATGGCAGTCAAGATCGGGAGACCATGGTACTATGCCATAGCCAATTATTTGGTAACTGGCACGCTTCCCGAGGATCTCACCCCGTCGCAGCGGAACAAGTTCATTGCCGAGAGTCGTCAGTATTTCTGGGACGACCCGTACTTGTTCAAACAAGGGGCCGACAACATCATGAGAAGGTGTATCCTGACCCACGAGGCCTGGAACGTGATCCGACACTGCCACTCATCACAGTGTGGGGGTCATTTTGGGGGAACGCGAACAGCGCATAAAATACTGCAGTCCGGTTTTTTCTGGCCGACAATCTTCAAGGACTGTCACGACTATGTGCAGGGATGCGATAGGTGCCAGAGGACAGGAAACACGTCACACCGGGACGAGATGCCAATGACCGTGTGGCAGGAGGTAGAGCCATTTGATGTATGGGGGATTGACTTCATGGGTCCGTTCCCGTCTTCGATGGGGAATCTTTACATTCTGCTGGCAGTGGATTATGTGACAAAGTGGATCGAGGCGATCGCGTGTCAGAAAAACGATGCAGCTACCGTTGAGCGTTTTCTGAAACGCAACGTTTTCACTCGTTTCGGGACTCCCAGGGCAATGATCAGCGACGAGGGCTCTCACTTCATCAATCGAGTTTTTGCGAAAGTTCTGAAACAGTACGGCGTGTCATTTCATAAAGTCTCGTTACCATACCATCCGCAGACGAACGGGCAAGCCGAGGTGTCGAATCGAGAGATCAAGAGCATACTCGAGAAAACAGTGAATCTTGGCCGAAAGGATTGGTCAGTCAGACTAGACGATGCGCTTTGGGCCTACAGGACAGCTTTCAAAACACCGCTGGGAATGTCACCGTACCAGCTCGTTTTTGGGAAAGCGTGCCACTTACCGGTGGAACTGGAGCACAAGGCGTATTGGGCCATCAAACTGCTGAACTTGGACCAGAACCTAGCGGGGGATAAGAGGAAGATGGCACTGCTGGAATTGGAAGAATTCCGCAGAACGGCTTTCGAGAGCGCCAAAATTTACAAAGAGAAGACAAAGAAGTGGCATGATCACCGTATCACGCCAAAGCAGTTTAACGAAGGCGACAAAGTGCTTCTCTACAATACCCGGATGCGGTTCTTTCCGGGGAAGCTGAGGTCTCGTTGGTCGGGACCGTTCATCATCAAGCAGATTTTTGCCTGGGGGGCATTCGAGCTGGAAAATCCAAAAGATAACTCCAGTTTCAGGGTGAACGGGAACCGGATCAAGCCGTGTCTCGAGACCGCCGAAGTCGTCAAAATAGACCCGGTCTATTTTGATGACCCGTAAGAGGTAACAAGGTCGGGCCGTCGACCGTAAATCACAAGGCGCTGTTTGGGAGGCAACCCAAAATTTATCGTTTATTTAGTTAGTCTTATTAGTTATTTCGTTAGTATGTCAGTTCTGAATTTTCGAGAGAGGCGAGATGAGCGGGTTTTTAACGTTGAATTTGAAAGTGTGCAGAAACAGAATCATCCAAAACAGCCAAGATCAGGAAACCAGGGGGAGAGAGGAATTTTGAAAAAAAAAAAAAAAAAAAAAAAAAAAAAAAAAAAAAATTGAAAAATTCCATTTTTGCCCTCGGGTTGCGTATATACGCAGCCCCTGCGTATATACGCAACCCGTGGGGGCAAAAGTGAAATTTTTTTGTTTTTTTTTGGTTGTTTTCTGGTTGGGTATATACGCAGTACTGCGTATATACGTAAACAGGAAAGAAAAGAAAAAAAAAATTGAAAATTTTTCAAAACCCCGGGGGTATTTTGGTCATTTTGACCAAATTAGGTCATATGCAAGGGGGGGGGGGGGGACGGGTTGCCATTGTTGGCACCTCCCTTTCTCTCTCTACCTCCATTTGCTCTCACTTGAAGAACAAATTTTTTGACTCGGACCTCCAAATCAAATTCCGGGCACATTTCTGGAATCCCCTCGTCGCAAGGAGCAAGATTCATCCATCCAATTCCAGAAACAAGTGAAAATCGAGAGAGCAAGTTCCATCAAAAAGTGAGGTGTTCTTGAAGAAAAGTGCAGATTCGGAGGTGTTAGAGCAAGAACTTGCAAAATCCGTAGAAGGGAACGTGAACGAGGAGATCGAGGGCTTCGATTTGGTGGGCTCGGAATTCAATTCCGGGCAGTTGACTTTTCCGGCGACTTTTCCGGCGACCACCGGCGGTTTTCCGGCGACTTTCCGGGCAGAATCTCCGGTCTTCACCCCTGTTTAGGGAAGGTCGAAAATCTCATCCCTCGCTTTATTTTCTGTTTTGGCACGGCCCGTAGCCGGGCCCGTTATTTTTCGGTAATTTTGCATTTGGAGCGGCACTTGCCGTGTGGACCTCTGGTAGATCTTAGGTGGATTACCTATTGCGACACACTAATTTTGTGCACGTTTCACGTTTTGCTATATTTCCCGAGTCGACGCGTTTTTCGAGATTTTAGGCTGTTGTGGAGTTTCATGTGCCCATCTTAGACCATAACCGAGATGACATCCCTACGGATTATGAGCCGGAAGAGCTTACCCCTTTGCTATTTGACAGTTTTAGGTTCGTTACCTATCACGCCCAATATTATTTTATGACCGCGACCAAAATGAGTCATAGCGTTCCCATAGACTACCAGTTTGCGGTCGACCATACTTACATGCCGCCAGAGATGGCCGCTTATGCGAGTCGACCGGACATTTTCGGGACGTCGCTAGCGGGGTTCCCGGACTTGTCCGATACTGATTTGGTGCGAGAGTTCTACGCGAACCTCATGCACAGGGGGGAGGGGGAAGCCAATGGGGATGTCCGTTGGGTCTATCTGAGGCGCACGTTTATATTGCGGGTGCCCATTTCGAGAGAGAGGGGCCAGGCGAGATCGGCAAGAAATTGCATTCTCATTTTATTACCGGCCCGCCACGGTGGTGGGCCGAGTGGGTAGTTAACAGGGTTGTAGGTATTAAACACTTCACCTACCTTGACTTCGAGTACGTACTCTTAGTCTATTGCCTTGTGCTGGGACGAGATGTGGACATTCCTCGTCGGATTTGGGTGTATATGATGGAGCGGAACTGCTCCGGTAGCAAGAAGGGACTGGGGTACGCCAACCTCATTGCCAAACTTGCTCGGGAGTACGAGGTTCCGATGTATGATTTACAGGGTGACTTAGCGCATCCTTTGCTACGGCCTTATAGGAAGCTTATTACTCGTCACCCGGGCCCGCCTCCGCCAGTTGTTGACCTCGATGAGGATGACGACTTTATGGAGGAGGACCCGGCACCTGCCCCTGCCCCCGCCCCTAGGAGGCGTTCGACCCAGGAGCGGCCAGTCAGTCGCCAGGCACCGGCCGGACTCCGGCGGTGCCGTACTTCTCGAGAGAGCGAGCGCCCCGAGTCGAGTAGGCAGGGGACTGATAGGAATGCCCAGCCTCAGCCTGCCCACCAGAGAGAGAGCCCGGCCCCACGGGCCAACCCGGCCCCACGAGCTAGACCGGCCCCGCCCCGTAGACTGCCCAGAGTGGATGAGAGATTTGAGGGCTGTCGGGGTGGACGCAAGTCCATTGGAGAGAAGGTGTTAGAGGGAGTGGGCAAGATCTGGAGAGCGGTGACGCATGTCCGCCGGACTCAGCGGAAGGTCACCAAGGACACCCAGGCTGCCCTTGCGAGTATTCGAGAGGAGCAGCGGGATGCGGCTCGGCACGCAGGCCGAGACCCGCCACTCCCGCTGTATTTTCCGCCCACCTACTCCAGTAGCTTTACCGAGGGATGGTCGGATGACGGGGACTCTAGTGAGTACACGTCTGCTCCGCCACCCCCGACCCAGCCACCACCACCACCGGCTCAGCCATCACCGCCACCTGCCAGACAGGAGAGACGGCAGCCCGGGACACGATCCCGGCAGACTACGGGTCGTCAGGCTGGGACCCGTACCCGACATACTGGGACCCGTACCCAGCAGACTGGGGCCCGTACTCATCAGCAGTCTAGTGGCAGGACGACTTTGCGGTCCCAGCCACCTAGCAGTTGGACTGGGTCCGAGTCGCAGTCCTCGGATTACCGGCCCCGTACACGGGCTCGCCAGCCGGTATTTAGGACTGATTCAGAGAGCAGCTCACCGGGTAGCATATCCGGTACGTCCGAGACCGGGTCCGACCCTACATTTATTCCGGACGAGTGAGTGCCATGAGGGCATGCCCCCTCTTAGTGGAGGGGTGGTAGTCGTGTCTGCATTAACCCGGTCTGCACGTTTTTTCGTATTTATTTTTATTTTTATTTTTATTTTTGAGTCAGCATATTTTCGTTATTTGAGTCAACCCACCATAATCATTCTGGCCATGCATTGTATATAATTTTAAAAAAAAAAAAAAAAAAAAAAAAAAATTGAAAAATTAAAGAATTAAAATTTTTTTATGCTGCTGGTTGGGTATATACGCAGGACCTGCGTATATACGCAAACAGCAAGTATAAATTATTTTTCAAAAAAAAAAAGTTTAAAATCTGAAAATTTTGAGAAAGGGCAATCGAGAGAATGAAAACAGTGAAGAAATTGAGTTTGAATCCTTTGAAAGAAAAGAAAACTTGCACCGAGGTATAGTAGATAGGTGAGAGCCAGTGACCTTTGGAATCCGCAAGTAGTTATCGACTGAGCGAAAAATCCGACTAGTTGCTACACCACCGTCACATAGGTAGTCGACAACCCGCCCACGGGCGCCGTCACGGTCATCGCATTTTTCGGTGGAGTGACTGGCTATCAAGGGACCTCACGTCCTGTTTCTTACCCCTAGGTCCAACTAGTCAACCCGTTTGAAGCCATTTACCCTCTTTCTTCGTAGCCACTTTAGCCTAGGCAGCCTTCTTTGAGACCTCATCAGTCGATAGTTGGCTATTCTACGTGTTATGACGGAGGGAGTGAGTAGGGGACAGGTTTTAGATAGGGGAGCTTCATGAGATATCAGTTTTGGACAGTTTCGATTTTGACACATTTTTCGAGGGAAGGACAGGGTGAGTGAGAGGCGACAGTGCATTAATTTGCGGAGGTGGATCACTTCACTACATAGTGACCACAGGAGGAGTTAGTCGCGTGCGAGCATCTTTTCGCACAAACCGGGGTTCCGGGGGGGTTG
This sequence comes from Linanthus parryae, assembly GCA_023055425.1. Taxonomy (NCBI): domain Eukaryota; kingdom Viridiplantae; phylum Streptophyta; class Magnoliopsida; order Ericales; family Polemoniaceae; genus Linanthus; species Linanthus parryae. The sequence goes on from JALGPY010000001.1 coordinate 88,399,187, forward strand.
TAGGGTCGATTGGTGGTTGTGCCGTTTTTCTACATCTTTGGTGATGAGGAGGTTCGGTGGGACTGCAAAGTATTATCTCGACTACAGGATCAGCGCTTCAGGATTAGTGTGGGGGTACTTCACATGAGGACATTTTACGTACCCCACGACAGAGATTTATTTTCACTCACTCAGCTTTAGTCAGTTTAGCATTGTTGATATTCGTGTGCGTATGTATATATAGTTGTGAAAAAAAAAAAGAAAAAAAAAAAAAAAAAAAAAAAAAAAAAAAAGGAAAAAAAAGGGAAAAAGAAAAAAAAAAAAGAGAAGAAAAATTATTATGATCTAGTTTTTAGTTTGTTTTGTGTTTTTGTTGTTTAAATAAAAAGCTGAGTGAGTGGCACAATTTTCGAGACATTTTGCACCGCTTCACATTTGTGGCCGCGAGCACGGCGAAGACACACCGGGGGACAGGAGAATTGGGAAAGCAGGAACTTAGGTGTTTCGGGCAGTTTTTCGGGATCTCGGTGAGGGGTGTGAGTTTGGTAAAGTGTGAGAATGGCATAACATGTAGGATTAGGCCGTACCTTGATACATATATCTATCCTACCTGTTTAGGCATAGATCCTTTCGGAAACAGCTCGGATGGTAAGTTAGCTAGGGATTTGCTCAGTTTGATAACCAAAGTAATAGTACTTCGGTCCAGTGCTTAAATCCACCATATAAATCTGTTCAGACTTACCGATCGCTTGCAGGGAAGTAAATTCTGAAAAGGATGAGATCACGAGGACACACTGTTTCTGTTTTTGAGGTTGCCCGATCTCGCCAAAAATATTTTTGTCACTAGTCTGTTTTGAGTCGTTTGAGTCTGTGTATATTCTATCTGCGTCAGTTTTTCTATCGAGTCTTCCGGTTGAAAGGTTCGGGTCGAAAGTGTATGCAACGGTAGGGTATGTGCAGAGTCAGTCACGAGGACGGGAATGCAGGCTAGAGTTGGCAGGATTGCTCGGGACGAGCAATGTGTAGTGCGGGGGTATTTGATAACGCCCAATTAGGGGTTATCTTTTAGCCTGATTTCACGAGTATTTGTGCCGGAATTAGCGGTTTTTGCCGGAAAACGCCTTAGAATGCCCCGGGAATCTAGAACGAGACGTTTATTCATACTTGCTGGATTTCTGCTTATTTCTGCTCATTTCTTGCTATATTTGGATATGATCGCGGGTGTTCGTTCGTGTTGCCTTTTCAGGAACAGGTTCGGGAGGTGCATCGGGAAGCGTGCCGGGACCCAGCCGGGACCGTCTCGGGAAACGTGCACAAGACCGGGACACGACGGAAACACGGAAAAGCAGAAGTACACCGAAGAGGCAAGCCGGGAGCATCAGGAAGAAGAGTGGGACCCAGGGGACCAGTCCTGGCCCACCAGAGGACCAAGTGGGCCCCACCTACCCCACGGCCTGCGTATATACGCAGGCCCTGCGTATATACGCAGCACCTGCGTATATACGCAGGCAGTGGGGAGGTGGGGGGATCTTGGTTGGGCCCTGGTTGCGTATATACGCAACCCCTGCGTATATACGCAGCCAGTTTTGACTTTTTGACAAAGACGGTGGACCGATGGCATATTCCGTAATTTCGGGCACGAGCGTTTTCAGGAAACAGCACTATTTAAAGACTCGTTCAGACTCGTTTTGAGGACACGAAGACACAGCACAATTCACAGCACACCCGAAGGCCAAGTCGGAGCATTCACGGAGAGCACGAAAGCGCGATTCGAGATTCGAAGACTTAGTTTGATTTCGTTCTCTCTCTTTATATTCAGAAACTACGTTTTGTACTATGTCTAGTCGTAGCTAAACTTTTCACCTAGGTTCTCGGTGAACCTAGGGTTTCGTACTCAGATTTTATGATTACTACGTTTATGAATTCATGATGATTGTCTTAATTCAGCAAGTTGTATCTGTTATTCTGGTTTGATTATTATCGTATATGCATGATAGGATTGATCACCCAGGATTGCTATAGACCCGAGCTTGTAGGTGAAAACGTCAAGTTAGGGTTAGGAAGAAAAACCGGGATTTAGTACCTTACCCTGATAGACCGACCAGAGAAAGGGAGATAGGGCTAGCATAGAAAAACGTGAGACCAACTGTTAGAGAATTTGACCCGGGCCATTCGGACAGGTTAGAAACCCTAACAGGATTAGACCGAGACTGCAGACTTAGGCAGCTTAACAAGAATCCGAAAGTCTGCAGGATCGGGATTACGTGTTGAATCTGAAAAGTCACTGCACAACTGGTACGTTGCACAGATACCGAAACTGCTGAGTGTTTTCATAAACGAACGTAAAACTGAAATCTGTAGAAACCCTAGGGGATCCTGGAGCCTAGTCTTCATCTATTATCGTTACAACAAAATCAGCTTATTTCAGAAAACGTCACAAAAATATTTACAGTTTTAAATTCTGTTTTTAGTTTAGTCACTATAATCACAACCTACTCCTCCCGGTTACTACTCTTGGGAAACCGAAACTGACAACTTGAGTAAACCCGAAACAGTCCTCGTGGGAACGATAATCCGAGTCTAATTGCACCCGGTACTACGAGATTCGTACACTTGCGATAGCACGTTAGTTTGCGCATCAACTTGCTGGTTTCTAAATAGGACCTCCATTTTTTCACAGCTTGTACAAGTGCAAGCAGCTCCTTTTCATATGTTGACAACCCCAAATGCTTATCTGCCAATGCCTTTCTAAAATAAGCAACTGGCCTGCCTTCCTGCATCAGTACTGCTCCTAAACCCTTGTGGAATGCATCTGTTTCAACTACAAAGCTCTTGGTGAAGTCAGGTAAGGCCAGTACTGGGGTGTGGCACATTGCCTCTTTGAGTAGCTCAAAAGCTTGCGAGGCTTCTTCTCCCCAATTAGAAGCTTCTTTCTTCAATAATTGAGTTAAGGGTCTAGCCACCATTCCATAACCTTGAACAAACCTCATGTAGTAACCTGTCAACCCCAGAAATCCTCTCAAGCTCTTCAATGTAGTGGGAGTAGGCCAGTCTTTCATTGCTTGAACCTTAGCTGGATCTGCTTGTGACAGCTTGAAAATGAACTAGTCTGGGACATCTTTTTACCATTGGTTTTAACGTTGTGAGAGTTGAGTTTGCCCATTTTCAGCTTATTTTCCACCTGATACGAGGCAGAGATTTATAGGACATGATTGCGAAATTTGAGTAATTTCATGCATACTTTTGTTTGTTGATATGATCGCGGGTACATGTTATAATGTGCAGGTAACAGGTGCCGAGAAATGCATGGGATTGACTTGGATGGGAAGCAGCGTATCAGGGGAGCTGAGCAGGAAAAGAGCAGAAAAGTCTAAGTTGTGCGTTCAAACGCAGGGCACCTGCGTTCAAACGCACCAGATGGCAGCAGCGGGAAAATGGTGGAAAAAGAGGCTAAGGCGTGCGTTCAGACGCACGGCCTGCGTTCAAACGCAGGGTTCAAATTCAGAAACGCAGAAAAGCTAAGGGGTGCGTTCAGACGCACAACCTGCGTTCGAACGCAGGACTTAACATCAGCAGAAGAAAAGACCAAGTCGTGCGTTCAAACGCAGGGGAGCTGCGTTCAAACGCACGTGTCCGAGAAGCCAGAAGCCAGAGGGAGGAAAAGCGGTTAAGGCCTGCGTTCCAACGCAGGATGAGTGCGTTCAGACGCACTGCGTTTGACCGCAGGTGAGATGCGTTTGAACGCACGGAGGTTTCCAGAAGCTTCCAGGACGGCGTTCTTTTTAGGGTAAAACAGGAATTTCGTGCATCAGTTTTGGAGACTGTGGCAGTATAAAAGGAGGTGTCCCAGCACTGAATTAGGGTTACAGATACACACTCATACATCCATCATCATCATCACAGCAGCCAGTTTCAGAGCCGTCAGGATTGGAGCAGAGCAGGATTGGAGCAGTTTTTCAGTATTCAGCCAATAACAAGTTTGATCTTTTCTCTATTTTATGAAACGATGTTTTTCAATAATGCAAGCTAGCTAGACCTTTTGCCTAGGTTCTCGGTGAACCTAGGGTTTATGAATTCAGCAGACTTGGTTGTTTGATTTCCAGATGCATGGCTAGCTAAGCCTTAATACAGGATAGATTGTTTATTATTCTGTCTTTGATTTTATTTACATACACGAATGGCTTGATCACCCAGGAGTGTTAAAGACAGGATCTGGTGCGCGAGAGTGACCAGTGAGAGTTAGGAAGAAAAGACAGGATTTAGTACTCTGCCTTGATGGACCGAGAGGTGAAAAAGAATCAGGGGACTAGCCCAGAAGCATTAGACCAACTTTTATACGTTTAGGGGGAGACCGAGAGGAGAACCTGTAACCCTAGCAGACTTAGAACGAACCTGCAGATTTAGGTGGACCGAGAGGACCCGAAAATCTGCAGGAGAGTGATAGGTGCATGAGACCGAGAGGAGATTGTACTGGTGGTATGCTGGCATAAACAAAACCACCGTGTGTTTCTGAAATCAAATATACCATGAAAGCTGGAGATTAACCCTAGGGGATCTTGGGACCTAGATTCTTATAAATACTGATTTTTACAACTACAATAATTTCTGCAAAATATTTAAAAGAAAAATTAAATAAGCTTTTCTAAATATTGTTTTATTTACTGCAATTTAGTGAGTAGAATCAAATCCCAAACCTTCCTCCTTTTTACAGACTCTGTGTCTAATTCTAATTCTAATAAGCAAAACTTAAATTGTTCTCGAGGGTTCGACAATCAGAGTCACAATTACATACTCTATATTACTTGATCGTACACTTGCAAAAAAGCAGATAGATTTACGCTGTCAAGTTTTTGGCGCCGTTGCCGGGGAACGGTTACAGTTTTGTTAAAAAGACATTAGAATAAGTCTCAAATTTTTTCTTTTTACGTTTATTTTCTTTTGACTTACTGCTCTTGAATTCTGATTTTCAGGGTATTCTAATTTATGTCCAGATTGCCTAGCAAACTGGTCTCACCACTTGAAGATCCCGAAAAACTTTTCAGAGAGCAAAGTCGCAGACACCGAGCCGCGATGTCTGAACACGGAGAAGACACAACAACCAAAACAGGAACACCCACAGGGCAGTAGCAACGTACTCCAGCACAGATGGCTCTTTACATTGAAGAACTCATAGCAGCAGGCTTTGCTGCCAGGAACAATCAGAGGACTTACAACAGGTCTGGGAGGGCAATAGTCGAAAATTTTGAAGTCCCAACCGGAGGACATCAACCAGCCATCGTGGTGCCACCCATTACAGCATAGCACTTCGATCTGAAATCATCCACCATTCAGACCGCCCAGACTCACTGTCCTTTCAATGGGAAAGCAGATGAAGATCCAAACGACTTCCTCGGAAAGTTTGAAGATTACTGCAACAAGATTAAATATAAAGGAGTTGAAGCGGATACGTTAAAGCTGATTTTATTCCCATACTGCTTGTTCGGAACAGCAAAAGACTGGCTGGAGGCAAGACCACCGAGGTCCATCACTACCTGGGATGGGTGTGTTACTGATTTTCTGGCAAAGTTCTACCCCGCATCCCGTGTTATCAAGCTGCAGAGTGAGATCTTATCGTTCAAAGAGAAGATGGGGGAAACGGTGGTAGACGCATGGGACAGGCTGATGAGACTTGTAAAAAAATGCCCCAATCACGGCTTCGGGGACGCAAAAATTTTGCAGGTATTCTACCATGCTCTCGACAGGGAGAATGCTGACAGGATTGATCGGGAAGCTGGGGGTAACTTTTTATACCATGTGGATAAGGATGGAGCATATGAACTGATGAAACAATTAGCCAAACAGGATACTCGCCTGTTTGATGACCGCAGGCTCACAGCGGTAGTAGAACCAGTGGCCGACGACAGAATTGACAACCTCACAAAAGTGGTACAGGACTTAGTTAAAAAGGTGTATACAGAGAAGAACCCAGTGGCATCAGTGGAAGAGCCTGACCTTCACGCAGCAATTCTGGAGCTTCAGACCGAAGACGCCAACTATGTTCAGCGGCAGTGGGATCCTAGTCGCTACAGACCAGGCACACGTGACCATCCAGGGTTTCGCTACGGAAATCCCAATGCAGCAGTCTATGCACCAGGATTCCAGCACAGGCCACAGGCACAACAGACAGCGCACAGCACGCACCAGCAGCACCACCACAGCTAAATTTGTCACAGCAACATTTTGATTCCTATATGGAGAAATTTAATAAGCAGTGGGAAACTAGATTCGCGCAGATGGAGTCATTAACTGCCGATGTAAGCCAAATGAAGATTTCTATCCGCAACTTGGAGGTGCAGAATGGTCAGCTTGCACAGAACCAGGCAGAACGAGCCCCAGGGAATTTACCATCAAATACAGTGAACAATTCACGCGCTCAAATCAATGCTATCACAACTTGGAGTGGAATTGCATTGCAGGATCCACCGTATCCCAGTCATGCTCGGGCTGAAAAGTCAAAAATTATTGAACAGGAAGTGATTGACAGGGAAGACAGTTCAACCGTAAACTCTCAGAAAAGGGGTTCGGTCGAGCAGGAAGCAGAGCAGACTAATGAGGGAAGTCCAGAATTAGTGCATATCTCTAAGGAGGTACCCTACCCTCTGAAGACACGCAAGAGAGATGACAGCAAAGACTACGCCAGATTTCTGGAGGTATTCAAGCAATTACAGATAAACATACCTTTTGCCGAAGCACTTCCTAAAATGCCTACTTATGCGAAATTTCTCAAGGACATATTGTATGGGAGAAGGCGAATGAGTGACTTCCAAACAGTGAATCTGACGGCAGAAGCGAGCAGTTGTGTGAAAAATGGTCTACCACTGAAAAAGAAAGACCCTAGCAGCTTTGTTATTCCAGTAACCCTGGGCAGTGCATACACAGGAAAAGCCTTATGCGACTTGGGTGCCAGCATCAACTTGATGCCACTGACCATCTTCAAAAGCCTGGGAGTCGGAGAGCCACGTCCAACAAGAATTATGCTTCAAATGGCTGACAGATCTGTGAAACCCGCCTATGGAGTAATTGAAGATATCCTGGTAAAAGTTGGAGAGCTTATTTTTCCAGCAGACTTTGTGATCCTGGATATGGAGGCTGGAGAGGTCCCGCTAATCCTGGGCAGGCCTTTCCTAGCAACCGGTGAAGCCATTATTAACTGCAAAAGTGGGGAGTTGTCCATGCAAATCAACGAGGAAAAGGTGAAATTTAATGTTTTCAAATCTCTCCAGCTTCCTGACCATTATGGGCATGAAAACTGTTTCGCAGTAGAGGTAATTGATGATCTGGAGAATGAGGAAATGGAAAATTTATGGGAAGAATTTGAGGACATGTATCCAGAGGAAACAGAGGAGCAGCAGGATGAGCAGATCATGGGAACAGAAAGTTGGGTCACGCTGTATAGGGACGAAGGAGGAGAGCAGAAAATGACACTGGTCCCATCACTACAGGAACCACCAGTCCTGGAATTAAAACAGTTGCCAGACCACCTCAGGTACGCTTTTATTGGTGAAAATAATACTGTGCCGGTAATTGTTTCGTCTCTTTTATCTCAGGAACAGGAACAAAAGCTGCTGGAGGTACTTTGAGAACATAAAGAAGCTATCGGATGGACAATTGCAGATCTCAGGGGAATCAGTCCTGATTATTGCATGCACAAAATAAGAATCGAAGAAGGAAAGAAGCCAGTCATCTAGCCTCAACGGAATCTAAACCCAATTATGAAAGATGTGGTACGTAAGGAGGTCATGAAGTGGCTAGAAGCAGGAATTATATACCCCATATCAGACAGCACCTGGCTTAGTCCTGTCCAGTGTGTACCAAAGAAAGGGGGTATTACAGTAGTACAGAATGCTGATCAGGAGCAGATTGCCCAGCGCACTGTCACTGGCTGGCGAATCTGTATGGACTATCGGAAGCTGAACGAGGCCACACTGAAAGACCACTTTCCGCTGCCATTCATGGATCAGATGTTGGACAGACTAGCTCACCATGCTTATTACTGCTTTCTTGACGGGTATTCTGGCTACAACCAGATCTATATAAATCCAGAGGATCAAGAAAAGACGACGTTCACCTGCCCATACGGAACGTTCGCCTTTAGACGGATGCCATTTGGATTGTGCAATGCTCCAGCAACATTCCAAAGATGCATGATGGCAATTTTCTCTGATATGATAGAGAAAAATTTGGAAGTTTTCATGGACGACTTTTCGTTGTTTGGAGACAGCTTCGAAGACTGCTTATACCATCTGGCCAGAGTTCTGATCCGCTGCAGAAAAACAAACCTGGTACTCAACCGGGAAAAATGCCACTTCATGGTTACTGAAGGAATAGTGCTGGGACACAGGATTTCCAGCAAAGGACTGGAAGTAGATAGGGCAAAAATAGAGGTGATCAAGCTGCTGCCGTATCCAACCACAGTAAGGCCAATTGAGAGTTTTTTGGGCCACGCAGGATTTTACAGAAGGTTTATTAAAGATTTCTCAAAAATTACAAAGCCACTATGTAATTTGTTGGGAAAAGATGTGCCCTTTGTATTTGATGAAGCTTGCAAAGAAGCCTTTGACGTGCTTAAAGAGAGGCTGACAACTGCACCCATCATCACAACGCCAGACTGGACCCTCCCGTTCGAACTGATGTGCGACGCCAGTGATTACGCAGTGGGCGCAGTACTGGAACAGCGTAAGGACAAGGTGTGCAGTGTCATCTACTATGCCAGCAGGGTCCTGAATGAGGCACATATTAATTATGGGACTACAGAGAAGGAGCTGCTGGAAGTCGTGTTTGCCCTGGATAAGTTCAGATCCTACCTGGTAGGTTCAAAAGTCATCATATTCACAGATCACAGCGCACTGAAATACTTACTGGAGAAGAAGGATGCAAAGCCAAGGCTGCTGCGTTGGATTCTGCTGATGCAGGAATTTGATGTCGAGATCAGGGATAAAAAGGGAGTTGAGAATGTGGTAGATGATCATCTATCTCTCCTGGAAAACCCTACAGAGGAACTGGTGCCCATTCAAGAAAATTTTCCGGATGAACATATTATGAAGATCAAGACCAACAGACGGCCCTGGTATTACGCCATAGCCAATTATTTGGTCAATGGAGCACTCCCTGAAGACATCACCCCTTGGCAGAAAAAGAAGTTTATTTCAGACTGCAAGCAATATTTCTGGGACGATCCTTATCTGTTCAAGCAAGGGGCAGACAACATTCTCCGTCGCTGCATTCCATGTCACGATATTTTGGAGGTAATACAGCACTGCCACTCAGCACAATGTGGGGGACACTTCAGCGGACCGAGAACAGCCCACAAAGTACTGCAGTCAGGATTTTTCTGGCCAACAGTCTTCAAGGATTGCCATGATTATGCGCAGAGTTGCGATCGCTGCCAACGGACATGAAATATTTCCCAGCGGAATGAAATGCCCATGACACTTTGGCAGGAAGTCGAGCCTTTTGATGTTTGGGGTATCGATTTTATGGGTCCATTCCCTTCATCTTTGGGAAATCTCTACATCTTACTGGCAGTGGATTACGTGTCAAAATGGGTAGAAGCAATAGCCTGTCAGAAGAACGATGCGGCAGTCGTGGAAAGATTCCTCAAACGTAATATCTTTACCAGATTCGGAACACCGAGGGCCATGGTCAGTGATGAAGGTTCTCATTTTATCAATAAGGTCTTTGCCAAGGTTTTAAAGCAATACGGGGTGTCTATCCATAAGGTGTCACTGCCTTATCACCCTCAGGCAAACGGGCAAGCAGAGGTTTCCAACAGAGAGATAAAAAGCATACTGGAAAAAACTGTGAATCCAGGACGTAAGGACTGGTCGCTAAAGCTGGATGATGCGCTCTGGGCATACAGAACTGCTTATAAAACCCCGCTGGGAATGTCCCATACCAGCTGGTGTTTGGAAAAGCATGTCACTTACCAGTAGAATTGGAGCACAAAGCATACTGGGCAATCAAGCAGCTAGATAGGGATCACAGTTTGTCGGGAAACAAACAGAAGATGGCACTCCTCGAACTAGAAGAATTCCGTAGAACTGCTTATGAGAGTGCCAAAATTTATAAAGAAAAAACAAAGAAGTGGCATGACAACCGCATTCTACCAAAGAAGATAGAAATCGGGCAGAAGGTTCTCCTCTACAACTCAAGGATGAAATTCTATCCAGGGAAGCTGCACTCAAGATGGTCTGGACCATTTATTGTGAAGGACATTACATCATGGGGAGTGGTGGAGCTGGAAAACCCGAGGGATAATACAGTTTTCAAGGTGAATGGGAACAGAGTCAAGCCATACAGGTATCCTCAGGAGATCATGGAGGTAGAGGCACTCTACCTCGACCTTCCGTGATTACAACAGAGGTAACAAAGTCGGGCTGTCGACTGTAAATCACAAGCGCTGGTTGGGAGGCAACCCAACATAGATTAGTTGTTTTTATATAATTTTTACAATGTTCATAATTTGAGAGAAAAGTTAGAAAGAGGGGTTTAATGTTGAACTCAGTGTTTCAAGAATCAGAGGCGTGCGTTCAAACGCAGGAGACATGCGTTCAAACGCAGACACCCTGCGCTCAAACGCAGACCCACCAACAGACAGAAGAAACACTGGAAACGGCTAACACTTATGCGTTCAAACACAGAAACGCTGCGTTCAAACGCAGATCACACAGTGAAGATTTTCAGCCACCAAGTGGTGCGTTCAAACGCACAAGGTGCGTTCAAACGCAAGGAGGAAAAGATTGGTTGGAAAAAACCTAAGGACGTGCGTCAAAACGCAGCAGGTGCGTTCGAACGCAGGAACCAATCAGCAGAGAATTTCTAGAGACAAGGCATGCGTTTAAACGCAGATCATGTCCGTTCAAACGCAGCTCATCAGAAGCATTGCAGAAAATAAGCATTGCGTTTAAACTCAACTCATGTGCGTTCAAACGCAAATAAACAAGCCCAGAAAATTCATAGAACTTCAAGCACTGCGTTCAAACGCACACCATGCGTTCAAACGCAGATCAAGAGAATTTCAAAATTTCCAGAAAAGTGGAAGACGTGCGTTCAAACGCAGAAGCTGCGTTCAAACGCACATTCGAGCGGGATCAAAAATTTCGGAAAAATTTGAAAAAATTTGAAATTTAGGGGCCATTCTGCAATTTCTGAAAATTTGCCTATATATACTGTACGGATGACAGTGACTCATTTTCACCCAAGTCATCCAGTTTTCAACTCTCTCTCTAGAAATTCTCTCTGCCCTAGCAGCCGCCAGAAGCAGTCTGCCGCCAGCAATCTCCGACGACCGCCGCAGGACCACCAGAAGGTCAAGAACAGTGTGGGGGTGGTCAAACTCATCCGATACAAACACCGACAGATCCACTTCAGAGAGCAATTTACGGATCTGTACCCGTAAGATTCACTCCGGGTAGCCAGGTTCTATCTTTTCCTTCTCTTTGAATATTTTCATTTTATCTGTTTGAATCTTGAAATGGATGAGGATAGCCCTTACATGAGGCCTGATAGGGCGATTGCACCGTTAAACATCATAGACTGCAGACTGCTGAGGGTTGACCATTTCTGCGACCATAGGTTTTTTAACATGGAGGCTCACCGTTTCTTTCTGCAAGACAAAAAGATTCGGTATGACATACCTGCTGAGAGGACCTTTCCCCGTGATAGAGTAGCAATGAGGGATGAACTGTTCAACTATACTGGGCAGGATCATTTTGGGGATTTGTTTACTGGTTTCACCAATCTGCAAGTCAGTTCTGTGCTGGCTAAGGAGATTTACAGCAATCTCCAGCAGTGCATGAACAGTGAAGCCCAGTCAATTGACTGGATTTACTGCAGAAAGAGATGGATTCGAATCACCCCAGAGAGTATCCGAGAGAGTCTGGGTCTGGAATTAGTGTTGGATGACTGTCAGTTTCAGGAACTGAGGCGTCATCCATCTGAACAGCTTAGTGAGCAGATCTTGACCACCCTGTGTGCTGGTGTACCAGGCGCTGCTTGGTACTATCCTGAACGGAGTCCTTCCTAACGGAAAATCCCTGCGACCTACCTGATTCGAGAGGCGAGATGGTGGACTGAGTGGGTAAACAACAGAATTGTGGGTATTAAACACTTTACCCGCATTAATTATAACATTGCCCTTTTGGTGTACTGTCTGATGGCCCGAGAGCCTGTGAGCCTCCCGGAGATTATTTGTGAGTTTTTCCGGGAACGAAGAGAGACCCACAGCAAGAAGGGTTTGGGTCTCCTGGGGATGTTAACAAAAATGGCGCAGGATTATCTGGTAGTTATCCCTGGCGAGCTGAGAGATATTCGACCAGTGCAGGTATGCAAGTACCGAAACATGAGATGTGCGTTACATGAGGCCGTGCATGGGCCTCCAGAATTTGTCCAAGTGGACGATGATGATGATGATGCTCCACCTCAGGGTGGGGGTGTTGGCATGCCACCACCACCTCCTCCCGGTGATGGGGGTTTTCCAGCCTTACCAGGTCCCTTCCGACTGCCACGATCTGCCAGTTCCAGTGAACACAGGCAGGCCGACCCCGACTTAGGGCAGTCCAGCAGAGGGGCCAGGCGCAGTTCTTTTGGGCGCCTGGAGAGGACTGAGCATGAGGAATGGGTCAGAAAGAAAATTAAGGCCCAAGAAAAAGTACAGAACTACCTGGTAAGGACGGTCAAGAAAATGGCCAGGGGTCTTGGGAAGTTGTTCAAGACCCAGAAGCATATTTACCACGCTAACACAGTCGCATTGAGGGCTCATGAGGCGGCACTCGCTGAAATTCAGAGCAACATGCGCGGTAAGAGATTTAACTTTCCGGACCGCTATTCGAGTGTGATAATTGTCCCAGCTGGACAATGGAGGATAGCCGGCCATATGACAGCTTCTCTGGCCATGACCCCACACCGAGTCCGGAACACGCTGACAGCGTTGGTGACCCCAGCAGACCCGGTAGCCAGTACCCACCTAGGCAGCATGCAGACCCAGGGGCCAGCAGTGCCCATCCCGGTGCCAGCCATGCTGGTACCGCTGCCGCAGCACGCCATGCTGCGAGGAAACGCGCCAGGGGGCGAACCCCTTCACCATCTCCAGAGCCGACTGACCAGTCTACTCCGGAGAACACAGATTCTAGTTACAGGCCAGATCAGTAGAGTCGCGAGGACGCGCCACCTCTAGTGTAGGGGTGGGGAATCGTGTCCTCCTGCATAGTCGTGTCAGCATATTTTTGTCCATTTTATTTTTAATTTTATTTTCATTTTTGAGTCAGCACGTTTTTTATGTTGAGTCTACCTACCAACTCTTCTGACCTTGCATATAAAAAAAATAAAAAATAAAATAAAATAAATATAAAATATAAATAATTTAAAATTTTTTTGAGAAAGGGCAACTTAGGACCTAGAAACTGAAGAGAATCCAATGAAAGAGCTTATGAGAGTAGGAAGCACCGTAGTAGGGATACTTCAAATTTTAGTGTTTTGTGTGCAAGTCTCACGACAGGATGTCCCGGGTATTCAGGAATGTGGAAAGTAGATAACAGGCATACTTTTGACTTCTCTAGTGTGCTAGGCGGATTTGGTCCTTAGATAATTGAATATTCTGTTTCCCGTGGAAACTGGTGGACTCTTGGAATCTGGGGTGGACCTTCGTGTAGAGTCGGTTTTATGCGGTACAAGTCTTTGGCCTAAGCAAAGTTGGGGAATGTACACCACCATCCCTTAAGGTGGTTCCAAGAGAAAATCCTAAAAAGCCCGCACTCTTAAAGCTCTACTGCACAGTTGTAAAAAACAGAGGAGATTTTAAAAAACAAATAAATAAAAAAAAAAATAATAATTATTTGTGCTTAAAGGAGAAACAACATAATGTGCTTCCATTCACATGGAAAATTTGGATTCAATCCAATATAGAGCTTAAGAGGGAAATTAAAGTCAAGCCGTATTACACAGGAGTTGTGTCTCCCAGCAATGGGACAATTTGCAAATCAAACGCAATAACGGCTAAGAGGGTCTGAAAACCTCAAATGACTTGGCGAAGAAAAATTATCTAGTGACTTAAGAAGCCTGGACCCTCTAAGTCAAAAGACGTGCCTTATCTTGGTTGGTTTGGTGGATGTTTGGGGACACCTTAGTGAGTTTGTGCACAGGATCAGTTTATACCATTTCTTGCTGCGCGTTGTGGAATTTCAAAATAAGCTTGTGAGGATTTGATGATTTCAGTTTATGATAGAGAGGTTGCCCAATTTCAGAAAGAAAAAATTTGTTTGCTATGTCTTCAGTCAGTTTGTGTATATTCTGTATCTGAGTCAGTCATCTATCGAGTCTTTTGGTCTGTGTCATGAATCTGTGAAAAAGGGGAGTATGCAATTAAAGTATGCAAAAGATGGGTCTGCAAGGCAGTATGCAAGGGTCTGCTCGGGACGAGCAGAGTTTAGTGTGGGGGTATTTTGACAGCTTGAAAATGAACTAGTCTGGGACATCTTTTTACCATTGGTTTTAACCTTGTGAGAGTTGAGTTTGCCCATTTTCAGCTTATTTTCCACCTGATACGAGGCAGAGATTTATAGGACATGATTGCAAAATTTGAGTAATTTCATGCATACTTTTGTTTGTTGGATATGATCGCGGGTACATGTTATAATGTGCAGGTAACAGGTGCCGAGAAATGCATGGGATTGACTTGGATGGGAAGCAGCGTATCAGGGGAGCTAAGCAGGAAAAGAGCAGAAAAGTCTAAGTTGTGCGTTCAAACGCAGGGCACCTGCGTTCAAACGCACCAGATGGCAGCAGCGGGAAAATGGTGGAAAAAGAGGCTAAGGCGTGCGTTCAGACGCACGGCCTGCGTTCAAACGCAGGGTTCAAATTCAGAAACGCAGAAAAGTTAAGGGGTGCGTTCAGATGCACAACCTGCGTTCGAACGCAGGACTCAACATGAGCAGAAGAAAAGACCAAGTCGTGCGTTCAAACGCAGAGGAGCTGCGTTCAAACGCACGTGTCCGAGAAGCCAGAAGCCAGAGGGAGGAAAAGCGGTTAAGGCCTGCGTTCAAACGCAGGATGAGTGCGTTCAGACGCACTGCGTTTGAACGCAGGTGAGATGCGTTTGAACGCACGGAGGTTTCCAGAAGCTTCCAGGACGGGGTTTTTTTTAGGGTAAAACAGGAATTTCGTGCATCAGTTTTGGAGACTGTGGCAGTATAAAAGGAGGTGTCCCAGCACTGAATTAGGGTTACAGATACACACTCATACATCTATCATCATCATCACAGCAGCCAGTTTCAGAGCCGTCAGGATTGGAGCAGAGCAGGATTGGAGCAGTTTTTCAGTATTCAGCCAATAACTAGTTTGATCTTTTCTCTCTTTTATGAAACGTTGTTTTTCAATAATGCAAGCTAGCTAGACCTTTTTCCTAGGTTCTCGGTGAACCTAGGGTTTATGAATTCAGCAGACTTGGTTGTTTGATTTCCAGGTGCATGGCTAGCTAAGCCTTAATACAGGATGGATTGTTTATTATTCTGTCTTTGATTTTATTTACATACACGAATGGCTTGATCACCCAGGAGTGTTAAAGACAGGATCTGGTGCGCGAGAGTGACCAGTGAGAGTTAGGAAGAAAAGACAGGATTTAGTACTCTGCCTTGATGGACCGAGAGGCGAAAAGAATCAGGGGACTAGCCCAGAAGCATTAGACCAACTGTTAGACGTTTAGGGGGAGACCGAGAGGAGAACCTGTAACCCTAGCAGACTTAGAACGAACCTGCAGATTTAGGTGGACCGAGAGGACCCGAAAATCTGCAGGAGAGTGATAGGTGCATGAGACCGAGAGGAGATTGTACTGGTGGTATGCTGGCATAAACAAAACCACCGTGTGTTTCTGAAATCAAATATACCATGAAAGCTGGAGATTAACCCTAGGGGATCCTGGGACGTAGATTCTTAGAATTACTGATTTTTACAACTACAATAATTTCTGCAAAATATTTAAAAGAAAAATAAAATAAGCTTTTCTAAATATTGTTTTATTTACTGCAATTTTGTGAGTAGAATCAAATCCCAAACCTTCCTCCTTTTTACAGACTTTGTGTCTAATTCTAATTCTAATAAGCAAAACTTAAACTGTTCTCGAGGGTTCGACAATCAGAGTCACAATTACATACTCTATATTACTTGATCGTACACTTGCGAAAAAGCAGATAGATTTACGATGTCAGCTTGCACCCCATTACCACTGATGAGGTGTCCCAGGTATTCAACAGTAGTTTGTAAGAACGTGCATTTAGAGAGCTTAGCAAATAACTCATGTTTGTGCAGCAATTCCAAGGTCAATCTGAGGTGCTCATAGTGTTCTTTCAAGGTGCTGCTATAGATGAGTATGTCATCAAAGAAGACTAACAAAAATTTTCTCAAGTAGGGTTGGAAAACCTGGTTCATGAGTGCTTGAAAGGTGGCTGGAGCATTGGTGAGTCCAAAGGGCATCACCCTAAACTCAAATAGCCCTTGATGAGTTCTGAAGGCAGTCTTGTGAATGTCTTCTTCTGCCATTCTGATTTGGTGGTATCCAGCCCTGAGATCTAGCTTGGAAAAGTAGTGTGCTCCATGCAGTGCTTCCAAGAGCTCATCAATTACTGGAATTGGAAACTTGTTTTTGATGGTGAGATGATTTAGTCCCCTGTAATCAACACAGAACCTCCAAGATCCATCTTTCTTTTTGACCAGGAAAACAGGTGAGGCAAATGAGCTAGTACTAGGTTGGATGACTCCATTTTCCATCATTTCCTGCACCAACCTTTCAATCTCATTTTTTTGTATGTGGGGGTATCTATAAGGTGTGAGGCATACTGGTTGGGAGTTCTGTTTGCGGGGTATGTGGTGATCTTGGTCTCTCTTGGGTGGTAGTATTTTAGGCTCTTCAAAGATGGTGGAGTACTCTTGGAGAAATGGAGTGAGTTCTTTGGGTATGTTAGGGTTTGTGTTGGGGTCTTGTATGCTGAATAACTGACCTAGAATGACCCCTTCTTGTAGCTAAAAGTAGGCATGTAAGGAGTGGAGATTTGCTGCCTTGTATTGGCAAGGTGGCTCTTCTGCTGTGAATTTCAGAACTTTTCCAGCCATAACCACTGTGATTGTTCTTTCCTTGAAGTCCATACAAACAGGGCTGACCTCTTGTAGCCATTGTACTCCCAAGACTATATCACAACCCCCCAAGGGACTGACATGAATATCAGCCACCACCTTTTGTTGTTGTAATTTAATTTCCACCTTCTCATACAAAACATTGCTGTCCATATGATTTCCATTAGCCACCACAACTCTCAATGGTGCTGTGTTGGTGTGTTGTCCACTCAACTTGGTAGCTGTAACTTTATCAATAAAGTTATGAGTACTTCTTGAATCTATTAGAACACTGACCTTGCTTTTTCCAATGAATCCTGGTATCCTCAATGTTTGATGTCCCATGTTGCCAGTGATTGCATGAAGAGATATTTATGCAGCTACCTCATTATTTCCTCCTTCATTTTCAGTGCCACTTCCCCCATTTTCTGTAGATGTGGGTGATGGACTGTAGTTTAAAGTTTCCCCTTCTTCATTCTCATCCATCTCACTTCCAGTCACCAAGAATAATTGAGGCTTCTTGCACTTGTGGCCAAGGGTGTATTGCTCTTCACAGAAATAGCACTGTTTGTTAGCTCTCTTCTCTTGCATTTCAGCAGGGGTTAACTTTTTGTAGTTATTGAAACTAGTGGGGCTGTTTTCTGATTTTGGTTTTCCTCCCCAGCTAGGCACATTACTCTTCTGTTTGTAATTGGCACTCCCAGATTTTGTCCACCCCTTCATTAGTTGTTGTACATCATGAATCCTATCCTTCTTGCTAGTATTATGATTCACTTCTTGCATTCTAGCCATTGCTTTGGCTTCTGACAATGTCCTTGGGTGCAGCAAATACACAGCAGCCTTGACCTCCATTTTTAATCCCCCCTAAGAAGCTTTTGAGGAAGTATTGATCATCAGCCCATGAATGCAATGCCTTCACCCTAGGCCTCAGAGTGTCAAACTTCTTCATATACTCTTGCACTGTACTGTCTTGACTAATTCTCTGAAATTCTCCCAGTACATTCTCATATCCAGCCTCCAAAAATTCATCACACAATTTATTACTAAACATTTCCCAACTAACATCTTCCATTTGTTCAAATTCCACCCTAAACCCGCTATCAGCATCATCCACACAATTGAGTGAAACTAGAATTAACTTCTGCAAATAATTAAGCTGATGTAATTGGAAATATCTATTAGCTTTCTGCAGCCATCCTAGTGGGTCAGATCCATCAAACTTAGGAAATTCAATTTTCGGTACCGGTAGGGAATTGTATTGACTGATTTTACCCAAATTAGGGTTCATACCTTCATTAAGCCCCAATTGAACTGGAGTTGTCTGACTTGTAGATCCCAAAATTCCTTTTCCTCGGCTGCTGTTGGTGATTGTAGATTGCTCCTTAGGTTGCCCTAGTATGGATTCACTCTGTGCCTTGTTCCGCTCGTTGGCTAGAAGGTTGTAGCAGTTCATCAGTTTCCGGATCTCCTCCTTCAAACCCCCAATTTCATCTAGTTGTGCCAGCCGCCCATGAATTAGGTCTTGTCCGCTGTCGAGTTGCGCCAATCGGCCATGGATGAGGTCTTGCCCACTGCGGATCTCGTCAATGGCGTCGTCGACAGCTTGGAGATGGGATTTAACACCTTCAACAGAATCAAATTGAGTAGCCGGTGTTTTTCTAGGTCCCATTTCTGCAATCAGATGACAGGGGAAGAAGCTCTAATACCAATTTGTCAGGAATTAATTCCTGACCTAGATTGAAGAATTTAGAGAAGGGTTTTGCAGATTCAGAGAGGAAATGATAGATGAGAGATTGGATTGATAATTTCATTCATAATAATTCAACGGAAAATGAATTACAAATATTTATACTACTACTGTTATCGTAATTAAGCTAACTGCTGGGGTCAATACATAAATAAGAGAATTGAGTAACTAACTAGTCCACTCAGCCGCCACCTCAGCAAGGAGTGACCTGCATTAGATGACGTGGTCCAATCAGGAGCTAGGAGGCTTCTTCTTATCAAAACGACGACGCTCCACTTAGGCGTTTAAACCCAACGTTCAAATAGATCTGATGGCTGAGATTATAACCCCTTAACCTCATCCAACGGCCACTGAAACAAGGTGGCAAATACCAAATGAACAGTAAACACAGAAATTTGAAATGCATCAAACTTGATCTTCCTTTCATGACAATCTCCTAATCTGAAATTTGGAGATCTGATTCAAATTAGGGCATAGGGTTTTTTTTCCAGGTTTGATTCTCTTTTTCTCAATCTAGGTTTATTCGATTTTGTAGTGTATTGGTTGTGCCTTGTGCAAACCAGTGCGGTGTGGTTGGTTCATCGCTTGTTCGGTGTGGTGGTTAGGTGGGGTCGAGGTCTGGATTAGAGAGTGAGTGGTTGTTTGTGTGGGGGTTGGGTCTCGGTCAGAGAGTAATTATGTGGTTTCACTGGCTGACCACCCATTCCAACTTCATCAAAACATGACTTCAAGCATTACGATTCTATTTTGATAACAAAAAATGAAATTAGGCGAATTAGAGAGGATACCTGAGTCGGAAACGAGCTGAATCGGGCGAGAAAATCTCTGAGTTGATTTTACGCCGGAGTTTGACGGTAATGGAGGTCGGGTTGGTGCTGTGTTGTTTGCTTAGCTGCTCCCAGTGTTTGGGCTCGTCGAAGGCACATAGAGGCAGGGAGATGGCGGGGTATGTTACAGTGAACGGAGGATGAGTTGGAGCTCGGCGGTGACCGCGTCGGGAACGGACTTTGGCTTCACTGTCGCTGCTATTGCCTTGCTGCTGCTGTCGCCTGCTGGTCCAGGGGGTTTCTGAGCGGACAGAGATTGAGAGGGGAGAAGTTGGAGAGCAATAAAGGTGGTAGGTGAAGGTGGGTAGTGGTGGTGATGGTTGTTGTGGTGCCGGCGGTGTTAATGGTGGTTGTGGCTGTTGCGGGGTTTTGTCTCAGCAAAACAAAGGGCAGAGAAGACAGGTGAGAGATAAAGAGGTAGAGCAGTGGTAGGGAAGACAGAGGCGGTGCTGGTGCTGGTGCTGGAGGTGGTGATGGTTGTGGTGTTGGTTCGGTGTAGTCGCGGCAGTTACAGAGAAAAAAGAAGAAAAGAAGGGTGGTAGTGTTAAGCTTCGGTCACTTATTATTACTAGTTTTGGTTCGCGTGCGTTGCCCGTGAGCATTCGTTTATTTTATTTAAATTAATTTTAATTTTGACTTAATCAAAGTCAAATATGTGGTGTATTAAAAATAAAGTCAACTACATAGAGCTACGACATCTCTACTACTAAAATGATCATAATGACATCAGATTGTTTTGCACCTTCTATTTTTTCTCTAATTTTTTGTTTTTCGGACTTTTGACTTTTTCAGCCCATGAAATTTGAATGCATTAATAACTCTTTTGGAAGTTGTAACTTTTCATGAGCAAACCCCCTTACTAAAACCAACTATGTTCTCTAGATTGACAAAAATATAACTTTTGATAGTTACTCCTATTAGCGTAGTTACCAAATATTGAGAAAACATGCTTCATTCCATGTTTTGTTCAAACTAACGTGTTGACTGATTTTCATTCGCTTAATCTCTTCTCCAAATATGAATATTTAAGTAAACCATTAGAGTTGAATAAGATGGATGGAACCTGGCCTAGGGTCGGATAAATTTCATGACCCCGAACCTTGGCACTGGACAACTAATGATCGGCCATAATTACCAGCTTAAGAGCAAATCGATAGAATATATAAAAATGATAATTAAAAGAAGCATGATTGTCGATGAATTCTTTAATGTGACGGTGGATCAGGTATACTTCAATGTTCCTAATAGTTCCGACTTTTGCTTTCGATGTTCGTGCGAGATGCATTTAGGTAAGGCATAATTGCAAGACTCCACATTTTCTCTTTGTAAAATACCGAAACAAACATATTAGTCGTGCCCCCAAACACTGGAATCCAATTAACTAACAATATTTCTCAAATTGATTTGAAAAAATAAACATGTGATTGTCTAAGCTTTATTCTTAACGGTGAGAGCTTGATTAATAAAAACTAGTAGTTAAGTACAACATAGATGTATATTAAGCAACCCGAACTTAAAAAAGAAAACTAAGTAGGATTGTTGACACTATAACATCGGGACTTACACTAGTGTAAACCACTTCTGCATCCCCTTAGCTGAGATAATATAATTTTTGCTTTCCTATTTCAGCACTTTTGTCAACATCTTACAAAATAAATCGACTCTATCCATTAGCTTTTCGAAGTCCGTCAGCTCAAGAAATATTCAAAGTCTCTTTTACCCTTCATCTGTCTACAATAATATGTTAACACGGTGAAGGTGAATGAACAATACACTTGTGCTATGATCACTTGCACACCAAGTATTTTCTTACGATGCAGACTCTTATTTGATTGACGTCCCAAACATATGCTTGCACATGACCATAGTAGATAGTACACAAAGGAAGAAATGTATGTAGTCTTCATATAGTCCCTCGTTAGTTACATTGACACATTAATAAAATATTTGAAAATAGACAGAAAAAAAAATTACATAACCAAAGCATTTACTACATTTCTTATGTAAGGTGTTCTTCATAATGTATGATAAAATTTTGGTCATTATCAGATCGTTGTGTTGTTGCATCACTGTGTGGGTGAAAGCGTTCGGAACATCAAAATATCACAACTTTTTTTTTCCACAAACAAGGGAGCATTGAAACAAAAATAGTTACACGTACCTCTAAATCTTCTCAACTTGCTAAAAACAGAACATATATTGCTATCAAAAGTGAACTTGTTAAGTATTTTAATGTGAGCCATCATTTGGGCAACGTGTATGAGACTATGTGAAGTATGTATTGAAAGCTTTGAGGCTAAACTGTTATTGTACTGTGTGACCTATTGTTATTTTTTTATAAAAATATAATTTTTAATAATTTCGGGACGAAATTCTTTTAAGTGGGGTAGAATTGTGAGACCCCGTGACAAAGAAACTTAAACGTCAAATTTTTATAATAATGCGAATTTTTATTTATTCATATATAAAATCCTGAATTGTAGGCATTTTTTTTGGTGGGTGAATTTTTAATAAAGTGTTGGCAGAAAGATGGTGTAATTTTCTTTGATAACTTGGCCATAAAGTTATCTTCTTTTTTCCGTTATGTCAAATGAAAGATAGAGGAGATGACATCGCCTTCTTTTAACAAACCATAATATGTCCTTATTTTTTTAAAATACTTTTTCTGCTTTGATGCTAGCTTAATGTGTCACAAAGCTGAAAAATATTCAAAAGTTTACCAAATAGTTCAACATAATCCATCCTATTACCAGTAAATGTACGCATGAAGAAGTGGGTTAATTTAGAAACTATGATCTTCTTCAACTATTTCAGAGATACTTTGAATTCTTGTTTGCTATCACCCTGTTGCGTCATATCTTTAATTAATTTTATAAAAGCTCCCACATATATACATGAGTCTCCATTTCTTCATAGGGTATATGAAAAAAGTTAAAGCACCTTTCATCTTTGAATTGACTCCTAACACCTCCACTTATAAAACTACACCATGCCTAATGTCTTTTTCAGACCTGCAAGCATAAGAAAGTGATTAAACCATCGCATTTAGTTAAGCTAAAATTAAAAATATAGAGAAATATGTGTAGATGAAGATGAAGGAGACGATGAATACTACTATAGTTTGCTCTTCTACGTTCTTAGTTCCTCCTCACACAAATACCAACTTTCTCACCATCAAGTGACAAATATTTTATTGTCTCTTTGCCTTATAGCAAAAAAGGATGTTGGCCAACTAAATTAAGATGTTATACACATTTTTCTACGTTAGCCAAAGTCTATAAATTAGAAATTAACAAAGCTTAGGACTGAGATATCAAGATGTCCCCCGCAAAAATGTATATATAATACTTTATGTATACGAGAAAATTTTTGGAAGGCGTGTGTAACTGGAAAAAAAAAAGTTACTAAAGGTGTAGCTTGCTCAGAACGTGATTATGGGACACTGATCCACTAATATAAATACATGAATCAAAATCAGACTCTATAAAATCATCAATCAAGTTTGAAACGACTTACCTGAGCATAATATTTATTTGCGTTGTCGGGCATATTGGAAAATTATAAATGGTACATATTGTTTGTTGCAAAATCGAACTACAAGTAGACTGAGAAACACCTAGAATGAATTAGAATCCAAAACTGTACACAGAGACAAAGATATGACGCAATCAAATTTGTACACAAGACGTAGGAATCCTAAATATATGTCAGAAATCTTTTGTTTACCTTACACAACTCTGACGAAGCATCATACCTAGCTGCATATTAAAGGTCGCTTTGATGAAACACCTACAAGGAAAAAAAACATGAACTTTGTGTACACACTGGACATAAGGAGATGAACTCGGAGAATCAAATACCTTATTGGAAAGAGAAGAACGAAATAGAGAACAATTGAGAAAGTACGGGAAAAAAATGGGAGACCTATAGAAAATTATGTTGTTGAATAATCCTAAATAACTTGGCAAAATTGCACCGGAGGTACCCATATTTTGCCAAAACTGACAAGTGGGTACCCCGATTTTCAAATCGTGCACCACGGGTACCCAACTTTTCAAAATCGTGCACCGGAGGTACCCAACGCTAACTGCCGTTAACTTTCCATCCATATTGGACGGAAAAGTATAAAAAGACTATCATACCCTTATTTTCACCTCAAACCTTTTTTAAAATAAAACGGCTACTAACGAATCTACAAAATTAAAAAAAAATAAAAAAATTAAATTAAAAATTTCATATATGTAAGATAATGCAATATATTTCATCAAAATTATATATTTTTACATCATTACAAGATATGAAATATGTTTTTTTAACATATATCCGTCAATCTTAAAGTCTTTAACTTTTTTTAACAAAAATATCAAAATTTCATAATCTCAAAATGAAAAATTAATGGGAGGGTACATGTGAAATTATCAAAGTTACTTGTATGTTATTGTTTTTATTAAAAACTATACATGTGAAATTATGAAATTTTGAGATTGTTTTTATTAACATATATCCGTCAATCTTAAATTCTTTTAACTTTTCTTTTAATAATTTTAAAAAAAATCTCAAAATTTCATAATTTCACATGATCTTTTTTTATAAAACAATAACATACAAGTATCTTTGATAATTTCACATGTACCATTACGTTAATTTTCCATTTTGAGATTATGAAATTTTGATATTTTTCTTAAAAAAAGTTAAAGACTTTAAGATTGACGGATATATGTTACTAAAACATATCATATTTTGAAATGATGTAAAAATATAAAATTTTGATGAAATATATCGCATTATCTTACATACATTAAATTACTAAATTAATTTATTTATAATTTTTAATTTTTAATTTTTTTAGATTCGTTTGTAGCAGTTGTATTTAAAAAAAAGTAGGGGTGAAAATAATGGGTATAATAGTCTTTTTATACTTTTCCGTCCAATTTGTATGGAAAGTTAACAGAAAGTTAACGGCGGTTAGCGTTGGGTACCTACGTTGCACGATTTTGAAAATTTGGGTGCCTGTGGTGCACGATTTGAAAATTTTGGTACCCACTTGCCAGTTTTGGCCAAATAAGGGTACCTCTGGTGCAATTTTGCCAAATAACTTTTCGTAATGAAAAGTTACGAATGTGGTAATGCAATAAATGTATTATTTAAGGAATTTAAATGATTTTTGACCGATGTTAATGAAAAGAGAAATGCTGGGCAACCCGACTAGATCTCCCGACCATGTGCCGAATAAGCCACGTCATGCCCATGTGGCGTGCGATATTATTAATTTGTTTCTCTCTCTCCACTCTCTCCCACTCTCTTTTTCTCTCTCTTCTGTTTCTCTTTCTCTCCACTTTCTCCATCGCCGATCCACACCAATTCCTCTGTTTCTCCTTCTCAATACTCTGCAAATCTTTTCATCAACACAATCTCTTTCACCATTTCCTCTAATTTGACATTGTGAGTGCCCAATCTCCATGAACAATAGTATTTGTTGGAAGAAAATTTTCATACCATTAATAGATCTGAAAATTGGAAAGACAAAACTGAATGAAAACTTGTATAATGAAATCTGAACTTTAAGATGTTCGTGAAAAATAACCTTCTCTTTCACATGGTATGAATTCAGAATAATTTAAAATTCAACGAGCAAGAAATTGTAGTGACTATACTAATATGTTTTATGCAATTCTTTTTGTACAAAATATAGTCAAATGAACACAATTGCAGGTTTAATGTTTTGGATTCTTCTACAATGAATTTACAGAGAGATTATAGGTAGAGATGGAGGAGTGCAGAGTACAACAAAAGATGGGGAAGGAAGAGGAAGAGAAACAGTAGAGAAAGAAAGAGATAACGGGAGAGAGAGAGAGTTTTATTTTTTATTTTTTGCAAATGGGGAGAGAGAGAGTTGAGATAGAGAGAGAAAAATAAATATTAATTTAATTATTAATGGTATCTGAGGTGGCAATTTCGGCATCCGTCCGGGATCTTTCTTCGTGCTAATAATAAAGTCATAGGTAATAACTTATCAATAACTAAATGAGGGGTATTAGTGGCAATTGGTAAGAAGTAGGAAACACTTCAAGTGAAAAAACACTTGAAAAGGTTAAAAACTCCTAGGCCCTTCGCTTAAAGACTTTAAGATTGACGGATATATGTTACTAAAAACCTATCATATTTTGAAATGATGTAAAAAAATACAATTTTGATTAAATATATCGCATTATCTTACATATATCAAATTATTAAATTAAAATTTTATTTTTTTTTTTATTTTTTTTAGATTCGTTAGTAGCAGTTGTATTTAAAAAAAATAGAGGTGAAAATAATGGGTATGATAGTCTTTTTATAATTTTTCGTCCAATTTGTATGGAAAGTTAACGGAAAATTAACGGCGGTTAGCGTTGGGTACCTCCGGTGCACGATTTTGAAAACTTGAGTACGTGTGGTGCACGATTTAAAAATTTGGGTACCCACTTGCCAATTTTGGCAAAATATGGGTACCTCTGGTGCAATTTTGCCAAATAACTTTTCGTAATGAAAGAAACAACGGTAAGAAAATTAAAATATTTTGTAACTCATAGAGAACGGATGTGGTAATGCAATAAATGTATTATTTAAGGAATTTAATGATTTGTAACCAATGTTAATGAAAAATGATGGCTTTAGATGAAACGGTTATTTCTTCCATGAATAACTCACCAATAATAACTTAGCAATAACTAAATGAAGGGTATTATTGGCAATTGGTAAAAAGTAGGAAACACTTCAAGTGAAAAAAACACTTGAAATGGTTAAACACTCCTAGGCCCTTCGCTCTTTTTAGTAGTAGAGATTTTTCTCTCTTTTTTTTTTAAAACCAAGTTCTTGGGTAAGGCCGGAGTCGGGTTAAGGTGGTGGTTCACCACGCGGCGGACAACTAAAAACGCAATGAACAATTTAAGTATGCGGCAGAAAAAAAATAATCTCACACGAAATAATACGCAAAAACGATTGATATGAGAACGGATGAATGTAACGATTTCGACTGAAAAACCAAAACCTTGACTGTTAAAAAAATGGATCTGACTAGTATTTAAAAATAATATCAAAATTGTTAATTTGGAGGAACTCATAAATGTTTATTTAATAAAATTTTACTAAACGATTAGTCTAGAAATTTATAGTTAACTTATAATTTAAAGTAAAATAGTATTGTTTAAAAGTAACAATATAAGAGTTAACTAGTTTATGAAAATAATTGTGAACAACTAATTTATCACTACACTATAACACGTACTATAATATTTAACTACTACGTTGTCTCATTCTCGAAAGTCTAAACGTCGGACCAAATTACTAAAACACTCCAAGAGTAAAATACGGGTTGTTACATCATTCCCTCCTTGAACCAAGATTCGTCATCGAAGCTTGAATACGGTTCTTGGACTTAGAAAACTCTGTTGGAAGTCACTGCTACCCAAATGACAAATAGCATGTAAATGAAATGCAAGGGCAAAAATAGGGTTGTTACATGGTGGGTGTAACTGCACCTACTTTTTAGGAGACCAACGATTGGATCCTGATTCTCGTCATGAACATGTCGATCTTGATTGGTGAACCAAACGTCTTACTTGGTGGAATCTTGAAACCCTACTCCGGATAGCCTGCTCAACCTAAATCGCGAAACCCTATAGTTGAGCTCCACCAACGTGAAACTCTAGCTCTTTGCTCCAACGTAGTCGTTGAACCCGACTCTGATACCAGTATCATGTATCATGGGGGTATTTGAGCAAGGACGATGAAGAACAAACTAGAACGAGACAATATTTAAAGTGGTTCGCTTATGAGTCCACAAATTGATTTGCTAGCTACATCCACGGCCAGAACCCGATATTGTATGTAGAGAGAACCCGATTTACACCACCATATAAGTTATGCATGACATATACCCTTTATATAGAACCTATACACTAACTTGTGCCCAAAGGAGCACCAAAACGTTGCCAAAACAGATTAGGAAAGAATCTAGAATCTTCCAGCCCCGCACTAGGTCGTGCGACCTGCTACAATAGATCGTGGGACCTAGTCGTGACCCCGATTTGCATCATCCTTTTCCTTTTCGTCACCACCAAAACGTTTGATGTTTTTTCCTGATTTTGCTAGATGATTGAATCATACAACCAATTTTAAATTGGTTCATTGACGCTAAACCTACGTGCAATATGCAGTTTGTGACTCTATACCACGTACAGTATTGATTTAATGGTACACCCCCCCCCCCCCCCACACACACTATCCCGTTCAATGGAAATTACCACAAATCGACAACAACATTAAAAAGACTAATGGAAGACCATTATTTTATGGGATTTTATGTCATTTTTTACTACCTTTTAAAAGTTACCACTTTACATTAAACTACTAATGAAATTTATTTTTTTTATCAAACCAATAAGTATATCAAATAGAACAAAATTTAATTTTATCCGTGAGTAGCGTAGATTTTGTTTTCGTTTAAAAATGAATCCCTTCTTTCAAAAGAAACTGAACAAGAAAAGGAGGAAAAAAATGAGAAAGAAGAAAACAAGAGACGAACTGTTTCTTCAAAAGTAGTACAGGTAGAAGAGGAAAAAGAAGAATTGATTGGATTTGGTCGAGGCGATGAGTGAGTAGGATGACGGTGTGCTTGATGGCTGGGTCGAATTTCCCTAGTATTTGCGATGTATTTGATGTCTGGTTTGACTCTATACAGTAGTAGGTTCGGCTTCAAGAAGTAAAACATTTCTCAAATTGAAATCGAAATCAACATGCGCGCACCAGGAATTTAGCTTTCGAAATTTCTGTCTCGTCTCACCTGATTATTGCTATTTTCACTTTTTCCGTATGTGAAATGGAGTTGGCGATATTCACCAACTTCTGTTCACTCTTTGCCGTATACCTTCAAATTTAAAACAACCATTACAAAGTTGTCAGTTAGGAGATGGTCCCCAAATTTTTTTAATAGTGTCAAATTCCCAATATAGCCCTCTCCACATGCATACGTAGGTTAGCTCTGTCTCTCTACAAAACATAACTTTTTGGCATCAACCACTCTCACCTATATTCTTTACTCCTTCTGAATATACCTTAAATTCTTCACACAACCCACCTTAAAGCAATCAAACTTGTTCATTTCTCTCCTCTCTTTCAAAGTTTAGTGTTCATCCATTGTCATTGTGTTTCAGTGTTTCTTCAACAAAAGAACTACATTTTGTATATGCTCTGTTATGATTGTATCATGTTTGATTTACCATAATATGCGCAAATCTGTTGTTTTTTTCTTTGTTTGTTGATTCTAGTCCTTCCATCTTCATCTATTTCTTCAAATGTTCATGAATATCCATTTGAAGATTACTATGTTCTAGTTTTGTGATTGTAAAATTTATACTCGTCTGTGGGGAAACCATACAATCAAGTTTGAACACTCTCTGACACCAGACGAATAAGTTTTGAACAATCTATGGAACTAGAAGAACAAGTTTTGAACACTTCAAAACCAGACGAGGTGTTCACTCTTGATCATCCGGAACCAGACGAACGAGTTTTGAACAATCTCCAGAAGCAGACGACTGTTCATTAACTTTCTCCTCTGGAACCCGACGAGCAAGTTAGTGAACACTCTCTGGAACCATACGAATGTTTATTAAATTGGTCATCGGGAAGGAGACGAACAAGTTCACCCGTATGTTTTCAACCATACGATCATGCCCAAATCAGACGAACATGTCCAAACCCGACGAGTATAACCTAAAACCAAAATCCTAAATAAACACACAGTCTTTTAACTAATACATTATAATAAATTGTGAAATTCCTACCCATATCCGTTCAAATCATGAACCCTAAACACTAAACCCTAAACCTTAATCCCCAAACCATTAACCCTTGACTCTTAATCCTAAACCCTAAACCCCAAAATTGTATCACATGTCTAATATCTTGTTTGGCATAAAGAAATGGTAAAAAGGTTAGGAATTCTTAATTGTGGAATGGTGCGTGTGAATTTTTCGGTGGGAGGCACAAATACCTAGGTGAGAGAATGAATACCGCACCTTTTCGCGTAATGAATGGAATTAGTGTGGAAACACTAGAGAAATATGTTTCCACTCGAATGGGTGATGATTATCAGTCGAACAAGAAGATAATGTTACATTATAATCATATGATGCAGATGTTGACCTATATCCGCATGTCATACATGGTACTGACATACAAATCAATGATTGGTTTGAATGGTGCCCTACAGGATCTACCGTAACTGTCTTCGTAACTTAAGAGGAATGTCGTGAACGAGATTTGGATGTTAATGATGACTGCGGTGAAGGTAATAACCAGATGGTTTGTTTTATTAACCATAACATGCCTGATGGTATGGAGGATTAATACTCTGTTGGTCTTCGATTCACGGATATTTGTGTTCTAGACACTTCATCCATTACCGATCGAAGAACCACCAATGAACGAGATAGATGTTTCCTTACTTGGTCCCGATGATACTAATGTCATTCAACATAGTGATTATGATGAAATTCATGATGCCACGCAGCCAATGAACCACACCGACATTGCAATCGCGACATTACAGGTAGACCCCGCCCGGATGTTAAATCAAGCCGGTGATGTTTGGTCGGACGAATTGGATAAACCATGCCAATAGGTTCTCTACATGAAAAAGGCACTTATAGAAATAATCATAAAGAAGGATTCGCCAAACGGTTGGTCATATTGTGTTTAGAAGACAGACAATGTGCGGGTTGTATAAAAACTGTGAATGGAAGGTATGGCCTACAAGAGGTAGGAAGCCTTTTTCTACATGCTTAGGATACATCAACCCATTCACACTTGCACAACAATATCTATAGACGGGAAGAACCACAACGTGACTTCAATGTTTGTCGCCGAAGAGATTGTTAATCGTTACGAAGATCAAGATATTGTAAACTCAATTGCAAGTATGCAAGTTGCATCAATTAGATTGAGAAATAAACTATATTATTGGATTGCATGGGATTCAATGCGAAAGGGAAAAATATCATTAGTGGTTCTCGTGAATATATTAAGCTGACCTTCTCGCCTTCATGTATTTCACACAACAATTGAACCCGGCACGATTTTGGGATGTATTGTCGAACCCGAAAACCAATGTCTTTAAGTACTGCTTCTTAGCTATTAGCGTACAGGTTGATAGTATCAAGTACATGAGACTGGTAGTTGTCATGCATGTGCATTTTTCTTGTGCACAATGGTAGATAGCCATAAACATTGCTATTCGATTGCATAGGGTCTGGTGGAAGGCGAGAACAACAGTGCTTGAAATTGGTTCCTAACCGATTGCGGGTTATTTTACCGGACCAACCACACCTAAAATTTCTATATGACCGAGACAGAGGAATAATAAATGTCGTTGCGAACGTGTATCGTCTCTCGAACCACGTGCCCTGCTTTATTCATTTGAAAATGAATGCAATTGGGATACATAAAACGATCGGGTGGGAAAAATATTACATTAAGGCCGCATATTCATTCCACAAGGGAGATTGCGATAAGGCCCTGGTAGATATGGAGGTTATGTTTCCTATTATTGTTAACAAAATGAGTGTTGTCGGTTACTTTCAACATACTGGATTGCAGAATTGGGTCAGGTCGTACTGTAAAACAGTGCGGTTCAAGCAATTGTGATCGAACCATGCCGAGTCGAACAACTCTTACTCTCTAGAGGCACGACATGGAAAAAAAGTGCAGTTATTCTCGTTCACAACCAAAAGAATGGCTGAATGGAAACTAAAGAAGCATAGCCAAAGGTGATAAAATGGTAAACTCTTATCTCACAAAATTTAGGGAAGAAAAAATCTAGTAGAGTTGCTTCTATCGGGTGCAAGGTAAAGCCGATTTCTGAGTACAACTACGAGGTACGTGGAAATGACATGATCTCTCACTTCGTAGATTCTGCTCCCACGAATGTCATCGGATATTGTTCGTGTGGCGAATACCCACAGATGTGGTTTCCTTGTCTACACGCGTGTGCTTGTGCGCCCGAGCTTAGGATATTGGGGCAGTATAATGCCCGGTATGACATGGAATTCAAGTACAGCCATACCTGCATGTGTTATTCTCTAAAATATTATAAATTGGCGTTACATGGTGGAATTTTCACCCCTCCCCGACTTCTCAGTGGAATTGAGCCGATTTATCCGAGGAGATTCAATCGTATAGGCCGTTGCCTCCATCGAGAATTGTGACACTGGGAAGTAACCAAGAGAAGCGATTCCATTTGGTAGAACTCTGTTTAAAAAATGCGGCAGAGGCACTTACAGATGTGGCAAGTGCGGTGAAAAGAGGCACTCGATAATCACCATGCTACTATGCTGGGGGTGCTGTTTCAAATCCCCCAAAGAACTCTCGACGCTTTCAATCCTCTTAGACAAGCCATCGATCCTACCTGAAAGTTCGACTACCACCTCATCAACAATCTTGTTTAAGCTTTGGATCCCATATTTAACAACGGTAATCATTGCGGCTTTGAAGGATTCTAATTCTGCAGATAAGTTTGACATTTTAGGAGTACGATCAGCAGCAGGAGCAGGAGAAGGAGATGGATCTCTACTAGGCGAATCTATAACTTCGTGTGCAGGGGATGCAGTAATAGAGGCCGGATGGGTAGTGAAGGGTTGCGTGTTGGCTTCTGAGTTAGGCACAATAGTGTTCAGTTCATCTCCCTCGCATGCATTTACCTCCTCCCGACTATTATTTCCAACAGAAGGCGCGCTCGTTTTCTTAGAACACTGCTTCTTCGTTTTGGGCCCACCCTAATCTTCCTTGCCTTTCCCTGCAATCCCACGTCTTTTCTTTAGGGTCCCTGAACTACCCCCAAACACGGTGGCTTTTGCCTTCCTCGGTTTCATTGCATCGTTGAATGTAGGTTGAAAACTGTTTTGACCCTTCAAATCGTCCCCCACTCTGGTAGGTTTGCTAAACAACTCGATCCACTCTGGGTGCACTAGAACATTGGGCACCTGCTGCGCCAACGCCAGGTAATGCGACCAATATACCTCTTGCTGATCATGCCATGCTACATCATCATCATTAGTTAATGACCATCACATAAAAAGAGTATAATCAAGTGCATCTACTTGCTCATTTATGCCCAGCTTTAAAATATATGTTAAAAAAGTTATGGTATTTAATTTCGTCTATTTAATCTTTAATTGTGTAGTTAACATGGATCGTATCTTTGCCGGCGTACAAAGAAGAATTCGATCAGCTACACCACGTTCTCGACAAGTCTTTAATGCTTCCAATGGTTTGTAAATTTTTCTTGGTTTGCTAATGATACCATCACATAATATTATATATAGTCATGTGCATGTACGTGCTAATTTACATTGTTCTGAATGCTGCCTGTAGAAACGAGCGGCAAATGTTCTCTGATATACGCGGCCCAAACAGGTTCTCCAGACCACTCCTCCTGGATACTGACCCCCCAAGGTATCTCTGTTTCCTTAATGTTCTAATCACATGATCACTGGACAAAATGATCAGTGGATTACCGTTTGTGTTTTGTTTTTATTATCACATTCGTCAAAATAATATTTGTTCTTTCAGGTCATGTCCGTCTAAGCCAAGGTGCATTGAATGATCCTTCCTCTAACTCAAATATTCAATGGCAAGAAGATCCTCAACAAGGTATTGTAATATAATTGTTTATATAAGTTGTGTTGATGGTTACCTTTATAGAAAATACAAAAAGAACTAATATGTTCAAACCTTGATTCATATATTTTTTCTGTTTCAAACGTAATTCGCAGAACATGAAAATGAAAATACCGGCACGAATAATGTCCACTCACCCGCAATAGGAACAACGTCATTGGTTCACCTACCAACCTCGCATCCATTTCGTTGCTCAAACTCAACTTATGAGCATGGCAGTACAAGTGGTTGTCCTATGCAGAGGGAAGTACCTGAACAACAAGGTGCATAATATTTATTCAAAGAGCAAACATATTTCATTAGATATTGAAAAATGGTCATGGTTGTCATAGAAATTGTATACAATATACACACTGAAGGGATACTCACTATTTATGCTCATTATATTGCATAAATTCATATAGAAACTACAGGCATTGTGGTTGATGAAGTTCATGATATTGAACAAAATCGTCGTCGTCCAAATTATACATCTGGACATAACCGGGCAAGAAATTTTCACGAGTCCACAGGATTACCAAGATTTGAGATGGCTCCGCATAAGACATGCCCGTATTGTGCTGCTTGACTTCTGCCATATGAAGCATATGACTTCTGTTGTAGAAAAGGAAAAACAAATTTACCAGAAATATCAGCACCGGGTGAATTACTTGACATCTTCATCGACCAAACATCAGAAGGGAGACATTTCAGATAAAATATTCGGTCTTATAATCACATTTTTTCCTTTAGATCTATGGGTGTGCATTTAGATGAGCGTTTATGTGGAGGAGAAAGAGGTGTGTATACCTTCCGTGCACAAGGTTCTATTTACCAAAGGATTGGTAGCTTACTACCTGCTGGAGATGACCGACCGCGGTTTTTACAGTTGTACATCTATGACACTGACAAGGATCATGAAGTAGACAATAAGATGTCAGAAAACTCCAGTTTGCGGAGGGATTTGGTTGAAAAAATAAAGGAGATATTAGATGCTTATAACCCTTTTGTCCAAACATTTCGGAAAATTGCACAGCTTTCCAATATTTTACGTTACAAGCTCATTCTAAAGGAGCAATTATCGGATCAGCGCCAATATATTCTTCCTACTGCCTCTCAAGTTGTTATTGTGGTTGTGCAGGAGACGATGTAGCAAACACAAGAGGCAGATATATCGTTGTATATTCAGTTGGTGGTCAGCTTTAATATATTCAAGATATTATTGGGTTTTATGACCCATTACAATATCCACTGCTACTACCATTTGGAACTTATGAGTGGGATGTAAATACTCGCAATAACAATGGAACCTGAGTCACTTGCCGAGATTACTATGCATACCGATTCCTGGTAATTTCTTATTCTCTCGTACAAGTAATACTTAAAACAAACTTTACTATGTACTAATGCTGTAAAAATTAAAATTTCAAGATTCGTTAAAACGATCGATCTTTACTTCTCCTAGGCGGACGCCTGATTCAGCAATATGTGGTTGACAACTATGTTAAAATTGAATCACATCGGTTAAGATGGATAAGGGACCACCATAATGATATTCGGGCTGAGTTATACAACGGCCTTCAGGACGCATTTTGCTTGGGCAGAAATAATGCAGGTGATTTTCCATCCACTTTTGTTCTCATTCATAATTGGGTGACTATTTTGATTACTAAGTTATAATATTGATTATTTTATCTCATCCCACTAGGTGATATCGGTCAAAGAATGGTCCTTCCATTGTCTTTTGTTGGATGTCCCTGTGATATGTACCAGCGGTACCAAAATGCAATGGCATTGGTACATAAATATGGAAAACCAAATTTATTTCTCCCCATCACTTGCAATCCTAATTGGGATGTGATACGAAATGAACTATCTCTAGGAGAAGCGCCACAGAACCGTCCTGATTTACTTTCTCGGGGTTTAAAAACATGTACTTGGCAAAGTCATTGCTTACGCTTATGTAGTTGAATTTCATAAAAGAGGTTTGCCCCACATCCACATGTTACTGATATTAGATGAAAGTGACAAGCTACGTACTCCAGATGATTACGATAGAATCGTTTGGGCAGAAATTCCTGACAAATAGGAGGAGCCGGAACTACATGCTGCAGTTCTAAAACATATGATTCATGGGCCATGTGGAGAGTACAATGATCATTGTCCGTGCATGAAAAATGGAAAGTGAAAAAAGACAATATCCAAAACTCTTTTCTAATGACACTACATTGGGGGTTATCTCATATCCTATTTATCGAAGAAAATCAAGTGAACCCGTTCTGTTGCCAAGTAATTCAAACATATGGGTGGATAATAGTTGGGTTGTTCCATACAATCCTTGGATACTTTTAAGGTATGATTGCCACATTAACGTTGAGATTTGCAGTAGCATCAACAATGTCAAATATTTATACAAATATGTGTATAAAGGACCTGATCGAGTTGCGTTAGAAGTACACCCAGGACCTCATCACAATGAGATCAGGCAATGTATTGATGGGAGATGGATTTGTGCTCCCGAGGCATTTTGGAGAATATATAAATTTCTGATGAATAGACTTTATCCTTCTGTGGAGAGTTTGCAAATTCACCTTCCTAATTAACAGCATGTCAGGTTCTATCGTTTTGCAGACATATCGGGTATCCTGAATTATGATCGATGCAAGAAAAAAATGATTACAGAGTCTTTTTCAAAAAATTCTAAGGATGAAGAAGCTCGTCGGTATTTATACCGCGAATTTCCTCAATATTATAGATGGAAGAGTGGATCAAAAGTTTGGGAGAAAAGGGAAAGTCATTACAGAGTTATTGGTAGGATCTATACAGTTTCTCCAAGAGAAGGAGATAGATTTTTCCTAAGAAGTCTGCTAAATCATGTAAGAGGTCCCCAATCTTTCGAAGATCACTTAACTATGGATGGGATTAGCCACCAAAGTTTCAAGGAAGGTGCTGAAGCACAGGGGCTTTTAGAAAGCGACAAGAG
Organism: Linanthus parryae; assembly: GCA_023055425.1. Lineage (NCBI taxonomy): Eukaryota > Viridiplantae > Streptophyta > Magnoliopsida > Ericales > Polemoniaceae > Linanthus > Linanthus parryae. The sequence continues at coordinate 88,435,557 of JALGPY010000001.1, forward strand.
TATTAGACAATGCTTGCTGGAAGGATCTACGACACACATGCCATCATCATTAAGAAGAATGTTTGCAACCATATTGGTCTACTAGTAACCATCTGGTGTCCGTACATTGTGGGATGAATTCAATACATTCATGATGGAAGATTATCAATTTTCTGCTACCTCAAATCCAACCAACAAATTATTGAACGATATGAATGTTCTGTTGATTGAACATGGTAAAAGCATTTCTAATTACGATATTCCAAAATTTGGCGGATGATTTCGAGGAAAACGATGAGCTTCCAAGAATAATACGAGATGAGTTATCAATACCAACCCCACCAGAGGACCTCAGTTTGTCGTCTATTTTGAATAGTGATCAAATGATAGCATATAACACCATTATTGGGGCTATAGAAAATTATGAAGGTGCAATATTCTTTGTCGACAAACCAGGAGGTACTGGAAACACATCTTTATACCGAGCATTGCTAGCAAAAGTAAGAAGTCAAGGTCGTATTGCTTTGGCAACGGCAACATCAGGTATAGTAGCAACCTTGCTTCCAAGGGGTAGAACTGGGAACTCAAGATTTAAGCTTCCTTTAAATCCTGAACCGTCATCAGTTTGTTCGATTTCCAAGCAGCCACTACTGGCTGAGCTAATTAAAAGAGCATCGTTTATACTATGGGATGAAGCAACAATGACAAACCAATACGAATTTGAGGCTTTGGATAGGACTTTACAAGATATCATGGATATGGACCGGCCATTTGGTGGAGAAGTCATTGTATTCGGAGGTGATTTTTGACAGGTACTACTTGTGATTCCAAAGGGAACTAAGGCACAAACAATAAATGCTTGCATTGCAAAGTCGCATCTATGGAGGGCTACTACAGTTCTTAGATTAAGGCAAAATATGAGGTCTATTACTGATCCAGGATTATCTGATTTTATCTTAAGAGTTGGTAATGGAGTTGAGGCTACAGTGGACGATGACAAGATACAAATTTCACCTTCAATGATCATTCCATGGGAAAATAATGACTCCATAAATCATTTGATTGAAGAAACATATCACGAGTTGAATGTTCATGCACTGGATGCCAGTTACATGGTTAAGAGAGGCCTCATAACTCCTCGAAATGAAGATGTTAACCTGATAAATGAGAAGGTGATTCATATGTTTACCGATCAAGAGAAGATTTACAATTCATTTGATAAATTGGAAAACGATGCCCAAAATTTGTACCAACAAGAGTTCTTAAACTCAATATCTCCAGGCGGTTTACCTCCATACACACTTAAATTGAAGGTTGGAGCACCAGTCATGCTACTAAGAAACCTTGATCCACGTAATGAGTTATGCAATGGGACATGTCTTATATTTCGTGGTCTAAATTTAAATTTCATAGACGCGGAAATATTATCTGGTCATTTCAAACGGACACGAGTTTTCCTCCATCGGATCCTATTGAAACCACCACAAAATCTGGATTTGCCATTGGACATGAAGAGAAAACAGTTTCCTATTCGGTTGAGTTTTGCACTAACCATCAAAAAAGCACAAGGTAAGACAATTCCGCACGTTGGCATTTATTCCTAAACCTGTTTTCAGCCACGAATAGCTATACGTTGCATTGTCAAGGAGTACTTGCAGGAATAGAAATAAGATTTTGATAATGGACAGAGTTATCAGAGGACATGCAGGTTGGTACACCAATAATGTGGTCTACAAAGAGGTTCTCCTGTCAACTTAGCTAGGTGTTCATAAGAATTTGTATGCGACAAATCTATCTAAATTTATGTGTCGATAACATATTTATATTTTCAATATTACCAATCTGAAGCTAATAAGACATTAATACAAACATGTTTATTTGCACACGCATCGCGTTTGCCCGTTTTGCTAGTATAGATAATGCTAGTATTTTTAGATAATAACGGTATTAATTTTATCTTAGGTAAATTACATTTTCGAACCTCCAATTATGGTGAAAATATATTTTTCCCCCTGATTTATGTAAAATATATATTGTGCATCCATGTCAGTGGATGGAGGGTTGACATATACCACCATTCTGTCACAATCCGTTAGTGGAGGGGTGCAAACTAACTTTTTGTGACCATTTTACCCTTACCAACTAAGGACAAATAACACCCTTTTTTGTTTATTCTTGAATTCATCATGTTCTTGATGTTCTTGGTTTTCTTGAGAACCACCTCCACCACCACCAAATCATCACAGGCAACACCAACACCACCACCACCACTGAATCACCACCACCGACAACAACAACAACAACACAACAAATCAAAAGGATCATCAACAACAACAACAACAACAACAACATATCTGGGTGTGGAAAAATCACAAATACTTCTCTTACATCTAAACATCATAAATGGATGTGGAAAAATCACATATGTAGTTCTTTTACTCAAATGATCAACACACCACCCACGAATATTCCAGAAACTGAGATCGGACCAAGTCTCAACTGAATCAAGAAAAACAAAAGGAACCCCGAACAATTATACCCCAACTGATCCCGAATCGAACCCCAAACAGAATCCCTGAACCAAAACCTGGAAAATGAATAGACAATGTTATAAGAGATTCAAAGCCGTGGAAGGTTGAGAACGAGTGGTTGAGATAGGAGCTGGAGTTCAGCCACCCAAGCACGACAGAGGAGAAGAGAGCGTGAGAGGAGATTCGAAATCATGGAAGGTGGGATTGAGGAATTTTATAAAGGATTGGAAGGTTCGAGAACCGAATCGAAGGAAGGAGTTGAAGAATTAAATACGTCGTAGAGGTTTCAGGCGCTGATTGATGCTGTTGTGAAGTCCAATCTGATTAAGAACTTGAAGAAGAGAGTGAAATCTTCCGAGAATTGTTTCAAATTCGAGAGCATCAGCTATCTAGAGAGTCATCATCACGAGGGTTTGGATTTTAAGAGAGATGAAATTGATCGCCTGAGACATTCCCGCTGCAACTCCGAAGAAATTGCCGAGATTCTGATTCTGTCGCTCTAAGATCTCGAGTTCCTAGGGTTCCGAAGCCTCTGTCGAGGCCGTCTTCATTCTCGTTGTCGCCATATTCGTTTTCATCTTGTTCGAATGATTCGATGAGTACATCGCTCCAGCGCCTCCCCTACCTCCACCACTGCCACCTGCGCAGGGGATGAAAGCTTTGCCAGAGAAAACTCCATGGCTGTGAAGGGAAGGTGGAGAAGTTTGTGGCCAATGTTTTGTTGGTGGGAGGTGGAAGAGCCTCCGAAGTTTATTCATTCAGTGTGGTTCTCTTATCTGTGGGTTGTGTCCAGAGATAAGAGAGGAGGAAGAAAGAGAGGGAAGATATGAGGTTGGTTTAGGGATAGGAATGAAGGAGGAGAAGGCAATAAAAAGTATTTATAGTGTGGTAGTTTCATAAATGACAGGGGTATTTTTGTCTTTTTACCCATTCGTTAGTGTAGATAGTGCATTCCAGACGGACACATCATAGCCACGCGACAGCCATCTAGCACATCTGACTGTGCTCCATATACACCAGATCACTTCTCATACCTATCCACGTGGGGGAAAGTGAGACACGGCCACCCGCGATACCAATCACACGAGACATGTAGGGAATTGTGGTTTGGAGGCTAGAGTAAGGTCCGTCGCGCGCGAACGACAACCAAGCTCGCTTGCGACCCTTTGTTACTGACTTGAGAGACTTAATGAACACGTCCTATAAACCCGATCGATCTTATAACGGTCTCCAGTATATGCGGGCAGGTGCGTAACGTTCCCTATATATACGGTCGAACGTGCCGTTACGGGTCTATCATTAAGCCGCCATTTATGGGCGCATTAACGCCCACAACGGTCACTTCCGGTCTATATATAGGGTCGTTAGCCTTCCATTGCAATCTTATGGCTCTTTTGGATTCTCTTAGACTCTCAGACTTCTGGATTCCCCGAAGCTTTTTCATTAAGCTGTCTCTCTCTCACATAGGTACCATTGCTTACTCTCTCCCTACTCACACCATGCACTTCTTTGTGTCCTTACTCTAATCCCCTAGTTGAGGTTTACACTCTGATCTCCACCAAGGATTTCCTTGTACACATTTTGGTGAACCACGTGAACTCTCAACCTTCCAAGCCTTAATCAGTCAAAATAGACATGTCTCTTGAGGCCAACCTCCGTGATGGTGATAAGTCTCCTTTGGGGGAAGAAACCCGGAGAGAGGAGACCCCCAACACCAACACCAACGCCAATACCAACACCAACAACCAAGAAGCTACTCGGAGCAATCCCTCTTTGGAGATGTTGCAAGCCACAGTCCAAAGCCAAGCCAAGGCTATGCAGGCTTAGTTCATCCAGATTGACCATATCATGGCGATCCTAGGAGGAATCTCTCAAAAAACTGCTCGGGGGACTTTAGCTCCACAACTTGCAGCTCAGTTGCCTCCACCAGGGGTTACCGCAACCCCTGTGGTACACAAATCTGCCTCACCTGGTTTACAGCCCTCTCTTCCCGATGGTCCTGTGCCCCAGCCACCAAGGGTGCCATCAGATTCATCTCTTGGATCTGCTGGAAATCCCTCGTTGCCTTCATACGCAATTGGGCCCCATGGGAGTTATCCACCTCCACCTCCCTATGATCCCAACATGCCCTACATCCCAGGGCTTGCTGCAACACCATCATCAACCCCATGGGGCAGCGCGCCAGCAAATATGTCAGTTTTGGAACAGCGTTTGGAAAACTTTCTGACGAACCAGTGTTTCGCGGACACTATCATCCCAAAAGTCGATAGTCCCCGCTAATTCCCAAAGAGATTTATTTGATGACCAGTCCTGCAGGGTACAAGGCACCAAAATTGGACAAGTTCGATGAGGTTTGCGGAAATGAGCATGAACACGTCATGCGTTTCGTTGATTTGATGGGTCCATATGTAGCTGATACGCGCTTGCTGATGCGCGAATTCCCCAAATCCCTGGGGACTGTCGCGTACAAATAGTACAGGACGTTGGAGGTTGGTTTGATCAAGACCTGGGAAGACATGGTGAAGAAGTTCTACACTAAATTCTTCCAAGTTAAGGAGATAGTCACAACCATACACCTATCTCGTACGCACCAGAAGCACGACGAGGAAGGAGTCGCATTCATCAAGAAATTCAGAACCAGGTCTCTGGAGTGCGTTGATGAAGTGTCTGAAAGTCGTCTTGTGGAAATCTGCCTCCAAGGGATGCGCGATGAATATAAAAGTATGCTCATCAATTTGAACATGCCTACCTTTTCAAAATTTATTTACAACACAAGGAACATCGAGCCACTGGTAGAGAAGCAGAAGAGGAGGTACGTGAATGATCGCGCGTCAATGGGCTCCACCTTCTGGATTGGGAGGTTCGTTTACAAACGGGGACGTGAAGCCGAAGTGAGTGCGGTTTCGTCTCCTCAGAAGCAGCAACAATCGGTGCCAAGGGAGGCACCCCCGTTGCCATGTTCAATTGAGGACGTAACAATTTTGTGCAAACTGTGGAGGAAAGACGGAATTCTACCTGCACTAGAGCATAAACCCAGCGGGGAGCAATTGGCCGATCCTAGATGGTGCGAATGAAATAGTAAAGTCTCGCACCCTACCAAAGAATGTAAGAAGCTGAGATGGCTGGTAAACAGGAAAATCAAGGAAGGGCAGTTGATCATCGACGATCCTGCTAAGGATGTACGCAACAACCCGTTGCCATCTCATCCGGAGCAAGAACCAAAAGGAAAAGAGGTGATCAACGCATGATCTCACGAGACCCTAGGACGGCAATAACTTCCAAATCAATCAACGTGTAGCGAATGGAAAATGTAAGGCTCCTGAAACATTGCTTACATACACCGCGTTTCGTTCATTTACCTGCGATAACTCCATCAATGATAATGAATCTCCCATATGAGAGATTGTTTGATATCTACTTGAATCATGTTGCTCACTTATAACTAGTTGCTTATTGCCAAATAACAGACCTCTGTTTAGGAAGCATCAATGCGCGAAACTAAGCTTATCTGTCTAGATAGCAGCAAAACGCGAATTCAAGCCCATCTGTAGATGGCAGCCAAATGCAAACCTTAAAGCCTATCTGTTTAGATAGCAACAATACGCGAGCATAAGCCTATCTACTTAGATAGCAGCGAGACACATGCTATAAGCCTATCTGTTTACAAAGGCCTATCTGTCTGGATAGCAGCACTACGCGAAACTAAGCCTATCTGTTTAGATAGCAGCGAAACGCGAAATAAAAGCCTATTTGTTTAGATAGCAGCATTGCGCAAACTAAACCTATCGATTTAGATAACAGCCGAGCGCGAAAATAAAAGCCTATATGCCTAGATAGCAACAATATACAAAACTAATCCTATCTGTTTAGATAGCAGCATTGTGCAAACTAAGCCTATCTATCTAGATAGCAGCCCTATACAAAACTAAGCCTCTCTGCTTAGATGGCAGCATTGTGCAAACTAAGCCTACCTATCTAGATAGCAGCCCTATGCGAAGCTAAGCCTATTTGTTTAGATAACAGCAAAATCAAAGCCTTTGTTTAGGTAGCAACAGGACGCGAGAATAAGCCTATCCGTTTAGATTGCAGCTTTCTTAATTAAAGCCCATTTATGTATAATGGCAAAACTTAGTCTCATCTGCTCTCATGGAGCTGACGCGCGGGTCTACATTTATCTGTTAAGGTAAATTCATTCACACTCAGCCCTACTTTCGCAAAGTAGCAGCAATACGTGATGCCCAAATGTGGCTAAATAGCACATGTTTGAGCATGTCTATTAAAATAGCATCGATATGCGAATAAAGTTTGTTTGAGCAAACAGCTGTGCTTAACTACTTTTTCAGATAGTGGAAATGAGTGAATAATTGACTCTTACGATGCTTGACAGGCAAGAATAAAAAGTCCACGACAGGGATTGAGATAGTGAAAAAAAAAACTTATACATGGCATTGTTTCAAAAGCAATTCAAAACTATTACAGTGCCACCCAACTAATCTTCGAAACAGCCTTTGAGAAGTGAGTCTTCAGCTGACAGCTTTATCGAATTGTTTGCAAACTGGTCCAGGCTCTCTCTTTTTTTTTTTTTTTTTTTTTTTTTTTTTTTTTTTTTTTTCTTACGATGCATCACAGCCTCCTCAAACTCTTTGATGGCTTTGTCAAGTATCTCCTTGAGCGCCTTAAGGGAAGCCTTTTCCTTGATATATCTTGTGCATTCAAGCGTGAGTTGCGCAGAATTGTTGATCTTGTTCAGCCTCTGTATAAGGAAATCCAGGTTTCGTCTACCTGCTGCAACTTATTGGAGGCCATACGCGCTCGAAAGGAGACTTTGAGCACTAGTAACTGAGGTGCTTGCTGGAGTTGTATTGTGTAATCTTTCCAAGAGAGCATCCATCTCTATGAAAAGATCCCCTCTATCTCTAGGTGATAGCTCCTGGATTCTTGCAAGCGCAGTTGAATACGATATGCGCACCTTCATGAGCAATTCAAGGCAAGCCTGATCTATGCCTATACATACAAAGAGGGAAGGAAAATACTTAGTAAATGCCTAAGGTCATGTGATGTGCAAAAATACCAGAATGAGAATTGTCTTACCAGTTCCTTGAACAATTTTCCGAAGTGAGGCAATAGGAGTCGCTATTTGACCATTGGAAGAGGCTGCCTCGACTAACCTCTGGTCTGTCAGAGCTTCACGCGCAAAATATTGCTCATGAATGGTAAAGCTTCTTTCGGCAATGACCGGATGAGAAACCTGCGAGCCCCATACTGCCCATGGATTTTGAGCAAAGAGCACGTCCAAGCCAAAGCTGGAAGAATCTACAGCCAAATTAGGAAGTGATAAGCTTTCACTAGGACCCTCTAAGGACGCAACACTTCTTGAGATGCTTGGCACAGAGGGAGCGATTCTTGCTGCCATCTCGGTCGCAGCTTGACAGCGTAAATCTATCTGCTTTTTCGCAAGTGTACGATCAAGTAATATAGAGTATGTAATTGTGACTCTGGTTGTCGAACCCTCGAGAACTGTTTAAGTTTTGCTTATTAGAATTAGAACTAGACACAGAGTCTGTAACAAGGAGGAAGGTTTAGGATTTGATTCTACTCACTAAATTGCAGTAAATAAAACAATATTTAGAAAATCTTATTTTATTTTTCTTTTAAATACTTTGCAGAAATTGTTGTAGTTGTAAAAATCAGTAATTCTAAGAATCTAGGTCCCAAGATCCCCTAGGGTTAATCTCCAACTTTCATGGTATATTCGATTTCAGAAACACACGGTGGTTTTGTTTATGCCAGCATACCAACAGTACAATCTCCTCTCGGTCTCATGTACCTATCACTCTCCTACAGATTTTCGGGTCCTCTCGGTCCACCTAAATCTGCAGGTTCGTTCTAAGTCTGCTAGGGTTACAGGTTCTCCTCTCGGTCTCCCCCTAAACGTCTAACAGTTGGTCTAATGCTTCTTGGCTAGTCCCCTGATTCTTTTTACCTCTCGGTCCATCAAGGCAGAGTACTAAATCCTGTCTTTTCTTCCTAACTCTCACTTGTCACTCTCGCGCACCAGATCCTATCTTTAACACTCCTGGGTGATCAAGCCATTCATGTATGTAAATAAAATCAAAGACAGAATAATAAACAATCCATCCTGTATTAAGGCTTAGCTAGCCATGCATCTGAAAATCAAACAACCAAGTCTGCTGAATTCATAAACCCTAGGTTCACCGAGAACCTAGGAAAAAGGTCTAGCTAGCTTGCATTATTGAAAAACAACGTTTCATAAAAGAGAGAAAAGATCAAACTAGTTATTGGCTGAATACTGAAAAACTGCTCCAATCCTGACTTGCTCCAATCCTGACGGCTCTGAAACTGGCTGCTGAGATGATGATGATAGATGTATGAGTGTGTATGTGTAACCCTAATTCAGTGCTGGGACACCTCCTTTTATACTGCCACAGTCTCCAAAACTGATGCACGAAATTCCTGTTTTACCCTAAAAAAGACCCGTCCTGGAAGCTTCTGGAAACCCTCCGTGCGTTCAAACGCAACTCACCTGCGTTCAAACGCAGTGCGTCTGAACGCACTCATCCTGCGTTTGAACGCAGGCCTTAACCGCCTTTCCTTCCTCTGGCTTTTGTCTTCTCGGACACGTGCGTTTGAACGCAGCTCACCTGCGTTTGAACGCACGACTTGGTCTTTTCTTCTTCTGATGTTGAGTTCTGCGTTTGAACGCAGGTTGTGCGTCTGAACGCACCCCTTAGCTGTTCTGCATTTCTGAATTCGAACCCTGCGTTTGAACGCAGGCCGTGCGTCTGAACGCACGCCTTAGCCTCTTTTCCGCCATTTTCCCGCTGCTGCTATCTGGTGCGTTTGAACGCAGGTGCCCTGCGTTTGAACGCACAACTTAGACTTTTCTGCTCTTTTTTCTGCTCAGCTCTCCTGATACGCTGCTTCCCCTCCAAGTCAATCCCATGCATTTTTCGGCACCTGTTACCTAGCACATGATAACATGTACCCGCGATCATATCCAACAAACAAAAGTATGCATGAAATTACTCAAATCTTACAATCATGTCCTATAAATCTCTGCCTCGTATCAGGTGGAAAATAAGCTGAAAATGGGCAAACTCAACTCTCACAGGGTTAAAACCAATGGTAAAAAGATGTCCCAGACTAGTTCATTTTCAAGCTGTCAAAATACCCCCACACTAAACTCTGCTCGTCCCGAGCAGACCCTTGCATAATGCCTTGCAGACCCATCTTTTGCATACTTTAATTGCATACTCCCCTTTTTCACAGATTCATGACACAGACCAAAAAAAACTCAATAGATGACTGACTCAGATACAGAATATACACAAACTGACTCAAGACACAGCAAAAATTTTTTTCTTTTTTTTTCTCTGAGATTGGGCAACCTCTCTATCAGAAACTGAAATCATCAAATCCTCACAAGCTCATTTTGAAATTCCACAACGCGCAGCCAGAAATGGTATAAACTGATCCTGTGCACAAACTCACTAAGGTGTCCCCAAACATCCACCAAACTAACCAAGATAAAGCATGTCTTTTGACTTAGAGGGTCCAGGCTTCTTTAAGTCAACAGATAATTTTTCTTCGCCAAGTCATTTGAGGTTTTCAGACCCTCTTAGCCGTTATTGCGTTTGATTTGCAAATTGTCCCATTGCTGGGAGACACAACTCCTGTGTAATACGGCTTGACTTTAATTTCCCTCTTAAGCTCTAAATTGGATTGAATCCAAATTTTCCATGTGAATGGAAGCACATTATGTTGTTTCTCCTTTAAGCACAAAAAATTATTATTATTAATTTTTTTCAGATTGTTTTTTTTTTTTTTTTTTTTTTTTGTTTTGTTTTTTTTTTTTTTTTTTTTTTTGTTTTTTTTTTTTTTTTTTTTTATAAAACTCCTCTGTTTTTACAACTGTGCAGTAGAGCTTTAAGAGTGCGGGCTTTTTAGGATTTTCTCTTGGAACCACCTTAAGGGATGGTGGTGTACATTCTCCAACTTCGCTTAGGCCAAAGACTTGTACCGCATAAAACCGACTCTACACGAAGGTCCACCCCAGATTCCAAGAGTCCACCAGTTTGCACGGGAAACATAATATTCAATTATCTAAGGACCAAATCTGCCTAGCACACTAGAGAAGTCAAAAGTATGCCTGTTATCTACTTTCCACATTCCTGGCTACCCGGGACATCCTGTCGTGAGACTTGCGCACAAAACACTAAAATTTTAAGTATCCCTGCTACGGTGCTTCCTACTCTCATAAGCTCTTTCATTGGATTCTCTTCAGTTTCTAGGTCCTAAGTTGCCCTTTCTCAAAAAAAATAAAAAATAAAAATAAATTATTTATATTTTATATTTATTTTATTTTTTTTTCTTTTTTTTTATATCATGCAAGGTCAGAAGAGTTGGTGGGTAGACTCAACATAAAAAAAACGTGCTGACTCAAAAATGAAAATAAAATTAAAAATAAAATGGACAAAAATATGCTGACATGGCTATGCAGGAGGACACGATTCCCCACCCCCACACTAGAGGTGGCGCGTCCTCGCGACTCTACTGATCTGGCCTGTAACTAGAATCTGTGTTCTCCGGAGTAGACTGGTCAGTCGGCTCGGGACATGGTGAAGGGGTTCGCCCCCTGGCGCGTTTCCTCGCAGCATGGCGTGCTGCGGCAGCGGTACCAGCATGGCTGGCACCGGGATGGGCACTGCTGGCCCCTGGGTCTGCATGCTGCCTAGGTGGGTACTGGGTACCGGGTCTGCCGGGGTCACCAACGCTGTCCGCGTGTTCCGGACTCGGTGTGGGGTCATGGCCAGAGAAGCTATCATATGGCCGGCTATCCTCCATTGTCCATCTGGGAAAATTATCACTCGAATAGCGTTCCGGAAAGTTAAATCTCTTACCACGCATGTTGCTCTGAATTTCAGCGAGTGCCGCCTCATGAGCTCTCAATGCGGCTATGTTAGCGTGGTAAATATGCTTCTGGGTCTTGAACAACTTTCCAAGACCCCTGGCCATTTTCTTGACCGTCCTTACCAGGTAGTTCTGTACTTTTTCTTGGGCCTTAATTTTCTTTCTGACCCATTCCTCATGCTCAGTCCTCTCCAGGCGCCCAAAAGAACTGCGCCTGGCCCCTCTGCTGGACTGCCCTAAGTCGGGGTCGGCCTGCCTGTGTTCACTGGAACTGGCAGATCGTGGCAGTCGGAAGGGACCTGGTAAGGCTGGAAAACCCCCATCACCGGGAGGAGGTGGTGGTGGCATGCCAACACCCCCACCCTGAGGTGGGGCATCATCATCATCATCGTCCACTTGGACAAATTCTGGAGGTCCGTGCACGGCCTCATGCAACGCACATCTCATGTTTCGGTACTTGCGTACCTGCACTGGTCGAATATCTCTCAGCTCGCCAGGGATAACCACTAGATAATCCTGCGCCATTTTTGTTAACATCCCCAGGAGACCCAAACCCTTCTTGCTGTGGGTCTCTCTTCGTTCCCGGAAAAGCTCACAAATAATCTCCGGGAGGCTCACAGGTTCTCGGGCCATCAGACAGTACACCAAGAGGGCAATGTTACAATCAATGCGGGTAAAGTGTTTAATACCCACAATTCTGTTGTTTACCCACTCAGTCCACCATCTCGCCTCTCGAATCAGGTAGGTCGCAGGGAGTTTCCGGTAGGAAGGACTCCGTTCAGGATAGTACCAAGCAGCGCCTGGTACACCAGCACACAGGGTGGTCAAGATCTGCTCACTAAGCTGTTCAGATGGATGACGCCTCAGTTCCTGAAACTGACAGTCATCCAACACTAATTCCAGACCCAGACTCTCTCGGATACTCTCTGGGGTGACTCGAATCCATCTCTTTCTGCAGTAAATCCAGTCAATTGACTGGCCTTCACTGTTCATGCACTGCTGGAGATTGCTGAAAATCTCCTTAGCCAGCACAGAACTGACTTGCAGATTGGTAAAACCAGTAAACAAATCCCCAAAATGATCCTGCCCAGTATAGTTGAACAGTTCATCCCCCATTGCTACTCTATCACGGGGAAAGGTCCTCTCAGCAGGTATGTCATACTGAATCTTTTTGTCTTGCAGAAAGAAACGGTGAGCCTCCATGTTAACAAACCTATGGTCGCAGAAATGGTCAACCCTAAGCAATCTGTAGTCTATGATGTTCAAAGGTGCAATCGCCCTATCAGGCCTCATATAAGGACTATCCTCATCCATTTCAAGATTCAAACAGAAAAAATGAAAATAGTCAAAGAGAAGGAAAAGATAGAACCTGGCTACCCGGAGTGAATCTTACGGGTACAGATCTGGAAATTTCTCTCTGAAGTGGATCTGTCGGTGTTTGGATCGAATGAGTTTGACCACCCCCACACTGTTGCTGACCTTCTGGTGGTCTTGCGGTGGTCGTCGGAGATTGCTGGCGGCTGACTGCTTCTGGCGGCTGCTAGGGCAGAGAGAATTTCTAGAGAGAGAGTTGAAAACTGGATGACTTGGGTGAAAATGAGTCACTGTCATCCGTACAATATATATAGGCAAATTTTCAGAAATTGCAGAATGGCCCCTAAATTTCAAATTTTTTCAAATTTTTCCGAAATTTCTGATCCCGCTCGAATGTGCGTTTGAACGCAGCTTCTGCGTTTGAACGCACGTCTTCCACTTTTCTGGAAATTTTGAAATTCTCTTGATCTGCGTTTGAACGCATGATGTGCGTTTGAACGCAGTGCTTGAAGTTCTTTGAATTTTCTGGGCTTGTTGATTTGCGTTTGAACGCACATGAGTTGCGTTTAAACGCAATGCTTAGTTTCTGCAATGCTTGTGATGAGATGCGTTTGAACGCACATGATCTGCGTTTAAACGCATGCCTTGACTCTAGAAATTCTCTGCTCATTGGTTCCTGCGTTCGAACGCACCTTCTGCGTTTAGACGCACGTCCTTAGGTTTTTCCAACCCATCTTTTCCTCCTTGCGTTTGAACGCACCTTGTGCGTTTGAACGCACCACTTGGTGGCTGGAAATCTTCACTGTGTGATCTGCGTTTAAACGCAGGAGGTCTGCGTTTGAACGCATAAGTGTTAGCCGTTTCCAGTGTTTCTTATGTCTGTTGGTGGGTCTGCGTTTGAACGCAGGGTGTCTGCGTTTGAACGCACATGTGCGTTTGAACGCATGTCTCCTGCGTTTGAACGCACTCCTCTGATTCCTGAAACACTGAGTTCAACATTGAACCGCTCTTTCTCACTTTTCTCTCAAATTATGAACATTGTAAAAATTATATAAAAACAACTAATCTATGTTGGGTTGCCTCCCAACCAGCGCTTGTGATTTACAGTCGACAGCCCGACTTTGTTACCTCTGTTGTAATCACGGAAGGTCGAGGTAGAGTGCCTCTACCTCCATGATCTCCTGAGGATCCCTGTATGGCTTGACTGTGTTCCCATTCACCTTGAAAACTGTATTATCCCTCGGGTTCTCCAGCTCCACCACTCCCCATGATGTAATGTCCTTCACAATAAATTGTCCAGACCATCTTGAGCGCAGCTTCCCTGGATAGAATTTCATCCTTGAGTTGTAGAGGAGAACCTTCTGCCCGATTTCTATCTTCTTTGGTAGAATGCGGTTGTCATGCCACTTCTTTGTTTTTTCTTTATAAATTTTGGCACTCTCATAAGCAGTTCTACGGAATTCTTCTAGTTCGAGGAGTGCCATCTTCCGTTTGTTTCCTGATGAACTGTGATCCATATTTAGCTGCTTGATTGCCCAGTATGCTTTGTGTTCCAATTCCACTGGTAAGTGACACGCTTTACCAAACACCAGCTGGTATGGGGACATTCCCAGTGGGGTTTTATAAGCAGTTCTGTATGCCCAGAGCGCATCATCCAGCTTTAACGACCAGTCCTTGCGTCCAGGATTCACAGTTTTTTCCATTATGCTCTTTATCTCTCTGTTGGACACCTCTGCTTGCCCGTTTGCCTGAGGGTGATAAGGCAGCGACACCTTATGGATAGACACCCCGTATTGCTTTAAAACTTTGGCAAAGACCTTATTGATAAAATGAGAACCTTCATCACTGACCATGGCTCTCGGTGTTCCGAATCTGGTAAAGATATTACGTTTGAGGAATCTTTCCACGACTGCCGCATCGTTCTTCTGACAGGCTATTGCTTCCACCCATTTTGACACGTAATCCATTGCCAGTAAGATGTAGAGATTTCCCAGACACGAAGGGAATGGACCCATAAAATCGATACCCCAAACATCAAAAGGCTCGACTTCTTGCCAAAGTGTCATGGGCATTTCATTCCGCTGGGAAATATTTCCTGTCCGGTGGCAGCGATCGCAACTCTGCGCATAATCATTGCAATCCTTGAAGACTGTTGGCCAGAAAAATCCTGACTGTAGTACTTTGTGTGCTGTTCTCGGTCCGCTGAAGTGTCCCCCACATTGTGCTGAGTGGCAGTGCTGAATTACCTCCAAAATCTCGTGACATGGAATGCCGCGACGGAGAATATTGTCTGCCCCTTGCTTAAACAGATAAGGATCGTCCCAGAAATATTGCTTGTAGTCTGAAATAAACTTCTTTTTCTGCCAAGGGGTGATGTCTTCAGGGAGTGCTCCATTGACCAAATAATTGGCTATGGCGTAATACCAGGGCCGTCTGTTGGTCTTGATCTTCATAATATGTTCATCCGGAAAATTTTCTTGAATGGGCACCAGTTCCTCTGTAGGGTTTTCCAGGCGAGATAGATGATCAGCTACCACATTTTCAACTCCCTTTTTATCCCTGATCTCGACATCAAATTCCTGCATCAGCAGAATCCAACGCAGCAGCCTTGGATTTGCATCCTTCTTCTCCAGTAAGTATTTCAGTGCACTGTGATCTGTGAATATGATGACTTTTGAACCTACCAGGTAGGATCTGAACTTATCCGGGGCAAACACTACTGCCAGCAGCTCCTTCTCTGTAGTCCCATAATTAATCTGTGCCTCATTCAGGACCCTGCTGGCATAGTAGATGACACTGCACACCTTGTCCTTCCGCTGTCCCAGTACCGCGCCCACTGCGTAATCACTGGCGTTGCACATCAGCTCGAACGGGAGGGTCAGTCTGGCGTTGTGATAATGGGTGCAGTTGTCAGCCTCTCTTTAAGCACGTCAAACGCTTCTTTGCAGGCTTCATCAAATACGAAGGGCACATCTTTTCCCAACAAATTACATAGTGGCTTTGTAATTTTTGAGAAATCTTTAATAAACCTTCTGTAAAAGCCTGCGTGGCACAAAAAACTCTTAATTTCCCTTACTGTGGTTGGATATGGCAGCTGCTTGATCACCTCTATTTTTGCCCTGTCTACTTCCAGTCCTTTGCTAGAAATCCTGTGTCCCAGCACTATTCCTTCAGTAACCATGAAGTGGCATTTTTCCCAGTTGAGTACCAGATTTGTTTTTCTACAGCGGATCAGAACTCTGGCCAGATGGTATAAGCAGTCTTCGAAGCTGTCTCCAAACAACGAAAAGTCGTCAATGAAAACTTCTAAATTTTTCTTTATGATATCAGAGAAAATAGCCATCATGCATCTTTGGAATGTTGCTGGAGCATTGCACAATCCAAATGGCATCCGTCTAAAGGCGAACGTTCCATATGGGCAGGTGAATGTCGTATTTTCTTGATCCTCTGGATTTATATAGATCTGGTTGTAGCCAGAATACCCATCAAGAAAGCAGTAATAAGCATGGTGAGCTAGTCTGTCCAACATCTGATCCATGAATGGCAGCGGAAAGTGGTCTTTCAGTGTGGCCTCGTTCAGCTTCCGATAGTCCATACAGATTCGCCAGCCAGTGACAGTGCGCTGGGCGATCTGCTCCTGATCAGCATTCTGTACTACTGTAATACCCCCTTACTTTGGTACACACTGGACAGGACTGACCCAGGTGCTGTCTGATATGGGGTATATAATTCCTGCTTCTAGCCACTTCATGACCTCCTTACGTACCACATCTCTCATAATTGGGTTTAGTCTCCGTTGAGGCTGGATGACTGGCTTCTTTCCTTCTTTGATTCTTATTTTGTGCATGCAATAATCAGGACTGATTCCCCTGAGGTCTGCAATTGTCCATCCGATTGCTTCTTTATGCTCTCGAAGTACCTCCAGCAGCTTTTGTTCCTGTTCCTGAGATAAAAGAGACGAAACAATTATTGGTAGAGTATTATTTTCACCAATAAAAGCGTACCTGAGGTGGTCTACAACTGTTTTAATTCCAGGACTGGTGGTTCCTGGAGTGATGGGACCAGTGTCATTTTCTGCTCGCCTCCTTCGTCCCTATACAGCGTGACCCAGCTTTCTGTTCCCATGATCTGCTCATCCTGCTGCTCCTTTGTTTCCTCTGGATACATGTCCTCAAATTCTTCCCATAGATTTTCCATTTCCTCATTCTCCAGATCATCAATTACCTCTACTGCGAAACAATTTTCATGCCCATAATGGCCAGGAAGCTGGAGAGATTTGAAAACATTAAATTTCACTTTTTCCTCGTTGATTTGCATGGACAACTCCCCACTTTTGCAGTTAATAATGGCTTCACCGGTTGCTAGGAAAGGCCTGTCCAGGATTAGCGGGACCTCTCCAGCCTCCATGTCCATAATCACAAAGTCTGCTGGAAAAATAAGCTCTCCAACTTTTACCAGGATATCTTCAGTTACTCCATAGGCGGGTTTCACAGATCTGTCAGCCATTTGAAGCATAATTCTTGTTGGACGTGGCTCTCCGACTCCCAGACTTTTGAAGATGGTAAGTGGCATCAGGTTGATGCTGGCACCCAAGTCGCATAAGGCTTTTCCTGTGTATGCACTGCCCAGGGTTACTGGAATAACAAAGCTGCCAGGGTCTTTCTTTTTCAGTGGTAGACCATTTTTTACACAACTGCTCGCTTCTTCCGTCAGATTCACTGTTTCGAAGTCACTCATTCGCCTTCTCCCATACAATATGTCCTTGAGAAATTTCGCATAAGTAGGCATTTTGGCAAGTGCTTCCGCAAAAGGTATGTTTATCTGTAATTTCTTGAATACCTCCAGAAATCTGGCGTAGTCTTTGTTGTCATCTCTCTTGCGTGTCTTCAGAGGGTAGGGTACCTCCTTAGAGATATGAACTAATTCTGGACTACCCTCATTAGTCTGCTCTGCTTCCTGCTCGATCGAACCCCTTTTCTGAGAGTTTACGGTTGAACTGTCTTCCCTGTCAATCACTTCCTGTTCAATAATTTTTGACTTTTCAGCCCGTGCATGACTGGGATACGGTGGATCCTGCAGTGCAATTCCACTCCGAGTTGTGATAGCATTGATTTGAGCGCGTGGATTGTTCACTGTATTTGATGGTAAATTCCCTGGGGCTCGTTCTGCCTGGTTCTGTGCAAGTTGACCATTCTGCACCTCCAAGTTGCGGATAGCAATCTTCATTTGGCTTACATCGGCAGTTAATGACTCCATCTGCGCGAATCTAGTTTCCCACTGCTTATTGAATTTCTCCATATAGGACTCAAAATCTTGCTGTGACAAATTTAGCTGTGGTGGTGCTGCTGGTGCGTGCTGTGCTGGGGCCGTCTGTTGTGCCTGTGGCCTGTGCTGGAATCCTGGTGCATAGACTGCTGCATTGGGATTTCCGTAGCGAAACCCTGGATGGTCACGTGTGCCTGGTCTGTAGCGACTAGGATCCCACTGCTGCTGAACATAGTTGGCATCTTCGGTCTGAAGCTCCAGAATTGCTGCGTCAAGGTCAGGTTCCTCCACTGATGCCACTGGCTTCTTCTCTGTATACACCTTTTTAACTAAGTCCTGTACCACTTTCGTGAGCTTGTCAATCCTGTCGTGAGCCACTGGTTCTACTACCGCTGTGAGCCTGCGGTCATCAAACAGGCGAGTATCCTGTTTGGCTAATTGTTTCATCAGTTCATATGCTCCATCCTTATCCACATGGTATAAGAAGTTACCCCCAGCTTCCCGATAAATCCTGTCAGCATTCTCCCTGTCGAGAGCGTGGTAGAATACCTGTCGAATTTTTGCGTCCCCGAAGCCATGATTGGGGCATTTTTTTACAAGTCTCATCAGCCTGTCCCATGCGTCTACCACCGTTTCCCCCATCTTCTGTTTGAACGATAAGATCTCACTCTGCAACTTGATAACACGGGATGGGGGGTAGAACTTTGCCAGAAAATCAGTAACACACCCATCCCAGGTAGTGATGGACCTAGGTGGTCTTGCCTCCAGCCAGTCTTTTGCTGTTCCGAACAAGCAGTATGGGAATAAAATCAGCTTTAGCGTATCCGCTTCGAATCCTTTATATTTAATCTTGTTGCAGTAATCTTCAAACTTTCCGAGGAAGTCGTTTGGATCTTCATCTGCTTTCCCATTGAAAGGACAATGAGTCTGGGCGGTCTGAATGGTGGATGATTTCAGATCGAAGTGTTCTGCTGTAATGGGTGGCACCACGATGGCTGGTTGATGTCCTCCGGTTGGGACTTCAAAATTTTCGACTATTGCCCTCCCAGACCTGTTGTAAGTCCTCTGATTGTTCCTGGCACAAAGCCTGCTGCTATCAGCTCTTCAATGTAAAGAGCCATCTGTGCTGGAGTACGTTGCTGCTGCCCTGTGGGTGTTCCTGTTTCGGTTGTTGTGTCTTCTCCGTGCTCAGACATCGCGGCTCGGTGTCTGCGACTTTGCTCTCTGAAAAGTTTTTCGGGATTTTCAAGTGGTGATACCAGTTTGCTAGGCAATCTGGACATAAACTAGAATACCCTGAAAATCAGAATTCAAGAGCAGTAAGTCAAAAGAAAATAAACGTAAAAAAAAAGAAAAACTTTGAGACTTATTCTAATGTATTTTTAACAAAACTGTAACCGTTCCCCGGCAACGGCGCCAAAAACTTGACAGCGTAAATCTATCTGCTTTTTCGCAAGTGTACGATCAAGTAATATAGAGTATGTAATTGTGACTCTGGTTGTCGAACCCTCGAGAACATTTTAAGTTTTGCTTATTAGAATTATAACTAGACACAAAGTTTGTAACAAGGAGGAAGGTTTAGGATTTGATTCTACTCACTAAATTGCAGTAAATAAAACAATATTTAGAAAAGCTTATTTTATTTTTCTTTTAAATACTTTGCAGAAATTGTTGTAGTTGTAAAAATCAGTAATTATAAGAATCTAGGTCCCAGGATCCCCTAGGGTAAATCTCCAGCTTTCATGGTATATTCGATTTCAGAAACACACGGTGGTTTTGTTTATGCCAGCATACCAACAGTACAATCTCCTCTCGTTCTCATGTACCTATCACTCTCCTACAGATTTTCGGGTCCTCTCGGTCCACCTAAATCTGCAGGTTCGTTCTAAGTCTGCTAGGGTTACAGGTTCTCCTCTCGGTCTCCCCCTAAAAGTCTAACAGTTGGTCTAATGCTTCTTGGCTAGTCCCCTGATTCTTTTCACCTCTCGGTCCATCAAGGCAGAGTACTAAATCCTGTCTTTTCTTCCTAACTCTCACTGGTCACTCTCGCGCACCAGATCCTGTCTTTAACACTCCAGGGTGATCAAGCCATTCATGTATGTAAATAAAATCAAAGACAGAATAATAAACAATCCATCCTGTATTAATGCTTAGCTAGCCATGCATCTGAAAATCAAACAACCAAGTCTGCTGAATTCATAAACCCTAGGTTCACCGAGAACCTAGGAAAAAGGTCTAGCTAGCTTGCATTATTGAAAAACAACGTTTCATAAAAGAGAGAAAAGATCAAACTAGTTATTGGCTGAATACTGAAAAACTGCTCCAATCCTGACTTGCTCCAATCCTGACGGCTCTGAAACTGGCTGCTGAGATGATGATGATAGATGTATGAGTGTGTATGTGTAACCCTAATTCAGTGCTGGACACCTCCTTTTATACTGCCACAGTCTCCAAAACTGATGCACGAAATTCCTGTTTTACCCTCAAAAAGACCCGTCCTAGAAGCTTCTGGAAACCCTCCGTGCGTTCAAACGCAACTCACCTGCGTTCAAACGCAGTGCGTCTGAACGCACTCATCCTGCGTTTGAACGCAGGCCTTAACCGCTTTTCCTTCCTCTGGCTTCTGTCTTCTCGGACACGTGCGTTTGAACGCAACTCACCTGCGTTTGAACGCACGACTTGGTCTTTTCTTCTTCTGATGTTGAGTTCTGCGTTTGAACGCAGGTTGTGCGTCTGAACGCACCCCTTAGCTGTTCTGCATTTCTGAATTCGAACCCTGCGTTTGAACGCAGGCCGTGCGTCTGAACGCACGCCTTAGCCTCTTTTCCGCCATTTTCCCGCTGCTGCTATCTGGTGCGTTTGAACGCAGGTGCCCTGCGTTTGAACGCACAACTTAGACTTTTCTGCTCTTTTTTCTGCTTAGCTCTCCTGATACGCTGCTTCCCCTCCAAGTCAATCCCATGCATTTTTCGGCACCTGTTACCTGCACATTATAACATGTACCCGCGATCATATCCAACAAACAAAAGTATGCATGAAATTACTCAAATCTTACAATCATGTCCTATAAATCTCTGCCTCGTATCAGGTGGAAAATAAGCTGAAAATGGGCAAACTCAACTCTCACAGGGTTAAAACCAATGGTAAAAAGATGTCCCAGACTAGTTCATTTTCAAGCTGTCACAGCTATGGGAGTACTGGTCTTTGAGATAGCATCTTGATGGGGCTCAATCATATCTGTACCTTCATCCCTTTCTCTTATCGCTTCAACTACGCTTGGCGTAGACTCCGGAGCTTCTGGAAACTTTTCATGCGCGACATCAGGTTGCGTTTCAGGAACTGCAGCAATATCAGACTCAGGAATTGGTAGTTGAACATCTGCCATATCTTGATGGAGCGCAGCACCACTCGTGTCAGGCTCGCGATCAGCCCCTCCGTCAACTGGCATATTTTGGGATGAAGGATTTCGATTCACTGCTTCTTGGGCAACCGCATCTTGCTCGTTCGACTCATTCTCAACTTCCCCTTCATTAACCGGCATTTCACCCTCGGGAGCGATACTGACTTGGGAAGCGAGATTCGAAGTAATTATTCCTTCATTAGCTGCAGTTCCAGGAGTTGCAGCTGAAAAATTAGTCGTGGGAGTACTTGATGGAATCTCTGAAGTTCCTCCAGATTGTTCAACATCTTCCTCAACCAAAGCTACGCGCACGGTCGCACCGTCAGGATCAACAGGTTCTTCTTAAGCAAAAGGATCAGAACTTGGTAGTTCCCGTTGGAGGTCTTCCTCTGCTTGCTCCACGATGAACTCGAGGCAGTCCCAACAGGGGTCTCTTCCACATTGGCCTCAAAAATTCCCTCAGGGATGCGATTTGTTGATGGGGGCACTTGTCTTGCTTGATTTGCATGCGTCGCGTTTGCTTCAGCATAACATTCGCGAACGGATTCAGGGGCGTGAGCTGCAGGAGCTTGCCTTTCTTGATCTTGCTCCGGCACACCTGCATCCAAAATTTCGCGAGGGGGCTCAGGAAGCACCATGGCACTGCGAATACTTCTCCTCAGTGGCTGAGGATCAGGTTCTGCAAAAGTAGCATGTTGTTCTCGAGCTGGAGCAATTACGAAATTAAATTACAAAAGGATTTTGTGATGAAAAGACCTCCATATGCATATGGGGTGGTATCTCCCCCCTTATATGGGATATCCGCGCAAGGGTCATATTGCAGATTATTTCAATTCCCTTTAACTTAGCATGACCTGCTTATGATGAGGTATTAATCGTTATTTGAAAAGGGGCAGAGTGGGACATCACATTGATCAGGGATTTACTTACCTGAGGTTTCTCCACACTGATATATTAACCATTTGCGAATATCGTTTTTAGAAACCCCATTGTATAACGCCCACAAGATAAGCTCTTGGTGGTAAAGCGAATTGGAAAAGCATACCTTCTTCACTATCATCACCAATGAGTTCGTGGAAGTTCATCTATGCTTGATGCAGCTCACTAGAAGTCGAGCGCGAACGTTCCCCTTGGCTCACGGTCGCTCGTGGGCGTCACTCCTGATTCACAGCCGAACGCGTTGAACACGGAAGTTTCCTCTACTCTTCGAGACTTTTCTTTTTCGCTATCTCAATTCGCTCCTCTTTTGTTAGTTTTTCCAGCAATGCTCTCTCTTTAGCCATATGTCTTGATTCTTCTATAGCTTCTTCCTCAGTCATAACCGTCGGCCCTTTGATTGGGCTATCACCATCTGTAGTAAAAGGACGGGTAGAAGAACAGGAAATGAGTATAGTGACTTTGGATCAGTACGATCTCAGTAAGAGTACGATTACAGTGCTCTTTCACTTTCTTCTGTTGCGATAAAGGACGCGCCAACGGTAGCCTTCTTCTTTGGAGTCGCCTTCTTCGCAGGGGCTTTCTTTGCTTGAGTAACGACCTCCTTAGGAGCAGGCTCGCTTCGCGGACGCTTTGATGGTTGAGCTACCACGTTGCTGGTTGTGGGTTCGTCTGTAATCCTTTTCTTCCTCCCTTTAGCAGGTGGCGTGAGGAAGGCCTCAAGCGCATCAGAGACCACCTTTTGGACATCTGAAGGCATTGGCAGGCTAGGGGTAATGGGTTCCTCAGGCTTTATGACTTTTTTAGCGCTTTACTACAGTCCCCAGATGCGAAGCGTCTCAATAGCACTATTACAAGACGAGAAGAGCAAGTTAGAGTTTGCATTATTGATGAAAAAAGGGACTATGTCAGTCTTCTCGTCAAGGATCAGTGGCGCGCATAAATGATGGTTCTTATCTAGCAAAGAATCATAGCCACACTGCGTCGCGTCACGAGAGCGGGTAGACTTAAAGGGATACTCTTCAATCGAGATCGCGGGAGCTCGGTTGGCATGGAGCTGGGCTTGAGCCTTCACAAGACGACGGGTTTGGGTTTTCCAGAAGGAAACCCAGGTTGGTGTATTTTTCCCTCGCCTTTCCCTGGAGGGTTGAGCCAACGGAAGTTCATCAATCAGCAGGGCATTTATTTTCCCATACAGAAGCCCATCATAGCAGCCCTTAACCACCAATTCGGACCACAAAGGCGGTGCAAGGGCATCAAAACCTAGCTGAGGAATCACGCAAACAGGATCATAATGAACTGTTATGCGCTCATAGCTGGAGGATTCGCGCCAGGTACGTACTTAGCAAAGGAAGGGAAATACCCTCTACGGCACCAGTTAACAAATCTCCCATAGGCCCTAGACCATGTGGTTATGTGCTCGGGCTCGAATTCGGTGTCCTCTGTTGGATACATGTCTTCCAAAAAAATAATGTTATTCAATTGGGTGACATAGGGCCTAACCACGAAGTACCTGACATCGTCGCACACCAAGGAGAAGATGCAACCGATGCTCCTGGTATTGTACCAACGCCACGCTCGGGAACATAGGTGTTTGTGTTTTCCATTAGGGGTTTTCCACACCTACACTTCTGAGGGAACTGGAGCATACGCAGGCCACCTTTCAAAAGACCA
Source organism: Linanthus parryae (assembly GCA_023055425.1). Classification (NCBI taxonomy): domain Eukaryota; kingdom Viridiplantae; phylum Streptophyta; class Magnoliopsida; order Ericales; family Polemoniaceae; genus Linanthus; species Linanthus parryae. The sequence goes on from JALGPY010000001.1 coordinate 88,459,587, forward strand.
CATAGTTAGGAACGTGGTATTAGCAAAGGAGACGACGTCGACTCTACCTTGTGACTGCTCGACATGGGCTGCGGCCAGGTCCAGATGGTGGTACAGAGACCCCAAGGCCAAGGGAACCAGAGCTATCTTTTGGCCAAGAGAAAGCTTCACGGCAAGTGCAAGAATGTGGGTGAAGACACCATCACAAGCATGACCATCTATCAGATAATGCGAAAACCAGACGCAAAGGAAACCACACAGAGTCCACTCTGAGCCTTTCCCTTCCACGGAAATGGTCGCATTCTTGTCTTCTTCCATAAACTATTGAGAAAGCTTGGGTTTGATAAAGTCCTAAAATAAGTACATAATCCACTTCGACCAGATGTTTTTGGCACCAACGCACATGTAGGTTTCGTAAGGGGTGGTCGCATCAGGCTTCCATCTCGAAGCCGCTTTCTTCATGTCCGCGATACACCCCTTCATTTGGGCGAAAAGGGTGAGCTCCTCTTCAGACTCCAGTTCAGCTAAAGGGTCAAAAGCCCCCATACTGGGAAGCGTCAGCAAGATCTCTACATCTTTGAGGGTTGGCGCAGCCTCGAAAGTAGAAAAGTGGAAGGTATGGGTCTTCTTGGAGTACCTGGAGAATAGGACCCTCAGTATATCTTGGTTAACTCTAAGGTTGAGACCCTTTGTCGCGCGAATAGCATGGAATATTACAGTTTTCATCAGCAACTTCTCATAATTATCGAGGATGAAGGGGGTCCATACCTCCTCCAGTCGAGCTTATCCAAGAAGGCCTGAAAAAGAACGTCGGTGAAGGGCTATAGGCTGGCCTCGATACGAAGTCTCTGCACGTCTTGGGTAATTTCTAAATCCCAGTTTTCTCTGTCTATCTCAGGCAACAGTTGTAGAACATCTTCCATCGGAGACTCCTCAAGGGTGGTCCCCTGGATAGCAGCCAAGAAGAAATCATCGCCGCCCAGGTAAGGGGCTTTGCACCCCAAATTTTTGCTGAGTTCAGCCAAATTGACGGCTTCTTTGTTTGACTTCTTGGGAGCCATTTCAATAACACAAATAAGCATATGCAAAACAAGATGTGAAGATCACTCTTATTGGGTACGAAGAACATGATAAATAGTAGTATGAACATCAAACCCAAACTCAGATCGGGTTGCATGTCAAAAACAAAATAAGATCATTCGTCAAAGCCACAAGTGAAGGGGGTAGGACCACAAACCTTGCTGACGTTTAAGCACTCGAACTGCTTCGGTGATTTGGTCAAGAATTTGATCAAAGATTTCGACTCCTACCTGATTCTCTTTCTGATTCATAAACTCTGGCAGCAACAATGGTTGAAAAAGTTCTATTTGTCGTAGTGAAAGGGTTTATATATTCTCTCGTAGAGGTGTGACCGTTCAGAATCTCTCAATCAATGTTACCTCGAAAAATGGTGAATTTTTTTGACATATCGGATCCGTCGAATAAATTTTGCTTCGAAAACCGGCCGAAATTTGTTGATATCAACTGATTAGCCGCACAATGGACATCTCCTACCTTTTAAAGAGCCCTAGGCAATGATTACGGCTTATGGGGACTGGGGTTTCAAGCATTACATTATTCAAAATTCAGACAACCTGCGTGGAGATACGCACGACTGATTTTGCGCGACTACACAGCAAACGCGCGCATGAGATTTGCGCAAAAGGGGGCTAATTTAGATAGTGCATTCCAAACAAACAGATCATAGCCACACAGCAGCCATCCAGCACATCTGACTGTGCTCCATATACACCAGATCACTGCTCATACCTATCCACGTGGGGCCTGTGAGACAGGGCCACCCGCGATACCAATCACACGGGACTTGTAGGGACTTGTGGTTTGGAGGCTAGAGAAAGCTCCGTCGCGCGCGAACGACAACCAAGCTCGCGCGCGACCCTTTATAACTGACTTGAGAGATTTAATGACCATGTCCTATAAACCTGGTCAATCTCATAACGATCTCCGGTATATGTGGGCAGGTGCGTAACGTTCCCTATATATACGGTCGAACGTGCTGTTACGGGTCTATCATTAAGCCACCATTTATGTGCGCATTAACCCCCACAACGGTCACTTCCCTATTATATATAGGATCGTTAGCCTCCATTGCAATCTTCTGGTTCTTCTTGGATGCTCTTAGACTCTTAGACTTTTGGATTCACCGAAGCTCTGTCATTAAGCTGTCTCTCTCTCACACAGTAACCATTGCTTACTCTCTCCCTACTCACACCCTGCACTTCTCTGTGTCCTTACTCTAATCCCCTAGTTGAGGTGTACACTTGGATATCTGCCAACGATTTCCCTGTACACAATTTGGTGAACCCGACGTGAACTCTCAACCTTCAAAGCCTTAATTAGCCAAAACAGCCATGTCTCTTGAGGCCAACCTCCGTGATGGTGATCAGTCTCCTTTGGGGGAAGAAACCTAGAGAGAGGAGACCCCCAACACCAACACCAACGCCAATACCTACACCAACACCCAAGCAGCTGCTGGGAGGTTATAATTTCTTTTGATAACGCCACGTTATTGGTTTCGAACCAGATTGTCACTGGTTCCTACTGCATTCGTTTCTTCATCTGCCTTTTTATTCTCTTTTGATGTAGGAGTGGATAATCCAGATAAAGCTGAACTATCAGACGCCACTAATTTGACGCTGCTCTACCATGAGGTGGAAGATAAGATCAAGGGATGCAAAAAATGCAATTTTTGGAGTCGCCACACTGTTTGGGCTATAAATTGGTCTACGGCCACCAGCATTACACTTGCGACCCCTATGCTGAAAGCTCTCGAAGATACGACATGGGCCCCATCGATCAGAGACTCATTAGGGTCCATTTTCGACCATTAATTCCGCTATTTAACCAATAAAACGAGCATTTGAAGTTATTTTTACTATTTCTCATAAAATTTCAATTGTTGATGAGGACTTCAGTTTTACCCTTTTGGGGTAAAACTTTCGCGCGCGTGCTTCATTCATAAGGCCAATATTTTGGTCCAATTTTAGGGATTTTAGCATAATTTGGTAAAATGCTGGTTTCGGATATAAATGTCCGGCTTGTAGACATATTTCATGAGCTTTTGATTATTGAACATTTTACGAACGTAGAGAGGATTTTTCTCTAGCGCTTTTGTCTTTCTATCGTTGCTTCTGTTGCTTTGATCACACATGTTGATTAAATTCGACGTCATCTTCTCACTTAGATACGTAACTGGTTAACAAGTCTCCGAAAAAGATTGAAATTTTAAAACAACTTTCTTTTGTATGTGCTTCAACCTATATGACGTTGCAAGTCATTGGTTGTTGTAAGAAGCTAACGATATGTATTGGCTATAACTTAACTGCACGGACTTACCTACTGCCATAGAGATAAGGACATCAACCTACTTCATGAGTATTTGAACAATTGACTATTGCTGTGATTTCTCCTCCCATGGTTTATCTATTGTTATTTCACATTTGAAATCATCAATTTCATAAAGATCGTCTGGGAGAAAAAGAAACGTATTTTCAAAATTCCGAATATGATGTCAGATTTAATATGTAATGTATAAGACAAGATGAGCATCTTGGTGGTCATGGTGAACTTTTTCTATTATTTTTATTTGTATTTTATTTTTTATATTTGCAAAGAAACTTGTCTACCACTTTTGTCCTACTTCTTTTGCACAATTTGTATTTTAATCATTATGTACTCAGTCACTTTGATGTGGTGATTTGGATAGTAAAATTTTACAATTTTTAGATAATTTTTTTCGTAGTAATGTAAAGTAACTCTTATTCTACAATATCGAAAAATTACGTCGTTTGATATTCAAATTACCGGGTCAAAGTGACCCAGTTACGGATGAAAAAGTCTGAATGATACAAAAGAGGTTGGACTGAGTGGTATTTATTTAAAGGGCTAAATCCATGACCCACCCGAAATAGGTGGTACAAGTCATTTGCGCATACATTAGCCCGATAGTCATCTATAGTATATACTATTTGAGAACGCACGTGGTATAACAAATAAATTGTCTTGACGTTAATATGTTGCAATTAAAATGTTGGCGGTCGAGTTAAAAATTTAAAATTGGCGCCGGAGTTATAACTTTTGAAGAATTGCGCCGAAAAATAAATTAATCTATACGGGATTTCAAACGCAAAATAAATTAATTTTCGTTATACCAAATAAGTCTCGAGTTAAAAATTAATAAATGGTGCCGAAGTTATAATTTTAGAAAAATTGCGTTGATTTATTTCTTTTACCTACAAGGGATTTCAAACACAAAATCAATTCTTGGTATTTATTTTTGTTATACCAAGTAAGTCAATAATAATATTGATTTGAAATTAATATCAATAAAGGAATAGTAAAAGGTAACATAATTTCACTCCCGTTTAACATATAGGTTAAAAGATAGGGAAGCACATCCTTTATTATTGTAATTAAAATTATTGATATTTCAAACGTTACAATATAAATATAGAAATGAATGATTTCCTATGTATAGGTTAGCAAAAAGTATTTGCTAAATGTTATGAAATATGTAATTGGACTGATGTGAATATCCACCACATAGTTGGGTGTGTTTTGTATTATTATATTCTGGTCCACAAGCCCACCTAATGCCTATATAAGGAGGCTTAGGGTTGGAGAATAATACACCTCTCAAAACAATTCTCCCTACATCATATCTCTCTCTTTATTTTCTGTCTCTCTCGTCTTCTCAATTTACAACACGTTATCAGCACGATAGTGCTCCTAAAAAAAAAAATAAACTCATAGGATTTCGAAGCGTGATAATTTTTGAGACCTACCAACAAAAGGTACGATTTTTTTTTTCCAGAGAAGAACTTGTCTTTTAGGGCGTCTTAACTCCTCGTCCAAAAAGTTACTTTCACTCAGATAGGTCTGAGCCTATTTGTTGTAACTTGTAAGTTGTCTATTTGTTTAATGGGTCTCTCATCTGTTAGATGAAAACCAAGTTTTCTTTATATATTTTTTAATTGAGAATCCCACACAACAGATTGGGGAGTGTTTGTTTCAAGGTCATGATAATACCACTGTTTGATACCAAAGTCATATTTATTTACGTTCATGGTTATTCTTTACATGGCTACATGATGTCCGTAGGGTTGAAAAAAAAAATTAAAGTTTATTAGTTTCATTATCCTCAGATCTGTTTATGGTCTGTTGTATTATAGTTCGATGTTTGTACGAGAAACTGTTCGTGTACATCAGTTTGATGCAGCGATTTTTTTTCCGGTTATGTATCTTTTAGTTAGTTTAATATGTGATTCAATCTGGCTAGTCTTTCGTAGAGGTTTGGATGAGTTCTTACATGAATTGAACAATAATTGTCTTTATTCGTTTTCATATTTATTGCAAGTTTGTTTCTCCAAACCTAATAATTATAGAAGCCATATTCATACCCGAAGCTATGAATTTCATGGAATTTTGATCGTAACCTGAAGTTACGAGAAGCTTTATGACCCGAAGTCATAAAAATCTATTATTAAATATCCAAAAGAGATATTGACATTCTTGTTATCATTAACCCTCTTGAAGAGGCTTCTAATTATGTGCTCACAAGAGTCATTGTTCATACCCGAAGTTATGGATTCTACAAAACTTTGACTGTAACCAGAATTTACGATACTTTCTTCTTGACTTGAAGTCATGAAATATTACCATTAGACGTCTCCTGAAGAGAAATCTAATTGTTTTGTTGATTAGCTTCCTGAAGAGGCTGCTCCTTGAGCACTGATTTAATTGTAACTTGAAGTTACAACTACAGTTTCATGTGACCGGAAGTCGCAAAAATATTTTTTTTTATATGACCTGGAGTCATAGTAGATCTCCAGAAGAGGTCTGTAAATAACAAAATTGAACAATTATTTTTTCCATACCTGAAGTTATGGATTAAGAAAATTTCATCGTAACCTGAAGTTGCGACAGTTTTTTTTATGACCTGAAGTCATACTTTTCGTTACATCTCCTGAAGAGATGTCCAGCAATTTTCTTCCAAACCTCCCGAAGAGGTCATATTTTGTTACCTAGCTTTATCTAGTTTTTGTAATTCGTTTTGCTACTTTTTCTTCTGTTATCGTATTATGGATCAAAAACGAACCTCCTGAAGAGCATTCGTAATCGCCATGGATGCTAAATCTGGCCATGACATATGTACCCGAAGTTACATATTACATGATATCACTCATAACCAGCAGTTATGACTTCATTACCTGAAGTAATGAAATATTATAAATAATTATCTCCAGAAGAGATTGTTACAATTCAAATAATGATCCACCCTCCTGAAAAAGAGGTTTTATTATGTTTATTTCTTGTATCATATACGCGTTTATTTTTTAACCTTGTCTAGTGCTTTACCGTTTACACATTGGTTATTAATTCAAGTAGAGCATCCAGAAGATGTTCTTAGTCCATGAGGGTGTATTGGACAAGCGCATTTTATATGCATAAAAAGTGATTTTCATACCAGAAGTTATGAAATTATGACGATGTTTATAACATGGAGTTATAAAATAACATCAAAAGATCTCCCTGAAGAGAGAATCTACAACCACTCACTTTTAAATAAAAGTATTGGCATTTACGTCTCTTTTTTGGTTTCCTGAAGAAACTTTGATTAGAGAACTACGGCGTCCAAGAGATTGCTTATTGTCAATGTTTTTATTTTAATTTGAGGATTGGTTTACACAAAGTACATATGAGACAAATTGATGCCTGAAGCATCAGCGAAATATCATTATGGTTATGATCATATTGTTCACGTCATGAGGGGGAGAATGGGTCCTATTACATGACGTGAAGCAAAATAATATTGTCTCTATCGGGTATGTACTATTGTAAGTTTAAAATCCCAACAAGATGGATAGCTTCTTGACTAACGTGTACTAATTTTGGGTTATACACTTTAAAGCATAAAAGGTTTGCTTGTGTAATTATGTTGATCCTCCAGAAGAGGAACATAAAATCAAAGCATCCAAAATTATGTTGGGAAATGGATATATTGCTCTACAAATTAAGAACACAAGATTCTGGAGAAATCTTGGGGGTTCATATATACATCATCAAAATTGGATCAAAATCAACGTTGGTAATTGAATAGCCCTGGAAGAGGCTAGTAGCTCTGGAAGTAGCTAAAGGTACCAGAATACAATATTATGATCCAACTAATAATGATGATACAGTTGAGGAAGCGCTATATAAGTCATATGATTATTTTATGGGAAGAATGTTGACTAAATAGTTATTGGCCAAAAGAAAGTCAACAAATGCATAAAAGATTGATGGGGTAAATTTATTGAATATGTAGAGCAAAAATGTGTAGTACTCAAAGTACTAACAACCCCAAGCATAAATTACAACTTATGCATAAACTACATATTCGCTCTTAAGCGTGAGATTTATGTAGATATCATATATTTCCGCTGTTAAGCGTGGGATAAGTTGAGACTACATATCCGCTGGTATGCGTGGGATTTGTCTCGAGGTTCATGTCCGCTTTTAAGTGTGGGGCTTGTAAAATGAGAAACATGATATATGGGTCATGATAAATTCTCATTAGTATAATCATCTCGTGGTGAGAATGATGTAATGTTGTACCAGTCTCGGGGACTAAGGAACAACAAAAGATGGTTGAAAAGTAACTAGTTACAATACCATCGTATGAATCACAAATTTGTGAAATTCCATGGAGGTTGGTTCCCATGGGAAATATTATTTGACTGAAGAAAAGCAAAAGTGTACACTCGCGAGTAGGTTTAGGTGCATATGCATTTATCAATTATGATTGTTAATTATTTCTTTTAGATTGTTGTTTTTGCAATGAGTTTTGTTTGTCAGGTACAAGGATGTTCCAATGAGGGGGAGATCCAATGAAATGCTAAAAGCGCGGCACTCTTTTTCCTTCGCTACGGTTTTTGTCCCACAGGGTTTTTCCTAGCAAGGTTTTAACGAGGCTTGCGAAGATTATCCAGATGCGTTCCAGAAGAATGTCATCACCAACTGAGCAAATAGAATTCACCGATGTACTCTTTTTCCTTAGTCATTGATTTTTTCCCACTGGGTTTTTCATGACAAGGTTTTAACGAGGCATCGTAGTGGTGAATATTCAAGGGGGAGTGTTATGAAATATGTAATTGGACTGATGTGAATATCCACCACATAGTTGGGTGTGTTTTGTATTATTATATTCTGGTCCACAAGCCCACCTAATGCCTATATAAGGAGGCTTAGGGTTGGAGAATAATACACCTCTCAAAACAATTCTCCCTACATCATATCTCTCTCTTTATTTTCTGTCTCTCTCGTCTTCTCAATTTACAACACTAAATCTATATTGTATGCTTTTTAGTACGATTGACATGTTTTGAAATTCAGCAATATTTATCTTTAAAAAAAAAAAGAAATCATCCATTTTTCCTTTTCGTATTCTGAAGGAAAGTGTCAATGAAAATAATTGATTGAAAATTTCATCCTTTGATTACGATAGGTTTCCACTTATCAAATTTCCTCTAAATACAGTAATTCGTAACTCTTCTAAATATTAATGCAACTATAGCACAATACAGTATTGGTTTTTCTCATAGTTAATCCAACTATACAATATTGATCTCTCTTGAATTTATAGGTGTTACTCTGCCATTATGAAATCAACCCCAACAATGCTATTCAATCGAGTTTTCGTTTTTCCCTTTTCCTTTTCTTTTTTACTTTCCTCTATTTCCTTCTTCTATTCCTATACTGATCAATGTAAATTTATTAAGTCTACACTACAAAATGTCGATTTTTTATTATTCAGTACTTCAAAGCGTAAAATGTTGCAATTATGTATACGAGATTTCAAACGCAAAATCAATGCTTGCTATTAATTTTCGTTATACCACATAAGTGATTAGTATACTAATTTGAAATTAATACCAATCAAAGGAATAGTAAAAGGTGAAACAAAGCGGGATCTTGGTTCACGGTTAAAGAGACAATCGATAACAAAAAATCGAATTATACTATTAATATTACATTTCGTTTAATGTACATAACAAAATTTCGATAATACCGACAATTTGAATACAAAACGTGTTTGTGATATGCTAAAGTATCTAAACTACACTCGGCATTCTCGTCTTGATCCGTGTTCCCATTCCCTCCACCTTGATTGATGACATGCGGTTTTAAAATGGCAAAAGTCGACGCAGTTTTGAAGAAAATGATCAGTAAAAATTGAGTAAATACACACTACGACATGTAAAAAAAACTAGTGGCACACAAGCATGAGTTGAATAAATAAAGAGATTTGAAACATTAATAAGTGAAAGTGCTGGGAGTTTATGAGAAAGTATAAGTAATCGCGTGGAAACAATGTCCGAACTTTAAAACGTTGATAGAGCACGAGCATTCGAAATATTCCTAAACCAGTGAAATTTCACGAGAGCAAATCACGTTTCAGTGAAATTGTATTTTCATATAATTTGGTTGGGGCATATCTAGAGCCACCAACAGGATCGATGTAGATAGAGGGATCACAAACTAATCATAAAGAGTTCCTTCTAGGGTCTAGCGAACCCTATTTTACTCGAGCGTTAAGGGAGCCCATACGTCAATCCCCGCTCACAACATTAGTTAAAAGGCCTTAAGTGTAAACACCCCTATACCGTAGTGAACCTTACAAGTATAAGTACTACTCTATAGCTCTACAAACCCCTTGCCCGCAATACCTTGGTACATTTTGGCTCGTCGGGGGTGGATTTGTGAACAATTATGTTTTCTCCAATAAAAAGAAGCATTGCTTCAATGGTCGTAGCCATAATTAAGTGGAGGATCGCTTGGCGCCTCAGGCCGGAGCAATAAATAAAGACAACTCTGTACATTGTCCTAAGTCTATTAAAGGTATTTTATTACCTTCCTTTCACATAACCAAATCGGTATAAATCTTTCACGAGTCATTTCCAAGAGTTTTCAAAGGATATCAATAAACTATTCCATATAATTTTCAAGTTTAAAACATGCATTCTCATACTTTTTCATATAACAAACATTCATTTAAAACATCACACACATACGCACATTTTGATGAGAAAAAGGTCGTTCATATGTACATACAACTGAGCTAAGAAAAGCGCAAAACAAAGCTAGCACTCCAGGGAGGACACTGGTCTCATACGAAGCTGGTCTCACAGTCAATGCGGCAGCACGAATACATACGTTTAATTCGAACGATCCTTAACAATGGCTGGACATACACAAGTAAAGTAAACAGCCTATTAGAATATACCATCTTTATGAGGTTGTATGCAAGAATGCAATGAAATGCAGGTTATGCAATCTAACTGCCAAAAACCCCCCTGATACTCCAAAACTGTCAAGTTGCCCGAACCCCAAATTATACTCATATTTGCCCAAAAACATGCAATAATAACTTCTAGCTCTCCCATATGAATTTAGCAATGAAATCTACAAATTTCAATAAATTACACTAAGGCCCCTAAGTTTTGTAAAATTGCAAAAAGGCCCAACTGTTGACTTGCTCAACCCTAGCCGAGAATGACATACGAGTACTCGAGATACGCATACAAGAAATGCTTACAAAATCAAGTTACTAAACCAATCTCGATTCAAAGTTTAAGTGAAATTACTATTATGCCCCTCCTATACAGTTCAGTCAAACTAGGGTTTACGGAATGTCTAACTTGCTCAAACTTGATATTTAGACTCAGAATATGAATACGAACAAGTTTGATGATGTGCCCTATGGCTATAAATGTCATTTAGAATGTCGAATTCCTAAGTCAAATATAGAGGCAAATCAACTCAAATAGTCGACTTCACAGCTGATTCATGGTCAATTGAGGAGGATAATTGGGAATCAAAGAATATGTTTTTGAAGATGGTAGTTCAAGGATTCCAGAACATAGTTAAACTCCCAAAAATTCAAAATACACAAAAAGTTATGCTTGTTCAAAGCTGGGTAAAATAATGAATCAATACTTAAAAAAATTCAGGTGTTTCTTTTAGATTCAAAGGAGCACGTTTGGACTTAATTTGTGAGAACTATGTTAACAATTTGAAGATGACCCATAGAAAATGATTCAAATTATTTTGTTCGAGCTACACATAGGAGAAAGAAACATAGAATTTCATGAAGAATTGAGAGAGTTATGGTCGTTTGAAATTGGTTGCTTCAACCCAAAACCCAACACTTTGAACACAGACTCAGGGGTTTAAAGACCAAATTTGACAAATTTTAAAAAAAGAAAGTTGTATCCAATCATCCGAGGATTCTATAAAGCTAAGGCTCACTCAAAACGGATTAAAAACGAGGGAGAAACAAGCATTTGAACAGGGGCAATATATGAATTGAAAAACCATAAACTTCAAGAATCAAACTTTGATGATTTGTTGTTACAGTCACAATTTGATGATCTAAACGGGTTTTGTACAGGCTTAAGACTATGCCCATGCTTTAAATTGATCAAGACAAGCAAGAAAAGGGGTTTTACCGGTTTGCATCCTTCTCTGGCGGCCATGGCAGATTCCGGCGGCCAACCGCCCGGATTCATGGCGTTCCAGCGAGTTATAGCAGCTTCTGAGCTGGTAGAAGAGTTCTTTGAGGTCCAGCGGCTATGGGTACATCGTTAGGAGAGGGACAGCTAAGATGAGAGAGAACGACAAAGAAATCGGCGGCTTGTGGCGGTTTCCGTCGAGCGAATTCCGTCGATGTGAGGGACAAGCTTGTGCTTCCCAACCTCGTCTCAACGTCAGGAACAAGATTTTGTGGGTTAATCGAACCGAAATGCAACGATGAGGGAGGAATCGACAACAAACAGTGCTAGGGTTCATACCTTTGAATTGGGTTTTCTCTCTCGTTACTCCTCGTTTTCAAAAACTAAATTGTGTGTTTTAATCCTGGGTGAAAGATCAGGTTGTGATAGACTTGAAATAGCTTGGCTATTTCAAGGCCTTGAACCAGCTTTCAAATCCTTGAATCAGTCTTAGAGGCTTGAAAATAGTTTTGCTATTTTCAAGGCCTTGAAACTGGATTCAAAGACTTGAAACTGCTTAAACCTGTATGCACACTCTCGGGGGGAGTATTCTGCAAACTCTCTGGGTTAATTTACTTTATATCTTTCATATATTTGATTCTTTTTTATTATATGATGAAAGACAAATTTTTCTAACTTGTTTTGATCATAAGACATCATCTGTTTGACCTTGATAATGCATGAAATTTTGTTTCTTAGTTTTGCAGGATTGTTTCCTAAAATAAATTGCTGCAGATTTGAAAATAGTTGGACACTTTGATCGTGTGATCAATCAGACGGGTATGACAACTTCTCATGGTGTTTAAATGAAAGATTACAACATGATCTCTGAAGATTGTGATCATCCAACCGTTGGAGTAGATTTCAAAGCTGTCAAATTCTGTTGCCTACAAAATAGGAAGTTTGTTGCTGAAAATCTGGGGAGATTTGTAGAGCTGTTTGAAGTTTAAATAAAGCTCAAATATGAAGCAACGACACACAATTCTCTACAGGAAAAAACAGTGAAAGAATTCTGGATTGACAAGCATCAAAGAAGTTCATCATTCTTCCAATCCATTCACAAAAGTTCATTGCATTTTCACTGCAGTTTTCTACTGCAGTTTTCTACTCTTAGTGTTCTTCTATATAGAGCTATATTGGTAGATCATTTTTGTATTATTTCTACATCTATTCTCAAGGATTGTTCAAAGTGAACAATAGATAACTCTTAGTTAATCAGTTAGCTAGAGCAGGTACTAGACAGGTTAAAGAAAACCACAAGCTGTAACAGAGTAAGGGAACTCTCTGGGCTTGAGTTCTAGGGCTTAGCTTTTGATTAATAAGAATTGAGTTGAAAATCCTGCAGGGATCTAATCCCTAAGGTAGAGACGTAGGTCCAAGTGAACTGAACTCTATAAATAACTTGTCTTCTGCAAGTTCAGTTCATTTACTTTCATAGCTTTTGCAGCACACAAAAACTGTTTATTTTTTCAAGGGTTTGAACTTGTTTTCAAGGCTTTGAAAAAGGCATAATTGCTTTATACTTTATGCATCCTCTTCAAAGGCTTGAACTAGCTTTCAAGACCTTGAACTTCATTGTTTGCACAAGTTTTCATCTTCCTAGAAAGTTTTGCAAAAAGTTGACATACTCTATTCATTTCCCCCTTCTAGAGTATCTTAGCTGCTTATACATCTGCATACTCACACTTTCAATTGGTGTCAGAGCTTGTATCACTATATAAGATTTAACCATCTGGTGATCATGACTACTGCAGGTGATGGTGGTTTCTCACAGGGAAGAGCTGCTAACAGACCTCCTCTATTCTGTGGAGAAATTTTGCTCACTGGAAAGCTCTTATGAAAATGTTAATTTGATCAAGATCTAGAGCTCTGGACCATTATCCAAAATGGACCTCATACTTTTTACACAGATAAAGATGGGATCAAAACTCCCAAAACAGAAGACTCACTCTCCTCTTCTGAATTAGATAAATTTTTTAAGTATTACAAGCCTATTAACATTTTTTATTGTTCTTTGAGTACAAATGAATTCAACAGGATCTATGGATGCACAACTGCTAAAGAAATATGGGATAAACTTGTGGTTACCTTTGAAGGAACCACTCAAGCTAAGCAAACCAGGATCAACATTTATCTCAGACAATATGAGTTGTTCAAGATGAATGTAGATGATTCCATCAGAGACATGTTCAAGAGATTAACTGATATTGTTAACAACCTTGACTCACTGAGAAAAAAAATTTCCAATGAAGAAAAGGTGAGAAAGATTCTCAGAAGTCTTCCAAAAGAAAAATGGAACCAAATACCACAGCCATTGAAGAATCTCAGAATCTCTCAACTTTACAACTTGATGACTTACAAGGGAAGCTCCTGACACATGAGATATCTATGAATGAAGTTGATGGAGAAATCCCAGATGGTGTCAAGAACTTAGCCCTCAAAGCCAAAGAGAATGAGAGAACATAAATCCTTGAAATTGAGGATGGTGATGATGAAGATCCATTTGCCTTGATTTTCCAAAGCCTTAACAAGGATTCTCAAAATGAAGAAAAACTTTGGAAACAAAGACTTCAACTGAGAAAGGCGTAGATTATCGAGCAGCAAGGACTACAAAGGTAAGTCCTCCTCACAAAACAAATCAAAAGTGATGAACTGCTTTAAGTGTGGTGATGCAGGACACTTGATAAGAGATTTTCCACACAAGAAAAGCAAGAGCTTTCAAAAGAAAGATCAAGACAGAAGAAAGAAAGCCATGATAGCTTCATGGAGTGATTCAGATAGCTCTAGTGAATCTGAATCTGTGGAAGAACATGCCAATCTATGCTTCATGACCAAGCATGATGAAAGTTCTGAAAAGAACATTGAAGTAATGGTGAATTGTCTAATTTCAAAACCAAAAGAAGCTATTTCAGAATATTTCGAAACAATGCTTTTAAATGAGGAAGATTATCTGAAAGAGATCAGACTTTTGAAAGAAAATGTTCACGAGCAAGCAAAATAAAATTTACAACTTGTTTGCCTAAATCAGAATCTTGAAATCTCTCAGAAGAAAACTGATAGTGATTTCAAGGCCTTGAAAACTAGTTTCAAAGACTTGAAAACACAAGTCAAGGAAGTAGTAACTGAAAACTCCTCAGTGAGTGACAGCCTTGTTAATCTAAGACATCAGGTTGATGAATTAGAGAAACAAAAGACTACTCTTACTGAGAAAGTTCAAGAATCTGAATTGGTCAAAGTTAAGCTTGCTGGATCAGAACACAAGTTGAACTTGATTCTTGGAGGAAGTTCACAGTCTTTTCACAAAGCTGGTGTTGGATTCAATCCAAACTTTCCAAGAAGAAACAATACCAGATTTATGAAAGCTGGAAATAAATCTTCTCCTACATGTCATTATTGCTGCAAAAGTAGTCATGTTAAGATGACTTGTCCTTTTAGAAGAAGAGACCCTATAATGAGGAACACTTTTCCTTTTCATCTCAAAGGACAAGTTAAGCAGATTTGGGTTCCTAAATGGGTTAGGCCACATAACATGGTTGATACTTAAGATGAACCCAAATTCCACACTTGGTCTAACAGCTGGGTAAGGTAGTGTTTGGTGTTTCCATGTTGTCACCAATGTCAAAGAACATAAGTGGTTCATGGACAGTGGTTGCTCAAGACACATGAGTGGAAAGAGATCTCTATTCTCATAATTGAAGGAGCAATCAGAAGGTTCAATAACACTTGGTGACAAAAGGCAAATGCAATATCCTTTGTATTGGAAAATTTTGTACAAAGTCTGAAAACTCCATTTCTGATGTGTATCTTATTGAAGGATTGAAATTTAATTTGCTTAGTGTATCTCAGCTTTGTGATAATGACAACAAAGTTATCTTTGATAAAGAGAATTTTGTGGTGCAAAATGAGAAATCTGGATATTGCATTCTCACGGCCTCTAGGTCTAACAATGTTTATACTTTTCAGACTAACAAAGTTGCAGGTGAAAGTTTGAAGTGTCTCAATGCCTTGAAAGAGGATTCAAAGCTTTGGCACAGGAAACTTGGTCATATCAGCTTGCACACTTTGAAAAAGTTGATATGCAAAGACTTGGTAAGAATTGCTATCCATCAAGTTCAAAGAAGATATAATGTGCAAAGCCTGTGCACAAGGCAAACAGACCAGATGCTCCTTCAAGCCAAAGAAGTTTGTAAGTACAACTAGACCTATTGAATTACTTCATATGGATATCTGTGGTCCTATGAGGACTCTTACTCTAAAAGGTAAAAGGTATATGCTAGTTTTTGTAGATGATTATTCTAGATACACTTGGGTTATGTTTCTCAAAGAAAAATATGAAGCACTCTCTGAAGTTTCAAAGCTTTGCAGAGAACTTCAAAACTTGAAAAACGTACCTGTAGCTTCAATCAGAAGTGATCATGGTAGAGAATTTGATTAGTTAGAATTTCATTCATTCTGTGATAAGCATGGTATTACTCACAAATTTTCTGCTCCAAGAGCTCCTCAACAGAATGGTGTTGTTGAAAGAAAGAACAGGACTCTTGAAGATATGTCAAGAACAATGCTTCTTGAGAACAAGCTGCCGAAACATTATTGAGCAGAAGCTGTGAATACAGCAAACTATATTTTGAACAGGTTCTTGATCAGACCTATTCTAAAGAAGACCCCTTATGAACTATTGAAAGGGATGAAGCCAAACATTTCTTACTTCAGACCCTTTGGATGTACTCGTTTTATCCATAACAATGGAAAAGACAATCTTGGTAAGTTTGATGCAAGAAGTGATGAAGGTATATATCTTGGTTACTCTTTGAATAGAAAAGCTTATAGAGTTTATAATAAAAGAACCAAACTGGTTTAAGAGAGCATTCATGTAATTTTTGATGAAAGGTATGATGGTTCTTTGAGTGAAAAGTTTGCAGACTTGAATTTGAACAAGCATGATTCAGAAGAAGAGACTGAGAATCCACTAGGATTCAAGAAAAGGCTCAGAATAGAATAGAAGACATTTTCAAGACCTTGAAATTGGTGCTCAAGGCCTTGAAAGTAAAACTCAAAGCCTTGAAAAAGATGATCAGAAGGATTCAAGTGACAAAGCCACTACTTCAAGACCAGAGAAGATCTATGGAGAACCTGAACCACGGTCTCCAAGAAAGAGATTCAAATATCTCTCATCCCATCCAGCTGATAATATCATATCAGATCCAACCACTGGTACACAAACTATATCACAGTTGAAAAACTTATGTGCTTTTAATGTTTTTATTTCTCTTGTAGAACCAAAAACTGTTGAAAGAAGATTTACAAGAAGCATACTAGATCATTGCTATGCAAAGTGAACTCAATGAGTTTGAAAGGAACAAGGTTTGGAACCTGGTTCCTGCACCTTCAAACCAGTCTGTCATGGTACCAGATGGGTATTCAGAAATAAGTTGGATGAAAGTGGCAATGTGATCAGAAACAAAGCAAGGTTAGTTGCTCAAGGTTATAATCAAGAAGAAGGTATTGATTATTAGGAAACTTTTGCTCCAGTTGCCAGGTTATAAGAAATTAGAATTTTGCTTGCATTTGCATCTTACAAGAACATGAAACTGTTTCAAATGGATGTGAAGTGTGATTTCTTGAATGGCTATTTGCAAGAAGAAGTTTATGTTGTACAACCACCTAGTTTTGAAAATGACAAGTTTCTAGATCACGTTTACAAACTTGACAAAGCTCTTTATGGTTTGAAACAAGCTCCAAGAGCTTGGTATGAGAGATTGTCAAAGTTTTTACTTGAAAAATATCTCAAAAGAGGTTTAGTAGACAAGACTATTTTCATTAAAACTCATGATAAAAATCTACTTGTAGTTCAGATATATGTTGATGATATATTGTTTGGAACTACTAATAATCAATTGTGCAGAGAATTCTCAAGTCTTATGAGCAGGGAATTTGAGATGAGCATGATGGGAGAGTTGAACTTCTTCCTAGGACTTCAAATACATCAATTGAAGAAGGGCATCTTTCTGCATCAAAGCAAGTACACAAGAGACTTACTAAATAAATATAGCATGGCTCAATGTAAGGAAGCCAAGACTCCAATGAGCTCTACACTATCCTTAGACAAGGATGAATCTGATAAGAGTGTCAATGGAAGAGAGTATAGAGGTATGATTGGATCTGTACTCTATCTTACAGCAAACAGACCAGATATTATGTTTAGTATGTGTATGTGTGCTAGATTTCAAGATGATCCAAAAGAATCACATTTGATTGCTGTGAAGAGAATATTCAGATATCTCAATGGTACCAAAGACTTAGGGCTTTGGTATCCAAGACATTCTAACTTTTCTTTAAATGATTTTTCATATGCTGACTTTGCAGGCTACAAGGTTATTAGAAAAAGTACTTCAGGAACTTGCCAATTCATTTGATCATCATTAATTAGGCATTCCAAGAAACAAAATTCAGTTGCTCTATCAACAGCTGATGCTGAATATATAGCTGCAGGAGCATGTTGCTCACAAGTGTTATGGATTGCTCAACAGCTAAGAGACCTTGGATTTGACTTCAGGGGCATACCTATTAAGTGTGACAACATTAGTGCGATTTCAATTACAAAGAATCCTCTGAAACACTCAAGAACCAAGCACATTGATGTCAAACACCACTTCATCAGAGATCATGATGAGAAAGGTGATATTGTTCTTGAATTTGTTGCTACTAACATGCAAGTTGCAGATATCTTCACCAAACCATTAGCAGATTAAAGTTTCTCAGTTCTAAGACTGGAATTGGGAATGCTAAATAAAAATGCATTGGTTTAGGGGGAGCATCAGGTAAGAAAGGTAAGCTATATGTGTTTCCAAAGATTTGAGCTGAGTTTCAAAGCCTTGAAAATATGTTCAAAGCCTTGACTTTTACTTGTTGCAGTGTTACAGTTTTTCAAGACCTTGAAATCCTTTTCAAAGCCTTGAAAATAAGCCTGCTACACTAATAGTCAATAATCTTGGATCATTCTATGTTGGGTGATATCTCTATAGATATTTGCCTAATATAGTCCCTACCCTTTTCAAAAATTTGATTTAGCCAAAAATAATATTAGTATATTCTATTTTCCAACGGCATGAAAGTTTTGAAATCTCTCTGATCATTGCAAATATTTTGAAAATCAAAGAGATACTAGTTTCATTTTGAAACTCAAACTCTTTGAGTATCTATCTTCTTCTCTTCTCCTTCACTCCGTATTACTCCACCTCTCTATATTCTTCTCCCAAACCCTAATGAGCTCAAGATGAGCCTCATACAGAATCAAGATGGCTGGAGGTTCGAAACCTGTCTCAGAGAAGAAAAGAAAAGAAGCAGTGGAAGAGGTTCAAGAAGTCTGTGGGGACTCTAGCTCCAAAACTCCAAGTGCTGAGGCAGTCCAAGATCTTCCTCCAACAAATAAGAAGGTCAAGAAGGTTACAACCTCCTCTTCAGAAAAGAAAAAGAAGCAGAAAGCTGTTACAGAAAATCAACCAGAAACAGAGCCTACCAGTTCAAAGAAGGTGAAGAAGAAAGCATCTCAGGCAGAAAAGGGGAAAGGAAAGGTGACAGAAGCACAACAAGAAGGAAAATTGGAGAAGGCATTGCGGATCTAATCCCTGATGAGACTTGGTTTGTCTCAAACATCTCTAAAGGTCAGTGGTTAGATGGTTTTGCTTCAAGATTTATTGGTTTCTGCAGTTTGGTTAATAAGCATGTGTTGGAACACATGAAATTTAAGTGCATCTCTATGTTGAAGAAGAGTTCTTTGTGGTGTATGCTAAATCCTAGAAAATTAGCCTATCCTAGACTCACTAGACTCTTCAACCTGAACCTGAACCAAGTTAAGAGAACTGCACACTTGGTGATCAAATCTAAAGTTGCTGGGATAGTACTTGAATTGGATCACTCTGAGTTTGCCAATGTGTTAGGGTGTCCAAAGAGGTATGATACAGGAAACCATCCACCAAAGTCAGAAACCTTGATGCTAGCCAAAGAAGATTTCTTTCTTCCAAACATCTCAACCTCAGCGAAAACAGTTAACACATTCTGTGTTGAATGTTGAAGCCAAAGTCCTTCATACCATACTGGTTAGATGTGTCTTTCCCAGAGAGCACTCTAGAGAGTTGGTAACTGAGAGAATGCTGCACATCATGTATCTGGTTATGCATGGCTATGAGATTGATCTTCCAAAACTAGTGATTGAACACATGCTCTTTAGCCTTACCAGTAAAAGGATTCACCCTCTTCCCTATGAAAACTTGCTCACTTTGTTCTTTGAACACTTTGAGATTCCAACTACTGGAGAGGAATCAGTCACATCTGGATTTGGGGTACTCAATGAGAAAGCCTTTGAGAACATTGGAGTTGTGAAGACAAAAGAGAAAGTTTGGAAACTTCAATCAGAATTGACTGAAGCACAAATAGGTGCAAATAATTTCTCTAAGCCCGGGACCTTGACTCCCACTTCAAGTCAGACTTCTCAGCCAACAGACAATCAGGGACTTGATGGTTTGGAGCTGGACATGGAGGATGTCAAAGAAACTGTTTTTGAACTGGAGAGTGATTTGGGGCAAGTCAAGTACATGGTGGAAAGCATCTTCAGAAGAATGACTTTGATTGATGTTCCTGAGGGTGCTGAAGGAACAAGGAAAGGAGACTCTGACAAGGATTTTCCTAGTGAGCATTCAGACCAGGAAGAAGCTACTCCAGTTTCAGTCAAGGGAAAGCAGGTAGCAGAACAGGCAGAAGATGAAGCCAATAGCCCTGACTCTGATGGACTGCTGATTACCTTGAAGAAGAAAAAGAAATCTCCAAAGACTTCTGTAAAGGACAAGACTGAAGAAGCAGTGGGAATGCAGAGGAACAGGAAGAGCAGGACAAGACTGATGAAGAAGACAATAAGAAAGAAGAAGGAGATCAGGATGAAGATGAAGATCCAACCCCTTAATCTTTCCTATTCTTTCTTCCCCATTCTCTCTTCTTCAAATTTTTTCTTTTAAGTTTTCAAAATTTTCCAGACACTTGATCCAACATCTTCTATCTTTTTGATGAAAGTCAAAAAGGGGAAGAAAATTCTAGGTTTTTTAGCTCTTAGGTTTATTTGGTTTATTTGCTATTTGCTAAACTGTTTACGTTTCTGTTGGTTTTATGGATAAGTTTGATCTTTTTGGAAATACTGTGTTATAAATTGTGATCTAATCAGTTTTTTTGCAAAAACTAAGGATCAAACAAAATTTGGTTTTGTCTTTCGTCAAGGGGGAGATTAAAACATCAGGTTGTGCAATACTTGAAATAGCTTGGCTATTTCAAGGCCTTGAACCAGCTTCCAAAGCCTTGAATCAGTCTCATAGGCTTGAAAATTGAAACTGGATTCAAAGCCTTGAAACTGCTTAAACCTGTATGCACACTCTCAGGGGCAGTTTTCTGCAAACTCTCTAGGTTAATTTACTTTCTCTCTCTCTCATATGTTTGATTCTTTGTTATTAGATGATGAAAGACAAATTTTTCTAACTTTTTTTTTTTATCGTAAGACATCATCTGTTTGACCTTGATAATGCAGGAAATTTTGTTTCTAAGTTTTGCAGGATTGTTTCCAAAAATAAATTGCTGCAGATTCGGAAATAGTTGGACACTTTGATCATGTGATCAATCAGACGGGTATGACAGCTTTTCATGGTGTTTTAATGAAAGAGTAAAACAATATCACTGAAGATTGTTATCATCCAACCGTTGGAGAAGATTTCAAAGCTGTCAAACTCTGTTGCCTACAAAATAGGAAGTTTGTTGCTGAAAATCGGGGGAGATTTGCAGAGCTGTTTGAAGTTTATATAGAGCTCAAATCCGAAGAAACGACACACAATTCTCAAAAGACAAAAACAGAGAAAGAATTTTGGATTGACAAGCATCAAAGAAGTTCATCGTTCTTCCAATCCATTCACAGAAGTTCACTGCATTTTCACTGCAGTTTTCTACTCTTAGTGTTATTTTGTATAGAGCTATATTGGTAGATCATTTCTGTATTATTTCTACATATATTCTCAAGGATTGTTCAAAGTGAACAATAGAGCAGGTACTAGAGAGGTTAGGGACAACCACAAGCTGTAACAGAGTAAGGGAACTCTCTGGGCTTGAGTTCTAGGGCTTAGATTTTGATTAATAAGAATTGATTTTAAAATCCTGCAGGGATCTAATCCCTGAGGTAGAAACGTAGGTCCAAGTGGACTGAACTCTATAAATCACTTGTCTTCTGCATGTTCAGTTCATTTACTTTCATAGCTTTTGCAGCACACAAAAACTGTTTAATTTTTCAAGGGTTTGAACTTGTTTTCAAGGCCTTAAAAAGGCATACTTTCTTTATACTTTCTGCATCCTCTTCAAAGGCTTGAACTAGCTTTCAAGTCCTTGAACTTCATTGTTTGCACAAGTTTTCATCTTTTTAACAAGTTTTGCAAAAAGTAGACATACTTTATTCAACCCCCCCCCCCTTCTGTAGTATCTTAGCTGCTTATACATCTGCATACTCACACTTTCACTGGGGTTTGTGGCTACCTCTGGTAGTAGCAGGTCGAGGAGAGATGGACTTATGGTGGAGTTCTTTGGTGGTGGTGATGGTTCTTCATAATGAAGAAAGAGGAAGAAGAAGAGGATGAAGATGATGGATGAGAGAGAGAGAAAGATTTTTTTTCCAGATTTTGTTGGTGAAGTGGGGAGTTGGAGGTGTTGACTCCTCATCTAGTGAGGTTTCAAGTTGGATTGGACAAGTGTCCTACATGCATAGGGGTAAAAGTGTAGTTTTCAAACTTTGGGGGTGCTAACTAGAATTACCCAACTACTAATTTTCAGTTCGCACAACAACCCCGAACATTTCTAGTTCTTCAAAATCAATCTAACAACTTCTAAATATTGTCAACACTCCAAAATGCCAACTATAAAGTCGTGACAGATTATTTACAAATTCGCCCCCACATACTTGATATTGTACTTAAGAACACTCTCGGGAATTAGGGGTGTAACAAAAGTTAACATAATTTCACTTCCATTTAACATGTACGTTAAAAGATATGTAAATCTATTAGATAGGGAAGGACATCATAAATTATGGTAAAAAAAAATGTTTATATTTCAAAAATTCCAATATAAAAATAGAAATGATTGATTTCCAACGTATATTTTTCAAAAAGTATTTGAGTTTTTTCCTAAATCAAAATTTTATGTTTTTAGTACGGTTGACATGTTTTGAATTCAGCCATATTTCATTTTCGAATTCTAAAGAACAATCAATAAAAATAAGTGATCAAAAATTTCCTCCTTTGATTACGATAGGTTTCCACTTATCAGTTTTTTTTATAAATATAGTAATTAGTACCTCGTCCAAATATTCGTCAACAGTATTGATTTTCTTCATAAGAATATTGATATATTTTCGTTATATATAATATTTATCTCTCTTTGATTTATTGGTTTTATTCTGCAAATATGGAATCAAACCCAACTTTGATACTCAATTGAGTTTTCGTTTTTCAATTTTCCTTATCTTTTTCAGTTTTTCACTTTCTTAAGTCTACACAATACAAAATGTCTATTTTCCATTGTTCAGTACTTCAAAGCGTAAAATTCTGCAATTAATGCAGGTTGTTTTGTCTTCTTCTTCTCCTACAATTTCTTTCATTCATCATTTCTTTACCTGAAATTCTTTTGATTTTTTGAAGACGCAAAGTCAAACAGGTTCTCACAATCCCTAATGTTAGAAAAATTACAAAAAAAAGTGGAGAAGGATGTTCGACTAATGTCTCGAGTGAAAAAAGACATTGGAACAAGAAATTGTCTAATGATATCTTCAAGAAGATTCTTTAGTTTGAATTTTTAAGGACACAATGTTTGTAGAATTACAAAAACTGTGTAGAAGGATGTTTGATACATGTGTAGATACGAGAATTCCTCTATAATCTCATAGCAAAACCTATGTATAGATATGAGAATTCTTTTATAATCTGATAGGAAAACCTAAATTAGAATTGTGTATGTTATTGTATTTGATGTATTGATTGATATATGTCTTCTGTGTGTCTTAGCGCAATTGTACAATTAATGTGCGAAATTATCTATAAGAAAGTTGGCATTATTTTCATTTGACTTTGTTTTCTTTGTTTAGATAAGTCAAAAGCAAATTGATGATTATTTATTGGGTCATTTACACATGAACCACTTCCAGTTTAAAGTGATAATCCACTTACCACTCCCAGTTTCAAAATCCTCTAATTGAGACCTCTTGTTTATGTATTTATTTTTTTGCAACTCGACACCTCATGTTTATGATTGTTGGCAATAAACATTTGGGGTAAATATTTCTGTTAAAAAAATAAATTCATTAGGTTAAAATTGTCCATAAAAAGAATTTTAAAAGTAAAACAAATACTAAAAATGAAATAACTAAAACAGAAAAGAATAAAAAAAAACAAGTTTCCTAAAAAAAGCTAAAAAACTAAAGAAAATAAAACACAAAACGAAAAAGAAGAAGAAGATGAAGTGAAGAAACAAAAGAAGAAGAGAAGCCAACACTCAAGTTCCCTCTCTCTCTAATTTAAGACAAAAGTATAAAATATTTTAGTTAATCACGTATCAGTGTCCACTGCCTCTTCTGCCAATTGAGTTCATGTTTCCGTGCATGGAACGGGTTCAAGGCTAGTGTTAAACTAGAATATCATAATTCCGTAAACTACAAATATTGCTGACAACTTCTTCATTGTTAATGTCTTATTAGAAACTAAAATATTTGTTCCGAACTAAGTTTGAAAACTACAAATATTGGTGATCCCACGAGGACAGATAGTAAGTTTATAGCTAATTAGAAACTAAAATAAAGAGTAAAGTATTTAAGGAGGAGTGTAGTTTGAGTTATTTGTTCCTAACTAATAAAATGAAAGTAAGTAATAAAGAGACGATATTTTTGTGTGACAACTTTCTTGGTACTAGGTCGCCTACGGATCCCTTAGGGTAACTTCAATTTTCTGGAATTATGTTTGAAAACACTAAGCTAACATTCTATCCATGCCACGCTATTAGTGAATGTGATCTCCTCTGGGTCTCACATATTGCTACGTTCCTACAACTAACGGGGCTTCTCAGTCCACCGTTATCAATCGGTCTGTTCTAGTCCGTCCAATGATATCACCGATAAATGGGTCCTATCGGTATACCGCACATGTCACAAAAAATGGCACAATACTTAGTCTCCGATTATCTAGCAATTCACTCTCAACGGCTGGAACTATGTGTTAAAGACTAAACCTATTCATTTCACCTCTCGGTCCATGATGATTCGGGGCCATCTTCTACCACTCTTTCATATCTGGGTTTAGCGTCTCTGGGTCACCAACCTAGATCACTAATGTTCTTGGTTCATGAATCCAATCACATATATGATTAAGCATAGAGATAGAAGAATAGATTAAACATTCAACTTAATTAAGTTCAATCGAAGAACATGAATTCAATCAACAATCCGGAAATCAAAATATAGCCTAGGTTCCCTGTAGGAAACTAGCAAATAAATTTACTCAAACATACTGAAAATAGATGCTAACAAGTTCATAGTAACAAGAAAATATAGAAAAGATAAGAGGGATAGTCAAATTCGTGACGAAATTCGCGTTTCGGCGGCTCCGGCGTGGTTTTTCATTTACCTCCCCTCCCCTAGATTTCTTGGATCTTCCCCTGCAGCTTATCTCCCTGTTTTAGGTCGGAGTATACGTTTTTCAAGTAATGGGCTCGTTTTTTTAATGAACTGTGGCGAAATTTGCACTTCAGCCCTTCTACTTTGAAATTCTCGGCCAGAATTGTTTGCTGATCTTGCGCGGGTCATTACTCTCTCATCCAGACTCGTCTTTGGGCCTACCATATATCGTTGGAAATCCCTGGATGTCCAATTTCCAATGGCGCATGCCGTGATCCAAAATTATAATTTGCTTTTCCTGATCTTCGAAAAGAGTACAGACTGGTCCTGTGCGACTTTTCCAACTTTTCTTCGTTTTTGCATCTCCTTTCTCCTCTTCATCTAGCTTCATTACAAGCATATCCAAGCTTCTATTAAGCTCCATTTCACCTATTTTACATGAGAAACACAACAAAATACTACCCGTGCAATTATCATCACAAATATGAGAGAAATCATGCGCAAATAAGCTAGAAACACAATTTTTGACTCTTAGGCTTGTAAGTCATTAATTTCACATATTAGTGCACATATAACATATAAATCATGTGAAATAAGCCTAATATAAGTAATAATAAAGTATTTTAATAACTCCTAAAAGAGAGTTATCAAATACCCCCACACTTACCTTTTGCTCGTCCCGAGTAAAACCACTATTTACTAGCCAACTCAAGACGCAAACGTCTCTACACGACTCATGACTATGCAACTACATGAACTAACTACAATGCAACTCGATTATACACAATGCAAAAATTTAAACAACACATATTTTTCTTTTTCCGAGATTGGGTGACTTGTCTATCATAAACCGAAATCATCAAATTCTCACAAGCTCACTTTGAAATTTCACGACCCCTAGCAAGAAATGATATATGATGATCCTATGCGCAAACTCACTAAGGCGTCCCCAAACATACACCAAACCAAACATGATACGGCACGTCTTTTGACTCGAAGGGTCTAGGCACCTTCAGTCACTAAGTGGTCTTTCTTCGCCATGTCATTTGAAGTTTTCAGACCCTCTTAGCCGTTATTGGTTTTGAAATGAAAATTATTTCATTGAAGGGAGACACAAATCCTGTGTGATACGGCTTGACTTTAGTTTCCCACTTAAGCTCGACATTGGATTGAATCCAGATTTTCCGCGCAAACGGAAACACATTAGGTTGTTTCTCCTTGAAGCACAATTTGTTTTTCAGATTTTTTTCATTTTTCTTTTCTTTCCTCCACTGTTTTTACAACCGTGCATTAGAGCTTAA
Organism: Linanthus parryae; assembly: GCA_023055425.1. Classification (NCBI taxonomy): domain Eukaryota; kingdom Viridiplantae; phylum Streptophyta; class Magnoliopsida; order Ericales; family Polemoniaceae; genus Linanthus; species Linanthus parryae. Next base: position 88,486,139 of record JALGPY010000001.1, read on the forward strand.
GAGTGCGGGATTTTTAGGATTTTTTTTTGAACCACCTTAAGGGATGGTGGTGTACGCTCCCTGCTTCGCTTAGGCCGACGACTCGTACGACATGGAACCGACTCTACACGAAGGTCCACCCCAGATTCCAAGAGTCCACAAGTTTCCACGAGAAACAAATTATTCGACCACCTAGAGACTCAATCCTCCTAGCACACTAAAGAAGTCAAAAGTATGCCCGTTATCTACTTTCACTATTCCCTAATACGCGGGACATCCTTTCGTGAGACTTGCGCACAAGATACTAGAACTAAAGTATCCCTACTACGGTGATTCCTACTCTCATGAGCTCTTTCACTGGATTCTCTTTGGTTTCTAGGTCTTAAGTTGCCATTTTTCTCAATTTTTTAATTTTTTATGATTTTTCTATTTTTAATTTTTTTTTTCATATTTTCCTAATCTCTATATGCTTTCGGCCAACTCAACTAACCACAAGACAATCGGGTAGGGGGACTCAATAAAGTAAAAGTGCAACCTAAACATAAACTACACTAAAACTAAGCAGAATACAACAATATATTAAAATACGACTCGGACAACAAGTACTACAATGACTCACAACACAACACTTTCTAATATAAATGTAACTGGCGATGCAGACACGGACCTGGCTAGTAAATAGCTAAAAATGTAGGGTTTTGATTCATGGAACGCGCAAACGGAAGCATAATCAAATAAAAGCCATGCAAAACCCTCCAAGGATCACAAGTCTAGATGCATAACGATAGTGAAGGTAAGAAATCATAAACACACCTTTGGGTTCTCCTTGATGACTTCAAACGCGAATAGTGTCACGTCCTCTATAGTTGATCCACGCCTAGAGTTGATCCTAGATCTCCCAAACTCCTTGGTGCTAGCCCGGAATAAGAGGAGGGTGAAGGAATCACGCAAAACGAGACAAAAGAGGGGCTTCGGCCCTCTTTTTGGCCGACGGGGTGAGGGCGGCGGCAAGGGGGCGGGTTCGGCCTCCTTGTTGCTTGCTCTCTCTCTCCTTTGTTCTCTCCCACTCTTTTTATGTTCACTAATGAGCATAAGTTATGAGGAAGGAAGGAAGGAGAGTCCTTTATATAGTCCAACAACTCCTTGTTAACTACCTAAAGGACTTATTCTAGTCCAACTAGAATTCAATTTAGTCCCTTCCTTGCAAATTAGTCCCTACTAAGTTTGCAAGGGTTTGCAAAGTGATCCTTCTAATTAATTAATCCAATTAATTAATTCCCAAATCTAGTACAACTCTATATAGCGTGTGACCCCATAGGTTCTATCTAGTTGGTAGCAACTATTTGCTAATATGGAGCGGTTTCTAGCAAAACATCCATTCTAGCCAACTAATAGAATAGTCATCTAGACAACCTTGTACAAGTAATTGTCTCATCCCTTTGCTTCCATATCCGGATTGGACACGAGACATACAAGTCACACTCGTATATCCAATCCATAGTTTCTCGATCCATGGGAATATCCTTATTCGTGCAAATAACATCAATATCCCATATATTGATTTATTTGAGTCTGGCCAGACATTCTATAAGCACTATCCCTCGAGTGGCCTAGGATATTTGCTCCCGTTATGTGGGAGGGGCAAATCCTCTCTACGTCCACTACGATCTCTAAGCTTGCTTCTCATTGTATCCAGTACACGCCTTTATAACTACCCAGTTACGGTGTAGCGTTTAACGCTACCAAGATCACAATGATCCACAACTAGAATATCTAGTGACTTCAAGTCTAAGGATGAAAATACCATTGCACCGTGAGAAGCACTTTTGACTCAACATAACATGTATGTAGCCTTCTCGGTGATGGGTCAATCTAGTGCAACATTCCGTCATGCACACCTATGTGTTGGATCGTGATATCTCCATATCAATCCAACCCCATACTAGTCTATAGATGATTGTCCCATTTAATCATTATACTTGACTAGGGATATTTAAGATAAACAACACGATTGTAAATCTAAGGACTTCATTATATTAAATATCCAATAAAGAATAAATGAATTTTCTAGCCATATACAAATTCATACTAAACTAGATTGCCTCTAGGGCATCTATTCCAACAGTCTCCCACTTGCACTAGAGCCAATCTGGCGCATCTCGTATACCCATACTCCTAGTGTGCCCTTCATGCTTCCACTGCGTGAGAGGCTTCGTAAGCGGGTCTGACAGATTATAATCTGTAGGAATCTTGCATATCCGAACGTCTCCTCTATCGATAATATCTCGAATCAGATGAAACTTCCTGAGCACGTGCTTGGACTTCTGGTGCGATCTTGGTTCCTTTGATTGCGCGATCGCCCCAGTGTTGTCACAGAACAACTCCACTGGATCCGCAATGCTAGGGACCACACCAAGTTCAGAAACAAACTTTCTGATCCAAACAGCTTCCTTTGCTGCGCCATTCGCAGCAATGTACTCAGCCTCTGTTGTAGAATCAGCTACCGTCTCTTGCTTGGAACTCTTCCAGCTCACCGCTGCTCCATTCAGGAAAAACACATATCCCGACTGTGATCTATAGTCATCTCTGTCGGTTTGGAAGCTTGCATCAGTGTAACCCCTTACACGCAACTCTTCCTCCCCGCCAAATATCAAGAAAGCATCCTTAGTTCTTCTCAAGTACTTTAGGATGTTCTTGACAGCAATCCAGTGACTCTCACCCGGATTGGATTGGTATCTGCTTGTCATACTCAAGGCATATGACACATCTGGTCTAGTACATAACATGGCGTACATGATAGATCCTATGGCTGAGGCATAGGGAATCCTACTCATGCGTTCCTTCTCAATCCCATTGGAAGGACAACCACTCTTCGAAAGAGTAATTCCATGTAACATGGGCAAGAATCCCTTCTTGGAATCTTGCATGTTTAACCGTTTCAAGACCTTGTCAATATATGTACTTTGACTTAGGCCTAGCAACCTTTTAGATCTATCTCTATAGATCTTTATACCGAGTATATAGGCTGCTTCCCCTAAGTCCTTCATTGAGAAACACTTTCCTAGCCAATCTTTCACAGATTGCAGCATGGGAATGTCGTTTCCAATGAGAAGTATGTCATCCACATACAAGACCAGAAAAGCTACAGAGCTCCCACTAACCTTCTTGTAGACACAAGACTCATCTTCGTTTCTGATGAAGCCAAACTCTTTGACCACTTCATCAAAACGTCGATTCCAACTCCTAGAAGCTTGCTTCAATCCATAGATGGATCGTTGCAGCTTACAGACTTTATTGGCTTCCTTTGGATCCTCAAAACCCTCCAGCTGTATCATATACACGTCCTCGAGGAGATTCCCATAAAGGAATGCTGTTTTGACATCCATCTGCCAAATCTCATAGTCGTAGTATGCTGCAATTGCAAGTAGGATTCGGATGGATTTGGTCATAGCGACTGGTGAAAAGGTTTCATCATAGTCAACACCATGAATCTGTCTGAATCCTTTAGCCACCAATCGGCCCTTATAGGTAATCACATTACCATCCATGTCGATCTTCTTCTTGAAGACCCACTTGCACCCTATAGGACGCGCCCCATCAGGTGGTTCCACCAAAGTCCATACTTTGTTGGTATACATGGATTCCATCTCGGATCTCATGGCTTCAAGCCACTTATGAGAGTCTGGGCCATTCATGGCCTCCTCATAGGTAGTAGGCTCATCATCTATGAGCATCGTGTCACCGGAATCGGTTACGAGAAGTCCATACCTCTCGGGTTCCTGGCGTACTCTACTAGATCTACGAAGCTCTTGTGTTACCTGCACAGGTGGCTCCACAACTGCTTGTGATTCCTGTTCATGTTCCATAATCGGTTCAGTGATTTGTGGTTCTTGAACTTCTTCAAGTTCTACATTCCTCCCACTTGCTTCTTTAGAGACAAACTCTCTTTCTAGAAACACGGCGGTCCGAGCAACAAACACTTTGTTCTCGGTTGGATTGTAGAAGTAGTATCCCTTAGTTTCCTTAGGGTACCCCACAAATTTACACTTATCCGATTTAGGCCCTAGCTTGTCTGATTGTAAACGTTTTACATAGACATCGCAGCCCCAAATCCTCATGAATGACAGTGTGGGACGCCTCCCACTCCACATCTCATATGGTGTTTTCATGACTGATTTAGATGGAACACGGTTAATGGTGAAAGCTGCACTTAATAGAGCGTAGCCCCAAAATGATAATGGAAGATCGGTTTGACACATCATAGACCGAACCATATCCAATAGGGTTCGATTCCTCCTCTCGGACACGCCATTCCATTGTGGCGTTCCGGGTGGAGTGAGTTGGGACACGATCCCACACTCTCTAAGATAGTCGTCAAACTCTTGGCTCAAGTATTCTCCTCCACGATCCGATCGTAGAGCCTTGATACTTTTGCCAAGTTGCTTCTCTACTTCATTCTTGAATTCTTTGAGCACTTCAAAGGATTCAGATTTTGCCCTCATAAGGTACACTAATCCATATCTAGTGTAATCATCCGTAAATGTGATGAAGTAGACATAACCACCCCTGGCAGGCGTGGCAAATGGCCCACACACATCAGTATGTATGAGCGCCAATTGCTCACTAGTCCTTTCACCTTTCTTATTGAAAGGGGACTTTGTCATTTTTCCCAATAAACAAGCCTCACATGTCTCATATGATTCAAAATCAAATGAGTCTAGTAATCCATCCTTATGGAGTCTAGATACACGTTTCTCGTTTATATGGCCTAAACGACAATGCCATAAGTAAGCAGGATTTAAATCATTTATTTTAATCCGCTTGGTATTAATGTTGTAGACGGGATTGCTTAGATCAAGGACATAAAGTCCATTAAATAATTGCGCACTAAAATAGTTAATATTATTCAAATAAAAGGAACAACAATTGTTCTTTATTGAAATAATAAAACCTTCCTTGTCCAAACAAGAAATAGAAATAATGTTTCTGCTCATAGCAGGCACAAAATAGCAATTATTTAATTCTAAAACTAATCCTGAAGGCAGAGATAGCTCGCACACGCCTATGGCCAACGCAGCAACCTTTGCTCCATTCTCAACGGGCAGATCTACCTCTCCTTTAGCCAATCTTTTACTTCTCTTTAGATCCTGCATATTTCGACAAATATGAGATCCACATCCAGTATCTAATACCCATGATGTAGAGACAGTTAAATTGACATCTACAACAAAAATACCTGGTGGTGGTGGAATCACTATTCCAAGCCTCTTGTCCTCCAGATATTTTGGGCAGTTCCTCCTCCAGTGTCCAGGTTGACTGCAGTAGTGACACTCACCCTTAGTCACAACCTTGGCAACGCCACCAACAGGCTTAAGGGCTTGTTCCTTGGACTTGGCAACTGACTTGCCTTTGCCCTTGGAGGAAGATGCAAATTTTTTGCCCTTTCCTTTCTGTACCGTCATTATGGCCTTGCCCTTACCCTTGTTGATGCTCTGTTCAGCCGTCCTCAACATGTTGAGCAAATCTGGCAGGGGCTTAACGATCTTGTTCATGTTATAGTTCATAATGAACTGTCCATAACTCTCGGGCAACGATTGCAACACGAGATCGGTTGCCAACTCTTGGCCGACCGGGAACCCAAGCCGGGCGAGATTCTCCAAGTACCCGATCATTCGGAGTACATGGGGTCCCATCGTGTTCCCTTCTGCCAGATGACATTTGAACAGTGCCTTTGAGACCTCATACCTCTCTACCCTCGCCTGCTCTTGGAAGAGCTGCTTTAGATGTTCGATCATATCGACAGCATTCATGTTCTCGTGTTGCTTCTAAAGCTCAGAGGTCATGGTGCAAAGCATTAGGCAGGCCGCATCATTAGCGTCATCAACACGCTTTTGATACGCCTTTAAGGCAGCAGGTGTCTGGTTCTCTGGACCTTCTGGAACATGCTCCTCTATTGCGTACAGTTTCTTCTCTTGCTTGAGAACAATTCTCAAGTTTCTGTACCAATCAAGAAAGTTGGTTCCAGAGAGCTTGTCCTTCTCAAGGACAGATCGTAGGGAATGTTGTGAACTCGATGAGTTGTTTGCCATTTGGTATTCTACAAAAAGGAAAATACGCAAGTTTTAGTATTTGTGAATTTTTGACTATATTTAATAATGGCTAGTTTATTAAATATAGCTCCCACTATTTTTCTACGGATTAATAACCCTCAAGATATTAATGCGGAAAATATCCTTATATTTTCTAGTGGGCCAAGATCCATCTTTACATCTCCTTATGAACTTGCTTTGGCAAGTCACCCATAATTTGACTACTTTTAGGTAGGAACAATTCCAATTGCATCCCATATGCAACTCTTGGTTCAATCGGGCAAATAACTCCTTATTTATCCATCCGTATGGATAATCCCAATTGATTGCCTCTAGGTTTCTTAATCAAATTAATAGCCTAATTGTGTTCAACCTCTTATCTAAACAATTGCACATTGTTACGTGCCATCGCATTCCATCATTATGAACCAAGTCGCCATGCTTTGGCACGCACGAACTTGATAAATAATGATGATAATGAGTGTTTAAATAACGAGAAGGCAAGAACACAATATTTAAAATTTGAGGGATTTTAAATTCAATTTTACACCAACCACACAAATAAGACAATAAATAAACAACCACAAAAACAGAAATTAAACGTGATGTGGATATGGCCTTTTCTAGACTAAGATAATTCCAAGCCAATGGAATTATCTATGAACCCTAAGCAAACACATCTCCATGCGTCTTGGTCTTTTGGTCCATCCTTCATAGTCTTGTGGATCGGGCTTCTTTTCTCCAATCTTGGCTAACAATCTACTTTATCTGGCACTAGCTAATATCTATACTAAATAAAATAAATCTCACAAGTTGAGAAAAAAAATGGCACGCAGGCCATAAAACCCTAATTAATTATTACAATTAATTGATCAGCTCGCAGGCCGTAAAACCAAACCACAAAATTAAACATCCACATCAAACCACATCCTAAGGCCATATCCAATCACCATGCGATTTGCACATAAACAGTTAAAATCCAATTTTAACGCGCTTGGTCAATTTTAATTGATTTTAGGATTTCTAGGGTTAAAACGGTCCATGGGCCCAACAATCCAATTTCCCGGGCCCAATAGAGTTAACCATAAGGCCCTAGGGCCGGCCCGGCCCAAAACCCGCAAGCTAGGCCCGCGGGTTAGGGCCGCCCGGCTCCTTAGGGCGGCCAAGCTTGGGCGGCAAGCAAGGGGGCGGTCCCTAGGGGGGGCCGAACCTCCTCTTGGGAGTTGTTTCCAAAACAACTCCCTTGCTTGGAGCCCAAGTTTGGTTGTTTCCTTGTTTTGGGAGAACTCCTTCTTCCCCAAGGATGCCCAAACCCTAGATCTATGATCCTAAAATTTCTCAAACTCACCAATTCATGCATCCAATGCAAAAATTGGATCTTGTTATGAGTAATTCTTGACAAATTGCATCCCATGCTTGATTTGTCCTGTTTTACGCGATAAACTATCAAATTAAGGTGTAAAACAACAAGAATGTAACACATAAACTACGTTTATGCTCTATGACCTGTGGCTCTGATACCACTGTAGGGTTTTGATTCATGGAACGCGCAAACGGAAGCATAATCAAATAAAACCCATGCAAAACCCTCCAAGGATCACAAGTCTAGATGCATAACGATAGTGAAGGTAAGAAATCATAAACACACCTTTGGGTTCTCCTTGATGACTTCAAACGCGAATAGTGTCACGTTCTCTATAGTTGATCCACGCCTAGAGTTGATCCTAGATCTCCCAAACTCCTTGGTGCTAGCCCGGAATAAGAGGAGGGTGAAGGAATCACGCAAAACGAGACAAAAGAGGGGCTTCGGCCCTCTTTTTGGCCGACGGGGTGAGGGCGGCGGCAAGGGGGCGGGTTCGGCCTCCTTGTTGCTTGCTCTCTCTCCTTTGTTCTCTCCCACTCTTGTTATGTTCACTAATGAGCATAAGTTATGAGGAAGGAAGGAAGGAGGGTCCTTTATATAGTCCAACAACTCCTTGTTAACTACCTAAAGGACTTATTCTAGTCCAACTAGAATTCAATTTAGTCCCTTCCTTGCAAATTAGTCCCTACTAAGTTTGCAAGGGTTTGCAAAGTGATCCTTCTAATTAATTAATCCAATTAATTAATTCCCAAATCTAGTACAACTCTATATAGCGTGTGACCCCATAGGTTCTATCTAGTTGGTAGCAACTATTTGCTAATATGGAGCGGTTTCTAGCAAAACATCCATTCTAGCCAACTAATAGAATAGTCATCTAGACAACCTTTCACAAGTAATTGTCTCATCCCTTTGCCTCCATATCCGGATTGGACACGAGACATACAAGTCACACTCGTATATCCAATCCATAGTTTCTCGATCCATGGGAATAGCCTTATTCGTGAAAATAACATCAATATCCCATATATTGATTTATTTGAGTCTGGCCAGACATTCTATAAGCACTATCCCTCGAGTGGCCTAGGATATTTGCTCCCGTTATGTGGGAGGGGCAAATCCTCTCTACGTCCACTACGATCTCTAAGCTTGCTTCTCATTGTATCCAGTACACGCCTTTATAACTACCCAGTTACGGTGTAGCGTTTAACGCTACCAAGATCACAATGATCCACAACTAGAATATCTAGTGACTTCAAGTCTAAGGATGACAATACCATTGCACCGTGAGAAGCACTTGTGACTCAACATAACATGTATGTAGCCTTCTCGGTGATGGGTCAATCCAGTGCAACATTCCGTAATGCCCACCTATGTGTTGGATCGTGATATCTCCATATCAATCCAACCCCATACTAGTCTATAGATGATTGTCACATTTAATCATTATACTTGACTAGGGATATTTAAGATAAACAACACAATTGTAAATCTAAGGACTTCATTATATTAAATATCCAATAAATAATAAATGAATTTTCTATCCATATACAAATTCATACTAAACTAGATTGCCTCTAGGGCATCTATTCCAACAAAAAATCCCCCCACACTTGAGTACTTCGTTGTCCTCAAAAAATTTAAAGATTAACCAAGATGAATCGTCATTCAAATGCGAGGGACAGTGATTCTACTCGAAGTCAGAGTCACTGCACAAGAAGGTACCTACAACAAATTTAGAGATAATATAAGCTACGTGCACGTGACAAGTTGTGTGTACCGAAATTAGGAAAGTACTCAAGTATTCCCTAGGATTCTAATAGTTAATCCCAGCGGCGACTATGCACCGTGACCAAGTTGTCAAAATAAAATCCTAGAGCAAGTACGATGTGCCTAAACGCTAAGTAAAGATATAGAAAAGAGTACTCACAACCGACACAAGGTCGGGGACAAATTCCGATCGGTACTGACTGAGATAGAAATAAAAATCCTCAATAAAACATTGTGCGCAACAATATTAAATCCCATTGCGGTCTAGTGTGTGGAACACACCGGGGTCGATTGATCCGTTGTTGCTGACGAAAGAGAAACGAAGAATCCCCGAGCTCGTATCGCGTATGCCAATAATAGCTCCCCTAATGGACCAGTGCGCAAGTAGCACACCGGGGTCGATGTCTCCGTCTAATTTCTCGTTCTTTTTCTTTTTTTCCAATTCAGACTAAATCCGTATAAGTTGCTGCATAGTCATTGGCATACTTAGTCCTTTCACTGCCACTTTTCTTGGAAATCACACTTTCTCATCTACACAAGTCAAGTATATAACATATAAACACAAATCTTTTATATGATGTAGAATGCTTGAACATAGTACTACCAATGCATAATAAATGGCCAACATACCCTTGACAGTCCGTAACTGCCTAGAATTGTCCCTCATTGTGCCAAGACCCCAAAAATACTCACACATGTTTAACAACATGCACAAAACTTATTGACCCATTTAAATGAATAAAAAGATGGAAAGTGCAACTTCCAATTAACTGGACATGAGCCCCTAAAGTTTAGTAAAATTATAGAAAAACCCCTACAGTTGACTAAGTCAACTCTAAAACCCAAAATAACACATAACCATTTCAGATCTCACAAAACATTTTACAGTATACCTCATAGTACTCCAAGTTACTATACTTATGTGAAATTACAATATTACCCTCCTACACTGACTTAGTCATCCATGAATTTACTAACGTCAAAGTTGCCAAAAGTAAACACAAATACTGAATTTCTAAGCCACTTTCATGAAGACCCTTAAGGGAAAGAAACTATTTTAAAGGGTTAAACTAATTGAACAAATGTTTCTCATCGTGACAATGATTTCTATGACTTGGTTTCATTACATACCCTATATTAGGAGTAATATACTTAATATTGTTAAACATCATGCTTTAAGAAGGAGATCGTAAAGTTTGTGATTAGTCACGTCCTGAATCATGCTGAGGCCTGTTTGAAGTTAGGATTTGCTCCTCCTACATAACATGAGTAATTTTTTATGTCTATGCAATAGAATCAAGAGACTCTCAAATGGATAACCAAGGGTGATACTCCATTCCTTGAATCTAATCTAGATATATGGATGAATGGATTATGCGATAACATTTTTCATAGATGTTTGTTAGATGACTAGAATTTCTATTACTTGGGTACCACCTGTGTATTGCAATATGGCATTGAGTGTTTGCAACTCTTAAATGTGATAGAATTATGAATGACAAAATAATTAGCGAACTGATGCAGGGGCGGATGATCCAGATGAAGCTGAACATTTAGACACGACGAATTTGGAGCTTCTCTACCATGAGATGGAAGATAAGCGCAAGGGACATAATATATTCTAATTTTTTGTGTCACAAAGCTGTTTGGGCCATAACTTTGGCTATCAGCATCAGAATTACGCGAGCCATCCCGATTCAAAAAGGTCTCCTAGAGACCCAGAGAGGCCTTATCGGTCAAATACCTATCGGGGTTCGTCTTGGACACCTAAATCCGCTGTATGACCAGTCATACGAGTGTTCTAAGTTAACTTTTACTTCTTTGGGTAATATTTGTTGATTAGGACTTCAGTGTTAACCCGTTTTGGATCAAAATTTGGCGTGCATGTTTATTTCAATAAGGACAATTTTTGAGGCCTATTTCGTGATTTTATCATAATTTAGCAGAATTAGAGTTTTCGACTTTAACTATCTAGCATGTGGATATGATTGGACAAATTTTTACTATTGAGCTTTCCTTCGAACCACAGAGAGGATTTTTACCCTAGCGTTTTTGCCTTTCCATTACTTTCCTTGTGTATCTTGGTCACACACCTTGATTACATTCAACCTCAAGAACCTATAGGGTAAGACATAAGAATGGCTCAAACTGCAACTAATTGATCATTAGTTGGACAAATGTTAAAGAGCAGATTTGGAGTTAAGTGTAAGCATATTGTAACCACTCAGATCAAAGGGCAAGCCAGATCCTCTCTCGTCTCGATAAAAACACTTGAAAACCATAGCTAGGGTTCATGAATTCGACCCTAATCGTATACCATCGAAAATAACTAAGGTTTTGAGAGGATGAGATTCTAGTAGTTATTTCCATTCGAGTTCAGCATATTTCATGAAACAAAATCATTCTCGTTCCTTCAGCAAACTAGCATCGGTGAAGAGGAAGTCCGGTTTAGATCGTTGGTATGGATACCTAAGAGGCGTTTTAATCTTTGACATCTTCATTTTCGCTAGTTAGTGCGACCGAGGTAACTTATGTCCTTTAAATTATTCTCATTCACATGGGTCCTTATTGGGTACACATGTAGCTACAGTCACGTCAAGTAAAATACTTATGGAACCCTCCTACATTTATAACATGCATCTACACTAAATGGAAGTTAATATATAGTCCTAGATTGTCAATTGGATGAAGAAGATTGTATGAAAACATCAGAAGGATTATTGATGCCACATAACGAAAAGAAGGTTTAAAAATTGGTAAGTTTTTGGATGGGTTAGTATAGTCACAAAAATAATTGCATGAACATTTAAATTATGAATAGCATAAGATCAAGCATCGCAATGCAGACAAATTCATATATATTAGAAATTTGTTGATCGTTATGGCGTAATTATTTGTCTACATATGGATGATATGTTTAAATTTTCGACCCACATGGAAGGAATATCACCAACTAAGAATCATTTATTGCCATAATTAAAGATAAACTGTAACACCCCTCGATCCACAAGCTTTCCGTTCCGGACCGAAGACCTAGGAAGGTGCTACTTAAAATTAAGCGGCGGAAATCAAGAACAACGCATCTCATACTTATATATTACAAATCTTAATTGTCTCAACATAATATACTTACACGAGATGATGTGATACTAAGAGTTCGGCTTATTCGAGCGCTAACAAATACTAGATGAGTGTCGAATCCCGCTACCGCATAATCCAGCTCTTAAGACCTGCGGGGGGAAAGAAACAAAGACCGCAGCTTTTCTAAATTCAGCAATGAAATACTGAGTAAGTAAACACCCAAGCTTGTAAACAGATTATGAGGCATATCCTTTCAAAACAATCATAAATGAGAATGAACAATAACTGAGTAAATCCTTGAAAAACAAAGTATTAATACTGGAACACATATGAAATTCTCTTTCTTTTTACCTTGCATCTCAATCCTTCTCTTGTATCTCAAACTGAGAATATTATTCCCAATCTATCTCTTCTTTCTTTCATAAAAATCTCTTTCTCAAGTACTTCATATTATAAATTTGTTGATGCGGGAAAGATCTATCATTTCTATCCTTTCACTAGCTACCATGACCATAAGTGCGGCACCCCCCTAAGACTTCTTGCGACCAGAGAGGTATATATTGGAGAAACCCTGCAGGTCATGACTGAGTTAAAATAATATGGGTTGATTGACCGAAGTCAACACGACAATTTATCAATAATAACAATCCCCGCACAACTCTTTTCACTTTACGTTATTAACCGATTATTATTCTCGTGAGACATTCTCAAAAACATCTATTTCAAAATATAACGAAGTGTCAAATAAAACAGTCATATCGTAAAACACATTTTAGGAAAATTTGTAAATCATATTTTTACACAAAAGAAGCTAGGCACGCTAGACTTGGCATGTTTACTCACCTCAAAACGCAGCAAATAGCACGTAAGCTTTTACAGGTAGACATAACCTTCGTCTATGAACTCGTCACCTACAAATTTATAATTTCTAATCAACTTCAATTCTAATTCCAACTAGCACATATAATGCAAGTGGGCGATGTGACATGTTATGAACTCTAGTGTCGTCGTAAGAGAGTCAAATTTAATTTGATATAAAACCAAAATATCTCTTCGTTGCTAGCTTATAATAATTATATCTTCGAATCATAATTTTCTAATACACCTCTCAATTCCGTAATTAATACTCATGTACTTTAAATTGTAAAAAAAATTTAGATTTAGCACTTCTTAATTATAGACTCTTCCAATAGAATATTAGCTTAGACTTTATTATAAGACAACAATTTTAGTCTTGATATTCTACATAGTGATATTTAACTTTCTAGGATGAATTATCTGACGCAAATAAACTGTTCAATTGACAAAAATAACTATTGGACATACATCTTTAAGTAATAAAAGGACTAGATACTAAATTATCTAAGTGATAAAAATATCTAGTAGAAAAACATGTGTTATATACTGTCTACTTACATGTACGTGTAATAATTATTGAAGTTAGAAAAAGATAAAACATAAATTAAGAAACTCTTCATAAATATTTCTCAAATTACTTTCTAACTTGCTATATTGTAGAAACCAAATTTAGGTAACTATTTATTTAAAATATCATCTTACCCTTCTTTGAGATTAACAAAATCGGTATTGATTATTGACCATATTAAATTTCTAAGAAAAACTACTTTTAAATAATCAACGAGGTGTAACGATTGTTTATATTCTAGCGAATATTACTGTTACAATTATTTAAACAACCAAATTTAGGGTTAATTGATTAAACACAATATTCATTTAGTTTTCTGAAAATAATTATAATTTAAATTTTAAATAGACATTCCGTACACTTTTTCAATACCCGAGTTACATTTATAGAATGAGGACGAAAACTAGTATTCTAAGAAAATATTGTGAATCCAACATCTTCATTTTTATTTTAACGTAAAAGTATTGTTTATGTATACAGCAAACAGCTTCCCTTAAGTTATATTAAACGACAATTAGTACGCGCTCCTACTCACAAGACATGTTTATTAAAAGACACTTTAACCCCCAAAGTTTCTGAAACAACACTTTTATCCTTACACCTAGTTTATGGAAAAGACACTTTCACCCCCTTACATGAACTATCAAATTGATCAATCTAACCAAGGAATCAAGCTACAAGATAGGATTTTGATTGACTAAAAAGTAAAATTGGATGATTTAGAGTTACCCAAGCCAAAAATCGCTGAAAAAGGTCGAGAAACGAGGCGGTTTGAGTTTCCCGTAAAGTGGGTCGGCGATGGTGTTCGTCAGCGACATTTCCGTCGTTCTTGGGTCCAACTGGGTTCGTATCTTGTCTCCTCAGGTCTCTATGAGTCATCAGGAATCAATTTTAGGTTGTGGGTAGCACCGGATAGCTCCGGTGAGCTTGGTCGCCGGTATTAATGGTGATGACGTCCGCGGCGGAGGGAGGCTGAGGCCTCCTATGTTTCTTCTTGTTTTATGGTCGTCCAAGAGGGAGGACGAGGGAGAGGAGAGCTCTAAGACAAGAGAGTGATAGAGAGATGGAGCAATGGTAGAGAGAGTTGGTGCTCCAGTCGGACTTTTGTAGCGACGGCGGTGGTGCAGCCGTGCCACTGTTCCTGCCTTTGTTTTGTTCGTCCGAGAGAAGAGACTGGGATAAAGAGAGAGATCTAAATATGGAGCGAGATAGAGAGAGAGCTGTGATGGTGGTGGGTCTTCTCCGACGGTGGCAGCGACCATTGATGCCGCTGCTGCTGCTGGGTTTCTTCACGCACAGAATAGTGAGAAGGCAGAGAGGTACGGAGAGAGATGGGGGTTGTGATGGCGTTGGGGGTGGTGGATGTGGTGTGTTGCCGAAGAAGAGAAGGAGAAGAAATAGAGGAAGGCGGGGGAGAGAGAGAGAAGGAGACGGGGAGAGAGAGAAAGAGATTTGTTGGGGATGAAAATTTGTTGGAGAATGGGAGAATTGTCACGAGAATGTTGGAAGATGAGGAAAAAAAACTAATAGCCAGTTCTTATCATTTAGGGTAAAAGAAAAAAACCACCCTCCATTTATGTGGAAAATACATTTTTCCCCCTGATTTATGGGGAAATACTTTTTGCACCCCTTTCAGAGTTAATAACTAACACCACACTAACGGAGGGTAAAAAGACAAAAATACCCTCAAGATTTGAAGAAATTACACAGTATAAATAAAGCCTTTCCTTTCCTCCTATCATATCCTACCACAAATAATGAGCAGAGAATCTCATCTTTCTCCTACGCCTATGGTTCGTCTCCCTCCCCCCTCTCCACCTCAGCCATCTTCATCTCCCCCTCTCTCATCTCAAATCTCTTCACTCTCTCGAGACCTCCATTGGAATCGAACGACGGCGGCCACCACGAGGAGGAAACCGCAACAACCTAATCCCTCACCCACCTCCATCTCTCTGAACCAGCCGGAGAAGGCAAACCCAAAAGCCAACAAGTGGTTGGATCTCTCTCTCTCAACAACCACGACAAGAAAAGACCGACGGTGGTGAGGCAGTGGCCGTCACTTCTTCTTCGCCTTAGTCTCTCTCTCCATCTTGTAGATCCGTTTGTTCTACTTCAAATCTTGGCACCGGGTATGGAGGCGGCGGGCTTGGCGCTTCCTATGGCGGCGGCGTCGACGGTAGTGAGATATGTGGGTTGAATATCGACAAATATGGGCGGCGATGGTGGGTTGTGGGTCGGAGGTTCTGATTCAATGGAGGGGTTTAATTTGGGGTTGTAACTTGTAAGGTTTGCGGTCACCTGTAACATCTGGGCGTTACCAAGAACAACTCCTCTTTTAGCCCCTCCTCAATTCGATTTGCCCGATTCGATTTGCAGTTCTTGGATGGCTGCTCCATTTATTTATTTTTTCTGGCTCAAGAATCTCACTTTTTTGGAGTATCAAAATCGTGACGTTTGTGTGATATTGAGGCCTTCAGACTGTGAGTACTAAATTCAGGCTCAAACACCTGTTTTGGTTAATTTCCAAGTGATTTGTGAGGTTTGTCGCTAGCTGAATCTTATGACATTGATGAGGGAGGTAGTGATGAATGTTGGGTTTGACGCAGAGGGTCATTGCTCCTCCATGGAATCTGTTGTTACAAGTTCCTCTTCTTAGTTCAAACTATTGAAGCTTTCAATAGTTACAAATTCATCTTTTGCACAAGGGTAATTTTGTTCATCTTCCTGTTACAAATTCAGATAACGAATAAAGATCTGTGTATCCAAAATCATAACATATCTGTTATTAATCAAAATTTGATATGTGGTTTGTCAAATTTTTTGTTGTTGTTGTTGTTTGTTTGTTTTGGTGGTGGAAGCGGTAGGAATTTGGTATTGCTGGTGGTGGTGGAGGAGGTGGTAAGGATTTGGTGGTAGTGGGGGTGGTGCTCAAGACACCAAGAACATCAAGAACATGATTAATTCAATAATAAACAAAAAAAATGTGTTATTTGTCCAAAATTTGTAAGGGTAAAATAGTCACAAAAAGTTAGTTTGCACCCCTCCACTACCGGATTGTTACAGAAGGGTGGTATTTGTCCACCCTCCATCCACTGACAGGGGTGGAAAAGGTATTTTTCCCATAAATCAGGAGGCAAAATGTATTTTCCCCATAAATGGAGGGTGGTTTTTGTCTTTTATCCTATCATTTAAAATGACAACCACCTCCCCACACGACATATAATTCCACCGTAAATGTTTAAATTTACGAAAAATTAATTGATTATATAGTAAAAAGACGGGGTATTACATCCTTCCCCCCTTAAAGAGAGCTTCGTCCTCGAAGCTAAAACCGAACAAATACTCGTGGTACTAAAACCTTACAGAAACATGTGATCTCTTATTAGCAAGAAGTCTCTATTTTATGCGCATAGCGTAGTATGAAATTTACGCATAACATCGGGTGACACTATAACGCATTTTAGTTACAAAATTTTAATGCTAGGCCTGTCATAATGATATTGAGGCTCTAATCACGTGGTGGTCTCAAAAGATAGTTGTAAACGGAGGGCGACATCCTCTCCCCCTTAGAGAAGTGATGCCCTCGGAACTCAATATAAGTTGTCACGAGGGATGGTTATACTTGGAAAATACAAGACGTGGATACTCTGCTTTAGTCGCAACATATGGACAGTATCACTCTTGTTCTAGACTGAAATTATTACTATCTTCCAAAGTGCGTTGAACCGGAAATTAAGGCATCCTCTAAGATCCTACGGCTTTAAATGACTTTTAGAAGTCGCTTGCCTATTCTATTTATTAATGATAGTTAGTAACCTCCCCCTTAATTAAATCTAGGTCGTCATGACCTTATCATACGGTCAGATTTTAATATGCCCGAATACAAGGTAAGACATTGTCTCCACTATCTCTTTTAGATAACACATTTTACAAGGACTGCTAAAGAACATTTATATTCGTTGCTTCAAATAATACTTATAGTAATCCGATAAAATTGTATAAACCCCGGAAAATAGTTGACAAGAAAATGAGCATCCAATGGCCCCCAGAGTAGTTATTCAGTGACAAGACTTCAAATAGAGAATTTGTGAAAAATATATATACTATAAGGAAGGGAACTTTAGCTATCCAAGCATAACGTCGAGTTACATAACGACCAAACATCTCGTATAGGTTTATCAGTCTACACACTACTAAGAATCATCGATCATACCAATATCTAAGACTTAGCGGGTTAATCATGTGACATTTGGTCTAACACCCAAGGTCTATTTAAATTTTCTTCACAATTCTTAGTTAGAAGGTCCTCTCATCCTTACATTTGTATGCCTGATATTTAGGTTGATCTTGCCTAGGTTAGTGGGTATTAAACTGTCTAGATTGCTTACTTTAGGTTCCTTCGTTTTTGGTATCACATGGATCTTCTCGTCGTGTAGATGTTGTCAGAAAGATCATTTCGTTTAGATCATAATTCTAGTCCCCCTTACAATTCACCTTATGGCAAGCTGGTTTTAATTTGGGTTATCTTCTTATTTCATCTGTATTACTATAAACTTTGACTATCTATTTGGTTTCTATCATTGATAAGGATGTCTGATTCATAACGCTTTATGGAGTGGTAAATGTTTGATCTATCAGTCTTGCTTTCTAAACTATAATCTGCTCCATCCCCTAATATATCATACAGTAGAAAGCATATCATGTGCATATAAGCATGTAGTGTGGCACGTGGAACATAATCATTGCTATGCTAATGTACAATCAAAATTTTCACGTAAGTCCTCTACTATACATCTTTCTTCTCCTATGAAAAATATAACTTTGGCTCAAATCGGACAACCCAATATGTGATTGTCATGTCAAATTCTTAAATCAATTTCTCTGAGTAAGCCTGCCTAGCTATCACAATATCATGATCTCAATAATATGTCAATATACTTCTCATCATATCCTTGCCGTTCGTCAAATGTTCATACTAGCCCTTAATCATATACATATCATATCATATATTGCCAAGTCATGTGTAAACATCTTGTGGTAAGTCAAACATTCAAGCTAATAGATCTTTAACTCTATGGCTGGTGATTTGGTCAAATCTATTACTGTACTGTATACTCTTGAAATGTATAACTATATCTTAAGACCGTATTTGGAGAGAAATTTCTCATGGTAGGTTTTTCGATAAGCCTAGTACTTGGAAATACCCTGGATAATATTTCAATGAACAATTATTGCTCATAGCGGAAATTAAAGACTTTCTATTCCATCCACGTGATCATAACCCATACTCTTCCACCTAGTGTTTTAATCAAATCTCAAATGATGCTTTTAATCCATGACTCTTCATAGCCCAAATTTATCACTAGACTTGTGTAGATAGTGCTTTCTGAGCTGACAGTTCTTGGCCACGTGGCAACCATCCAGCACACCATATTGTGCTCCACACACACTGGATCACCAGCCGAGCTGATCCATGTGGGGGCTGCGAGACAGAGCCCTCGCATACCACTGCACGGGACTTGTAGGGACTTAGTGGTTTGGAGGCTAGAGTAAGCCCTGTCGCGCGCGAGCCAAGCCCGCGCGCGACCTTTAGTAACTATTTTGAGAGATCTATGGCACGAGCTCCCTAGACCCGGTCAATCCGGTCAAACCCGGTCAACCTCGTAACGGTTCCGGTACTCGCGCACCACGTGCTCTAACGGTTCCTATATACTCGGACGAACGTGCCGTTATGGTTAAGCTAATTAAGCCGCCATTAATGGGCGCATTAACCACACTACAACGGTCACGTTCTCTGCTATATATAGGCCGTTAACCTTTCCATACAAAGGAGAACACAACTGCCATACGCGGAAGCTCTGCCGAACCTCTGTCTCTCTCTCAGACATTACTACTGCCTTACTCTCTCCCTACACACAACCCAACTCTTCCTGTGCGATCTCTGATCCTCTACATACGGTGTACACGGAGGTCTCCCCGTCGGAATCTCTTGTGCACATTTTGGTGAACCCGACGTGAACTTACCAACAAAAGCAACCATGTCTCAGGAGGATGATGTTAGCAACAGATCGCCTTCCACCGAAGCTGCCTCAGGAGAGGAGACCCGTCGTACTCCTGCAACCCCTTGCGAGGCGCCGACGCTAGAATCCTTGGACACCACCGTCCAAGGTCAGGAAAAAGCTCTCAAAGCTCAGTCTGCGCAGCTAGAACGGATCTTGGCTGTTCTGGGCACCCTTGCTCCAAATCCTTCAACGGCCATCGCCGTCTCTCAAGGAGGAGGAGGCCCTGCCGCTCCAGGATTGGGAGTGTCCACCACACCTCCCAACCCTAATCTGCAGACTCCACCGGCGACTACGCAGTTGCCTTCGATTCAGGGGTCAACAGCTCAGATGTTACCTCTCACTGCTCATACTCTTCAGCCTCCGGTTTTGGCTTCTAATTCGGCTTCGCAGTATCCCGCGCCTCCGTCAGCGGCGATCTGGGGCAACACAAGCAGCCAATATGTTCCCAATCCTCCGGCGGCATATGTGTCGCCTCCGCCCGCAGCAAACCCTCCTTCTGCTACTGAGGGAAGCATTCCAGAATGCATGACGTCTCTGCAGAAGCGCATGGACACTATTCTGGCTCACCAATCATTCGCGGATACCATCATCCCGAAGCTAGACAACGATCCACCCATCCCGCGAGAGATCTATCTCATGCCTAACCCAGTGGGGTATAAGGCTCCTAAATGGGACAAGTTCGAGGATGTCAACGGAAACGCTTATGAGCATGTCATGCGTTTCATTGATGTCATGGGGCCATACGGAGCTGATCCCAAACTGCTGATGCGAGAGTGTTCCCAAAATCTTTGGGGAACGTAGTGTACAAGTGGTACCGAACGTTGGAAGCCGGATCCGTGAAGACTTGGGACGAGATGGTCCAGAAGTTCTACACCAAGTTCTTCCAGATGGAAGAAAAGGTGACAATGATCCATCTCTCGCGGATGTATCAGAAGCGCGAGGAGGATGGGATCACTTTCATCAAGAAATTCAGGGCGAAGTCCTTGGAGTGCAAAGATCCAATGCTCGAAAGCCGACTCGTAGAGATATGCCTGCAGTGCATGCGAGACGAATACAAAGGTATGCTCATCAATTTGCAAAAACCTACGTTTTCAAAGCTAATTGAATGCACGAAGAACATCGAGCCTATAGTCGAGAGGCAGAAAAAGAAGAACGCTCCGGAGCGATCTTCGAGCGGCACCACCAACAAGATCGGGAGATTAAGTTACAAGAGGGGACGCGAAGCTGAGGTCAATACAGTTTCACCCCAGAAGCAAGCGAAGGTTGTGAACTTCGACGTACCACCTCTGCCATGCTCGGTAGAGGAGGCAAGCGACCTCTGCAGGCAGTGGCGCAAGGACGGTGTCCTACCGCCGCTCGAGAAGATACCCTCCAAGGAGATGGTGAGGGACCTGAAGTGGTGCGAGTACCACGGAAAGGTCATGCACCCCACAGCGGAATGTAAGAAGCTCAGGTTTACATTCGACCAGAAGACGAAGAACGGCGAGCTGATCGTCAGCGATCACAGGAAGGATGTGCGCAACAATCCGCTTCCTGCCCATGCGGAGCAAGACTCAAAAGGCAAAGAGGTTGCCATGATCTCGATAGTGGACTTGGAAGAAGTCGTAGAGGATGGTTTACCCATCATCGCCGAGGTCCATGATGACGAGGACTACAGCATGGACACAGAAGATGAACGTGCCGATCGGATGAAGGGGTCGCACGGCTTTAGCAGATTCTTCGACGAGATGAACTTCTCCGAGAAGTGCCGGACAGATATGACAAAAGCAATCTTGAGGATAGCGGAGGACTACGAGGAGGATCTTGTAGTTTCCAACGGGAAAGTCATCAGGGCGTCTCGCTCTACGGAAAAGATTATGACCTTTTCTGCCAGCGACAAGAAGACAGATGCGAGCCACCAGAGGCCTCTGTACGTGACGGCCATCATCAATGGCGTCGAGTTCAAACGAGCATTCGTCGATGGAGGAGCAGCGGTCAACGTCGTTTCGCTCCACACACTGAAGCTAGCAGGGATTCCCGAGCACAAGATCGTCAGGCGTCCATCTCCGCTGATGGGATTCGGAAGCGACTCTAGAATGACGATCTGATGGATCCACCTGGGCGTTCAGATTGGCAAAATCAAGTGCTCAGCAAAGTTCTATGTCATAGACGCGAACACTACGTATCACATGATCATAGGTCGAGCCTGGATTCATCGCTTCGACGCGGTTCCTTCAACGGCTCACCAGGTTATGAAAGCTATCTGGAACGACAGAATAGTCGAGATACCGGCTTCGACAAATCCATTCAACTTGGATGAAGCACATCTCAGCGAGGCGGTGTGGTTCACCGAGATGGCGGACGAGCAAACACCCGGACCATTCAATCCTACTCCTTTGCCTCTATAGGAGGACATCAAGGACCATTCACCTGCGGGAGTAATGGTGATAAGGGAAGACGCCAAAGAGAAGCCGCCTACACGCGAAGAGGCGCCGCGAATCGCATACCATCGAAAGAACGTGTACACTCTGAAGAGAATTGCAAAACATGACCCCGAAGGCAAGGAGATAGAGAGCTTCTATGCCAATGGGAAGAAGTGCTATCGCATATGAAGGTGCGCGGGGATGTCCTCACATGTGCATGGGGATGTCCCTGGGCAAATCAACCAAATCGAGGAGATTGCGCTCACGGAAATGCCAATGCAGAGCACTCTAGATGAGAAGCTCAAAGAAGCACCCGAATGCATGGAAGACAGACCCAGACCACAGAAACAAGAGCTAAAGGAAGTGTTCCTAAGCCCGAACGAGGAAAAGAAGAGGCCAGTCTTTCTAAGTGCGGACCTCACAAGCGAGGAAGAGCAAGGACTGCTACAGCTCCTAACTGAATACAAGGATGTGTTCGCATGGGAGTATGATGAGATGCCAGGACTCGATACAAGCATCACTATGCACCGCTTAGACATCATTCCAGGGTCTAAGCCAGTAAAACAGAGCACAAGAAGCTTCAGGCCGGAGCTTAACGTGAAAATCAAACAGGAGATTGTCAAACTCCTGGATGCCAAGTTCATAGAACCGAATCATCATCCAACATGGCTGGCCAACATCGTGCCAGTGGTGAAGAAGAACGGACAGCTTCGCATCTGCGTGGATTTCCGGGTTCTCAATCGCTTCTGCCCAAAGGACGACTTTCCACTGCCCAACATCGATTTGCTTATCGATTCAACAGCGGGCCACCGCATGCTCAGCTTCATGGACGGCTTCAGCAGGTACAACCAGATCAAGATGGACCCCGAGGATGCACGGAAGACCGCATTTATCACTCCGGTGGGGGTGTTCAACTACACAGTAATGCCGTTCGGTCTAAAAAATGCGGGTGCGACCTATCAGCGGGCCATGATGGCCCTATTCCACGACATGATGCACAAAGAAGTGGAATTTTATGTGGACGACCTGGTGGTTAAATCCAAGCAGGAAGCAGATCACCTCGCAGATTTGCGGAAGGTGTTCAACAGATGCAGACGCTTCCAGCTGAAAATGAACCCTATGAAATGCGCATTCGGGGTAACATCAGGGAAGTTCTTGGGATGCGTGGTTCATCGCCAAGGAATCGAGCCCGACCCTGCGAAAGTGTCAGCCATCACTAGCATGACGCCGCCCCATAACCAAAGTGCCTTGAAGACATTTTTGGGAAAGCTATCATATCTGCGAAGGTTTATCCCTGCAATTGCCGAGATTACTTTCTGCTTCAGTAATCTTCTCAAAAAAGATGCCGCATACAACTGGACCCCAGAGCACGAAGCTGCGTTCGGGAGGCTGAAAGAACTACTGACATCTTCAAAAATAATGATCGCACCTCAGCTGGGATCACCGCTTTTACTATATCTGACGTCAACAAGGAGGTCCATAGGAGCACTCTTGGCTCAGGAGTACGAAGGCCTGGAAAGGCCTATCTACTACATCTCTCGCATTGTGCAACCTGCTGAATCAAGGTACACCGACATCGAACGTCATTGCCTTGCTTTGTTCTTCGTAATAGAGAAATTGAAACACTACTTTGCGTCGCACAAAGTGGTAGTGGTCACCAAGAGTGATCCCATACGATATCTCCTAACCCACACTACTCCTGGAGGAATATTGGCGAAATGGTACATGACCATCTCTCAATACGATATCACATGCGTGCGACCGCGAGCGATCAAGTCGCAGGCGGTAGCGGATCTGTTGGCACAGTTCCCCGACAACAGCCATGAACCCGTGATCGAAGAAGAACTCGAGGGACCTGAGATCTATGCGATCGATGTACCCTATTGGACACTCCATTTCGACAGGTCGTCAACAAAAAAATGCGGAGGCATTGGGATATTCTTGACCAAGCCAGATGGGGAGGTCATACAGATGTCCGCAAAGCTTGACTTCGCAGTCACCAACAACGAGGCAGAATATGAAGCCCTCATAGCGGGGCTGCGTGCAGCGAAGGCTTTGGAAGTAAGCAATTTGACGGTCATGGGAGACTCCAAGTTAATCGTCAAGCAAGCATCGGGCGAGTACGGTTTGAAGGAGATCAACCTCCTGTCCTATCGCACTCTGGTACAAAAGCTAGTGCAGCAATTCTGCGATGTGAGGTACGAGCACAAGCCCCGAGCGGACAACAGACATGCAGATGCTTTGGCCACCTTGGGATCCAAGGTTAGTACAGACAAATGTCCCGCAAGGATCTCCATCGAAGTGCTGACATCGTCGGCGTTGGCAGAAGACGCGTGCGACGATGAATACATGGATGATACGGATTGGAGGAAAACGATTTCGCAAGCTATTGCAGAAGGCACAAGAAGTGAAAGCTGGGCATTCACAAAAGGGTATTGCATACATGACAACACCCTTTACTACAAGGGTCCTGGCGGAATACTCATGCGATGTGTTTCCGAGCAAGAGGGAGAATTGCTGCTGGAGAAGATTCACCAACATGCTTGCGGAGAAAGCGAGGTGTCAATCTATCGAAAGGCTCAGAGATATGGCATTCATTGGCCGGATATGTCAACAGCTGCTGCCTTGATACAAGGGAAGTGCGAGAGTTGCGCACTGATTAAAGATTCTCTACTCATCGCCCTAACCGATGATGACACGGATTGGAGGAAGCCACTCTTTGACTTTCTCACTAAGGGCACCTTACCCGAATCAAGAAAGGAAGCCGAGAAATTGAAGAGGAAAGCATCTCGATACATAGTACAAGAGAACCTGCTTTGGCGAAGAGGTCACGAAGGTAACTTGCTGCGATGTCTAGACGGCAGCGAAGCACAAGAAGTCATGGACCTTTCTCATCAGGTGGAACACCAAGGAGGTGCAAAATTATGCAGGCAGCTCCTTTCAATCGGATATTTCTGGCCTACGATGGAGGCAGATTGCCGCACCAAAGTACGACGCTGCCAGGAGTGTCAATTCAAAGGAAACCTAGTGCACGCTCCCGCCGTGGATCTACATGCATTGGGAACGCCATGGCCATTTCACACATGGGCGCTGGAATTCATTGGTCCCATTCGGCCAACTTCGCACGGGAATCATTTTATTCTCACCGCAACTGAGCTATTTACCAAATGGGTGGAGGCAATACCACTGAAGACGGAAAATGCGCTAGCTGTGGTCAACTTCATTTAAGAAAACATCATATGCAGGTTCGGAATTCCAAACACCATTCTTTCAGATAATGGTACTTCTTTTGTTAATCGCCAGGTAGCTGCCAAGTTAGCAGAGTACAACATCAGGCAAATATGTTCCACCCCTTACTACCCGAAGGGGAACGGCCAAGCCGAAGCGACCAACAAAACGCTGTTGAGGATTTTGAGCAAGATGGTCGCAGATGACCACAAGAAGTGGGCTGATTCTCTAAGCATAGCTCTGTGGGCCTACCGAACTTCTCCAAGGACACCCACGGGGGCCTCACCATTCCTGCTATGCTATGGGGCCGAGGCCGTGGTACCTGCGTAGGTGAGAGTCAATTCGGCAAGATTGGCCTTCCACGCACTCTACGAAAATCAACGTGATCATGACTTAGTCTTGCTGGAGGAAAAGCGAGAACAAGCCAAAAGGACCAACAAGCGGTATCAAGAAAGGATCGCTCGCGCTTACAATAAGACGGTCCAACGAAGAGATTTCACAGTTGGAGACTTGGTCCTGCGCGCATCCGACCACTGCATGAGAGAAGCGGCTCACCCAAAGTTCGCAGCCAATTGGGAAGGACCCTTCGAAGTCACAGAAGTCTTCGACAGTGGCTACTGCAGCATACGAAGGTTGCACGGTACAACCTCAACCCCGAGTTCAGTCCACATGCGCTGGATTAAGAAGTACTATCCCTGACTTCTCTCATTTCATGCGTTTTATTATAACGTCGCTTAATGTCTTGTATGGCTACGATTTACACAATCTCCTCTCCCATATGAGAGGATTGTAATCTCATCTCTCCCATATGAGAGCATTATAATAAGAGAATTCTCCCAAATGAGAACTTCATATTTCTGGATGTCGATTTTGCTTCATTTTAGTTTGTTATTACTGTTAACAATGGGCTATCCACCACAATAGCAATATGTACAACCGGGATCTTAATTGATCATCTAAGCCTATCTGTCACGATAGCAGCCCATGCGAAATGCGATCTTAATTGATCATCTAAACCTATCTGTCACGATAGCAACTCATACGAAATGCGATCTTAGTTGATCATCTAAGCCTATCTGTCACGATAGCAGCCCATGCGAAATGCGATCTTAATTGATCATCTAAGCCTATCTGTCACGATAGCAGCTCATACGAAATGCGATCTTAATTGATCATCTAAGCCTATCTGTCACGATAGCAGCCCATGCGAAATGCGATCTTAATTGATCATCTAAGCCTATCTGTCAAGATAGCAGCTCATACGAAATGCGATCTTAATTGATCATGTAAGCCTAACTGTTACGATAGCAGCCTATGCAACTGCGATCTTAATTGATCTTCTAAAGCCTATCTGCTACGATAGCAACTCATGCGAAAAAATGATCTTAATTGATCTTCTAAAGCCTATCTGCTACGATGGCAACTCATGCGAAAAACGATCTTAATTGATCTACTAAAGCCTATCTGCTATGATAGGAACTCATGCGAAAAATGATCTTAATTGATCTTCCAAGCCTATCTGCGGCGATAGCAGCATTCTACAAATGCGATAGCAATATTGTGTAAAATGATCTTAAGTGATCTACAAAGGTATATCTGATGAGATAACACCCGCACTTAAATCTGAAAGCAAATCACAAGCCCATCTGCCAAGATGGCACAACTGCGCAAATACGATCTCGAACGATCTAATAAAACATCTGCGAATTTATATGGCAGATAGCAAATGCGATACATGTATATAGCATTATGCAAGGAAAAATATGCCGATATGCATGCGAAATTGTATTTTGTTGCAACAGCACAGCAAATAATACAAAAGCTATTTATCATTATGAGTCAAAAAGACTTACAATTTATCTGTCTAGATAGCAGCTTACAAGCGAAAAAGCTCAAATCTAACTACGCAGCCAACAAGGCTTACAATGCATTCGAAAAGTAACTGACAAGCCAGCAGTAACACACCGAGGGAATCCTGACTGAGAAAGGATGAACTCGACGGTCCTAACGCCGGCTATGCGATACATAGATCTGCGGCCGAACATCTATCGCGAGTAGGGACTTGCTCCAAAGAGCCACATGAAGCCATACGTTCAAGATCCCAGTATTTGACAAGGCCCTTGTCAGATCAACATCCCATGAGATGTGCTTGAGGAACCACCGGTTCCGGCGTTCGACAGGCAAGCAGAAGCTCCAAAGGGCAAGGGCTCCTTGTAGACGGGGATCAACGCAACGGTTCGCCATCCTGATCTCACGAACATGGAGGCAGTAAGCTCTCCTCAAGGGATGCTGGAGGAGAATTCCGCCGTTCATTACGAGACGGTAGCACGGTCACTGCGGCGCTGCACCTCACCGGGAGGCGGCCGGAAACATGACCTGCACACATAATACACGAAGAAAATTCTTCGAACACGCATGAGATATCATCTCCATCTTCTTTATGATGGTTACAAAAAGCAATAAGCCTCATAATGCGGATCTTGGAAACTATTTCTATAGCACAAAGCGCAAACTCAGGATTCACAACTTGGAGTTGCCATGAATCAACGAAAAACAAGCGTTGAAGCCAGCAGTCGTAAGGACTCACGGCAGAGCACATTTTTTGGGAAGAAGAACCCAAAAGGCAAAGACAGGGTTTATATATGTTGGAATAGATGCCCTAGAGGCAATCTAGTTTAGTATGAATTTGTATATGGCTAGAAAATTCATTTATTATTTATTGGATATTTAATATAATGAAGTCCTTAGATTTACAATCGTGTTGTTTATCTTAAATATCCCTAGTCAAGTATAATGATTAAATGGGACAATCATCTATAAACTAGTATGGGGTTGGATTGATATGGAGATATCACGATCCAACACATAGGTGTGCATTACGGAGTGTTGCACTGGATTGACCCATCACCGAGAAGGCTACATACATGTTATGTTGAGTCACAAGTGCTTCTCGCGGTGCAATGGTATTTTCATCCTTAGACTTGAAGTCACTAGATATTCTAGTTGTGGATCATTGTGATCTTGGTAGCGTTAAACGCTACACCGTTACAAAGGCGTGTACTGGATACAATGAGAAGCAAGCTCAGAGATCGTAGTGGATGTAGAGAGGATTTTCCCTTCCCACATAACGGGAGCAAATATCCTAGGCCACTCGAGGGATAGTGCTTATAGAATGTCTGGCCAGACTCAAATAAATCAATATATGGGATATTGATGTTATTTGCACGAATAAGGCTATTCCCATGGATCGAGAAACTATGGAATGGATATACGAGTGTGACTTGTATGTCTCGTGTCCAATCCGGATATGGAGGCAAAGGGATGAGACAATTACTTGTACAAGGTTGTCTAGATGACTATTCTATTAGTTGGCTAGAATGGATGTTTTGCTAGAAACCGCTCCATATTAGCAAATAGTTGCTACCAACTAGATAGAACCTATGGGGTCACACGCTATATAGAGTTGTACTAGATTTGGGAATTAATTAATTGGATTAATTAATTAGAAGGATCACTTTGCAAACCCTTGCAAACTTAGTAGGGACTAATTTGCAAGGAAGGGACTAAATTGAATTCTAGTTGGACTAGAATAAGTCCTTTAGGTAGTTAACAAGGAGTTGTTGGACTATATAAAGGACCCTCCTTCCTTCCTTCCTCATAACTTATGCTCATTAGTGAACATAACAAGAGTGGGAGAGAACAAAGGAGAGAGAGCAAGCAACAAGGAGGCCGAACCCGACCCCCTTGCCGCCGCCCTCACCCCGTCGGCCAAAAAGAGGGCCGAAAGCCCCTCTTTTGTCTCGTTTTGCGTGATTCCTTCACCCTCCTCTTATTCCGGGCTAGCACCAAGGAGTTTGGGAGATCTAGGATCAACTCTAGGCGTGGATCAACTATAGAAAACGTGACACTATTCGCGTTTGAAGTCATCAAGGAGAACCCAAAGGTTTGTTTATGATTTCTTACCTTCACTATCGTTATGCATCTAGACTTGTGATCCTTGGAGGGTTTTGCATGGCTTTTATTTGATTATGCTTCCGTTTGCGCATTCCATGAATCAAAACCCTACAGTGGTATCAGAGCCACAGGTCATAGAGCATAAACGTAGTTTATTTGTTACATTCTTGTTGTTTTACACCTTAATTTGATAGTTTATCGCGTAAAACAAGACAAATCAAGCATGGGATGCAATTTGTCAAGAATTACTCATAACAAGATCCAATTTTTGCATTGGATGCATGAACTGGTGAGTTTGAGAAATTTTAGGATCATAGATCTAGGGTTTGGGCATCCTTGGGGAAGAAGGAGTTCTCCCAAAACAAGGAAACAACCAAACTTGGGCTCCAAGCAAGGGAGTTGTTTTGGAAACAACTCCCAAGAGGAGGTTCGGCCCCCCTAGGGACCGCCCCCTTGCTTGCCGCCCAAGCTTGGCCGCCCTAAGGGGCCGGGCGGCCCTAACCCGCGGGCCAAGCTTGCGGGTTATGGGCCGGGCCGGCCCTAGGGCCTTGTGGTTCACTCTATTGGGCCCGGGCAATTGGATTGTTGGGCCCATGGACCGTTTTAACCCTAGAAATCCTAAAATCAATTAAAATTGACCAAGCGCGTTAAAATTGGATTTTAACTGTTTATGTGCAAATCGCATGGTGATTGGATATGGCCTTAGGATGTGGTTTGATGTGAATGTTTACATTGTGGTTTGGTTTTACGGCCTGCGAGCTGATCAATTAATTGTAATAATTAATTAGGGTTTTATGGCCTGCGTGCCATTTTTTTCTCAACTTGTGAGATTTATTTTATTTAGTATAGATATTAGCTAGTGCTAGATAAAGTAGATTGTTAGCCAAGATTGGAGAAAAGAAGCCCAAAGCCAAAGAAGCCACAAAAGTTGGAGCATGGAGCATGGAGCAATCCACAAGACTATGAAGGATGGACCAAAAGACCAAGACGCATGGAGATGTGTTTGCTTAGGGTTCATAGATAATTCCATTGGCTTGGAATTATCTTAGTCTAGAAAAGGCCATATCCACATCACGTTTAATTTATGTTATGTGGTTGTTTATTTATTGTCTTATTATTTGTGTGGTTGGTGTATGGATGATGCATGCAATTAGGATAATAAGATTATTAGACAACCCGGATCTATTATTTGGAGTTGTGCCTAAACTCAAATAGATAGATTAGTTGATATTGATCAACAAAACAATTAAAAATTGAATTGAAAAATCCCTCAAATTTTAAATATTGTGTTCTTGCCTTCTCGTTATTTAAACACTCATTATCATCATTATTTATCAAGTTCGTGCGTGCCAAAGCATGGCGACTTGGTTCATAATGATGGAATGCGATGGCACGTAACAATGTGCAATTGTTTAGATAAGAGGTTGAACACAACTAGGCTATTAATTTGATTAAGAGACCTAGAGGCAATCAATTGGGATTATTTATATGGATGGATAAATAAGGAGTTATTTGCCCGATTGAACCAAGAGTTGCATAAGGGATGCAATTGGAATTGTTCCTACCTAAAAGTAGTCAAATTATGGGTGACTTGCCAAAGCAAGCTCATAAGGAGATGAAAAGATGGATCTTGGCCCACTAGAAAATATAAGGATATTTTCCGCATTAATATCTTGAGGGTTATTAATCCGTAGAAAAATAGTGGGAGCTATATTTAATAAACTAGCCATTATTAAATATAGTCAAAAATTCACAAATACTAAAACTTGCGTATTTTCCTTTTTGTAGAATACCAAATGTCAAACAACTCATCGAGTTCACAACATTCCCTACGATCTGTCCTTGAGAAGGACAAGCTCTCTGGAACCAACTTCCTTGATTGGTACAGAAACTTGAGAATTGTTCTCAAGCAAGAGAAGAAACTGTACGCAATAGAGGAGCATGTTCCAGAAGGTCCAGAGAACCAGACACCTGCTGCCTTAAAGGCGTATCAAAAGCGTGTTGATGACGCTAATGATGCGGCCTGCCTAATGCTTTGCACCATGACCTCTGAGCTTCAGAAGCAACACGAGAACATGAATGCTGTCGATATGATCGAACATCTAAAGCAGCTCTTCCAAGAGCAGGCGAGGGTAGAGAGGTATGAGGTCTCAAAGGCACTGTTCAAATGTCATCTGGCAGAAGGGAACCCGGTGGGACCCCATGTACTCCGAATGATCGGGTACTTGGAGAATCTCGCCCGGCTTGGGTTCCCGGTCGGCCAAGATTTGGCAACCGATCTCGTGTTACAATCGTTGCCCGAGAGTTATGGACAGTTCATTATGAACTATAACATGAACGAGATCGTTAAACCACTGCCAGATTTGCTCAACATGTTGAGGACGGCTGAACAGAGCATCAACAAGGGTAAGGGCAAGGCCATTATGATGGTACAGAAAGGAAAGGGCAAAAGGTTTGCCTCTTCCTCCAAGGGCAAAGGCAAGTCAGTTGCCAAGTCCAAGGAACAAGCCCTTAAACCTGTTGGTGGCGTTGCCAAGGTTGTGACTAAGGGTGAGTGTCACTACTGTAGTCAGCCTGGACACTGGAGGAGGAACTGCCCAAAATATCTGGAGGACAAGAGGCTTGGAATAGTAATTCCACCACCACCAGGTATTTTTGTTGTAGATGTCAATTTAACTGTCTCTACATCATGGGTATTAGATACTGGATGTGGATCTCATATTTGTCGAAATATGTAGGATCTAAAGAGAAGTAAAAGATTGGCTAATGGAGAGGTAGATCTGCGCGTTGGGAATGGAGCAAAGGTTGCTGCGTTGGCCATAGGCGTGTGCGAGCTATCTCTGCCTTCAGGATTAGTTTTAGAATTAAATAATTGCTATTTTGTGCCTGCTATGAGCAGAAACATTATTTCTATTTCTTGTTTGGACAAGGAAGGTTTTATTATTTCAATAAAGAACAATTGTTGTTCCTTTTATTTGAATAATATTCACTATTTTAGTGCGCAATTATTTAATGGACTTTATGTCCTTGATCTAAGCAATCCTGTCTACAACATTAATACCAAGAGGATTAAAATAAATGATTTAAATCCTGCTTACTTATGGCATTGTCGTTTAGGCCATATAAACAAGAAACGTGTATCTAGACTCCATAAGGATGGATTACTAGACTCATTTGATTTTGAATCATATGAGACATGTGAGGCTTGTTTATTGGGAAAAATGACAAAGTCCCCTTTCAATAAGAAAGGTGAAAGGACTAGTGAGCAATTGGCGCTCATACATACTGATGTGTGTGGGCCATTTGCCACGCCTGCCAGGGGTGGTTATGTCTACTTCATCACATTTACTGATGATTACAGTAGATATAGATTAGTGTACCTTATGAGGGCAAAATCCGAATCCTTTGAAGTGTTCAAAGAATTCAAGAATGAAGTAGAGAAGCAACTTGGCAAAAGTATCAAGGCTCTACGATCGGATCGTGGAGGAGAATACTTGAGCCAAGAGTTTGACGACTATCTTAGAGAGTGTGGGATCGTGTCCCAACTCACTCCACCCGGAACGCCACAATGGAATGGCGTGTCCGAGAGGAGGAATCGAACCCTATTGGATATGGTTCGATCTATGATGTGTCAAACCGATCTTCCATTATCATTTTGGGGCTACGCTCTATTAAGTGCAGCTTTTACCATTAACCGTGTTCCATCTAAATCAGTCATGAAAACACCATATGAGATGTGGAGTGGGAGGCGTCCCACACTGTCGTTCATGAGGATTTGGGGCTGCGATTTCTATTTAAAACGTTTACAATCAGACAAGCTAGGGACTAAATCGGAAAAGTGTAAATTTGTGGGGTACCCTAAGGAAACTAAGGGATACTACTTCTATAATCCAACCGAGAACAAAGTGTTTGTTGCTCGGACCGGCGTGTTTCTAGAAAGAGAGTTTGTCTCTAAAGAAGCAAGTGGGAGGAAAGTAGAACTTGAAGAAGTTCAAGAACCACAAATCACTGAACCGATTATGGAACATGAACAGGAACCACGAGCAGTTGTGGAGCCACCTGTTCAGGTAACACAAGAGCTTCGTAGATCTAGTAGAGTGCGCCAGGAACCCGAGAGGTATGGACTTCTCGTAACCGATTCCGGTGACACGATGCTCATAGATGATGAGCCTACTACCTATGAGGAGGCCATGAATGGCCCAGACTCTCAGAAGTTGCTTGAAGCCATGAGATCCGAGATGGAATCCATGTATACCAACAAAGTATGGACTTTGGTGGAACCACCTGATGGGGCGCGGCCCATAGGGTGCAAGTGGGTCTTCAAGAAGAAGATCGACATGGATGGTAATGTGATTTCCTATAAGGGCCGATTGGTGGCTAAAGGATTCAGACAGATTCATGGTATTGACTATGATGAAACCTTTTCACCAGTCGCTATGACCAAATCCATCCGAATCCTACTTCCAATTGCAGCATACTACGACTATGAGATTTGGCAGATGGATGTCAAAACAGCATTCCTTTATGGGAATCTCCTCGAGGACGTGTATATGATACAGCCGGAGGGTTTTGAGGATCCAAAGCAAGCCAACAAATTCTGTAAGATGCAACGATCCATTTATGGATTGAAGCAAGCTTCTAGGAGTTGGAATCGACGTTTTGATGAAGTGGTCAAAGAGTTTGGCTTCATCAGAAACGAAGATGAGTCTTGTGTCTACAAGAAGGTTAGTGGGAGCTCTGTAGCTTTTCTGGTCTTGTATGTGGATGACATACTTCTCATTGGAAACGACATTTCCATGCTGCAATCTGTGAAAGATTGGCTAGGAAAGTGTTTCTCAATGAAGGACTTAGGGGAAGCAGCCTATATACTTGGTATAAAGATCTATAGAGATAGATCTAAAAGGTTGCTAGGCCTAAGTCAAAGTACATATATTGACAAGGTGTTGAAACGGTTCAACATGCAAGATTCCAAAAAGGGATTCTTGCCCATGTCACATGGAATTACTCTTTCGAAGAGTGGTTGTCCTTCCAATGGGATTGAGAAGGAACGCATGAGTAGGATTCCCTATGCCTCGGCCATAGGATCTATCATGTACGCCATGTTATATACTAGACCAGATGTGTCATATGCCTTGAGTATGACAAGCAGGTACCAATCCAATCCGGGTGAGAGTCACTGGATTGCTGTCAAGAACATCCTAAAGTACTTGAGAAGAACTAAGGATGCTTTCTTGATATTTGGCGTTGAGGAAGAGTTGCGTGTAAGGGGTTACACTGATGCAAGCTTCCAAACCGACAGAGATGACTTTAGATCACAGTCGGGATATGTGTTTTGCCCTAATGGAGCAGCGGTGAGCTGGAAGAGTTCCAAGCAAGAGACGGTAGCTGATTCGACAACAGAGGGTGAGTACATTGCTGCGAATGGCGCAGCAAAGGAGGCTGTTTGGATCAGAAAGTTTGTTTCTGAACTTGGTGTGGTCCCTAGCATTGCGGATCCAGTGGAGTTGTTCTGTGACAACACTGGGGCGATCGCGCAATCAAAGGAACCAAGATCGCACCAGAAGTCCAAGCACGTGCTCAGGAAGTTTCATCTGATTCGAGATATTATCGATAGAGGAGACGTTCGGATATGCAAGATTCCTACAGATGATAATCTGTCAGACCCGCTTACGAAGCCTCTCACGCAGTGGAAGCATGAAGGGCACACTAGGAGTATGGGCATACGAGATGCGCCAGATTGGCTCTAGTGCAAGTGGGAGACTGTTGGAATAGATGCCCTAGAGGCAATCTAGTTTAGTATGAATTTGTATATGGCTAGAAAATTCATTTATTATTTATTGGATATTTAATATAATGAAGTCCTTAGATTTACAATCGTGTTGTTTATCTTAAATATCCCTAGTCAAGTATAATGATTAAATGGGACAATCATCTATAGACTAGTATGGGGTTGGATTGATATGGAGATATCACGAACCAACACATTGGTGTGCATTACGGAATGTTGCACTGGATTGACCCATCACCGAGAAGGCTACATACATGTTATGTTGAGTCACAAGTGCTTCTCGCGGTGCAATGGTATTGTCATCCTTAGACTTGAAGTCACTAGATATTCTAGTTGTGGATCATTGTGATCTTGGTAGCGTTAAACGCTACACCGTAACTGGGTAGTTATAAAGGCGTGTACTGGATACAATGAGAAGCACTCTTAGAGATCGTAGTGGACGTAGAGAGGATTTTCCCCTCCCACATAACGGGAGCAAATATCCTAGGCCACTCGAGGGATAGTGCTTATAGAATGTCTGGCCAGACTCAAATAAATCAATATATGGGATATTGATGTTATTTGCACGAATAAGGCTATTCCCATGGATCGAGAAACTATAAATTGGATATACGAGTGTGACTTGTATGTCTCGTGTCCAATCCGGATATGGAGGCAAAGGGATGAGACAATTACTTGTACAAGGTTGTCTAGATGACTATTCTATTAGTTGGCTAGAATGGATGTTTTGCTAGAAACCGCTCCATATTAGCAAATAGTTGCTACCAACTAGATAGAACCTATGGGGTCACACGCTATATAGAGTTGTACTAGATTTGGGAATTAATTAATTGGATTAATTAATTAGAAGGATCACTTTGCAAACCCTTGCAAACTTAGTAGGGACTAATTTGCAAGGAAGGGACTAAATTGAATTCTAGTTGGACTAGAATAAGTCCTTTAGGTAGTTAACAAGGAGTTGTTGGACTATATAAAGGACCCTCCTTCCTTCCTTCCTCATAACTTATGCTCATTAGTGAACATAACAAGAGTGGGAGAGAACAAAGGAGAGAGAGCAAGCAACAAGGAGGCCGAACCCGACCCCCTTGCCGCCGCCCTCACCCCGTCGGCCAAAAAGAGGGCCGAAGCCCCTCTTTTGTCTCGTTTTGCGTGATTCCTTCACCCTCCTCTTATTCCGGGCTAGCACCAAGGAGTTTGGGAGATCTAGGATCAACTCTAGGCGTGGATCAACTATAGAGAACGTGACACTATTTGCGTTTGAAGTCATCAAGGAGAACCCAAAGGTGTGTTTATGATTTCTTACCTTCACTATCGTTATGCATCTAGAATTGTGATCCTTGGAGGGTTTTGTATGGCTTTTATTTCATTATGCTTCCGTTTTCGTGTTCCATGAATCAAAACCCTACAATATAGACCTTGTGGAGACTCTTCAGTTCCTAAGATGAGTCAGCAGAATTCGAAAAGAGGGTAAGGTCAATCACTTACGCCTTGAAAAGCGGTAACGATCAATTACCCTACTAAAGGCTACGACGATTCAGTGGCGTATCCTAATTAATGACGGATAGTCATGATTCGGATGGACTTCCCAAGGAAAGTGTGCTTATCTTCCGAGATATTAGCGCGAAAATCAAGCAGAGAATCAATTGCTGATGTCATAATTGGATATGCACAGAGATATTCCATCAAATCCCGGAAAGGGCAAAACGGGCACGTCCATTCTTTTGTTAAAAAAAAAGGGGGAGAAACCCTAGCAATATTACATTAATGTTTCAGCATTACATTAATGTTCCAGCTATTTCCTTGCTACTTTTCAAATTCAAAAAGTTAAAGCAAATTCTTGATCAAGGAGTCATGAGGTGCGAACTGATGGCTCAGCTTCTCTACCTGCTCCACTTCTTGCTTCAATTGCTCGCACCTGGCATTCATCTCGTGATAGAGCTTCAGAGCTTCGTCAACCTTTTGCTTTTGCTGCTCCACCTTCTGCTTCTCAGCTGCGAGGTTCTGTGGCCGAGCTTAAAAGTTGTGGCCGCGCGAATCAAGGTAACTCTTTTCATAAGAAAAATGAAACCCAGCCTGCCTTGAACTTTGGCCATGAGATTTTGGCACATGCCAAAAAGCAATTCAGCACTCTGGACAGAAATGGTCGCAGGCGTGGCCGCAGACAGCTGCTCCAAAATCCAAATGGCTTCGGTAAGAAACAGCCTCCTGTCGAAGGGCCCTATCTCCAGAGATCTCACAAATGATCGGGGGTAGGTGAGGCTCATCCGAATTAGCCAGTCCACATCAGTTTGCTTCAAACCTAAAGTTATGTCAAAGCTAAGTTATGTTATTAAACTCGCAAATGAATAACGCGAGATGCCAACAGCAAGTCTCTACTTACCAGTTCCTTCAAGAATCTCACGAAGAGAAGGAATACGCATTGCTGGAGTGGTCGAAGACTGCCCTCGCTCCATAGCTCTCCTGTCAGCTGCGAGCTCTAACCCCTCATAGTTAGGAGGAAGAATATAAGCCGCACCAGCTGCGACTGCATTCCCAACCTGCGAGCCCCAAAAGCTCCACGCAGGAAGAGGTGCCGCCGACTCAGTCATCGCCGGAGGCGAAGTAACAGCCGAAGTTGCTTGGTGAGGGACGCTCTCAGATGCGGAAGCGTCAACAGTACTTGTTCTTGCTTCTTCAGCGCCAATACGGGCATCTTCTTCCATTAGCACAGCGTCAGCTTCGGCATCATCAGAAAGTTCGATGATGTCCTCAAAAGGCTCTCCTGCGTATTCAGCAGCTGCGACGGGCTTCTCGGTATGAGAACTCGGCACTGGGACATAGGACGCAGAAGGTTGACTCCTTTGCTCCGGCACAGGTTCTTCAGCAGTACCTGCGATGCAAAATGCGATAGTATGAGGTAACTCATATTGTACATTATTTTATTATCTTATCTACTAGCCAACGGCGAATGTCAGCATTTGACACACCATGCTTTAACGCACCCACTACAACATCTCTATAAGTTACTGCGAGATTGAAGATATCACCTTTATCGCCACCTGCGATCTCTTCAAAATCTGCTTGGGCTTGCTCCAGAGCTGCTGCATCCTCTTCTGGAGCCGCATCCTCCTCCTCCTCCCGAGGAGCCACCTCTTCGGGAAGCACATCTTCCTCGTCAGCTGGACGCACTAAGTCGTCAACATGTTGCTCTTCGAGGCTCCGCTGCCTCACACGCTCGAGCTCCTCCTCTTCGCGCTGCCTTCTTCTCTCAGCAGCTTCCGCGGCTGTCTTTCGGGACTCGGCGAGAACGTCCTCGCTTATGGGATCGTCTGGAATGTCAGAATGGGCATCTCTCTTTTGTCTCTTGGCCAAAAGGCCACCGATGGTCTCATCATCATCATCATCTGCGAAGAAACGATTGGCTTAAGAAAGAATTGCAAGAGTTACGATAATGAGAAGGGAAACGCGATGGAGGTACCTCCTGATTCTTCCTCATGTATCACAATTGTTCTTTCTTCTTCTTCATCACCTTCTCTGGGCTCCCGCCTCTCTTCTTCTTCCTCCTGGTTGAATGGAACGAAGGTCTCAACTGCGACCTCCTTCCGCGCTTTGCTGGGCATGCGACCTTTGCCTTTATCCTTGACATAAAGGGACCTCGCCGGAGGAGAAGTTGGAGCACTTCTAGGGGAAGAAATTGTAATTCCCTGTTGCCTGGGTCTCTTCGCTCTCGGCGCCGCAGTCGCGGGAGGGGACGGATCATCTCTGGTTGGAGACGAGGCTGGAGCATTGTCTATCAGCGAGTCAGCAAAAGCATTCATGACTGCGCGAATCCTGGTTTTGACCTCAGGGTCCATCCTCCATGCTAGCAGGAACGACTGTTTTTGTCTTCTGGTGGCAACAATGGTGTTAACCAATGACTTGGAACGATCACCAGATGCGAATCTCCGCACATGACACTACAGCAAACAGTACAGAATGAAAGCATCAGCATGTGGAAATCAAGAAGCTCAATGCACGCGGAAAAATTACTTACCTTAGCAAATGCTTCGCTATATCTGACGACATCTGTGTCGCCCATCTTAACTGCGGCGATCTTTTCCTTCAGAATGACGTCAGGGCACAAATGGTTCTCATGATCCAGGAATGAGTAGCAACCATATTCAGACTCGCTCAGACTGCAATTGGGGCGAAACGGAAAAGATTTTCTCTTGATCAAGGGAGCTCTACTCGGCTGAGCGGCCGACTGTGTCTCAATCCTCGTTTGCTGGGCGACCCAGTATGCGAGCCTGTTCTGGGAACAACCGCCCTGGCGGGTACCTGCAGGCTGCTCAAAGGGAAGATTGTTCATGAAGACTGTCTTGCACTCCTTTGTTAGCAAGCGCTTATAGCAACCTCTGATAATGGACTGGGGCCAGATTGATGGTGCCACTGCATCAAAGCCGAACTGGGGAGAAACTCGAGTGGGGTCAACATCCACGGTAATCCTCTCATACCTTGGTGCGAGCTCCCGAATATGCTCTGCGAGGGCAGGAAGGGAACCTCGCAGACACCAGCAAAAGAACTCGCGATAGCGCTCATGGAAGTGCGATCCCTCTTCAAAGAGGAGCTCTTCTGAAAAGACAACACCCTTAGAG
The DNA here is from genome assembly GCA_023055425.1 of Linanthus parryae. Taxonomy (NCBI): domain Eukaryota; kingdom Viridiplantae; phylum Streptophyta; class Magnoliopsida; order Ericales; family Polemoniaceae; genus Linanthus; species Linanthus parryae. Next base: position 88,525,891 of record JALGPY010000001.1, read on the forward strand.
GGGTACAGCTTTGGAAACCATCGCACGTTCTCAATGCGCGTGGCATAGGGCCTGGCAGTAAACTCTTTCTGTTTGTCGCATATCAAACTCCAAGCGCACTTGGTATTGTTCGCTCCGAACCACCTCGCAGCTCTGCCACTGTTACGCTCGTCCGTCTCGCCTGGGGGACACCACTTTTCGGGTTTAAGAGCAGTTGGAGCATAGGACGACCATCGCTCGAAGACCCACATCGTCAAGAAGGAAATGTTGACGAAAGTAAGTATATCGAGGCGGCCACGCGACTCCTTCATGGCCGCAACCAGCTGATCAAGCCTATAGTACAGCGTGCCTAAGACCAAGGGTCCGAGTGCGACTCTCTGGCCAAGGGCGAGCCTCACAGCAAGCGGCAGAACGTGGTAGAAGACCCCATCATGTGGGTGACCGTCAATTAAGTACCTCGACAACCATGCACAGAGGAAAGCACAAAGGGTCAAGTGATAGCCTTTACCCTCCACATAATTCTTGGCCTCCGGGTCCTCACTCAGAAGCTTCTTGGTGATACTGCTGTTCGCGTAGTCACGAAAGAAGTACTGCAACCATTTGTTCCAGGTATTCTTCGCAGACGTATCAACCAACTGCCAGTTCGGAAGGGCTTTGGTAGTAGTCCACCGGGTGGAGATCTTCTTCACCTCTGATAGGCATTCTTCCATCTGCGTGTACAAAGCGATCTCCGCAGCCGTCCTCAAAGGACTCAAAGGATCCACTTCACCCATGGGAGACAAATCGTACAGAATATGCACGTCCTCGAGTGTGGGGGCAGCCTCGAACTCAGGAAAGTGGAAAGTGTGAGTCGCAGGCGAGTAGCGGGAAAGAAGGTCTAAAAGCATGGACTGGTCCAGCTTCACGGCAGCACCCTTCATAGCACGAACAGCGAAGTATACGCCGGCCTCATTAAGAGTCCCAGCATGATCGGTCAACACGTGGTCGATCCACTCGTCCATGAAGTCCAATTTCTGGACAAAAGCTTGGGTGGAAATCGCAGCATAGGGAAAGTACCCATTTTCGATTCCCAATCGAACCACGTCCTCGGAGCCAATCAACTCGAGCAAGGCTGAGTTAACTGGGGGAGTCAGTGTTAGCAATCCCTCATTGGGAACAGAAGCAGGTAACTTCTTCGCTTTAACCCTCGTGTGGTAGAAATATTTGCCACCCACATAGGGGGCTTTTCGCCACAAAGCTTGCGGAAGATCAGGTATCTCCTCGTCCTCCTTGATGGATTTGGTTTCTTTTGTCTTGGCCATTCCTGCGGAAGAGCAAGAAAAAGGGGGGAGAAATACGCCACACTCAGTTTGAATTTCGAGATTCAAGATCTATGGAAAGAAAGATGAACAGTTCCTGGTATCAATTTTGGAAATCATAGGGTTGCATTATCAGGGATTTCAAAACCCTATCCAAGGTCCTTATTATTAAAGGATTAAGCCGCAATTGGGTCCAAAGCTTGAAGCTTCTTCACAAGTTCCAACAGATTATATGTTATGAGTTTACAGATTCAACGCAATTCAAAGCATACACTGGTATTTTAAATCGAAATTGAACAAGGCCAACCTTGTTTTCGCGAAGCCTGCTTGGATATACACAGTTGAAGAAGACGATTTGCAGTTCTAAACTGGTGATTGATTATCTGAATCTGCTCTCGAAGACTTCGGGTACCATTCACTTTAAGAGAAAGAAGTGATGCTTTGCAACAATGGAGGATACAAAGTATTTATCCAAAAACAATGAAGGGTTGCGTCCTTTCAGTAGTCGAATCGCAACCGTCACCGTCGAATCGCGCAATCACAAGACAAGCTGACGTCACGCCTAAAACCCTAAAGGCCAGACGGCACGACTCTAGGGGTTCTAGGTCATAATGGCACGCACGGGGGGCTGAACTTACCCGTATTTGAATTGGTGCGTGGCGGCGACGCGTATGTTGGTTTCTGCGCATGGAAGCCTATACAGCTATGAGTCTTCACGCGCAGAAAGGGGGCTAATGTAGATAGTGCTTTCTGAGCTGACAGATCTTGGCCACGTGGCAACCATCCAGCACCCCATATTGTGCTCCACACACACTGGATCACCAGCCGAGCTGATCCATGTGGGGGCTGCGAGACAGAGCCCTCGCATACCACTGCACGGGACTTGTAGGGACTTAGTGGTTTGGAGGCTAGAGTAAGCCCTGTCGCGTGCGAGCCAAGCCCGCGCGCGACCTTTAGTAACTGCTTTGAGAGATTTATGGCACGAGCTCCATAAACCCGGTCAATCCGGTCAAACCCGGTCAACCTCGTAACGGTTCCGGTATTCGCGCACAACGTGCTGTAACGGTCCCTATATACTCGGACGAACGTGCCGTTATGGTTAAGCCAATTAAGCCGCCATTAATGGGCGCATTAACCACACTACAACGGTCACGTTCTCTGCTATATATGGGCCGTTAACCTTTCCATACAAAGGAGAACACACCTGCCATACGCGGAAGCTCTGCCGAACCTCTGTCTCTCTCTCAGACATTACTACTGCCTTACACTCTCCCTACACACAAACCAACTCTTCATGTGCGATCTCTGATCCTCTACATACGGTGTACACGGAGGTCTCCCCGCCGGAATCTCTTGTGCACAACTTGTAATCGCGAATTCACTAAAATTTAATTAAATAACTTGAAACACTTATTGACATCATGCCTGTATCCAAACAAATCTCCAAACGTAAATCTATAACATGCCTCAAATTCCTACACGAAATCCAAACTCTTATTAACATTTTCTTTCTTAGCAACTAATACTATCATCTCCATAAAGTGTATACCACACCTCATAAGCTAAACAATGCGAGATTGAAGAATGTACAATAAATCCCAAGCTTAACAACATGTTAGACCCTCAAAGTTGTTTACACGAAGCGTATAATTCTTAAAAATAATCCACACATCCTGATTGTATGCAAAACATCGTAACATTATTCTAAGTATTTATGAGATACTTATGCAGTATAAAAAGCTTCCAAAATTTACCATATAGAAAAATAACTCCCGAGTCATCACTATGAAATAACGCATTCCAAATGTGGACTTCTAAAATCTGAGTTAAAACCTCGAAATAATCTTCAGACCCAAAAGTCTAACATTAAGATGACACCAAATGTGAAATTTTAAAATAAATCTAGCTAGGTCTGTCATAGGGAACATCGAAGTCTTGTAGACGATCATCAGTGAAACTACAACATTTATTTCACATTTTAAATATTATTCTTTCTAAATGAGTACTATATCTCCAAAAGCAAGACATAACCTAATGGACATCCTGATCCTCAAGCAATATTAAGGTAACCAGACTCGACGTAACGCCTAATATAGCTAGATATCCTAGAGCCCCAAATCATTTGTGACGGATTAGTCTAGATTTTCTCTGTGGTACAACTCATGGGCAAGTATAATTCAATCAAGCATCAAAACCATCCAATAACTAAGATTGTCACATTATAGTTAAAACGCGTCGAAAGCTCGACAAGTGGAGTCCCTAGTTACATGTCATAGGCATGGGTTGGTGGGTGGGAACTTCCTCGGCTTTTTCTAAGATAAATCAATTTGATCATCATAAATACCTCATTCTTGACCCATAACTCCAAATTACCATCCAACCAATGCCTTGATTACGTCACCATTTTTTTTTAACGAATCTAGCTAATGAAACTAGGGTCAACACGTTAAATATCCTAGCATTCCTGTTACATCTTTTAACCCCAGAGTCTCCTACAGTCGAAATTTGATACTTCCCTTCGAATTCTAATAAGAGTCACATAGCCTAGCAAACTAAGATTTTCCCCATGAGGTTGTTTTTCTGAGCTGTCTGTTCTTGTCACGTCTTCCTAGTGTAGTACTTTAGTGGTCTATCAATGAAATTTCTAGGCCATTACCTATGCTCTCATGCACAATTATCAGGTTAAGTATCACATACAAAATGACCTAAAACATGCAACATATAAAATTTCTCAGTGATACACATGAAACTCATCTTCTCAAATTAATTAGTATGTTATCTACAATTCATAATTTAGTTCCTATATTTCATAATCTTTATTCTCCTTCATAGTTGTAACACTTATCGTGGATACTCATATAACTCTTCTCCTCAGATAGGAAAAACATATTTCATAATGCAGAATCTAATTAGTGTAATCCATACTTCTCATCGTCTATCACATGAATGACATCTGCAAACCAATCTATCACGAATGAATTTATCAAATCAAACCAAATAATAGCATCAAAGGATGAGGATGGGTGGGATCAGTATACTAACACTTCAGCTACCCATAACCCGATCGGCTTTTCCAATTATGTTATATTTTCCTATGTTCATCTTAAATTACCCTACATGTTTAGAATCCATTTATGGATTGCCCGCTCTGATACCACCTGTAACACCCCTCGATCCCCAAGCTTTCCATTCCAGACCGGAGAGCCTAAGAAGGTGCTACTTAAAATGAAGCGGGGGAAATTAAGAACAACGCATCTCATACTTATATAATACAAATCTTAATTTTCTCAACATAATATACCATTACACGAGATGAAGTGACACTAAGAGTTCGGCTTATTCGAGCGCTAACAAATACTAGATGAGTGTCAAATCTCGCTTCCTCATAATCCAGCTCTTAAGATCTGCGGGGGGAAAGAAACAAAGACTCCAGTTTTTCTAAAGTCAGCAGTGAAATACTGAGTAAGTAAACACCCAAGCTTGTAAAAAGATTATGAGGCATATCCTTTCAAAACAATCATAAATAAGAATGAACTATAATTGAGTAAATCCTTGAAAAATAAAGTATGAATACTGGAACACATATGAAATTCTCTTTCTTTTTACGTTGCATCTCAATCCTTCTCTTTTATCTCGAACCGAGAATATCATTCCCAATCTATATCTACTTTCTTTCATAAAAATTTCTTTCTCAATAACTTCATATTATTAATTTGTTGATGCGGGGAAGATCATTCATTTCTATCCTTTCACTAGCCACCATGACCATAAGTGCCGGCACCCCCAAGACTTCTTGCGGCCAGTGAGGTAAGTACATGGAGACACCCGGCAGGTCGCGACCGGGTTAAAATAATATTGGTCGAGTGACCGAAGTCAACACGACAATCTATCAATAATAAGTATCCCCGCACAACTCTTTCCCCTTTACGTTATCAACCGATTATTATTCTCGTGAGACATTCTCAAAACATCTATTTTAAAATATAAACAAGTGTCAAATAAAACAGTCATATCGTAAAACACATTTGCGACAAATTCTAAATCATATTTTGACACGAAAGAAGCTAGGCACGCTAGACTTGGCATGTTTACTCACTTCAAAACGCAGCAAATAGCACGTAAGTTTTTACAGGTAGACATAACCTTCGTCTATGAACTCGTCACCTACAAATTTATAATTTCTAATCAACTTCAATTCCAATTCCAACTAGCACGTATAATGCAAGTGGGCGATGTGACATGTTATGAACTCTAATGTCGTCGTAAGAGAGTTAAATTTAATTTGATACAAAACCAAAATCTCTCTTCGTTGCTAGCTTATAATAATTATATCTTCGAATCATAATTTTCTAATATACCTCTCAATTAAGTAATTAATACTCATGTACTTCAAATGGTAAAAAAATAATTTTAGATTTAGCACTTCTTAATTATAGACTCTTCCAATAGAATATTAGCTTAGACGTTATTATAAAACAACAATTTTATTCTTTATATTCTACATAATTATATTTAACTTTCAAGGATGAATTATCTGCAGCAAATAAACTATTTAATTGACAAAAATAACTATTGGACATACATCTTTAAGTAATAAAATGACTAGATACTAAATTATCTAAGTGATAAAAATGTCTAGCAGAAAAACATGTGTTATATATTGTCTACTTACATGTACGTGAAATAATTATTGATGTTAAAAAAAGATAAGACATAAATTAAGAAACTCTTCATAAATATTTCTGAAATTACTTTCTGACTTGCTTTATTCTAAAAACCACATTTATGCAACTATTTCATTTAAAGTATCAACTTACCCTCCTTTGAGATTTACAAAACGGTATTCATTGATGAACATATTAAATTCTAAGAAAAACTACTTTTAAATACTCGAGGAGGTATAACAATTGTTTATAATCTAGCGAATATTACTATTACATGTATATAAACAACCGAATTGAGGGTTAACTGATTAAAAACAATATTCGTTTAGTTTTCAAAAAATAATTCTAGTTTAATTTTTAAATATACATTCCGTACACTTTTTCAATACCCGAGTTACATTTCTAGAACGAGGACGAAAACTAGTATTTTAAGAAAAAATTTTGAATCCAACATCTTCATTTTTATTTTTATGTAAAAAGTATCGTTTATGTAAACAACAAATAGCTTCCCTTAAGTTACATTAAACGACAGTTAGTACCCCCTCCTATTCAAAAGACATGTTTATTAAAAGACACTTTAATCACCCCCAAAGTTTCTGAAACAACACTTTTATCCTGACACCTTGTTTATGGAAAAGAAACTTTCACCCCCTTATCTAAACTATCAATTTAATCAATATAACCGAGGATTCAAGCTACAAGACATAATTTTGATTGACTAAAACGTACAATTTGATGATTTAGAGTTTACCCAAGCCAAAAATCGGTGAAAACGATCGAGAAACGAGGCGGTTTGAGTTTGCCGTCGAGTGGGTCGGCGATGGTGTTCGTTGGTAACACTGTCGTCATTCTTGGCTCCATCTAGGTTCGTATCTTGTCTCTTCAGGTCTCTAGGAGTCATCTTGAATAGATTTTAGGTGGTGGGTAACACCGAATAGCTTCGGTGAGCTTGGTCACAGGTTTTAATGGTGATGTCGTCGGTGCTGGAGGGTGGCTGCGGCCTCCTCTGATTCTTCTTGTTTTATGGTCGTCCAAGAGGGAGGACGAGGGAGAGGAGAGCTATGAGACAGAGAGTGAGAGAGAGATGGAGCAATGGTGGAGGGAGGTGGTGCTCTAGTCGGACTTTGCGGCGGCAGCGGCGGTGGTGCAGCCGTGCCACTGCTCCTGCCTCTATTTTGTTCGTCCGAGAGAAGAGACAGGGAGACAGAGAGAGAGCTAAATAGGGAGAGAGAGAGAGAGAGAGAGAGCTATGATGGTGGTGGGTCTTCTCCGAAGGTGGAAGCGGCCATTGATGCCGCTTCTGATGCTGGGCTTCTTCGCCACACAGAACAGAGAGAAGGGAGAGAGGGACAGAGAGAGATGGGGTGGTAATGGCATTGGGGGTGGTGTTGGTGTCGGGGGTGGTGGCTGTGGTGTGTTGCCGATGAAAATAAGGATACTAAATAGAGGAACAGGGAGTAGAGAGAGAGAAGGTGACGCGGAGAGAGATAGAGAGAGATTTTTTTGGGATGAAACTTTGTTGGAGAATGGGAGAATTGTAAGGAGAAGGTTGGAAGATGAGAAAAAAAAAAGATTTTTTTTTCTTTATTTCATTTCCTACAAAGATTTAGAGCTTCTACAAAGTACACTTTCACCCCAACTAATAGCTAGTTTGTATCATTTAAAATGACAACTAACTCCCCACACGACACAAATTCGAAAGTAACTGCTCAAATTTACGAAAAAGTAATTGATTATATACTAAAAAGATGGGTATTACATAAAGGATCAAAAGAAGGTCAACATGCGTTATGACAACCTCATTACAAAGAGAAATTGCTTGTCAAATCTGGACACTTATGATTTACAGAAGAGAAACACCCTATGAATTTTCTCTTAAACTAACTAAAAATTATAGCAGATGGGCGCTCAACTAAATGGGCTAGTGTCGTTGGGATTTTCATGCATGCAATACATTAATTTTGAACAGATGTGTATTTTGACATTTGTGGACTCACAAGATAAACTGGTAATTCTAGTAAAATGAATGAAAGTTCTTTATCTATTATCTTAAAAATATAAGTTCAAATTAGTAGACTATCTCTCAATGTAAAAGCGAGAGAAACACTTTCCAAAATGGAGGCGATTCCCGACCATTTTCCGGCCAAAATCCGACTATCTCTCAATCCAACAAAACTTGGTGAAACAGAATCCTCGGAGAATGATCTACAACTTATTCAAAGGAGAAAAAAACTAGACTCGGAAAAAGACCAGTTAGCGTATCCGGGCCGAGCTCCGACGATTTCCTGACAACGGTGAAATCGCTCAAAAATTCACGATATGATTCTCTTGTTGGGTGATCTACAAGCTCTGTGAAGAAGGGAAGAGGATTTGTTAAGAACTATGAATCACAGCATGTGTCGACATCTGAGGGCGTACCTCTGGCGAAGACCCTACGATTTCCGACTACCCCCTCTGAGACAACGACCGCAGGGAGCAACTCCTTCAAAAAGTCTCCATTGGTCCGATTACCTCCCTCACACAAGACCAAGAGACATTCCCCCCGAAAACAGGCATTCAAGTGTCACGATATCGATGGCGGTGGTCATTCAACTCCTTAGAAGCACCAGAAACCGGCGCCAAAAAGAATGGATCTCATCTCCACACAACGACGCCATCGAGGAATCTCGAAAAAAGGCCCTTCAAATGGTGTCTCGTCTACTTCACAGAGTTAAAATTAGAATATCTCTTGTTCATTCAACGGCAAACTCTAAGGAGCCACTAATTGGGGCAGTTCACACCCAAAGCCGATCGATAAACATATCTCTCAGCCAACAACAGACACTACTAAAAAAAATGCCTAAAACGGCGGTTTGAAATATGGTCCCCCGTTTCTAAAATCTAAGAATGGCGGTTTTCTAAAAACGGGCATAATTAACGACGGTATCCCCAAAACCGTCGTTAGTATGAGCTCATTTACGGCGGAATTTATAAAACCGCCGGTAGCTTTAATTTATGGGGCGGTTCCGTTAACAGCGCCGTTAAGCATAACGGCACCTTTAGAGAAAGCGCCCTTATAGCTAACGGCATGTACCACTTAACCGCCGTTATAGTATATGTTTACCAATTAAATCTGGGTCGTCTGATTAAAACCCTATTATATAAATAAACCCTATCCCCGTTGACACAATGCGCCTCCCCACTTTGTTTCAGATCTGAACTCCCTCCTCCCTCCCTCTCTCTCTCACTCTGGTTTGGCCGACGGTCCGATGGGTTGGGGTTTGGCCGACGGTGGGTCATCTATGCGTTTCAGCTTTGTATCTCTCTCTCAATTTCTCCATTTATCCTCCCCTCCCCTCTGTCTCTGTCTCTCCATCGACTTACCCTATCTTCCTCTGTTTCTCCATCGCATCTCTCTCTCTTCCTCTGTTTCTCTGTCGCCCTCCCTCCATTTCTCTGTCTCCTCTATTTCTCTGCTGCTCGATCCCCCTCCTTCTCTCCTCTCGATCTCTTTTTCTTCTTCAGCCTCCATCAATTTCCATCCCGTGGATATGATATATCTGCCTCCCACCCTATTCGATCTACTTCTCCTCCACCCTCTCCGATCTTTTTCTACCATGGGAGTTGAAAGTTTAATATGGGGTTTTTTATGGTTAAGATTGTTTCTACCATCAGACTTGGTTTTCCCGTTCAAAATATTGGACTTGATATCAAACTGTTGATTAATTTTTTGTGGGTTGAAGATGAACACTAGATGAGATACACACTGACAAAAGAAATCAAATTTTAATGTAAAAAAGCAAAAAAAAAATCATGCCAATCTCGTTAAATTCATTCCTTTTCGAGAAAGAATTGGCGTCCTACCCGTCTGGTGAATTGGTCTTTGAAAAATACCCGTCTCTCACTTATGTTTATTTGTTGACCTGACTTAGGGTTAACTATTGTAACTAATTCAATTTTCTTTTGATTAACTTTCTTTTTAAAACTAAACTCTCTCTTCTCTCTTCTTAACAACTGGGACGTGAGACTTGTGTGCTCGTCCCAGTTGTTTCTCGTCCCAGTTTGTATTGCTCGTCTCAGTGTGGCAATATACTGAGACGAGATTTCTGCTCGTCTAAGTATATTGCCACACTGATACTGAGACGAGCAATACAAACCGGGACGAGAAACTGCTCGTCTAACACAGAACTGTGTTTTTTCCAGAAAAAAGTACGAATCCATAATCAGAAACATGAACCAGTTGAGAAACAGAAGAGTTCATTACATTAAAAACTTAAAAACATGACGAAAATTACATTTTTTTGGGTTTCTTGGGTTTGCGAGGCCAGAGCTCCGGATCTTCTTCTTCACTGCTGTCGTCGTCTCTGTTTCTTTTCTTCGGCGTCCATGGCGGAGATGGCGGCCAATCCACGGATTCGTCATCATCTTCTTCGTCTTCATCGTCACTGTACTGAGTAGTTTCAGAGCCCCTTTTTGCCCGAAAATTGGCTGCATCACTGTCAGTTTCTTCACTGTCCTCTTCACTGTCTTCCTCAGTGTCTTCATCCTCTTCCTCATCCTCGTCCTCGTCCTCAGACCTTTCAGTATCCTCCTCCTTGTCGCTTTCCCACTCCTTTGGTATCTTCTTCTTTGCCATTTCAGAATGTGGTGAGTTTTGGAGAGAAGAGTGGTATTTGTAGTGCTTCCTGGGTAGATGAAGAGACGGAGAGAGATTTTGGTTCATGTGCCGGGTATAATTGCATTTTATAGAAAACATGCATGTATGTTTTCTAGAATGTTTGTAATAATAACATTGTTGAAATACGTAACAGTTTTTTGTAAGAAATGCATATTCATATTAAATAAATTTAAAAAAGAAATTGTTTATTTATGTATTAAAATGCAGATTCATATTAAAAAACACAAGAATTGATCGAAATAAAAGATATATTGTTTATTTGTGTATTAAAATGCATATTCATATTAAAAAACACAAGAAAAAGATATATTGTTTATTTATGTAATAAAATGCATATTCATATTAAAAAACACAATAATTGATCGAAACAACAGATATATTGTTTGCGCAATCATCATAAAAGGTTGCGAACTAATAATTACATTACAAAGAACGAAGAACAACGGCTTCTATCACAACATTAATTTTTCAATAGAGGGCAAATCTTTCTGGAGTGCCCTTTTACATGGCAATGGCTACATCCGTACGTTCCCGTTCCTCGCTTTTTTTCACGAACGGTTTCGACCATTGGCTTGTGTCTTTTCTCCTTGTCCCTCCCAACTGTTAAAACTTTATTCGGTGGAAGTGGGCGAATGTTTCTTATGTGTGCAGGTACTTCGCTTGTGACTTCGCTGGTCCACGTTGCTGGGTTGGGAGGAGTCTTGATTGTACCTGCATAAGCCAGATTGTAGAATTCCAGTGAATAGAACCTGCTGGTGTGGTCGTACATGACCTTCATATCATGGTCGGCATTGTAACGGCCAAGTTTTCTGAGTTCTTTTGCACAAGCACACGCATGTACACACGGGAACTACATCTGTTGGTATTTGCCGCACGTGCAGGTTCCGAGTCAATGTCCAGGTTTGAATTCCACGATATGAGTTTTCAGATGATTACCGCAGACTTCATACAGAGACTCTGAAATTGGTCGCACGCGAAAATCTATACACTTTATAGAACGACCCAACATTCTTTTCTCCATTTCCGCAGTCAAGTAGGTGTTGCCCATGTCAAAGCCGAGGTTTCGTTTTTTAAGGTGCCACTCGCTCTGATGAGCGCATATTTGGGAGAACATTGTAAGAGCTTTGTCAGACCTGGTCGGCAGCAGGCACGAGTTAATGGACTCAGCATAGTTGGATGTAAGCATCTCAAACCGTGATGTTTTACAATGGGACCTTGCCCATTTCTCTAGACCGGCATCCCGGAAGTAACGTTCGACGGTCTTGTCGTTAACTCTGTTTACTTTGTCGCACTCAATACTCATGTCTATCAGATGTGACTCACACGCGTCATTATCAAATGTGTAGGCCGCACTGTGGTAATGAGACACCCACTTTTGTGTATTGTAATGCTTCAGAGCGTTCATTTTCAAATGGTAATAGCAGTGGACGTGGTTGGATAAGGGGTACACGGCCTTGACTGAATTGATGATAGCCTGGTGCCGATCTGAAACGAACGTCAACTCGTCATGATCCTGGACAATTGACCTCAGTCTGTTTAAGAACCAAGTCCATGCAGCGGTGTTTTCCTTGTCCACTAAACCCCATGCAATGGGATAGCACTGTTTCTGGCTATCAACCATTGTGCATACGACCAATTGCAGGGGTTCCTTCTTCATGTGCGACATGTCGATGACAATTACTGGTCGCATATACGGTATCCCCTGAATTTGTGCCCCGAACGCAAGGAAACAGTACAAGAAAACACCACCTTCGTCCACTCCCATATCCCATTTAGTACCGGGGTTCAGAATTTCACATAATGACATGAACACGGGAAGATCAGCGTAATTTTGAGCACGAGTACCCTGGATCATCTGTTTGGCCCTTTGAAGTGCATACCATGCCGACCAGTACGATATTCTACTTCCCATTTTTAAGGCGATGTTCTGTACTTCATAGATTGTGGGTGCCTTTTTTGATTGGCCCATCATTCCCAGCAATTCCTGCGCGATCACTTCGCTATTAATGTTACGGTGCTTCCCCATCTACGCTGCATGTCGTACATGTATGAATGGCGTTATGTTTCTTCACCTGGTAGTGCACGGAATCTTTTTGCTTGTAAGCCCCAAGCATCCATTTGCATTCCCGATTCAAGCACCGCAGTATAATACGAGTCTGGTCTCGCTTATATACGTAAAAAGTCCATCTCTTCAAACCTGCAACCGTTCTGATATGGTGGGACAACGCCCTCCCAGTATACAAACCTTTCATCTCTATTTCCAGACCGTCTAGCCTTCCCACACCAGTCTGTCCACGACTCTCTGTACAATCTACCGCAACAGTTGCCAATGCAAGATTATTTTGCCCCATTGCCTCATTAGTGGCAACCATAACTTTGTCAGCTAATTGCACAATGTCGTTACAGTGAACCGGAGACGGAGTGAGATCCATTGCGTTATATGCTACCCTATCTTCGTCACGATCCTCGGCGAGTATCTCTATACCCTGAAAGTAATCCTCGCGGGATGTAATGGGGGGGGGGCTCAAAGGAACCAACTGATTGGTAGGGGTTTCAGTTTGATCCATCACATCCTGGTCAGCAACATCAGCATCAATGTATGGTTGATCCACCAAATCCTTTAACGTGACGTACATGGTTACAATAGATCCCTTTTCCGTAGTATCAAAGATATCTTTGATTTCTAAATCTTTAGTGAGGATATTAGGCTCGATCAGGTTAGCATCTGGAAATTGGAAATGATAACATAAGACAACCTTTTTGGTAGGCGGACAATCTGTATCCATTCTGACCGAAACTTCGTGCTCCAAAGATTCCACGGTAATGCCTTGAATTATCTTGAAAACTGCATTCTTCACTGCATGACCTATGTATATGTGTCTACCTTCGGCACGCGTCCATTCACCATTCCAAACCGCACGGAACATCAATTTTCTCACCATTTCTACATGTCAAGAGAGAGAATGATTTTAGGGTTTAGGGTTCGGATAGTAGAAAGAGAGAGAATGATTTTAGGGTTTAGGGTTCGGATAGTAGAAAGAGAGAGAACGATTTTAGGGTTTGGATGAAATTAGGGTTTGGTCAAACAAAGAAAAAAGTTTTCTCTCACCATATGATGGGTAACAGAATTTCTGTACTTTTTTCAGGAAGGAGAGGGACCACCACCATCTCAGACAACATATTTATTTTAATAATGGGACGAGGAAACGCTCGTCCCAGTATTTCCAATAATGAGACGAGTAAATGCTCGTCCTAGTATTCCCAACTGGGACGAGAGAATACTCGTCCCTGTATTTAATACACATCAAACCAATAATAATGAAGAACAAAGCAGAAATATAACGAACGTAACCTATATTTTAGAGTAATGTGATGAACATATTGGAAGGATGAAAGTAAATAAATGAGAATACCATACATTTCAGAGTACTGTGATAAACATATAATAAGGACAAACATACAGAGATGAGAGTTTAAGTTTTTACCGTAGCTGAAGAACAAAAGTGAGGAAAGAGAGAGACTTGTACAGACAAATGGGATACTTCTATGGGAGAACTGGAGCCAATGAGAGTGACAAATGAGCCATATTCTTGAAGAGTTTAAGGTATACATTCATAAAGTTTACAGTTGGAGTAAATTCAACTGTACTTGGTAGGTTGAGGTAGATAGAAACAATTCAATGTAGGAGAGAGAGAGTACGCGTTTTTAGGGTTTGTTTTTAGAGTCACTTAACTATTGTGTTTGGAGACGAGAGAGAGAGAGAGAGATGGAGACGAGAGAGAGAGTTGGAGACGAGATTGGAGACGAGAGAGAGAGTTGGAGACGAGAGACAGTTGGAGACGAGAGAGAGAGATGGAGACGAGAGACAGATGGAGACGAGAGAGAGAGATGGAGACGAGAGGCAGATGGAGACGAGAGAGAGAGAATGGAGACGAGAGAGACAGATGGCCCCACTACGCTGCTAACAACCAGTGTTTAAAAAGGAGGGTATTTTTCAAAGACCAATTCACCTGAATGCATTTTTCTAAGACCAATTCACAGACTGGTATATTTCCAATTGCCCCCTTTTCGAAGGTAACAAGTAATAATAAAAATAATAATTAATAAAAATGAATTATTTAATTTAAATAAAAAATTGTATTGAATTCATGTTCAGGGCGGTTTTAACTCAATAGCCGGTAAGTTACACGGCGGCTTTTTATTTCAGCCGTTAAGTTAAACAGCGGTGTAACCTATCAGTGTAAACGACACTTAGCTTAACGGCGGTTGCTAAACCGCCAAAAAAATTGCCGTTAGCGCCACATAGGGCGGTTTTAGGTCTAGTAACGGCGCTTTTCGCCCGCCGTTTCAGTCGGAATTTCCTGTAGTGAGAGCTGAATAAACCCAGTGAAGAAATCCCTGATCAATGCTCTTCCAAAATAAGGAAGAGATTCGGAAGGCAGAGACTGAACAAATAAACCCAGGTGCGTTCCAATCTGGAAATTAGACTCCACTTTTTATTGAAAAGGTGAAGACTTTTGATTTAGCTCAAGAGTCCAACAACCTCTTTGATGAAACTCTGTTATCTTCATCAATATACGGAGAAGCTCCGACGGATTTTAAACCTATTGGGGAAAGTAAACCCCAAAAATTGATTCATGAGCACATCCCTCGGCCAAAAAGAGGGCCTTCTGAACTCAGTGAAGATCTCAGGATCTAATTTATTCTCAGAAGGCTGCGACGTTTCCTATCGATGTCGAAATCCCATCAAGCCCAAATCAACCATTCGACATCACTGCAAGGTCTAATGGCGGCCGATCTATAGCTTTTCATAAAATTTTTGAGCTACATCAAAAACAAGTTTCCCTGATTCAAGAGGCTCCTTCAGATACTGGCGATCTAATGATGAAGAAGAAAAAGGCAGAAAACCACCACTTGAGTAAAACTATAGGACGCCGATCTACATCTTCATTATGCGAACCAGAGAAACCCCTCCAAATTTCGGACAGCGAATCACCGGCGGTGCCAGTTCATATTGCAACTGAGTTCGCATTTCCAGTATCCACCATCCTATTGAAGACTTGATGGATGCAGGAGAAAGCGGTCTACAGAAGGACTCACTTCCTGCAGGTGCTACTGATCTACCTTCAGACGCCTTTCAGTCTTGTTATAGCGATGATAGCTCTCATAGAGGTTCAAATCGCACAATATATAGAAGAAAGGAGCTGCTGGATATGCGAATTAAATCACATTTATCAAAGAATTTGCAATCAGCTTGTGCCAAAATAAATCTTCAGTTAGAATCCAAACATCCGAGGAAGATCGTCGGTAAAGCTCATCTCCACTCTTCAGATTTTGTTCCCTACATTAATCGTCGAACTAATCAGGTGAGATATTTTAAACGGTCTACAGTTTTTTCGGTTACACAGAATAATCCTTTTAGTTCTGTTAGTAACAAATCTACAACGGACAAGATTTACTATGAAAATGGTAGACACCTCATATGTGATCTTTCGGCTGAAGGAGATAGGGTTTATACACAATTTCGCACTGATGTGACTACTTATCCAATTGACACTTCAAAAGGGGAACCTAGTTTAAATAATCGAAATCCCCAACCCCTTTTTCCCCAAACCATTTCTAGGAAAAGATTTTTTGCGAATTCCTTTGCTTCGGAATCCAACCTGGGCACACAACAGGATCCGGTTAAACCTTTTCTAGATCCTTCGGCCCTTCTTGTCCCCTTTGTTCTCTGAAGTAAGTGTTTGTGGCTAGATCACCCCCCAACTTTAGCTCCAAGAGACGATCTCAAAATTGGCTTCGTCATCAGCAACTTGGTCGCTCAAAACGACATTGCTCAAACCTTTTGAATTACTTTCGAGAAAGAACTCTTCAGCCCATGAGAAATCCTATCTCTCTATCAAATCCGGTCATCCCACAGAGAAAATGTAAGTATGGATTTGTTGGAGAGACTTTTGTGGTGAGAGTTCCAAAACTGGAAGTCCCTATGACCAAATGTTTTCCAGAGCCTTATCGTCTCAGTGAGCTGTGTCATCTTGATTTTTCGGATATTGTGCTTCAACAATCTCCGAATCAGCCATGACAACCTTTTGCTGGAACTGTCAAGACACGGGGCAGCCTTTCTCAGTTCGAACAGCTCTTTTTATGCCCTGTTTGGCTCTTGTTTGTGATATTGTTGTTTTAGTCCATGAAGAAGGGACTACTTGTCACAGGCTCTTCCCGGTGGAGGGTGCGCCTGCTTCTCGTCGAGTTCTAAATCATGCTAACGATGTAAGAATTTTCTGGTCCAAGGTTTTCTCCTTTTACTTTTGGATGTCATGTTTTCTTGTCTTTGCTGACATCAGACGTTTAAGTACTCCCCCCTCAAAAGAAGCTCTTGCATGATTCGATAATGCCTCATGGCATTCCCGGCTGATTCTAAATTCAGCTCAACCGGGTATCTTCTTCACCCACTAAGCTGAATCACAGTATGCCACCTCTCGGATCATGTATTATCCGATTTGCCTTACAATCCTTGGTCAGGTTTTATCCGCAACACTCTGAGCTTCTTCAGCACCGGCAATGAATGCCATCGACATTTCCGGCCCCCTTTTCAGCATCGCTTCGGGCTTGCTAGACAAGATGAATCTCTTCTTCGACACTCAACAACAATTATTTCATTTTGCTAGTATCCTTTTCAGTTTCAAGCTGTGGTAGCAAATTATTATAGTTAGTAACTTGAAAACTTTGATGTATCTTCGTTTGTTTTATTTATGATATGATGCCTATTTTTTTAAAAAAAAGTACAATGGATGGATGAAATGTTGTTTCAAGAGCTCTTTGGTATCTTAAGAGAACTTGCAATCTGTGATTATTTTAAAATAATTTGATAACTCGCGAGAGTGACAATGGGGAAACTTCTTGTTGGATTTTCATACTCGGAGGTACATTACTTGCTTGGTTTCCAAGAAAAAAAGTCGTATTATCCATTCAACAATGGGTAAGAAATTATTGCCTCATCGCCAAGGACCAAAAAATTCCCTGGAATACACTATTGGGTATAAATTTTTGCCAAAACCGGTACCATGTTCTTCATTGTATTACCATTGTGAATTTACGATGTCTAAAGCATATAGGCAAAGTCCAAAATATATATTATATAATATTTTATTAACGACATGAGCATGTTCATGTAAGACCAATTTTATGGAAGTATCCTAAAGTTTCAGAAAGATTGTTTCAGTAAAAGCGCATAATCAAGAAAAATCTGAATGCTTGAAGATTCGGTTAAAGTGACCCCTTATCCTGACCAAAAATAAAATTCTAAGAAGAAAGTGTGACTTTGTAATTAGCATTGCACCTACCGGTACCATCTTCTTCCTTTTTGTTTCCATTGTGAATTTAACATGTTAAATATAAAGAGAAGATGCAATCTTCGAGGAATTACGCTTATGTTCGTACATTGAAGATCAAGCGGGCAAAGTATCTATATATATTATTGGAGAGAAATATCTCAAGTTGCTAAAGTGAAGTCGAGGACGGCGGGTTGTTTTTTTTTGCCCGTCAATCGGGTTTGAACCCGAGACCTCATGCAGGGGTTTCCAACGCTCTACCACTTGAGTTACCACCCTAGCTGCGACGGCGGGTTGTTTTGAAGAAAGGGTGATTGATGTAGGACACAGATCATGGAAATATCGTCAAAGAAAAAAAGGTAAACAGTTTCGCTTAATTCGAAAAATTAGTGGACGAATTGAAGGGCTCCGATATGTAGTTGAGCCGTACATATTTTTTAGTACACACGATGATTTGAGCACAACTCGTGACCATCGCCCCAGTTTGGTCAAGTGCAGTCATCTTGACTTTTAAATCATTGTTTTTTACTTTTTTTTTAGTTAATAACTTTTAGTACGAAACTCGAAATCAAAGTCAATAAATTTGAAATTTTCGTGATCAATTGTGTTTCCTTTTATTGAGAAGAACCAACCACCTGTTACTGGGACGTACAGGTATTCAATCTCTTATATTTTCTGAATTTGATTGTTTATCAATATTTCTATTTTTTCCAAATTAATCATTTTATTATTTTTAGTTTATTTATGCACTGTAAACCTTTGAGTAATTTATCTTTCACTATTATTCAATTAAAAAATTAATCTCATGTTGAGAAACTGTTATATAATCGGAGAAGGACGATGTTCGTCTCTATTACGTTTTTCTATAACGTCGGTGAGTTAAGGTGTGTGCAAAATTCGTTTGCTATAACATTTCAGGATCTGTTTTGGTTCTCTGTTCCGAATCGGTTGGACGGGGTGGTGAGATTATTCGACGATCATCAGACGATTAAGTAAGGATTAGTTGGTGAGTCATTTCGTTTCTTAAGTGAGAAATGAGAGTAACAATGGAGAAAGAAACCCTAGAAGGGTGACATCTCTGACATCTCTAATAACTTAGCCCCCTGTATTATTACACAATAGCAAAGATAGCCCTTTAGTATACATACTGTAACAAATTAAACCACAATAATGGTAGAATTCCTATTCCAATTTGCTTCTCATGACGAACAGACCCATCCAAGTGAACATTCTTAGCTTATCAATCAATAAATGTAGTGTTACGCCGATTTTCTCAACCAACAACAAAGAACTGTTGTTGACAGGCATTTTAACTTTCTTGAATTCCCTGTAAGTGAATGTAGTTGCTACTTGTAAGAAGTTACTACACAAACTTATTGTTACACCTAATTTTCCCTTTCCACCCCATGTAAGAATGTTGTTAGTATTTGGTGCGCCCATGTGGGGTGCCCAATGCAATTATCTTAATCTTGTGGGGTTAGTTGCAACAATGCTTAAACCTGAGGGGTTAATAGCAAAGACACAAATCCTAGGGGGTTATGTGCAAACTAGGTATAAGTCTGTCTATTTAAGGAGACAGCCTCCTACATTATTATATACACAATACACTACTGTGTAGAGATCATGTGCTGATAAAAATACAGTTCTAGGAACCCTAGCCTCTCTCTCTAACTAACCTCCATTGGTGGAACTTGGTGTGGATCAGAGCTTTCGTCCTAGTGAAACTTGGTGTGTATCAGAGCTTTCGTCCTAGTAATTCGAGCCAGACTGTGGGAGCAAGGTGGGCACGTGAAAGCAAGCATCCTACAGTCATCTGCTGCGCTTAGGATCTAAGGAAGACAAGGTAAACACATGAATCTTCCGCTATAATTCATGTTGTAGATCAGTATGTGATAGATCATGTTATTCCTTCATTGGTATCAGAGCCCTAGGCTTGTTTTTCGTGCCTCGTTATGCGAACCCAAATCTGCTTAGAAAATTGAGTTTCTGAAAGTTCATAATCTGTAGACGAAACCTATCTGGTTAGGTAGATATTTTCACGAGGATTCCAGAAATATAAATTTTGTAATTTTTGGACGAACAGAGAATTAGTTATGATTATTCTAAGATTCGGAACAGTATAAATCTGGACTGTTAGATTTGAGCTGTAAAAGTTTTTTTTCAAAAGGTGTTAAAATTGAGTTTTGAACACATAATCGGAACCAAGGTGAAGAGACGAGTCCAATGGTATAAGGATCGCCGGAAACAGAGGTAGGGAAGGCGGCGCGTGGGCTTCACATGCCACGTGGCTACTGACGTGGCAGCTGACGTCAGTACATGGATGACGTGGCTTTCCACGTGGAAGCTGACGTGGCACAAGGCCCAACGGCAACGCGTGAAGGAGGCGGACGCACCCACACGCGGCGGCGCGTGCGGCCTCTTCCCGTCGTCAAATTTCGCCAAATTGTTTTCGACAGACTCATAATTAAATTTCCTATTTTCAGGGATTTTTTCATAATTTTTGAAAAAATAGAAAATTTTATTAATTTCCAGATCAATTAATTAGTGTTTAGCACATTTTCCGAAGCAATTAGACTTCCTTAAGCACACTGTTTTGAGCCCAAATTTTTTATGGAGACTTAGGTAATTTTTCCCTACTGTCTACCATAGGTGGTGAGACCTTAGGAGGTTTAGAGCAATTTTCGATCTTTTTAGTTGATTAGATTATTTCTTATTAATTTCCAGTAATTAGTATTTAATTCTGGAAATTATTTGAAAATTTCAGTATGTTTATTTTATTATTATACATGTTGTTGTAGGTTGAATGGATGTTTGGTGCATGGATGTGGCTTAGAAGTTTTTATAATTGGTTTTGGTTTTGTTTTGAATATGTAATCAAAATACGACCTGCGTGTCGTGCCTCTCTACATACTCTAGTGTCTTCTCTTCTCATCCAATCGCCTCTATGAGGTTACTTCTTATTAGAAATAAGAGAGTTAGTGAACATTGAAGAATAGAAGCTTCAAGAGAGGTGGTCAAACCAAAAGCTATGGCGCAAGGTGCATGGAGCAAATAGACGAACCAATGAGCTTCAAGAGGAGTACTCGAGATAGGCGAGATCCATGAGGCGTGAAGTTCAAGACTTGCTCAGGACGTGCTCTCAATACTGGGAGTGCACCTTAGGGGCCACATCCATTGCATATTTATTTATGCTTGTGCTTGTTTTATGTTATAACTGCGTGTGATTGGATATAACTGTATAACCTCGCATGCTAAAGAACTAAAACAAAAGAGCTCACTTATACATGATTAGAACTAATAGGGAATCATAAGTGACGATATTTGATTCCTAGAATTGCTACTAGGTTTTGGTGGAGTCCTTATGAGGAACTATAAATTTTAATCTATGTATCATGTTATTTCGGAGCTAAGTAAATGCTAGTATTAATTTCCTATGCAATGTCTCGAGATCAATCGTGTTTAAATCAAAACTGTAAAGGCAAAAATGATGACAACAAATGATATGACGAGTCGTCGTACTATGTAACCAATCGTTGGACATTGTTTGTCAAAACACCTACAAGTATGTTCGAACCTGTGATGAATAGTTGTCACAGCAGCACATGAACATTATCTTTAGGCTAACCAATAGTGGGAGGCAGTCAAGATAATGTCATAGAGCATGCTATGCCAAGGTGGGAAAATGACCTCATCAGCAAGTTCTAGACCACTTTGAAACTCAAAGATTGTAGCAATGAGCCGAAGAAGAATCTTGGATCCACCTTAGCCATTTGCCTCATTAAAATTGTGAGTAGTGACTCATAAATCCCGCCTTAAACAATCAAACCCAGATCAAAAAAATAGCACTCGACTAAAGTCTCTGAGATTAGTACTCAACTATAGCATATGAATTCATGCCCTTTATGATGAGATGTTTAAGTTATCCGATTAGCAATTTGTTGCTATCTCTGCCACGTTTCATGAAAATGATATGAAAATTTTATATGACACACTTTGAGAGTGTCAAGATGCTTGGATAAGACCAAACATTGCTCCGTCCTAGGATCTAAGCAACCAAGTGATTGCTAAGAACACTAGTTCAGCATACCTCTGAAGTCTAAGCAATATATGATTGCTAAAGGCTGTGAATGAAGTATGACCGTCAGATTTAGTCCCTATCCCGGTATTAGGATCGTGAGGAACAGGTGGGGGAAAGGATAAGGGAATGAGGGCGCAATATTGGTACATGACCAATAGCCCAAGACAGGCAAACACAAAGGAGGAAAATGATGTTTCCCTAAGACTAGAAGGCCAGACCTGGCACTAACTTCTCGTCTAAGGATCCATAAGATTATCTTAGAGGGAGTAGCCACCAAAAGTTGTTTTGGTCACAGTTTTACTTTGGAATTGGTCATGTTATGGTTATGCACTCTTGATTTCTAGCATGAATAACGCCTCAGGATATTTGCATATCACCTCTAGGGTTGTGCCTTAAGATTATGATATGTGGCGCGCTAGACACACTATGTCAGGAAAGGATGTTCAGGCTAGCTAAGGTAGGCCTGCTTGGAATATGCCCAAGGTACCCTTACCTGTGTGTGATTCTTGCCTTACGTAGAAGGCGAGACGCAAACCATCCAGTAAAGTAGTAAGGATTATTGAGTCTTTACATATTATTCATTCTGTTGTTGTGATCCATTAAAAGTTAAAGCTAAGACATGGTGCTTACTGTTCCATCACATTCGTAGATTATTTTACGCATCTCAACTATATGTGCTTGGGCCACGTAAGTCTGAGGCACAATGGTGCTTGAGACATGTATCTACAAAAGGTAGAAAATCGTCTGGACAAAAGGATATCTCCTTAGCCAGAATGAGACTGCGAGTATCTATCTTAGCAAGAGCTATGTGATGGAGAGGAGTAGTAAGGCAGTTGGCTATTCCCATGCCCCGCAGCAGAATGTTGTGGCGGATAGTAGGAATAGGATACAGCCTGAAGATGGTTTGATGTATGATAGCACGTTCAAAGTACATGTTCCCTATCTTGAGGAGACGCTTTGTTAAAACGGCTGTCGAAGTACTCAACCAAACACCCACCAAGACTGTAGCCACTACACCCTACGAGATGTGGACCAAAAGGCAACCTTTATGAGGTCACCTTAGGCCATGGGGATCTGCAGCTTATGAGCTAACTAAATTTTCCTAGTCAGGGAGAAGCACGTGGAGACGGTATTCTCTACAAAGAAGAGGAACCACTAGATGACACGCAGTTCACCACTACTCAAGAGGAATTTATTCTTATGGATCTTGAGAAAAGTGAGAGTGTCTTACTTAGTGAGAAGCCTATCGTATATGAAGATAATGCTGAAGAAGAACCCTCTTTGCGTAGGAGCGCTCATTGGAGCGTACCCCGTCGACGATTTGAGATTGAAAGGGAAGACATGATAGTCACCACGCAAGAAGATGAACCTAGGATATCGCCCCAGGATATTTCATCACCTGACAAGAAGTGATTGGAAATTGGACCCTAGGTGGAAGAAACGTGTCTTTATGGAGTAATGTGTATTCTCATGCTATTCGGAGCAATCTAGGGGTGGCGTACTCGTAACGCAACAGCCGATAAGTAGTATAACTTAAATGGATTCACAAGATATATGTTTTCTCTTAGGAGATACCCATGATTAAGGGAATGTTCGTAAAGATGATGATCTCCGCGAGCATGGAGGAACCGCTAGAAAATACCCTATTCCATAGTCCATTATGAGGAATTAGTCCCTCAAGGATCCTTCGGACAGTGGGAGTGACTTTCTAAGTGAGGTGCCCATCCATGAGGGTGAGAGAAAATTATGATCCTCCAATGCAAAGGAATTGCTCGTAAGAGCATATCCCATCGACTGTTTAAGATCGAAGGGATGGTCTTAAGGACCACCTTGCATAAACAATAGGATAGAATACTATGCCTTATCGTTCCCTAATTATGAAGAATGAAAAGTAACCTTTACAGGAAAAGTTAGAGTCTGTAAAGGACCAACCAAGATTAAGACTATGTTAACTTTTCCGACTAGATATCAGACTATTGGAAATGAGTGGATTTCCAAGGTCAGACAGAGTGACACAGACAGAAGCATAGTAAGGCATACGACTTGCAGAGATATCGGTAATAGTTGTGATGATGGAAATAAGGCTACATTCTCGATAAACGTGACGACTGAATTTCTCAATACAGAAATAAGAGAGGTGATCTGTATGACTCGGACACAGGGTTTCGAGATGTATGATTAAATGCACAAATAGGTGCAAGCTAGTTAAGTCCATGTATGGTCTTAACTTGTCCTCCAAGTCACCAGTATTTTATCAATAGATGAAAAACCGCTGCATATCACTCTCATCAGTAGAGAGTAGATGATCACGTCACTTATTATCGATGGCACACTATTTTCTAGGAGAGTTTAAGGACTATTTCACATCCACTATAGGGTGGTTATCCTTTCGATTTGTGGCGAAGGATATTGGTAGGGCGAGATGCATTCTTGTTCGTTCAAAAGGACTTCTTATACTGTCGCAAAAGGCGCACACCAAGAAGATACTCTGAACGATTCCATATTTTTGACCCAAAGCCATGTGATACTCCCATAGTTCGCTGAAAGACTTTTATGAACCTGAATATGTGCCCTAGAAGAGACCATACAAGATTGACCAAATGACCAAAGTGCCCGATGCAGTGTGAGTCTGCTATATACTATGGTTTATTCTGAGACCCCACAAACCTTATGTAATCGGAGGATTGAATTTCAGGAAATCCAGTTTAAGACACAAGATTGCAACCAAAATGACACTCTATACGAAGGATCACGTGCTATAACTATCGGAGATAGATGCTTCGACTAGCCAGCTATGCATGATGTCTAGGGTGGGGACCTATATACACGTGGATCCGACTCAGGCTATAGTCCATGCTAGATGACATACACATCGCATGGAACTGCAGCATAAGTGTTGTACAATCGTATTAGACCGCTCCATCGATCATGGAAGCGGAGCACGATTGCCTGTTCTGCCACTGGGCAGAAACATGTTTGGATAAGAAGGTTTCTGATAAGCTTATGAGCTGTCAACCAACCTGTAGTGCTAGCATACGGCTACAATACTTTTGATAAGGCCAAACATATAAAAAAGGGTACTGTTACACAAAAGGTGAAATAACTACGTGAAGAGTAATCTTGGAGTAGATCGACTATGGGCCAAAGTGTAGGCACCTCCCATTCCTAAACCACTTAAGAATCGTCTTTCTGAATTGCTTTAGAAAATTGGGACTCGGTGGTCGATCACTGGCAATATGATCGATGAGCATATGAGACATTGATAATTGGATTTTAATTGGATTTGTTTAATTATGCTACATGTTGTTTCGATACGTGTATGATACGTTTACATATCATGTACTAGCAAAGAACATGTCGCGCGGACACTAGGTTGTCTTCCTCACACGAGAAACCGCCTTTATGATATCTTGGACAGTTCAGGTGAGTAGAAGATGAGACAGAATCCCGATAAGTGCTAGAAGCCTATGATATGATATGAGACGCCTATCATGTGAGGTGTGTACCCCAAGATATGAGCTATACATCTATCACTAGTGCAGGACGCCTGTCAGACGGATTTCACATTGGAATAAGCTCCAATGTGAGAATGGTTTATGACCATTCCAACATGGTTAATACCCCAAGCCATGTATAGTCTGCGTAGAGAAAGCCAGATGAGAGAACTGATTTCGATTTGCATATGTGCAACATTCAGTACTCGGGTTAATAGTAATAATGGCTGTTGGACTTATATCTGCATAGTGGTCCCTATGGGATAGGACATGTGCTCTGGT
Source organism: Linanthus parryae (assembly GCA_023055425.1). Classification (NCBI taxonomy): domain Eukaryota; kingdom Viridiplantae; phylum Streptophyta; class Magnoliopsida; order Ericales; family Polemoniaceae; genus Linanthus; species Linanthus parryae. Next base: position 88,551,674 of record JALGPY010000001.1, read on the forward strand.
TAGAGTCCAAACACTATGGCGCATATCTTACCGAGATGACGCGTGCTGATGAGTGACATGAGGTGGCGAGTAAAGCTAGTCCCTGAAATTCCTAGCCGTGTGAGCCTCGTCGATCATATAAGAATGATTGACACTGTATACCCTTAGTACTTTTATCCATGTCGCGGAGAGACAGTTCGGTGGTGCTACTTTAGCGTGACACTTCACGGATATGAATGATTCGGCCTACCAGGACATTGCTAGGAAAGCAGCTGACTCCGAATCAAATCGACAATGGATGGAAATGAAGATTTTCATTGCATCGCTCTTTATCATTTTCATTGGGCCCACCTACAAGATCTTATGGGATCATGCAAGATATGAAGGTAATAAAGGAGATCTAGATTCATTGATGCACGACCTTCGGGACAAGGTAGGTGCTCATGGTCTACGAGATGATAATTGACAGAATCTGGGGGATACGAGAGATATATATATATATATATATGTATTGCATTATTTCTTAAGGTTGAGTGCGCTTGCTGCTAGCTCGTCTCGTATGAGTTTAGAGTATGGAACTCCTGAAATGCAGGTTCTCTCACAGTCACACACCAAGGCCACAAAACACTTTGGCAGATGAAATAGTTGGAGATTGAGGGAGACTAGATGAACTGTAATTGTGCAACCCCACTGTGCGAGTGGGAGATGTTAGCATTTGGTGTGACAATGTGGGGTGCCCAATGCAATTATCTTAATCTTATAGGGTTAGTTGCAATAATGCTTAAACCTGAGGGGTTAATAGCAAAGACACAAACCCTAGGGGTTTATGTGCAAACTAGGTATAAGTCTGCCTATATAAGGAGACAGCCTCCTACATTATTATATACACAATACACTACTGTGTAGAGATCATGTGCTGATCAAAATACAGTTCTAGGAACCCTAGCCTCTCCCTCTAACTAGCCTCAATTGGTGGAACTTGGTGTGGATCAGAGCTTTCGTCCTAGTGAAGTCTTGGTGTGTATCAGAGCTTTCGTCCTAGTGATTCGAGCCAGACTGTTGGAGCAAGGTGGGCACATTAAAGCAAGCATCCTACGATCATCCACTGCGCTTAGGAGCTAAGGAAGACAAGTTAAACACATGAATCCTCCGCTATAATTCATGTTGTAGATCTATATGTGATAGATCCTGTTATTCCTTCAAATGCATGTTTTGATATGTTCTGGTTTAAAATTCCTTTGACTCAAAAAAATAAAAAAAATAAAGATTAATCATGTGAACTACATCAGACCGTGCTTGCCACAAATATTAGTTTGATTTAAATCTGGGAGAATTAAAACGAAATAGTAAATTCTGTTGTTGATAAGGAGTACAAAACACACGGCATCGCTGTAATACATAGGACAATAAGAGGAAAGATTCCAAAGAAGTAGGTCGATTCATATATAACCTTAGTCAATTGTCCCAGTTGGTGTTCAATTCGCTCTGAAGTAATTTAAAAATAATGGTTGGCAATCACGTCGTAACACACGAATAATCATCTGAATATATTAAATAAACTAGTTGAAAGCTTAGCCTTGATTTAAAACAACATTGTGTAGTTGTCAACAACCTCAACAACTCCATAATTTGTTTGAAGTCAATGATAATAGACTTTAGAACTAGTCCAGTAGTTGGTCACATAGAGATAAGGTTTCATCATGGACGTACGTTAATTCAGAAATGTAAGGTTTTGAGGGTTCTTTTGTTTTACGGTGCAACATTTTCTTTACCTATTTTTCACATCATTTGGGTTTGTTAATTGTTAGCAACTTGTTAAGAATACAACATAATATAAAGTTTTTAGTCAAATCATGTAAAATGATTTAGAAGTTTAAGACTGTAAGCATTTTCTAACTGAGATGCACTGTGAGGACCTCTCTATACTACCTCTCCTTCGCCGCCCCCAACCACATGCTGCCCTTCACCTCCAACCATCACCTGCTTCCACACAATGCAGCTGCCACTGCCACGTACTGCCACCACAACCCTCCAAAACCCACAACCACCAGCACCTCCCATCACAACCTCAAGCCAAATTCCGTCGCTGCCATCACCCACCACCAACACCACCTCTTAGCACAACCACCGCCATAGCACTCACTACGAAAACCACCTACACCCATCAGCTTCCTGAAACACAACCGCCCACCAAAAATCACTTGCTGCCAGCACTGCCGCTGCCACCACAGTCCAACACCAAAAAACAGATGCAGAAACCATCACCACCTTCCTACAGCTACAATTTCGAGTAGTTAAATATTTAACCAGTAGAACATGTAAATTTAATTTCAAAACTATTTAAGATACGCATTTTCTCAATACCCCATACCTCATAAAAATGTACTACAGAAAATGTATGCTGTTTGACAAATGACAAAACATGAAGCAGTTTGACACTTGTGACACTAAACCACACAGAACATTGAAGTTCATACAGCAATCTTCTGCACTTTCGTTTAGAGACAAATAGCCTCCAGTCGTTAACTTGGATTATTTAAATTAACGAATTTTACTATAACAGCCATCATGAGAATTAGACGTAGTATCCATTTTGTGAGGTCACGTGACGAGTTTCAGTGAATTTACTCTATATCTCTTTAACGATTGGAGGCTATGTGTCACAAATGAAAAATGCGAAATGTTATTTTATGAAATTGAAAATGCTGCAGATTTGGTGTCACAAATTAAGTGACAAACTTCATACAAGCTTTATGTCATTTGTGTTATGTGATATTATTCCTTAGGAAGTGAAAAACTACAAATTTGAAAAGAGATATGGAGCTAACCAGGGGGAGAAAAAATGAACTTTTTTAAAGAGGGCATCATTTTTGTAACGACATTTGTTTTGGATAAACAGAATATATTTTTGGCGGGGAAGGAGTAGGTTAATGTCATATTTTCCACCATTAACCAAACAAACGAAAATTGTTAGAACAAATTTACTTTCATAAAATATAGTTTATGAGTAAAATAATCTACGCAGTGCTCAATAAGCATCTGACAGTTTCTTGCAATTGTTAAATATTGCTTGCCTCGCAAGAACTCTTAAAAGACCTAGTAAAACCTGTAACCGTCGTAATAATATTCAGCTATGGACCGTGAATATTGAATCTCTATAAATGGCACACAATTGTTTCAAAGCTGATCATCATCATCGTTACCATCACCTCTCTCTCTCTGTCTCGGTCTCTCTCTCTGTCTCTCACACACCCTCTCTCTCTCTCCATGGCTTCAAACGGTGACTTCACAGTGAAGGTGACCAAAAGAGATGTCGTGGTTCCTTTATTCCCAAGGCCAGATCACTGGATACCACAATCCAACATGGACTTGCTCTTACCACCAATAGAAGTTTGTGTTTTCTTCTGTTACAAGCAACCACAATCCAAACGGGATGGCTCGTTCACATTTCAGAGTATGGTTGATATTCTCAAGGAGTCACTAGCTCAACTCATGGTTTCCCACTACGCATTTTGTGCGGAGATGGTCCCAAACTCATTGGGCGAGCCTGAACTTCTTTGCCATACAAGAGGTGTCGAGTTTATCCTCGCTTACGCCGATGTTGAGCTTCGGAATCTCAACTTGTACAACCCTGACCAGAGCGTTAGGGAGAAACTGGTGCCCTTCAAGAAACCAGGAGTGATATCTTCTTATCAGGTACTCATTTGTTGATTTTTGGACAATCTTTACCGTCATCAACGTCTCAGAATCAGCATACTCAAAAGCTTAATAAAATTTGCCCATTTCATTTGTTGCGTTAGATGTTTCACAGAATTTTAGGATAGATTTTAAACATGAAGGTTCCACCGAAATATACCTCGTTCTTTGTAGAGCCATTTTTAGAATGGTGTGGTGTTTTAGAAAGCAGCTATGCGAGAAGCACTGTGAGAATGCTGCCGTAGAAATCTACTTACTTCTACTTTCTAGAACGCTGTTTTCGAATCTTAAAACAGTATTAATGTGTTTGGTAATTTATTTATTTCTGCTTTCTAGAAAGCACTTGCTTTCCACAACAGCTTTTGAAAAGCAGGAGGAAGGGTTGCTTTTCAGACCTGCTTTTTCGATAAATGTATTATTTGACATTCTTATCCATTAAAAAATATCAATAAATATTTATTGTAATAACATTATTTATTATATCATGTCTGATATTGTAAATTTACACTAACAACAATTCTAAAACACTAATTACCAAACACAAATTATCGAAAGTGATTTCTCGCAGCAGCATAAATACGAAATTCACCAAACACTTTTTGCGTAGATTTCTACAGTAGCTTTCTCACGGTATTTCGTACACAACATCTTTCTAAAACACTACGGCATTACAAAACTGGCTCTTAAAAAGTTTTTGATAATTTTCATTTATAACATGTTGTGGAAAATTGCTTTTTGCATTTTGTGTTTGGTAATAATTGATTTAGAACAATTAAAAAAGTAGATCTCGAAAAACAACCACAGCGGTTAGAAAACAGTTGCTTCCTAGGGAGCAGAAATTAAAAATATTTCAAACAGATAAACAGCTACTTTTGACATAAACAAGTAGCGTTCTATAAAACAAAAACATTACCAAACGGGTCCGTGGTAACTTTTCACCTTGGAAGGAAAAAAGTATGGGTTCAGATAGAAGTATATTTAAAACTGTATTATTTTCGTATGTTAACACATATTTTTAGGACTGCTGAGCTAGAATTGAAAAAGACTTGTAAACAAGGGCAGCTTTAGGGTTCGGATAGAAGTATATTTAAAACGGTATCATTTTCGTATGTTATAACATATTTTTAGGACGGCTGAACTAGAAATGAAAAAAGACTTATAAACAATGACAGATTTAGATATCTTCATTTGCTAGCAAAGAAGTAAAATGTCTTTTTTCAGAAGGATAAGTCAAAGAAAGAAGAAAGTTGGGGGAACACAATTTTTAATAGCATCTGCAACAAGTTTTTTTTTTTTTTTTTTTTTGATACCGTACATAACAATTTACAAATATTCATTGAAGAGTCTTTTACATTTGAAAGGTACCTGAATATTTAAAACAATAGAAAATATGTCAATCCTCATTATTCTTACTCAACAAAAAACTACTGTAACTTAAACAAAAAGGAAAATCACAAGTACTCGTATTCTGACAACAATCATTTTTTATTTATAATTGTTAAACTTCAATACAGGCCACAGAGCTGAAGTGTGGAGGAATTGTGGTGGCCTGCACATTTGATCATCGGGTTGCTGACGCTTTCGCGATAAACATGTTCACAGTTGCATGGGCCGAGATTGCCAAGACTAAGAACATAACAGTAACACCTTCATACCGAAGGTCGTTGTTGGCTCCTAGGCGTCCTCTAATTTATGATGCCTCGATCGATAACTTGTACATGCCTGTCTCTGCAGTGCCACCTCCAAAAACCAATCCAAACTCCGTGGAAGAGAAACCGAGTCGATTCTACTACATTGAAGCCGAGCAGCTCAGGACACTCCAGTCAATTGCCAACAAGGACAACAAGTCCGAAAAACAAAGGACTAGGTTGGAGGCGTTTTGCGCGTTCATGTGGAAGCTGATTGGCTCAGAAGAGGCTACAAAGGAAAACAAATGTAGTATGGGAATCGTTGTGGACGGGAGGACGAGATTGAACGAAGGGGAAAAGGAAGAGTCGAAATCGCTGAATACTTATTTCGGCAATGTTGTGTCGATTCCATATGGTATGGAGAAAGCGGGTGATCTTCAGGAGAAGCCATTGAGTTGGGTAGCGGACTCAGTGAATGAGTTTTTGAAGCCAGCCGCAACAAAAGATCATTTCTTGAACTTGATTGATTGGGTGGAGTCACGGAGGCCAGAGCCTAATCTAGCGAGGATATATGCCACCGCGACTGAGAGCAAAGGACCAGCTTTTGTGGTCTCCGTTGGTCGTGATTTTCCAGTGTCAAAGCTGGATTTTGGATGGGGTACGCCGATTTTTGGCTCAAGCTACTTCCCGTGGGGCGGGGACACTGGATTTGTCCACCCCGTGCCAAGTCCAGTTGCGGAAGGTGATTGGGTTGTTTTCATGAACCTGTCCAAGAAACAGTTTGATGTGATTGAAAAACAAGGTGGTCATGTGGTGAAGCCGATGACATACGATTACCTTATTGGTGGGAAGAACAAAAACAAAATCCACGCAGCTTTGTAACTTTGGAAGGAAGAAAGTTGTTTTATTTATAATTTTGTACGAGTGATCTGATGGATGTGGTTTGTTTCAAAATTTGTGATGTTTGTTCAGTTGTGTTTGTTCACTTTCCAAGGAAAATACTTAATGAATCACTGTTAGGGCGAAAAAATTGTCTCATTTTACCTATTTACATGTATGTCGTGTCCTTTCAAAAAAAATGTATGACATGTAACTTTTCTTTTGGGGATTGTTATTGGTAGGGCAAGTACCACTCCGTCCCACCTCTTTTGCATCATTTGGATTTTTACCACTATTCATTAGGTCACTTTGACCTGATAATTTGGATAGCAAAATTTTGTAATTTTTAGATAATGTTTTCGAAGTGTTGTAGAGTAACTCTTATTCTACAGGACAGTAAAAAATTATCGAAAAATTGTATCATTTTGCGATCCAAATAACCGGGTTAAAAAGACCCAGTTACGGGTGGAAAAAATCCAATGGTGCATTTGAGCTGGGACGGAGTTGTAAGTGAAATGTTTTTATTGACTAGGAAGGGAAAAAAACTATACCAGACTCTAAAACTTTTAGTGTTATAGAGTATTTCTAACATTTTGCTTAGTAGTGAATAACCAGTGCCCTCGGGGGCACGTGTAATTTGTGTATACTTCTCCTATGCGACTGTGGTTATTTAAGAAATTAATTCACTGTTACAAAATGTTTGCGTTCCGGCCCATTAGGGTTGGGGCATGCATATGACTTTATCACATCCTCAGACGAATGATTCTGATTGGAATTTTATTTCTAATTAGTTGGCTCAAGAGTTGGTCGAATATCCTAACTTAGAGACCAAGAAATAAATCTGGACAAGGTTCAAGCAACAAGCTTTTGACATTCTCCTATTGGTGGATTTGTTTCCATATGTTCCAAGATGGGTGCCTTTAAATATGTGTCTGCTCCTATAAATTTATACACACTACAAATGCCAGAATAGAGTATTCATACATAGATTGAGTGCGAGTTTAGAGAGGGAATTCTTACTCCACCTTGGGGCCGAATTCAATTAGATTACGGTCCATAGTACTCTTCTTCTTACAGTTTGAATACAAGATAGTGCTCGTTGTCCCGTAGATGTAGGCATAGCCATACCACGTTAGATTTTGTGTATGCTCTATTTATCTTTCCTAGTTCTTCACTTGTTGATTTCAAGACCTTCAGCCGCGTAGAACAAGTGGTATCAGAGTCTGGTTGGATCTGAGCAGAAGATCGTGCAAGGAGATCAAGAACTTGTTGGCGACGAAGCATAGAAGAAGTATCCAAAATGTACACATCAATTTTTTATTTATCGCTACTTCAATTTTGAGTTTCTCTTCTTCTATTGATTCTTTGGTAGCCGACCATGGTGGAATATCTATTCTCACGTGCTGCTAAGATGATGGCTGCCTTGATCTTGATTTGTAGCAGTGCAAACAATACACTCTAGAATCGGTGGCCAGAATTTGTTTGGGTCATTACTCGACATCCATGAGCCCCATTTAGGCGATTCGTGAGCCAAATTTGTGTTTCTTAGACGTTCTGAATCCATCTGTACGAATGGATTGCTCAGATTCTGCACGGACCTTCACAAAGAATTGGACAACCACATAGAAGCTGTCACTCGACCTAAGGACAAGTCGCAAGAGGTAGTCAACCATGTGCTAGTCGAAGTGGTTCTAGAAGTACGCCTATTACTGGAGTGAAGTTCAAGATCAAGAAGTTTGATGGGGGAAACAATTTTGGCGCCTGGCAGTGCGAGGTTCAAGACATACTAGTCCAATATGGATTATATACGTTGCGCCCGAAGCCTACTTATATAAAAGTTGAGGAATGGGATGCTTTGAATTTTATGTCGTGCAGATCTATCAGACTTTGCTTAAGTCGAGACATCAAGTATGATGTCATGAAGGAGTCTGTTTCAAAGACGCTATGGAGCAAACTAGAAGACAAGTACATGATCAAGAGCATTGATTCCCTCCATGTATAGACAAGGTACCTCTATGATTAAACACCTTCATTCCCTCAATAATTTCGTTATCAATTTTCTTAACTTGGATGAGGAGATTAAGAATGATAAGGGTATGATGTACGTCAATGTATCCTTCCCATTCATCATTGTGTCGATGAAGTGTTCATAATCATCATATAGAGAACCCAACAACATTAGCGCCTTTTCCAAGTTAAGTTCGTAAGAAGGACAAGGCTACGATGGTAAAAGGAAGAACAACAAGCAAGCAGCAGTCCAAGAGAACAAATATCGAAAGAGAGGAGTTTCAAGAAACATAAGAGAGTTCCAAGCCAAGAAAAATCAATCTTCTCATTGCAAGCAGCGAGGACATAGGAAGAAGGATTTCCCTAGGCTGAAGGGCGAACGTAATGGAAACGTGGTGCACTATGTTGAAGAAGAAACTGTGGATAATTTTGTACTTACAGGAACATCAATTTGTTTGATGAAAAGTTGGATAATGGATTCAGGTTGTTCACATAACATGTGTCCATATAATTCTATCTTCACAATACTAGAAATGAAGAATGAAGGGCCACTGTTAGTGGGGAACGACCAAGGATGCGACATGCACGGATTAGGTATAGTTCAGCTAGAGCTTCAGGATGCCATTCGTCAACTGACGGATGTGAGATATGTTCCAGTTTTGAAGAAGAATCCGATTTCTTTAGGTACCTTGAGATTGAAGTGTTGGAATAGATGCCCTAGAGGCAATCTAGTTTAGTATGAATTTGTAATTGGCTAGAAATTCATTTATTATTTATTGGATATTTAATATAATGAAGTCCTTAGATTTACAATCGTGTTGTTTATCTTAAATATCCCTAGTCAAGTATAATGATTAAATGGGACAATCATCTATAGACTAGTATGGGGTTGGATTGATATGGAGATATCACGATCCAACACATAGGTGTGCATTACGGAATGTTGCACTGGATTGACCCATTACCGAGAAGGCTACATACACGTTATGTTGAGTCACAAGTGCTTCTCGGGTACAATGGTATTGTCATCCTTAGACTTGAAGTCACTAGATATTCTAGTTGTGGATCATTGTGATCTTGGTAGCGTTAAACGCTACACCGTAACTGGGTAGTTATAAAGGCGTGTACTGGATACAATGAGAAGCAAGCTTAGAGATCGTAGTGGACGTAGAGAGGATTTGCCCCTCCCACATAACGGGAGCAAATATCCAAGGCCACTCGAGGATAGTGCTTATAGAATGTCTGGCCAGACTCAAATAAATCAATATATGAGATATTGATGTTATTTGCACGAATAAGGCTATTCCATGGATCGAGAAACTAGGGATTGGATATACGAGTGTGACTTGTATGTCTCGTGTCCAATCCGGATATGGAGGCAAAGGGATGAGACAATTACTTGTACAAGGTTGTCTAGATGACTATTCTATTAGTTGGCTAGAATGGATGTTTTGCTAGAAACCGCTCCATATTAGCAAAGAGTTGCTACCAACTAGATAGAACCTATGGGGTCACACGCTATATAGAGTTGTACTAGATTGTGGAATTAATTAATTGGATTAATTAATTAGAAGGATCACTTTGCAAACCCTTGCAAACTTAGTAGGGACTAATTTGCAAGGAAGGGACTAAATTGAATTCTAGTAGGACTAGAATAAGTCCTTTAGGTAGTTAACAAAGAGTTGTTGGACTATATAAAGGACCCTCCTCCTTCCTTCCCTACACACTTTATGCTCTAAAGAGAACATAACAAGAGTAGGAGAGAACAAAGGAGAGAGAGAGCAAGCCACAAGAGGGACGCCGCCCCCTTGCCGCCGCCCCCTTGTCCCCGACGCCACAAGGGTGCCGAACCCCTTTTGGTGCCTCGTTTTGCGTGATTTCTTCACCCTCCTTTCAATCCGGGCTAGCACCAAGGTGATTGGAGATCTAGGAACAACTCTAGGCGTGGATCAACTATAGAGAACGTGACACTATTCGCGTTTGAAGTCATCAAGGAGAACCCAAAGGTGTGTTTATGATTTCTTACCTTTACTATCGTTATGCATCTAGACTTGTGATCCTTGGAGGGTTTTGCATGGTTGTTTGTTTGATTATGCTTCCGTTTGCGCGATCCATGAATCAAAACCCTACAGTGGTATCAGAGCCACAGGTCATAGAGCATAAACGTAGTTTATGTGTTACATTCTTGTTGTTTTACACCTTAATTTGTTGTTTATCGCGTAAAACAAGACAAATCAAGCATTGGATGCAATTTGTCAAAGAATTAATCATAACAAGACCCAATTATTGCATTGGATGCATGAATTGGTGAGTTTGAGAAATTTTAGGATCATAGATCTAGGGTTTGGGCATCCTTGGGGAAGAAGGAGTTCTCCCAAAACAAGGAAACAACCAAACTTGGGCTCCAAGCAAGGAGGTTGTTTTGGAAACAACCTCCACAAGGAAGGTTCGGCCCCTAGGGAGCCGCCCCCCTTGCTTGCCGCCCAAGCTTGGCGCCCTAAGGGGGCGGGCGGCCCTAACCCGCGGGCCTAGCTTGCGGGTTTTGGGCCGGGCCGACCCTAGGGCTTTATGGTTCACTTATTTGGGCCCGGGCAATTGGATTGTTGGGCCCATGGACCGTTTTAACCCTAGAAATCCTAAAATCAATTAAAATTGACCAAGCGCGTTAAAATTGGATTTTAACTGTTTATGTGCAAATCGCATGGTGATTGGATATGGCCTTAGGATGTGGTTTGATGTGGATGTTTAATTTTGTGGTTTGGTTTTACGGCCTGCGAGCTGATCAATTAATTGTAATAATTAATTAGGGTTTTATGGCCTGCGTGCCATTTTTTTTTTCTCAACTTGTGAGATTTATTTTATTTAGTATTGATATTAGCTAGTGCTAGATAAAGTAGATTGTTAGCCAAGATTGAAGAAAAGAAGCCCAAAGCCAAAGTAGCCACAAAAGATGGAGCATGGAGCATGGAGCACACCACATGACTATGAAGGATGGACCAAAAGATCAAGACGCATGGAGATGTGTGTTTGTTTAGGGTTCATAGATAATTCCATTGGCTTGGAATTATCTTAGTCTAGAAAAGGCCATATCCACATCACGTTTAATTTCTGTTTTATGGTTGTTTATTTATTGTCTTATTATTTGTGTGGTTGGTGTATGGATGATGCATGCAATTAGGATAATAAGATAATTAGACAACCCGGATCTATTATTTGGAGTTGTGCCCAAACTCAAATAGATAGATTAGTTGATATTGATCAACAAAATAATTAAAATTGAAGAAAAATCCCTCAAATTTTAAATATTGTGTTCTTGCCTTCTCGTTATTTAAACACTCATTATCATCATTATTTATCGAGTTCGTGCGTGCCAAAGCATGGCGACTTGGTTCATAATGATGGAATGCGATGGCACGTAACAATGTGCAATTGTTTAGATAAGAGGTTGAGCACAACTAGGCTATTAATTTGATTAAGAAACCTAGAGGCAATCAATTGGGATTATCCATATGGATGGATAAATAAGGAGTTATTTGCCCGATTGAACCAAGAGTTGCATAAGGGATGCAATTGGAATTGTTCCTACCTAAGAAGTAATTGAATTATGGGTGACTTGCCAAAGCAAGCTCATAAGGAGATGAAAAAGATGGATCTTGGCCCACTAGAAAATATAAGGATATTTTCCGCATTAATATCTTGAGGGTTATTAATCCGTAGTAAAATAGTGGGAGCTATATTTAATAAACTAGCCATTATTAAATATAGTCAAAAATTCACAAATACTAAAACTTGCGTATTTTCCTTTTGTAGAATTCCAAATGGCAAACAACTCATCGAGTTCACAACATTCCCTACGATCTGTCCTTGAGAAGGACAAGCTCTCAGGAACCAACTTTCTCGATTGGTACAGAAACTTGAGAATTGTTCTCAAGCAAGAAAAGAAGCTGTACGCAATAGAGGAGCAAGTTCCAGAAGGTCCAGAGAATCAGACACCTGCTGCCTTAAAGGCGTATCAAAAGCGTGTTGATGATGCTAATGATGCGGCCTGCCTAATGCTTTGCACCATGACCTCTGAGCTTCAGAAGCAACATGAGAACATGAATGCTGTCGATATGATCGAACATCTAAAGCAGCTCTTCCAAGAGCAGGCGAGGGTAGAGAGGTATGAGGTCTCAAAGGCACTGTTCAAATGTCATCTGGCAGAAGGGAACCCGGTGGGACCCCATGTACTCCGAATGATCGGGTACTTGGAGAATCTCGCCCGGCTTGGGTTCCCGGTCGGCCAAGAGTTGGCAACCGATCTCGTGTTGCAATCGTTGCCCGAGAGTTATGGACAGTTCATTATGAACTATAACATGAACGAGATCGTTAAACCACTGCCAGATTTGCTCAACATGTTGAGGACGGCTGAACAGAGCATCAACAAGGGTAAGGGCAAGGCCATTATGATGGTGCATAAAGGAAAGGGTAAAAAGTTTGCCTCTTCCTCCAAAGGCAAAGGCAAGTCAGTTGCTAAGTCTAAGGAACAAGCCCTTAAACCTGTTGGTGGGATTGCCAAGGTCGTGACTAAGGGTGAATGTCACTACTGTAGTCAACCGGGACACTGGAGGAGGAACTGCCCAAAATATCTGGAGGACAAGCGGCTTGGAATAGTGATTCCACCACCACCAGGTATTTTTGTTGTAGATGTCAATTTAACTGTCTCTACATCATGGGTATTAGATACTGGATGTGGATCTCATATTTGTCGAAATATGCAGGATCTAAAGAGAAGTAAAAGATTGGCTAAAGGGGAGGTAGATCTGCGCGTTGGGAATGGAGCAAAGGTTGCTGCGTTGGCCATAGGCGTTTGCGAGCTATCTCTGCCTTCAGGATTAGTTTTAGAATTAAATAATTGCTATTTTGTGCCTGCTATGAGCAGAAACATTATTTCTATTTCTTGTTTGGACAAGGAAGGTTTTATTATTTCAATAAAGAACAATTGTTGTTCCTTTTATTTGAATAATATTCACTATTTTAGTGCGCAATTATTTAATGGACTTTACGTCCTTGATCTAAGTAATCCTGTCTACAACATTAATACCAAGCGGATTAAAATAAATGATTTAAATCCTGCTTATTTATGGCACTGTCGTTTAGGCCACATAAATGAGAAACGTGTATCTAGACTCCATAAGGATGGATTGCTAGACTCATTTGATTTTGAATCATATGAGACATGTGAAGCTTGTTTATTGGGAAAAATGACAAAGTCCCCTTTCAATAAGAAAGGTGAGAGGACTAGTGAGCAATTGGCACTCATACATACCGATGTGTGTGGGCCATTTGCCACGCCTGCCAGGGGTGGTTATGTCTACTTCATTACGTTTACTGATGATTACAGTAGATATGGATTTGTGTACCTTATGAGGGCAAAATCCGAATCCTTTGAAGTGTTCAAAGAATTCAAGAATGAAGTAGAGAAGCAACTTGGCAAAAGTATCAAAGCTCTACGATCGGATCGTGGAGGAGAATACTTGAGCCAAGAGTTTGACGACTATCTTAGAGAGTGTGGGATCGTGTCCCAACTCACTCCACCCGGAACGCCACAATGGAATGGCGTGTCCGAGAGGAGGAATCGAACCCTATTGGATATGGTTCGGTCTATGATGTGTCAAACCGATCTTCCATTATCGTTTTGGGGCTACGCTCTATTAAGTGCAGCTTTTACCATTAACCGTGTTCCATCTAAATCAGTCATGAAGACACCATATGAGATGTGGAGTGGGAGGCGTCCCACACTGTCGTTCATGAGGATTTGGGGCTGCGATGTCTATGTAAAACGTTTACAATCAGACAAGCTAGGGCCTAAATCGGATAAGTGTAAATTTGTGGGGTACCCTAAGGAAACTAAGGGATACTACTTCTACAATCCAACCGAGAACAAAGTGTTTGTTGCTCGGACCGGCGTGTTTCTAGAAAGAGAGTTTGTCTCTAAAGAAGCAAGTGGGAGGAATGTAGAACTTGAAGAAGTTCAAGAACCACAAATTACTGAACCGATTACGGAACATGAACAGGAATCACAAGCAGTTGTGGATCCACCTGTTCAGGTAACACAAGAGCTTCGTAGATCTAGTAGAGTGCGCCAGGAACCCGAGAGGTACGGACTTCTCGTAACTGATTCCGGTGACACGATGCTCATAGACGATGAGCCTACTACCTATGAGGAGGCCATGAATGGCCCAGACTCGCAGAAGTGGCTTGAGGCCATGAGATCCGAGATGGAATCCATGTATACCAACAAAGTATGGACTTTGGTGGAACCACCAGATGGGGCGCGGCCCATAGGGTGCAAATGGGTCTTCAAGAAGAAGATCGACATGGATGGTAATGTGATTACCTATAAGGGCCGATTGGTGGCTAAAGGATTCAGACAGATTCATGGTATTGACTATGATGAAACCTTTTCACCAGTCGCTATGACCAAATCCATCCGAATCCTACTTGCGATTGCAGCATACTACGACTATGAGATTTGGCAGATGGATGTCAAAACAGCATTCCTTTATGGGAATCTCCTCGAGGACGTGTATATGATACAGCCGGAGGGTTTTGAGGATCCAAAGCAAGCCAACAAAGTCTGTAAACTGCAACGATCCATTTATGGATTGAAGCAAGCTTCTAGGAGTTGGAATCGACGTTTTGATGAAGTGGTCAAAGAGTTTGGCTTCATCAGAAACGAAGATGAGTCTTGTGTCTACAAGAAGGTTAGTGGGAGCTCTGTAGCTTTTCTGGTCTTGTATGTGGATGACATACTACTCATTGGAAACGACATTCCCATGCTGCAATCTGTGAAAGATTGGCTAGGAAAGTGTTTCTCAATAAAAGACTTAGGGGAAGCAGCCTATATACTCGGTATAAAGATCTATAGAGATAGATCTAAAAGGTTGCTAGGCCTAAGTCAAAGTACATATATTGACAAGGTGTTGAAACGGTTCAACATGCAAGATTCCAAGAAGGGATTCTTGCCCATGTCACATGGAACCACTCTTTCGAAGAGTGGATGTCCTTCCAATGAGATTGAGAAGGAACGCATGAGTAGGATTCCCTATGCCTCGGCCATAGGATCCATCATGTACGCCATGTTATGTACTAGACCAGATGTGTCATACGCCTTGAGTATGACAAGCAGATACCAATCCAATCCGGGTGAGAGTCACTGGATTGCTGTCAAGAACATCCTAAAGTACTTGAGAAGAACTAAGGATGCTTTCTTGATGTTTGGCGGTGAGGAAGAGTTGCGTGTAAGGGGTTACACTGATGCAAGCTTCCAAACTGATAGAGATGACTTTAGATCACAGTCGGGATATGTGTTTTGCCTGAATGGAGCAGCGGTGAGCTGGAAGAGTTCCAAGCAAGAGACGGTAGCTGATTCTACAATAGAGGCTGAGTACATTGCTGCAAATGGCGCAGCAAAGGAGGCTGTTTGGATCAGAAAGTTTGTTTCTGAACTTGGTGTGGTCCCTAGCATTGCGGATCCAGTGGAGTTGTTCTGTGACAACACTGGGGCGATCGCGCAATCAAAGGAACCAAGATCGCACCAGAAGTCCAAGCACGTGCTCAGGAAGTTCCATCTGATTCGAGATATTATCGATAGAGGAGACGTTCGGATATGCAAGATTCCTACAGATGATAATCTGTCAGACCCGCTTACGAAGCCTCTCACGCAGTGGAAGCATGAAGGGCACACTAGGAGTATGGGCATACGAGATGCGCCAGATTGGCTCTAGTGCAAGTGGGAGACTGTTGGAATAGATGCCCTAGAGGCAATCTAGTTTAGTATGAATTTGTAATTGGCTAGAAATTCATTTATTATTTATTGGATATTTAATATAATGAAGTCCTTAGATTTACAATCGTGTTGTTTATCTTAAATATCCCTAGTCAAGTATAATGATTAAATGGGACAATCATCTATAGACTAGTATGGGGTTGGATTGATATGGAGATATCACGATCCAACACATAGGTGTGCATTACGGAATGTTGCACTGGATTGACCCATTACCGAGAAGGCTACATACACGTTATGTTGAGTCACAAGTGCTTCTCGGGTACAATGGTATTGTCATCCTTAGACTTGAAGTCACTAGATATTCTAGTTGTGGATCATTGTGATCTTGGTAGCGTTAAACGCTACACCGTAACTGGGTAGTTATAAAGGCGTGTACTGGATACAATGAGAAGCAAGCTTAGAGATCGTAGTGGACGTAGAGAGGATTTGCCCCTCCCACATAACGGGAGCAAATATCCAAGGCCACTCGAGGATAGTGCTTATAGAATGTCTGGCCAGACTCAAATAAATCAATATATGAGATATTGATGTTATTTGCACGAATAAGGCTATTCCATGGATCGAGAAACTAGGGATTGGATATACGAGTGTGACTTGTATGTCTCGTGTCCAATCCGGATATGGAGGCAAAGGGATGAGACAATTACTTGTACAAGGTTGTCTAGATGACTATTCTATTAGTTGGCTAGAATGGATGTTTTGCTAGAAACCGCTCCATATTAGCAAAGAGTTGCTACCAACTAGATAGAACCTATGGGGTCACACGCTATATAGAGTTGTACTAGATTGTGGAATTAATTAATTGGATTAATTAATTAGAAGGATCACTTTGCAAACCCTTGCAAACTTAGTAGGGACTAATTTGCAAGGAAGGGACTAAATTGAATTCTAGTAGGACTAGAATAAGTCCTTTAGGTAGTTAACAAAGAGTTGTTGGACTATATAAAGGACCCTCCTCCTTCCTTCCCTACACACTTTATGCTCTAAAGAGAACATAACAAGAGTAGGAGAGAACAAAGGAGAGAGAGAGCAAGCCACAAGAGGGACGCCGCCCCCTTGTCCCTGACGCCACAAGGGTGCCGAACCCCTTTTGGTGCCTCGTTTTGCGTGATTTCTTCACCCTCCTTTCAATCCGGGCTAGCACCAAGGTGATTGGAGATCTAGGAACAATTCTAGGCGTGGATCAACTATAGAGAACGTGACACTATTCGCGTTTGAAGTCATCAAGGAGAACCCAAAGGTGTGTTTATGATTTCTTACCTTTACTATCGTTATGCATCTAGACTTGTGATCCTTGGAGGGTTTTGCATGGTTGTTTGTTTGATTATGCTTCCGTTTGCGCGATCCATGAATCAAAACCCTACATGAAGGATTCAGGATCACAATGGAAGATGGATTTCTAAAAGTTGCGAAAGTTCTCTCATTATTATGAAGGGAATTCGGATAAGAGGAAATCAGTATCTTTTGAATGTTTCAAAATTTGTTGGTGGATTAGTAGCAAAATTCACTAATGATGCAGATGCTACCAGGCTATGTCACATGAGACTTGGACTTGCCGGTGAGAAAGCTATGAAGAGTCTAGTGCTCAGAAGAGTTCTCAACGGTGCTAAATCAGGAGGAATTGATTTTTTTTCTGAGCACTATGTGCTTGGACAGCAAACAAGAGTAAAGCTTGGTACTGCCACGCACCAAACGGAAGGGATTCTACACAACATCCATTCAGATGTGTAGGATCCATAAAGAACACTTCTATTTGAGGTACGCATTGGTTTGTTTCTTTCGTTGATGACTATTTTATGCGCGTCTGGGTGTATACCATAAAGCACAAGGACGAGGTGACATATATCTTCTTCGAATGGATGAAACTAATGGAGACTCAAACGAGTCGGAGAATCAAGTGCCTTCGTTATGAATATTGAGGTGAATACCCATATGATCCTTTCTTGATGCGGTGTAAAAAAGAAGTGATCAAGAGACATTTTACAGTCAAGAAGACTCCACATCAAAATGGGGTAGCGGAAAGGATGAACAGAACACTGCTAGATAAGGTTCGTTGCTTGATATCTAAAGCAAATTTAGGAAAGGAATTCTCGGGAAAAGCCGCCATATACACACGCCATTTGGTCAATATACGACCATATAGTGGAATTGGAGGTAAGAGCTCCACTAGAAGTATAAACATTGAAACTTACTATGGGTTATGATATGATGCATATATTTGGACGTCCTGCATATTATCATGTGAAGAAAGATAAGTTTCATCCAAGAGCCGAGGAATCCGTGTTCCTTAAATTTAGTGGGGGCAGTGAAAGGGTTCAAGGTGCCCAAACAAGAGGGAGGTGATATAAAATAGGGATGTAACTTTCGACGAGAAGATATTGATACAAAAGGGTAAGTCCAACCAGAGTGCAGATCACAGACAGATGTCACTCAGGTTGAGCTATACTTTCAGAAACCCCAGAATCGCAAAGTGTTGATCCACCTACAAGACAATGTGAGAGTGTTGAGAACAAATTTATGGTTTGTCCACCTGAATCTACCCTTCCTTCCTAAATTCCAGAGGCGAGACCTAGAAGAGAGACGGGAAAGCCTGGATGGCAGAAAACTATGTGGCATCTTCACTTATGTGAAAGATGACGGAGCTCCAAGTACTTATAAAGATGCATTATGTAGCTCGGAATCAAAGAATTATTTAGGCACCATGGAGGAGGAGGTGCAATCACTCTTCAAGAACAAGACATGGGAAGTCGTGAATTTTCTGGAGGAAAGAAAAGCAATTCGTTGCAATTGGATGTACGCCATGAAAGAAGATCATACTAGCTCAAACAGTGTCAGGAACAAGGCAATACTAGTTTGACCACAACGAGAAAGCTACATTAGATTATGTCAATGTCACAAGTGCTTCTCGTAGTGACAATTGTGTTGTAATCCTTTGACCTGAAGTCACTAGACACTCTACTTGTGACATATCTTGTTTTGATATTATCAAACGTTACTCCGTAACTCGGTAGCTATAAAGAAAGTAATAGGGCATGATAGGAAGAGAGGATTTTCCCTCCTACATAATGGGAGTGAATATTTAAAGCCACTCGAGAATTAGTACTTATGGAATGTCTATCCAGACACAGATAAATCAATATAGGGTATTGATGTTATCATTATAGATAAGCCTATTCCCGTGATAGAGAAACTATGGATTGGATATAAGAGTGTGACACTTATGTCTCATGTCCAATCCAGATATAGAGAAAAATGGATAGGCACAACACGGAAATATTGGGCACATAGTTTGTCGGATCACTGACTATTTCAATTAGTTGGTGACAAAGATGTGTTGCTATATGTTTGTAACTGTTACTACCAACTAAGTAGAAATCTACGGAGTCACACACCTTATGGATTAAACTGGATTTGGATATTAATTAGTTAGACTGATTACTCAAAAGAATTAAAACACAAACACAGTCAAAGGTAGTAGGACTAATTTGCAAGGTGGACTAATCCATGTATGGATATAATTAGTATTGGGGAAAATATGTAGTTAATAAGGAGTTATTAACTATATAAGGGGAGTCCTAGCTTATTATTTCAGACAATAGAGTCAATATTGTCGTAAAAAACAAAGCAAGGAGAGAGAGAGACCCATAGATTCATCTTCCCCTTGTCGTCGGCCTCAACCCGCGACCCCGGTTAGCTCTGTATTGCGTGATCCTTCTGCCTTCTTCTTTGCGTAGCTAGTACAAAGACGTGAAGGAGATTCCACCTTGAAATCCTAGGTGTGAATACTTGTAGAGACGTGGACATCATTCAATATTGTGATCACACAACCAATTAAGGTACACAATTCCTTTACTTTCATCATGTTATGAATGCTTCCCTGCGATCTGTTCAGGGCTTTGATCAGGAATTATTTATTTTTATTTCGATGCGTTACCTACATCAAAACCTTACATATTTTAACCTGAACTTGGAACAAATGGATGTCAATACAGCTTTCCTAAATGGGGATTTGAAGAAGACGATCTATAGGAATCATCCAGATGGATACAAGAACAAGGGTAAGGAGAATTGCGTTTCCAAGCTCAATAAGTCACTTCATGAATTGACGCAAGCTAAGACAATTTTACAAGAGATTCGACACGTTTATGAAAGAACATAAGTATTTTTTGAGTAAACACGACCATTGTGTTTATTTCAAGAAGTTGAGAGATATGTCTTCCATATACTTACTCTTGTATGTGGACGATATGCTAATAGCTTCAAATGATGAAACATAGATTAGTATGTTGAAGACTCAACTGAAGAAATTTTTCGAGATGAAGGATATTGGTGAGGCTAAGAAGATTCTCGGCATGGAAATTAGTCGAGATTGAAATAAATGGACAATTAGCTAATCTCAGAAATAGTTTTTGAGGAAAGTACTTAACAAGTCTGGTATTTATAGCGACACCAAGCCTGTGAATGTTCATCTTGCAGCCTACTTGAGTCTAAGTTCCCAATTAAGCTCCAAAAATATACGAAGAGAAGAACTAGATGCTTCAAGTACGTATGCCAGCTTGGCTTGAAGTCTGATAAACGATGGTCTGCACCAGACCGGATATTGTTCTAGTTGTTGGAGTTGTTACAAGATATATGTGTTTGAATAGATACCCTAGAGGCAATCATATTTAGTATGAACATTATTTCTGGCTAGAATAATCATTGTATTATTTATGGAGATATCTAGTATAATGAAGTCCTTAGATTACAATTGTTGTTTACCTTAAATATCCCTAATCGTTTATATTGATTAATAGGAAGATCTACTATAGACTAGTATGTGGGTAGATTGATATGGGGATATCAAGTCTATCACATGGGTATTCATTAGGGGTAATGGCATATTAAATTGACCCACCACGAGAAGGCTACATACAAGTTATGTAAAAGTCACAAGTGCTTCTCGTAGTGACAATGGTATTGTGGTCCTTAGACTTGAAGTCACTAGATAGTCTAGTTGAAAAATATCATGCTTTGAGATTATCAAACGTTGCGCCTTAACCGAGTAACTTTAAATATAGTTAACGGGCATGATAGGAAGCAAACATAGATATAGTAGTGATGTAGTCCTTGCCACATAACGGGAGAAAATATCCACGGCCACTCGAGGGGTACTGCTCATAGAATGTTTGGCAAGACTCACATAAATCAATATAGGATATTGATGTTGTCTGCATGGATAAGTCTATTTCCAGGATCAAGAAACTATGGATTGGATATACGAGTGTGACTTTGTATGTCTCGTGTTCAATACAGGTATAGAGACAATGGGTGATACAATACGGTAACATTGGTCAAAAGGTTTATCGGATCACTGACTATTTTTATTAGTTTGGTGACATAGATGTGCTACTGGACACCGCTCTATGTTGGTAAGTGTTACTACCGACTAAGTAGAAACCTAAGGGGTCACACGCCCTATGGATTAAACTGGACTTGAGAATTAATTAGTAGAACTAATTAAAAAGAAGGATCAATACGCAACCACAAGCAAACTTAGTAGGACTAATTTGCAAAGTGGACTAATCAGTGTATGGACAAGATTAGTATTGGGGGAAATATATAGTTAATAAGTAGTTAATAAGGAGTTATTAACTACATAAGGAAACTCCTATCTTAGTTATTTCACAAGATTCTTGTCAGAGTGAAATTATAAAGCGGGGAGAGAGAGTCAGACAAGGAGGCCAAACCTCCCGTCCACCCCTCTGTGTACCATCAGCCTCGTGAGGCACGCCGGCCTGTGGTGCCTAGTTTTCCGTGATATTGTTCTTCCTGTTCCTATCACATAGACTTTGGAAGGACTCTAGTGCAATCATAGGTGTGGATGTTCATAGAGACGTGAATAGCATTCTATGTGGAGTGATCTTTCAGAAAAATAAGGTACACAACATTTCTACCCTTACCACGTTATGATGGTTTGTCCTGTGATTCATGGAGGGCTTTGAGCGAAATCTTTATTTTTATTTCCACTGCGTAATCCATATCAAAAACCTACAGTTGTATCAAAACTAGGTTGTAGTGCATACCGTGAATTTATGTGTTACTTTTCAGTAAGTTTTACACCATAACTGTTATTTTTCGCATAAAACTGAAATTGGCATAATGATGCAAACTGAATATGATTCAGTAGAGAATGAGCTAAATTTACATATCGTGTAAAAATTAGTGAATTTCGTTCATATATGATGTCTCTTTTTGGACTTTGAAAAGCTAGGGTTTGGTGAAAAATTAAGGAAAAGGGGTTTTTCTTAATTGGAAACAAGCACAAAAAAGAAGGAAGGAAGGACAAAACTCTAGGGTTTGACCCTAGGGTCGTCCTCCTCCCTCATTGCGCGTGAAGCAAGCCGCGTCCAAGGGCCGGGCCGGCCTAGCTAGCGGCTTGATCGGGCGGGCTAGGGCCGGCCGGCCAGGCGGCGTGCGACGGTCCTTGTGGGGTTCGCCCAAATAGGTTTGGCGGGCCCTTGGACCGCTTTGACCCTATAAAATCCAAATATAACTTAAAATTGACCAAGCGCGTTAAAATTGGATTTTAACAGTATTATGTGCTTTTGCATGGTGATTGGATGTGGCCTTAAGTGTGAATGTTGTGGATATTTGTTTTTATGGTTTGTTTTATTGTAATTAATGTAAAGAACTAAGTTTAACGGCATGGATGTCGTCTTCTCCTCAACTTGTGAGGTCTTTATATTTAGTATATATCCGTTCTCTCTCTATCTTCCATGTTTGACTTTTTCTTCCGTAACCGGGTCACTTTGACCTGGTTATTTGAATAGCAAGACAATGTAATTTTTTGATAATTTTTTCATGCAATTGTTGAGTAAAGTTTACTCAACAATAGCTTGCAAAGTTTACCAAATTCTTGCATCGTTTTACTAATCAAATCACCAAAATAAAGGGACCCAGTGAATAGCAACAAAATGCAAACTTGGAAGATAGGGAGAGAACATATGATGTATTAGATAGTTAGATGATAGCCAAGACATGGAGAAGATGCTTAAAGATTGAAGAAACCACAAGAAGGCGACATTCTACAAGCTAAGGTGCATGGACTAAAGATGGAGGCACGTGGAGATGAGCTTGCTGTTTTTAGTGCTTGTAGATATTCTCATTGGCTTTGGAATATCTTAGTTTTAGGAGGCCACATCCACATCACATTTACTTATTGTCTTGCTATCTATTTTCTGTGTATGGTTGATGCATGCAAATTGTAACAAGATAATAATTAAAACCTGGATATTTTATTTTAGATTTGCCCAATCCAAATAAGTAGATCTGTTGATATGGATCAACTACACAATTAAAATCAAAAGGTAAAATCACCAATTTAAATATTGCTTTTTTTCCTACTCGTTACTTAACACTCGTCAAAACTATATTGTATTAAATTCGGGTTTGTTAAAGCAAGGACATTTGATTCTTTATAGGATGGCGCGATGGCACAAACAAGTAATGTACAATTTTTGAAGTAAGAGGTTCGACGCAACTAGGCTATGGGATAGATAAATACGGAGTTATTTGCCCAATTGAACCAAGAGTTGCATATGATGCAATTGGAAATAACTTTTGGGTGACTTGCCAAAGCAAGGTCAAGGAAAGGTGAAATATGGATCTTGGTCCACTAGAAAATGTATATGATATTTTTAGCATTAATTGAGAGGTTTATTAATCGGTGAAAAATAGTGGAACCTTTGTTTAATAATCTATCAATTATTAGATGTAGTCATTTGTTCACAAAATACTAAAACTTTTATATTTCTCGTTTGGTAGAATTCCAATGGCAAACAATCCATCGACTTCATCACAATCTCTACGAACAGTCTTTGAGAAGGACAAAATTTCTAGAATCAATTTTCTGGACTGGTACAGAAAACTTGAGAATTGTTCTCAAGCAAGAAAGAAATTGTACATTCTAAAGGAGCCAATTTCTGAAGGACCTGAAAATAATATTGCTGCCGCCATAAAGGCACATCAGAAGATTGTTGAAGACTCTAATGATGTGACTTGCCTGATGCTTAGCACCATGAACTCTGATCTTCAGAAGCAACATGAGAACATAGAGGCGTATGATATGATCATAAATTTGAGGCGGCTCTTCCAAGAGCATGCAAGGTATGAGTGGTATGAAGTATCTAAAGATTTTTTCGAGTGTCATATGTCAGAGTGAAACCCGGTGGGGCCTCATGTACTGCGCACGTGTCTGGGCTTTCCGGTGGGTCAAGAGTTGGCCACTAATCTCATCTTGCAATCGTTGCCTGATAGTTATAGTCAGTTGATCATGAACTATAACATGAATGAGATCAGTAAGCCTCTGCTAGATTTGCTCAATATGTTGAGGATAGCTGAACAAAGCATTAACAAAGCGAAAGGCAAGGCCATAATGATGGTCAATAAAGTAAAGAGCAAGCGAGTTGCTTCTACCTTCAAAGGAAAGAGCAAAGAAAGTTGCAAAATCCAAGGAAACTTCCTTAAAGCCCTTTGGGGGTGTGACTAAGGGTGAGTGTCACTACTGCAGTAAGCCTGAACACTGGAAAAGGAACTGCGCGAAATATCTGGAAGATAAAAGGCTTGGAATAGTGAGTCCACCACCACCAAGTATTCCTGTTAAAGATGTCAATATTTTTGTCTCTTCATCTTAGGTATTGGATACTGGATGTGGATATCACATTTTTTGAAATGTGCAGGATCTAAATAGAAGCAGACGAATGGCTAAAGGGGATATAGCCTTGCGCGTGTGGAATGGAGTAAGAATTGATACATTAGCCGTAGGCGTTTATGAGTTATCTTTACCTTCAGGGCTTATCTTAGAATTAGAAAATTGTTATGTTGTGCCTACTATGAGCAGACACATTATTTATGTTTCTTATTTCGACAAGAAAGGTTTTTCTATTAAAACAAAGGGCAAGTGTTGCTCCATTTATTTTGATGGTTTGCATTATTGTAATACTTTATTGTCTAATGGATTATATATCCTTGATCTAGATAACTCCATCTATAACATAATACTAAGAGGATGAAAACTAATGATTTTAATCCTACTTATTTATGGCATTGTCTTTTAGGCCACATAAACGAAAATCGCATCTCTAGACTCCATTGGATTCCTGGACTCATTTGATTATGAATTATATGAGACTTGTGAGGCTTGTTTATTAGGAAAGATGAAAAAGTACCCTTCCAAGAAGAAATGTGAGAGGACTAGTGAGCAATTGGCTCTCGTGCATACTGATGTATGTGGGCCATTTGCCACGCCTGCCAGAGGTGGTTACCTTTATTTCATTACATTTACTGATGACTTCAGCAGATACGGATTTTTGTACCTTATGAAGGCCAAATCTGAATCCTTTGAAAGGTTCAAAGAATTCAAGAATGAAGTAGAGAAGCACCTTGGTAAGAGTATTAAGGCTCTACAATCGGATCGTGAAGGAAAATACTTGATCCAAGAGTTTTATGACCATCTTAGAGAGTGTGGGATCTTGTCCCTACTCACTCCACCCGGAACGCCAAAGTGGAGTGGCGTGTCCGAGAGGAGGAATTGAACTATGTTGGACATGGTTCAACTTATGATGTGTCAAACTGATCTTCCATTATCCTTTTCGGGATACACTCTATTATGTGAAGCTTTTACTCTTAACCGTGTTCACCCAAATCTGTCATGAAGACTCCATATGAGGTGTCGAGTGGGAGGCGTCCCACAGTGTCTTTTATGAAGATTTGGGGTTGCGACGTTGTAGATACTGCTTTCTGACATGACAGATCTTGGCCACGTGGCAACCATCCAGCACACCATATTGTGCTCCACACACACAGGATCACCAGCCGAGCTGATCCATGTGGGGGCTGCGAGACAGAGCCCTCGCATACCACTGCACGGGACTTGTAGGGACTTAGTGGTTTGGAGGCTAGAGTAAGCCCTGTCGCGCGCGAGCCAAGCCCGCGCGCGACCTTTAGTAACTGTTTTGAGAGATCTATGGCACGAGCTCCCTAGACCCGGTCAATCCGGTCAAACCCGGTCAACCTCGTAACGGTTCCGGTACTCGCGCACCACGTGCTCTAACGGTTCCTATATACTCGGACGAACGTGCCGTTATGGTTAAGCTAATTAAGCCGCCATTAATGGGCGCATTAACCACACTACAACGGTCATGTTCTCCAGTATATATATATCGTCAACCTTTCCATACAAAGGAGAACACACTGCCATACGCGGAAGCTCTGCCAAACCTCTGTCTCTCTCTCAGAAATTGCTACTGACTTACTCTCTCCCTACACACACCCCTATTCTTCCTGTGCGATCCCTGATCCACTACGCACGGTGTACACGGAGGTCTCCCTGCCGGAATCTCTTGTGCACATTTTGGTGAACCCGGCGTGAAACTTACCAGCAAAAGCAACCATGTCTCAGGAGGAAGATGTCAGCAACCGATCGCCTTCCACCGAAACTCCCTCGGGAGACGAGGCCCGCCGTACTCCGACGACTCCCGGCGAGGCACCAACTTTAGAGTCTTTGGACGCCACTGTCCAAAGTCAGGCAAAAGCTCTCAAGTCTCAGTCTGCACAGTTAGAACGGATCTTGGCCGCTCTGGGCACCCTTGCGCCAAATCCTCCACCAGCCACCGCTATCCCTCAGGGAGGAGGAACCCCTACCGCTCCAGGATTGGGAGTGTCAGCCACGCCTCCCAACCCTCATCTGCAGACTCCACCGTCAGCTACGCAGCTGCCTTCGGTTCAAGGGTCAACGGCACAAATGCTCCCCCTGTTGCTCACGCCTCTCAGCCCCCGGCTTTGGCGTCCAACCCAGCTCTGCAGTACACTCTGCCTCCACCAGCGACAATCTGGGGAAACGCGGGTAGTCAATACGCTCCCAATCCTCCGGCGGCATATGTGTCGCCACCGCCTACAGCAACCCCTCCGCCAGCTACCGAGGGGAGCATTCCAGAATGCATGACGTCTTTGCAGAAGCGCGTGGACTCCATCCTGGCTCATCAGTCGTTCGCGGATACCATCATCCCGAAGCTAGACAACGATCCACCCATTCCACGAGAGATCTATCTCATGCCTAACCCGGCGGGGTACAAGGCTCCCAAATGGGATAAGTTCGAGGACGTCAATGGAAACGCTCATGAGCATGTCATGCGTTTCATCAATGTCATGGGTCCATACGGAGCCGATCCCAAGCTGCTGATGCGAGAATTCCCAAAAACTCTTGGGAATGTAGCATACAAATGGTACCGAACATTGGAGGCCGGATCTGTGAAGACTTGGGACGACATGGTCCTGAAGTTCTATACCAAGTTCTTCCAGATGGAAGAAAAGGTGACGATGATCCATCTCTCGCGGATGTATCAGAAACGCGAGGAAGATGGAATCGCTTTCATCAAGAAATTCAGAGCGAAATCCTTGGAGTGCAAGGATCCAATGCTCGAAAGCCGGCTCGTAGAGATATGCCTGCAGTGCATGCGAGATGAATACAAAAGCATGCTGATCAATTTGCAAACACCTACGTTTTCAAAGCTCATCGAATGCACGATGAACATCGAGCCCATTGTCGAGAGACAGAGAAAGAAGAGCGCTCCAGAACGACCTGCGAGCGGCACCACCTACAAGATCGGCAGATTTGGCTACAAGCGGGGACGCGAAGCTGAGGTCAATACAGTTTCGCCCCAGAAGCAAGCAAAAGTTGCAAACTTTGACGCACCGCCTCTGCCATGCTCGGTGGAGGAAGCTAGCGATCTCTGCAGACAGTGGCGCAAGGACGGCGTCCTGCCACCGCTCGAGAAAGCACCCTCCAAGGAGATGACGAGGGACCCTAAGTGGTGCGAATACCACGGCAAGGTCATGCACCCCACGGCCGAGTGAAAGAAGCTCAGATTCGCGTTCGATCAGAAGATGAAGAACGGCGAACTCATCGTCAGCGACCACCGGAAGGATGTGCGTAACAACCCGCTGCCTGCCCATACAGACTCAGGCTCAAAGGGCAAAGAGGTCGCCATGATCTCGATAGTGGACTTGGAAGAAGTCGCAGAGGACGGTCTACCCATCATTGCTGAGGTCCATGAAGATGAAGACTACAGCATGGACACGGAGGATGAGCGTGCCGACCGCATGAAAGGGTCGCACGGCTTCAACAAATTCTTCAACGAGATGAACTTCTCTGAAAAGTGCCGAACGGACATGACAAAAGCAATCTTAAGGATAGCGGAGGACTACGAGGAGGACCTCGTGGTCTCCAACGGGAAAGTCATCAGGGCGTCCCGTTCCACAGAAAAGATTATGACCTTTTCTGCCAGCGACAAGACGACAGATGCGAGCCACCAGAGGCCCCTGTACGTAACCGCCATCATTAACGGCGTCGAATTCAAGCGAGCATTCGTCGATGGAGGAGCAGCGGTCAATGTTGTTCCACTCCACACACTGAAGCTAGCAGGGATCCCCGAGCACAAGGTAGTCAAGCGTCCATCCCCACTGGTGGGATTCGGAAGCGATTCTAGAATGACGATCGGATGGATCCGCCTGGGCGTTCAGATTGGTAAAATCAAGTGCTCGGCGAAGTTCTATGTCATAGACGCGAACACCACATATCACATGATCATCGGTCGGGCCTGGATTCATCGCTTTGACGCAATCCCTTCGACGGCTCACCAGGTGATGAAAGCTATCTGGAACGACAGGATTGTCGAGATACCGGCCTCAACTAACCCGTTCAACTTGGACGAAGCACATCTCAGCGAGGCGGTGTGGTTCATCGAGATGGCGGACGGGCAAACACCCGGACCATTCAACCCTACTCCTTTACCTCTCTGGGAGGACATCAAGGACCAGTCACCTGCGGGCGTGATGGTGACAAGGGAAGATGCCAAGGAAAAGCCGCCTACACGCGAAGAGGCGCCGCGTATCGCATATCATCGGAAGAATGTGTACACTCTGAAGAGGATTGCAAAGCATGACCCCGAGGGTAAGGAGATAGAGAGCTTCTACGCCAACGGGAAGAAATGCTATCGCATATGAAGGTGCGTGGGGACGTCCTCACACGGGCATGGGGATGTCCTTGGGCAAATTAATCAAATCGAGCAAGTTGCGCTGACAGAAGAGCCAACACAGGGCACTCCAGACGAGAAACTCAAAGAGGCGCCTGAATGCATGGAAGACAGGCCAAGACCACAAAAGCAAGAGCTAAAGGAAGTGTTCCTCAGCCCGAACGAGGAAAAGAAAAGGCCAGTCTTCCTGAGTGCGGACCTCACAAGCGAAGAGGAACAAGGACAGCTGCAGCTCCTAACTGAATACAAGGACGTGTTCGCATGGGAATATGATGAGATGCCGGGACTGGACACGAGCATCACCATGCACCGTTTAGACATCATCCCAGGGTCTAAACCGGTCAAACAAAGCACCAGAAGCTTCAGGCCAGAGCTCAACGTGAAGATCAAGCAGGAGATTGTCAAACTCCTAGACGCCAAGTTCATAGAGCCAAATCACCATCCCACATGGTTGGCCAACATCGTGCCGGTGGTGAAGAAGAACGGACAGCTCCGCATCTGCGTGGACTTCCGAGATCTCAATCGCTTCTGCCCTAAGGACGATTTCCCACTGCCTAACATCGATTTGCTCATCGATTCAACGGCAGGCCATCGCATGTTCAGTTTCATGGACGGTTTCAGCGGGTACAATCAAATCAAGATGGATCCCGAAGATGCACGGAAAACTGCATTCATCACTCCCGTGGGGGTATTCAACTACACGGTAATGCCATTCGGTCATAAGAACGCAGGCGCAACCTATCAGCGGGCCATGATGGCTCTATTCCACGACATGATGCACAAAGAAGTGGAATTCTATGTGGATGACCTGGTAGTCAAATCCAAGCATGAAGCAAATCACCTTGCAGACCTGCGAAAGGTGTTCAACAGATGCAGGAGCTTTCAACTGAAAATGAACCCCATGAAATGCGCATTCGGCGTGACCTCGGGGAAGTTTTTGGGATGCGTGGTCCATCGCCAAGGGATCGAGCCTGACCCTGCGAAAGTGTCAGCCATCACCAGCATGACGCCACCTCACAACCAAAGTACCTTGAAAACATTCTTGGGAAAATTGTCATATCTGCGGAGATTCATCCCAGCGATCGCTGAAATCACATGCTGTTTCAGCACTCTTCTCAAGAAGGATGCCGCGTACAACTGGGCTCCTGATCACGAAGCCGCATTCGAAAAGCTAAAGGAGCTACTCACATCCCCAAAGATAATGATCGCGCCTCAACTGGGATCACCGCTTCTGCTATATCTTACATCAACAAGGAGATCCATAGGAGCACTCTTGGCTCAGGTGTATGAAGGCCAAGAGAGGCCCATCTATTACATCTCTCGCATTGTGCAGCCTGCTGAATCAAGGTACACAGACATCGAACGTCATTGCCTTGCTTTATTCTTTGTGATAGAGAAGTTGAGACACTATTTTGCATCGCATAAAGTAGTGGTGGTCACCAAAAGCGACCCCATAAGATATTTTCTAACTCACACTACTCCGGGCGGGAGATTGGCGAAATGGTACATGACCATCTCTCAATACGATATCACATGCGTAAAACCAAGAGCGATCAAGTCGCAGGCGGTAGCAGATCTGTTGGCACAGTTTCCCGACAACAGCCACGAACCCGTGATCGAGGAAGAGCTCGAAGGCCCTGAAATCTACGCGATCGACGTGCCCTATTGGACCCTCCACTTCGACGGTTCCTCAACCAGAAAAGGCGGAGGCATTGGGATAGTCTTGACAAAGCCAGACGGGGAAGTCATACAGATGTCCGCAAAACTCAACTTTGCAGTCACGAACAACGAGGCGGAATATGAGGCTCTTATCGCGGGGCTCCGTGCGGCGAAAGCTTTGGAAGTAAGCAACTTAACGGTCATGGGAGATTCCAAACTGATTGTTAAGCAAGCCTCGGGCGAATATGGTTTAAAGGAGATCAACCTCCTGTCATACCGCACTCTAGTGCAAAAGCTGATGCAGCAATTCTGCGACGTGAAATACGAGCACAAGCCCCGAGCGGACAACAGGCATGCAGACGCCTTAGCAACTCTGGGATCTAAGGTTAGCATAGACAAATGCCCCGCAAGGATTTCCATCGAAGTGCGAACATCGTCGGCATTAACAGAAGATGTGTGCGACGACGAACACATGGATGATGCAGACTGGCGAAAAGCAATCCTGCAAGCTATTGCGAAAGGCAGCAGCAGCGAAAGCTGGGCACTCACGAAAGGATACTGCATCCACGACAACACCCTTTACTACAAGGGTCCTGGAGGAATAATCATGCGATGTGTCTCCGAGCAAGAGGGACAACAGCTGTTAGAAAAGATTCACCAACACGCTTGCGGAGAAAGCGAGGTGTCAATCTACAGGAAAGCTCAGAGATATGGCATTCATTGGCCAGGCATGTCAACAGCTGCAGCCCTGATACAAGGGAAGTGCGAAAGTTGCGCACTAATCAAAGATTCTCTACTCGTCGCTCTAACCGATGACGACACAGACTGGAGGAAGCCATTGTTCGAATTCCTCACCCAGGGCACCGTACCCGAATCGAGAAAAGAAGCCGACAAATTGAAGAGGAAAGCGTCTCGATATGTGGTTCAGGAAAACCTGCTTTGGCGAAAAGGTCATGAGGGCAACTTGCTGCGATGCCTAGACGGCACGGAAGCACAAGAAGTCATGGACCTTTCTCATCAGGTGGAACACCAGGGAGGTGCGAAATTATGCAGACAGCTCCTCTCAATCGGATACTTCTGGCCCACGATGGAAGTCGATTGCCGCACCAAGGTGCGACGCTGCCAAGAATGCCAATTCAAAGGGAACCTAGTGCACGCTCCTGCCGTGGATCTACATGCATTAGGGACGCCATGGCCATTTCACACCTGGGCTTTGGACTTCATCGGCCCCATTCGACCAACGTCACATGGGAACCATTTCATTCTCACCGCAACCGAGCTGTTCACCAAATGGGTGGAAGCAATACCACTGAAGACGGCAAACGCGCTGGCTGTGGTTAACTTCATCCAGGAAAACATCGTATGCAGGTTCGGAATCCCAAATACCATTCTTTCAGATAACGGTACTCCTTTTGTTAATCGTCAGGTAGCTACGAAACTCGCGGAGTACAATATCAGGCATATATGCTCTACCCCCTATTATCCAAAGGGAAACGGACAAGCCGAAGCGACTAACAAAACGCTGTTGAGAATTCTGAGCAAGATGGTCGCAGATGACCACAAGAAGTGGGCCGACTCTCTTAACATAGCTCTGTGGGCCTACAGAACTTCTCCAAGGACACCCACAGGGGCCTCGCCATTTCTACTATGTTATGGGGCCGAAGCTGTAGTACCTGCGGAGGTCAGAGTCAATTCGGCAAGGCTGGCTTTCCATGCACTCTATGAAAATCAACGCGATCATGACTTAGTCTTGCTGGAAGAAAAGCGAGAACAAGCCAAAAGGACTAACAAGCGGTACCAAGAAAGAATCTCTCGCGCCTACAACAAGACAGTCCAGCGACGGGATTTCGCAGTTGGCGACCTGGTCTTGCGCGCATCTGACCACTGCATGCGAGAAGCAACTCACCCAAAGTTCGCAGCTAATTGGGAAGGACCCTTCGAAGTCACAGAAGTCTTCGATAGTGGCTACTGCAGCATACGAAGGTTGCACGGCACAACCTCAACTCCAAGCTCAGTCAACATGCGCTGGATCAAGAAGTACTATCCCTGACTTCTCTTATTTCATACGTTTTATGATAACGTTGCTTAATGTCTCATGTGGCTATGATTGACGCAATCTCCTCTCCCATATGAGAGGATTGTAATCCTATGTCTCCCATATGAGAGCGTTATAATAAAATAATTCTCCCAAATGAGAAGTTCATATTTCTAGCCGTTCATATTGCTCTATTTAATTTGTTATTACTGTTAACAATGATTTATTCGCTGCAATAGCAACTGCGATCTTGAGTGATCATCTAAAGCCTATCTCTTACGATAGCAGCCGAATACAAACACGATCTTAAGTGATCAGCTAAAGCCTATCTCTTACGATAGCACCAAATACAAACGCGATCTTAATTGATCATCTAAAGCCTATCTCTTACGATAGCAGCCAATACAAACGCGATCTTGAGTGATAATTTAAAGCCTATCTCTTACGATAGCAGCCGAATACAAACGCGATCTTAAGTGATCATCTAAAGCCTATCTCTTACGATAGCAGCCAAATACAAATGCGATCTTAATTGATCATCTAAAGCCTATCTCTTATGATAGCAGTCAAACGCAAATGCGATCTTAAGTGATCATCAAAGCCTATCTCTCACGATAGCAGTCAACACGAATACGATCTTAATTGATCATCTAAAGCCTATCTCTTACGATGGCAGCCAATGCAAATACGATCTTAAGTGATCATCCAAAGCCTATCTCTTACGATGGCAGCGAAATACAAAAACGATCTCAATCGATCATCTAAAGCCTATCTCTCACGATAACGGTTTATACAAATACGATCTTATATGGTCTTCTCAACCCTATCTGTTACGATAGCAATTTATACGCAAAGTGATTTTAGTTGATCACCCAAGCCCGTCTGTTACGGTTGCAACGAAAGTGCAGAATCATCTTATTGGATCTTCTAAAGGTCTATCTGTTGCGATAGCAATTTATGCGAGAAAACGATCTCAAGCAATTCTCTAATAAAGCCTATCTTCTATGATAGCAATTCGCACCACTCAACGATCTTAATTGATCTGTTAAAGACTATCTGTTACGATAGCAAAGTTGTGAACATGATCTCATATGATTTACAACGACCAACTACAAGCCCATCCGTCAAGATGGCACAGCTGCGAAATTACGGTCTCGAATGATCTAGCGAAACATCTGCGGATTGACATCGCATATGTGAAATCATTACATGGCATTATGCAAGGCAAAACAAGCCTAAACGCATGCGAAATTGTATTTTGTTGCAAAGAGAGCAGATAATACAAAAGCTATATATCATTATGAGTCAAATGACTTACAATTTATCTAGATAACAGCTTACAGGCGAAAAGCTCGAATCTAACTACGCAGCCAACATGGCTTAAAATACATTCGAAAAATGGCTGATAAGCCAGCAGAGACACGGTACGGAAACCCGGACTGCAAAGAATGAACCCCCCTGGCTTCAAACGCCGGCTACACAATGCCTAGATCTGCGGGTGAACATCTGTAGCAAGGGGGATCTTGCTCTAAAAAGAGCCACATGAAGCCGTACGCTCGACATCCTGCTATCTGACAAGACCGTTGTCAGATATGCTCCCCATAACATTTGCCCAAGGAACCACCGGTTCCAGCGATCAAACTGCAAGCAGAAGCTCCAAAGGGCAACGGCTCCTTGTAGACGGGGATGAACACAGTGGTTCGCAACCCTGAGTTCAAGAACGAAGAGGCAAGAAACCCTCCTCCAGGGATGCTGGAGGAGAATCCCGCAGTTCATTACGAGACGGTAGCACGGTCACTTCGGCGCTGCACCTCGCCATGAGGCGGCCGGAAACATGACCTGCACACATAATACACGAAGAAATTTCTTCGAACACACATGAGGTATTATCTGCATCTTCTTTATGATGGTTATAAAGAGCAATAAGCCTCATAAAGTGGATCTTGGAAACTATTTCTACAGCACAAAGCGCAAACTCAGGATTCACAACTTGAAGTTGCCATGAATCAACGAAAAATAAGCGTTGAAGCCAGCAGTCACAAGGACTCACGGCAAAGCACATTTTTTGGGATGAAGAACCCAAATAGCAAGGACAGGGTTTATATAGACCCTGTACAGACTCTTCGGTTTCCAAAGATGAGTCAGCAGAATTCAAAAAGAGGGTAAGTTCAATCACTTACGCCTTGAAAAGCGGTAACAATCAATTACCCTACTAAAGGCTACGACGATTCGGTTGCTGTAGATACTGCTTTATGACATGGCAGATCTAGGCCACGTGGCAACCATCCAGCACACCATATTGTGCTCCACACACACAGGATCACCAGCCGAGCTGATCCATGTGGGGGCTGCGAGACAGAGCCCTCGCATACCACTGCACGGGACTTGTAGGGACTTTGTGGTTTGGAGGCTAGGGTAAGCCCTGTCGCGTGCGAGCCAAGCCCGCGCGCGACCTTTAGTAACTGTTTTGAGAGATCTATGGCACGAGCTCCCTAGACCCGGTCAATCCGGTCAAACCCGGTCAACCTCGTAACGGTTCCGGTATTCGCGCACCACGTGCTCTAACGGTCCCTATATACTCGGACGGACGTGCCGTTATGGTTAAGCTAATTAAGCCGCCATTAATGGGCGCATTAACCACACTACAACGGTCACGTTCTCCAGTATATATATATCGTTAACCTTTCAATACAAAGGAGGACACACTGCTATACGCGGAAGCTCTGCCAAACCTCTGTCTCTCTCTCAGACATTGCTACTGACTTACTCTCTCCCTACACACACCCCTATTCTTCCTGTGCGATCCCTGATCCACTACGTACGGTGTACACGGAGGTCTCCCTGCCGGAATCTCTTGTGCACATTTTGGTGAACCCGACGTGAAACTTACCAGCAAAAGCAACCATGTCTCAGGAGGACGATGTCAGCAACCGATCGCCTTCCACCGAAACTCCCTCGGGAGACGAGGCTCGCCGTACTCCGACGACTGCCGGCGAGGCGCCAACTTTAGAGTCTTTGGACGCCACTGTCCAAAGTCAGGCAAAAGCTCTCAAGTCTCAATCTACGCAGTTAGAACGGATCTTGGCCGTTCTGGGCACTCTTGCGCCAAATCCTCCACCTGCCACCGCTATCCCTCAGGGAGGAGGAACCCCTACCGCTCCAGGATTGGGAGTGTCGGCCACGCCTCCCAACCCTCATCTGCAAACTCCACCGTCAGCCACGCAGCTGCCTTCGGTCCAAGGGTCGACGGCACAAATGCTACCCCCTGCTGCTCACGCCTCTCAGCCCCCGGCTTTGGCGTCCAACCCAGCTCTGCAGTATACTCTGCCTCCACCAGCGACAATCTGGGGAAACGCGGGTAGTCAATACACTCCCAATCCCCCGGCGGCATATGTGTCGCCACCGCCTACGGCAACCCCTCCGCCAACTACCGAGGGAAGCATTCCAGAATGCATGACGTCTTTGCAGAAGCGCGTGGACTCCATCCTGGCTCATCAGTCGTTCGCGGATACCATCATCCCGAAGCTAGACAACGATCCACCCATCCCACGAGAGATCTATCTCATGCCTAACCCGGCGGGGTACAAGGCTCCCAAATGGGAGAAGTTCGAGGACGTCAATGGAAACGCTCATGAGCATGTCATGCGTTTCATCGATGTCATGGGTCCATACGGAGCCGATCCCAAGCTGCTGATGCGAGAATTCCCAAAAACTCTTGGGAATGTAGCATACAAATGGTACCGGACATTGGAGGCCGGATCTGTGAAAACTTGGGACGACATGGTCCAGAAGTTCTATACCAAGTTCTTCCAGATGGAAGAAAAGGTGACGATGATCCATCTCTCGCGGATGTATCAGAAACGCGAGGAAGATGGATTCACTTTCATCAAGAAATTCAGAGCGAAATCCTTGAAGTGCAAGGATCCAATGCTCGAAAGCCGGCTCGTAGAGATATGCCTGCAGTGCATGCGAGATGAATACAAAAGCATGCTGATCAATTTGCAAACACCTACGTTTTCAAAGCTCATCGAATGTACGATGAACATCGAGCCCATTGTCGAGAGACAGAGAAAGAAGAGCGCTCCAGAACGACCTGCGAGCGGCACGACCTACAAGATCGGCAGATTTAGCTACAAGCGGGGACGCGAAGCTGAGGTCAATACAGTTTCGCCCCAGAAGCCAGCAAAGGTTGCAAACTTCGATGCACCGCCTCTGCCATGCTCGGTGGAGGAAGCGAGCGATCTCTGCAGACAGTGGCGTAAGGACGGCGTCCTGCCACCGCTTGAGAAAGCACCCTCCAAGGAGATGACGAGGGACACTAAGTGGTGCGAATACCACGGCAAGGTCATGCACCCCACAGCCGAGTGCAAGAAGCTCAGATTCGCGTTCGATCAGAAGATGAAGAACGGCGAACTCATCGTCAGCGACCACCGGAAGGATGTGCGCAACAACCCGCTGCCTGCCCATACAGATTCGGGCTCAAAGGGCAAAGAGGTCGCCATGATCTCGATAGTGGACTTGGAAGAAGTTGCAGAGGATGGTCTTCCCATCATTGCTGAAGTCCATGAAGATGAAGACTACAGCATGGACACGGAAGATGAGCGTGCCGACCGCATGAAAGGGTCGCATGGCTTCGACAAATTCTTCAACGAGATGAACTTCTCCGAAAAATGCCGAACGGATATGACAAAAGCAATCTTAAGGGTAGCAGAGGACTACGAGGAGGACCTCGTGGTCTCCAACGGGAAAGTCGTCAGGGCGTCCCGTTCCACAGAAAAGATTATGACCTTTTCTGCCAGCGACAAGAAGACAGATGCGAGCCACCAGAGGCCCCTGTACGTGACCGCCATCATCAACGGCGTCGAATTCAAGCGAGCATTCGTTGATGGAGGAGCAGCGGTCAATGTTGTTGCACTCCACACACTGAAGCTAGCAGGGATCCCCGAGCACAAGGTAGTCAAGCGTCCATCCCCACTGGTGGGATTCGGAAGCGATTCTAGAATGACGATCGGATGGATCCGCCTGGGCGTTCAGATCGGTAAAATCAAGTGCTCGGCGAAGTTCTATGTCATAGACGCGAACACCACATATCACATGATCATAGGTCGGGCCTGGATTCATCGCTTTGACGCAATCCCTTCGACGGCTCACCAAGTGATGAAAGCTATCTGGAACGACAGGATTGTCGAGATACCGGCCTCAACTAACCCGTTCAACTTGGACGAAGCACATCTCAGCGAAGCGGTGTGGTTCACCGAGATGGCGGACGAGCAAACACCCGGACCATTCAACCCTACTCCTTTACCTCTCTGGGAGGACATCAAGGACCAGTCACCTGCAGGCGTGATGGTGACAAGGGGAGATGCCAAGGAAAAGCCGCTTACACACGAAGAGGCGCCGCGCATCGCATATCATCGGAAGAATGTGTACACTCTGAAGAGGATCGCAAAGCATAATCCCGAGGGTAAGGAGATAGAGAGCTTCTACGCCAACGGGAAGAAATGCTATCGCATATGAAGATGCGCGGGGACGTCCTCACACGGGCATGGGGGTGTCCCTGGGCAAATCAATCAAATCGAGCAAATTGCGCTGACGGAAGAGCCAACACAAGGCACTCCAGACGAGAAACTCAAAGAAGCGCCCGAATGCATGGAAGACAGGCCAAGACCACAAAAGCAAGAGCTAAAAGAAGTGTTCCTCAGCCCGAACGAGGAAAAGAAAAGGCCAGTCTTCCTGAGTGCGGACCTCACAAGCGAAGAGGAACAAGGACTGCTGCAGCTCCTAACTGAATACAAGGACGTGTTCGCATGGGAATATGATGAGATGCCAGGTCTAGACACGAGCATCACCATGCACCGTTTAGACATCAACCCAGGGTCTAAACCGGTCAAGCAAAGCACCAGAAGCTTCAGGCCAGAGCTCAACGTGAAGATCAAGCAGGAGATTGTCAAACTCCTAGACGCCAAGTTCATAGAGCCAAATCACCACCCCACATGGTTGGCCAACATCGTGCCGGTGGTGAAGAAGAACGGACAGCTCCGCATCTGAGTGGACTTCCGAGATCTCAATCGCTTCTGCCCTAAAGACGA
This sequence comes from Linanthus parryae, assembly GCA_023055425.1. Lineage (NCBI taxonomy): Eukaryota > Viridiplantae > Streptophyta > Magnoliopsida > Ericales > Polemoniaceae > Linanthus > Linanthus parryae. The sequence continues at coordinate 88,590,553 of JALGPY010000001.1, forward strand.
TTTCCCACTGCCTAACATCGATTTGCTCATTGATTCAACGGCAGGCCATCGCATGTTCAGTTTCATGGACGGCTTCAGCGGGTACAATCAAATCAAGATGGATCCCGAAGATGCAAGGAAAACTGCATTCATCACCCCCGTGGGGGTATTCAACTACACGGTAATGCCATTCGGTCTTAAGAACGCAGGCGCAACCTATCAGCGGGCCATGATGGCTCTATTTCACGACATGATGCACAAAGAAGTGGAATTCTATGTGGATGACCTGGTAGTCAAATCCAAGCATGAAGCAGATCACCTTGCAGACCTGCGAAAGGTGTTCAACAGATGCAGGAGCTTTCAACTAAAAATGAACCCCATGAAATGCGCATTCGGCGTGACCTCGGGGAAGTTTTTGGGATGCGTAGTCCATCGCCAAGGGATCGAGCCTGACCCTGCGAAAGTGTCACCCATCACCAGCATGACGCCACCTCACAACCAAAGTACCTTGAAAACATTCTTTGGAAAATTGTCATATCTGCGGAGATTCATCCCAGCAATCGCCGAAATCACATGCTGTTTCAGCACTCTTCTCAAGAAGGACGCCGCGTACAACTGGGCTCCTGATCACGAAGCCGCATTCGAAAAGCTAAAGGAGCTACTCACATCCCCAAAGATAATGATCGCGCCTCAACTGGGATCACCGCTTCTGCTATACCTTACATCGACAAGGAAATCTATAGGAGCACTCTTGGCTCAAGTGTATGAAGGCCAAGAGAGGCCCATCTATTACATCTCCCGCATTGTGCAGCCCGCTGAATCAAGGTACACAGACATCGAACGTCATTGCCTTGCTTTATTCTTCGTGATAGAGAAGTTGAGACACTATTTTGCATCGCACAAAGTAGTGGTGGTCACCAAAAGCGACCCCATAAGATACCTGCTAACTCACACTACTCCGGGCGGGAGATTGGCGAAATGGTACATGACCATCTCTCAATACGATATCACATGCGTGAAACCAAGAGCGATCAAGTCGCAGGCGGTAGCAGATCTGTTGGCACAGTTTCCCGACAACAGTCACGAACCTGTGATCGAGGAAGAGCTCGAAGGCCCTGAAATCTACGCGATCGACGTGCCCTATTGGACCCTCCACTTCGACGGTTCGTCAACCAGAAAAGGCGGAGGCATCGGGATAGTCTTGACAAAGCCAGACGGGGAAGTCATACAGATGTCCGCAAAACTCAACTTCGCAGTCACGAACAACGAGGCGGAATACGAGGCTCTTATCGCGGGGCTCCGTGCGGCGAAAGCTTTGGAAGTGAGCAACTTAACAGTCATGGGAGATTCCAAACTGATTGTTAAGCAGGCCTCGGGCGAATATGGTTTAAAGGAGATCAACCTCCTGCCATACCGCACCCTAGTGCAAAAGCTGATGCAGCAATTCTGCGACGTGAAATACGAGCACAAGCCCCGAGCGGACAACAGGCATGCAGACGCCTTAGCAACTCTAGGATCTAAGGTCAGCATAGACAAATGCCCCGCGAGGATTTCCATCGAAGTGCGAACATCGTCGGCATTAACAGAAGATGTGTGCGACGACGAACACATGGATGACGCAGACTGGAGAAAAGCAATCCTACAAGCTATTGCGAAAGGCACCAGCAGCGAAAGCTGGGCAGTCACGAAAGGATACTGTATCCACGACAACACCCTTTACTACAAGGGTCCTGGAGGAATACTCATGAGATGTGTCTCCGAGCAAGAGGGACAACAGCTGTTAGAAAAGATTCACCAACACGCTTGCGGAGAAAGCGAGGTGTCAATCTACAGGAAAGCTCAGAGATATGGCATTCATTGGCCAAGCATGTCAACAGCTGCAGCTCTGATACAAGGGAAGTGCGAAAGTTGCGCACTAATCAAAGATTCTCTACTCATCGCTCTAACCGATGACGACACAGATTGGAGGAAGCCATTGTTTGAATTCCTCACCCAGGGCACCGTACCCGAATCAAGAAAAGAAGCTGACAAATTGAAGAGGAAAGCTTCTCGATACGTGGTTCAGGAAAACCTGCTTTGGCGAAAAGGTCACGAGGGTAACTTGCTGCGATGCCTAGACGGCAGGGAAGCACAAGAAGTCATGGACCTTTCTCATCAGGTGGAACACCAGGGAGGTGCGAAATTATGCAGACAACTCCTCTCAATCGGATACTTCTGGCCCACGATGGAAGTCGATTGCCGCACCAAGGTGCGACGCTGCCAAGAATGCCAATTCAAAGGGAACCTAGTGCACGCTCCCGCCGTGGATCTACATGCATTAGGGACGCCATGGCCATTTCACACATGGGCTTTGGACTTCATCGGCCCCATCCGACCAACGTCACATGGGAACCATTTCATTCTCACCGCAACTGAGCTGTTCACCAAATGGGTGGAAGCAATACCACTGAAGACGGCAAACGCGCTGGCTGTGGTTAACTTCATCCAGGAAAACATCGTATGCAGGTTCGGAATCCCAAATACTATTATTTCAGATAACGGTACTCCTTTTGTTAATCGTCAGGTAGCTACGAAACTCGCGGAGTACAACATCAGGCAGATATGCTCTACCCCCTATTATCCAAAGGGAAACGGACAAGCCGAAGCGACTTACAAAACGCTGTTGAGAATTCTGAGCAAGATGGTCGCAGATGACCACAAGAAGTGGGCCGACTCCCTTAACATAGCTCTGTGGACCTACAGAACTTCTCCAAGGACACCTACAGGGGCCTCGCCATTTCTACTATGTTATGGGGCCGAAGCTGTAGTACCTGCGGAGGTCAGAGTCAATTCGGCAAGGCTGGCCTTCCATGCACTCTATGAAAATCAACGCGATCATGATTTAGTCTTGCTGGAAGAAAAGCGAGAACAAGCCAAAAGGACTAACAAGCGGTACCAAGAAAGAATCGCTCGCGCCTATAACAAGACAGTCCAGCGACGGGATTTCGCAGTTGGCGACCTGGTCTTGCGCGCATCTGATCACTGCATGCGAGAAGCAACTCACCCAAAGTTCGCAGCTAATTGGGAGGGACCCTTCGAAGTCACAGAGGTCTACGATAGTGGCTACTGCAGCATACGAAGGTTGCACGGCACAACCTCAACTCCAAGCTCAGTCAACATGCGCTGGATCAAGAAGTACTATCCTTGAACTTCTCTTATTTCATACGTTTTATGATAACGTTGCTTAATGTCTCATGCGGCTATGATTAACGCAATCTCCTCTCCCATATGAGAGGATTGTAATCCTATCTCTCCCATATGAGAGTGTTATAATAAAAGAATTCTCCCAAATGAGAAGTTCATATTTCTCGCCGTTTATATTGCTCTATTTAATTTGTTATTACTGTTAATAATGATTTATTCACTGCAATAGCAAATACAAACGCGATCTTAATCGATCATCAAAGCCTATCTCTTACGATAGCAGCGAATACAAACGCGATCTTAATTGATCGTCAAAGCCTATCTCTTACGATAGCAGCAAATACAAACGCGATCTTAATTGATCATCAAAGCCTATCTCTTACGATAGCAAACGCGATCTTAATCGATCATCAAAGCCTATCTCTTACGATAGCAGCGAATACAAACGCGATCTTAATTGATCGTCAAAGCCTATCTCTTACGATAGCTGCAAATACAAACGCGATCTTAATTGATCAGCAAAGCCTATCTCTTACGATAGCAAACGCGATCTCAATCGATCATCTAAAGCCTATCTTTTACGATAGCAGCCAAACGCAAAAGCGATCTTAATTGATCATCAAAGCCTATCTCTTACGATAGCAGCAAATACAAACGCGATCTTAATCGATCATCAAAGCCTATCTCTTACGATAGCAAACGCGATCTCAATCGATCATCTAAAGCCTATCTCTTACGATAGCAGCCAAACGCAAATGCGATCTTAAGAGATCATCAAAGCCTATCTCTCACGATAGCAGTCAACACAAATACGATCTTAATTGATCATCTAAAGCCTATCTCTTACGATAGCAGCCAAACGCAAATGCGATCTTAAGTGATCATCAAAGCCTATCTTTCACGATAGCAGTCAACACAAATACGATCTTAATTGATCATCTAAAGCCTATCTCTTACGATAGCAGCCAAACGCAAATGGGATCTTAAGTGATCATTAAAGCCTATCTCTCGCGATAGCAGTCAACACAAATACGATCTTAACTGATCATCTAAAGCCCATCCCTTACGATGGCAGCCAATGCAAATGCGACCTTAAGTGATCATCCAAAGCCTATCTCTCACGATAGCAGCAAAATACGAAAACGATCTCAATCGATCATCTAAAGCCTATCTCTCACAATAGCGATTTACACAAATGCGATCTTATATGATCTTCTTAAGCCTATCTGTTACGATAGCGATTTATACGCAAAGTGATTTTAGTTGATCACCCAAGCCCGTCTGTTACGATGACAACATAACTGCAGAACCATCTTGCTAGATCTCCTAAAGGTCTATCTGCTCCAATAGCAATTTATGCTAGAAACTATCTCAAGCAATTCTCTAATAAAGCCTATCTTCTATGATAGCAATTCGCACCACTCAACGATCTTAATTGATCTGTTAAAAACTATCTGTTACGCTAGCAAAGTTGTGAACGTGATCTCATACGATTTACAACTGCAAGCTCATCCGCCAAGATGGCACAGCTGCGAAATTACGATCTCGAATGATCTAGCGGAACATCTGCGCATTGACGTCGCATATGTGAAATCATTACATGGCATTATGCAAGGCAAAACAAGCCGAAACGCATTCGAAGTTGTATTTTTTGCAAAGAGAGCAGATAATACAAAAGCTATATATCATTATGAGTCAAATGACTTACAATTTATCTATCTAGATAACAGCTTACAAGCGAAAAGCTCGAATCTAACTACGCAGCCAACATGGCTTACAATGCATTCGAAAAGTAACTTACAAGCACGAAGTTACACATCGCGGGAATCCTAACTGAAAAGGGATGAGCCCAACGGTCCTAACACCGGCTGTGCAATACGCAGATCTGCGGCCAAAGATCTGTAGCAAGTAGGATGCATCTGCGAAGAGATCAACTCGGCATTCGCTACATCCCTAGCAGCAAGATCTGGGTGAATCTACGTCCAAAGATCTCAGGATCTGACGAGACCCCTGTCTGATCAAGATATGTACCAGAGGAACCACCTGTTCTGGCGTATGCAGTCGTGCAAAACAGGGAAGCAGTCATTCCTCTGGTACTGAGTTCCTTGTCCTGATAGACAAGGGCATTGACGAGCACCCCGACCTCACAAATGTGAGGGCGACGGATTCTTCCCTGGAGATGCTGGAGGAGAATTCCGCCGTTCATTACGAGACGGTAGCACGGTCACTTCGGCGCTGCACCTCGCCACGAGGCGGCCGGAAACATGACCTGCACACATAATACACGAAGAAATTTCTTCGAACACACATGAGGTATTATCTGCATCCTCTTTATGATGGTTATAAACAGCAATAAGCCTCATAAAGTGGATCTTGGAAACTATTTCTATAGCACAAAGCGCAAACTCAGGATTCAAAACTTGAAGTTGCCATGAATCAACGAAAAACAAGCGTTGAAGCCAGCAGTCGTAAGGACTCACGGCAAAGCACATGTTTGGGATGAAGAACCCAAATGGCAAAGACTGGGTTTATATAGACCCTGTGGAGACTCTTCGGTTGCCTAAGATGAGTCAGCAAAATTCAAAAAGAGGGTAAGTTCAATCACTTACGCCTTGAAAAGCGGTAACAATCAATTACCCTACTAAAGGCTACGACGATTCAGTTGCGTATCCTAATAAATGACGGATAGTCATGATTCGGATGGACTTCCCAACGGAAGCGTGCTTATCTGCCGAGAAATTAGCGCGAAAATCAAGCAGAAAATCAATTGCTGATGTCATAATTGGATATGCACAGAAATGTCCAATCAAATCCCGAAAAGGGCAAAACGGGCAAACTCATTGTTTGTTGTTAAAAAAAGGGGGAGAAACCCTAGCAATATTACATTAATGTTTCAAAACATTACATTAATGTCTCAGCCATTTTCCTGTTTTCTTTTCAAAATTCGAAAAGTCAAAACAAATTCTTGATCAAGGAGTCTTGGGGCTCGAACTGCTCGCTCAGCTTCTCCACTTGTTTCACTTCTTGCTTCAGTTGCTCGCACTTGGCATTCATTTCGTGATACAGCTTCAAAGCTTCATCAACCTTTTGCTTTTGCTGCTCCACCTTCTGCATCTCAGCTGCGAGATTCTAGTGACCGAGATTCAAAGTTACAGCTGCGCGAATCAGTGTAACTCTGTCCTTGAGGAATTTGAAACCAAGTCTGCCTTGGACTTTGAACAGGAGATTTTGGCACATGCCACACAGCAATTCAGCACTCTGGGCCGAAATGGTCGCAGGTGTAGCCGCAGACAGCTGCTCCAGTATCCAGATGGCTTCAGTAAGGAATAACCTCCTGTCAAAAGGCCCGATCTCCAGAGATCTCACAAACGATCGGGGGTATCTGAGACGCATTCGAACCACCCAGTCTACATCGGTTTGCTTCAAACCTGAGACATCAAAAATGGTTATAATGTCAGAACTCGCAAGCAAATAATGCGACGTGCGAACGGTAAAACTTTACTTACCAGTGCCTTCCAGAATTTCATGAAGAGAAGGGATGCGGGCCACTGGGTTGTTCGAAGACTGCCCTCGCTCCATGGCTCTCCTATCAGCTGCGAGCTCCAACCTCTCATAGTCAGGAGGAAGAGTGTAGGCCGCACCAGCTGCGACTACATTCCCAACCTGCGAGCCCCAAATGCTCCACGCAGGAATAGGTGCTTCTGGCTCAGTCATCGCCGGAGGCGAAGGGACAGCCGAAGTCGCTGGGCGGAGGACACTCCCAGATGCGAAAACATTAGCATCACTTGTCCTTTCTTCCTCACCACCGGTACGGACACCTTCGTCCATCGGCACAGCATCAGCTTCGACATCATCGGAGAGTTCGATGACATCCTCGAAATGCTCACTTGCCTGTCCAGCGGCCGCGACGGGCTTCTCGGTATGGGAGCTCGAAATTGGAACATGGGATGCAGAAGGCTGACTTCTCTGCTCCAGCTCAGGTTCCTCAGCATGACCTGCGATACCAAATGCGATAGTGTGAGGTAACTTGTGTTATAAGTTATTTCGCTATCTTTACTAAAGCTAAGAATAAGCACCTCCACGCGAAGGTGGGATTGAGGTATCTTCATCGTACACTAGGGACGTGGAACCGTGCCCTATCAGTGTATCCTCACTAAGCAAATCTTTAAGAGAAGCGTGACCTGGGATGCGAGTAAACCAGTCATGATTTTGCCTCAAGTGGCTACAGCCTAGTATGCGCATGTCACTCAAAATAATTACCTGAGGGTTCTCCGCATTTGCTTACCAACCAACGGCGAATGTCAGGCTTTGACACGCCGTGCTTTAACGCACCCACAATTACATCTCTATAAGTAACTGCGAGATTGAAGATCTCACCTTTATCGCCACCTGCGATCTCTGCGAAGTCCGCTTGGACTTGCTCTAGCTCTGCTGCATTCTCTCCGGGAACCTCATCTTCCTCCTCCACATGAGGAGCCACTTCTTCGGGAAGCTCGTCTTCCTCGCCAACTGGACGCACTAAGTCGTCAACATGCTGCTCCTCGAGGCTCCGCTGTTTCACACACTCGAGCTCCTCTTCCTCTCGCTGCCTTCTTCTTTCAGCAGCCTCCGCGGCTGTCTTCCGGGACTCAGCAAGAACATCCTCGCTTATAGGATCATCTGAAATGCCAGAATGGGCATCTCTCTTTTGCCTCTTGGTCACAAGGCCACCAACGGCTTCATCATCATCATCTGCGAATATATATATATAATTGGTTCAAAGAAGAGAACTGCAAAGAAGTCAAGATAAAAGGCAAGGAGATGCGACGGAAGTACCTCCTGATTCTTCCTCGCACATCACAACTGTTGCTTCTTCTTCTTCATCACTTGCCTGGGGCTCCTGTCTCTCTTCCTCCTCTTGGTTGAATGGAACGAAAGTCTCAACTGCGTGATCTTTTCGCACTTTGCTGGGCATACGACCCTTGCCTTTGTCCTTGATGGAAAGGGACCTCACTGGGGGAGAAGCTGGAGCACTCCTAGGGGAAGAAATCGTAATTCCCTTTTGCCTAGGTCTCTTCACTCTCGGCGCCGCAGTCGCTGGAGGGGACGGGTCATCTCTAGGAGGAGACGGAGCCGGAGGGTTGTCTATCAGTGAGTCAGCAAAAGTGTTCATGACTCCGCGAACCTTTGTTTCGACCTCGGCATCCATCCTCCATGCTAGCCGGTACGACTCCCCCTTCCTTCTGGTGGCAACAATGGTGTCCACCAGCGATTTGGAGCGATCACCAGCTGCGAACCTCCGCACATGACACTGAACAATACAGAACGAAAAGCATCAGCGCAAGGAAAAAAAAATCAAAAAGCTTAAAGCACATAAGGAAATTGCTCACCTCAGCAAACGCCTTGCTATACTTGATGACCTGCGCGTCACCCTTCTTAATTGCGTCGACTTGCTCCCTCAGAATGAAATCGGGGCACAAATGATTCTCGCGGTCCCACAGCGAGTAGCAACCGTACTCAGACTCGCTCAAACTGCAATTGGGGCGAAACGGAAAAGAGTTTCTCTTGATCAAGGGGGCCCTTCCTGGCTGCGCCGCCGCTTCCGTCTCAATCCTCGCTTGCTGGGCAGCCCAGTATGCGAGCCAGTTCTGGGAACAACCACCCTTGCGAGTTCCCGCAGGCTGCTCGAAGGGAAGATTGCTCATGAGGACCGTCTTGCACTCCTTTGTCAGCAAACGCTTGTAGCACCCTCTGATAATAGACTGGGGCCAGATCGATGGGGCCACTGCATCAAAAACAAACTGAGGAGAGACCCGAGTGGGGTCAACATCCACTGTAAGCCTTTCATACCTTGGCGCGAGCTCACGAACATGCTCTGCAAGGCCAGGAAGGGAACCTCGCAGACACCAACAAAAGAACTCACGATAGCGCTCGTGGAAATGCGGCCCCTTTTCAAAGAGAAGGTCTTCTGACAAGACCATACCTTTGGAAGGGTATAGCTTTGGGAACCACCGCACATTCTCAACACGTGTGGCATAGGGCCTGGCAGTAAACTCCTTTCGTTTGTCGCATATCAAACTCCAAGTACACTTGGTGTTGCTTGCTCCAAACCATCTCGCAGCCCTTCCGCTGTTGCGCCCTTCCGTCTCGCCTGGGGGACACCACTTATCAAGTGGGAGGGGAGTTGGAGCATAAGACGGCCAGCGCTCAAAAACCCACATTGTCAAAAAGCTGATATTGACAAAGGTCAGAACATCGAGGCGGCCCCGCGATTTCCTCATCGCCAGAACCAGCTGATCCAGCCTATAATATAGCGTGCCCAAAACCAAGGGTCCGAGTGCGACTCTCTGGCCAAGAGCGAGCCTCACGGCAAGTGGCAGCACATGGTAGAAGACCCCGTCATGGGGGTGAACATCAATCAGATACCTCGACAGCCAAGCACAGAGAAAGGCACAAAGGGTCAAATGATAACCCTTGCCCTCTACATAATTCTCGGCCTCCGGGTCCTCGCTCAAAAGCTTCTTAGTAATGCTGCTGTTCGCATAGTCCCGGAAGAAGTACTGCAACCACTTGTTCCAGGTATTCTTCGCAGACGTATCCACCAGCTGCCAGTTCGGAAGAGGCTTTGTAGTGGTCCACCGAGTGGAGATTTTCTTTACCTCTGCTAGGCACTCCTCCATCTGCGTGTACAAGGCCATTTCAGCAGATGTCCTCAAGTGACTCAAGGGGTCCACCTCGCCCATGGGGGAAAGCTCATACAGCATTTGAACGTCCTCGAGCGTGGGGGCAGCCTCGAACTCAGCAAAATGAAACGTGTGAGTCGCGGGCGAGTAACGGGACAGAAGGTCTAGAAGCATGGACTGATCCAACTTCACGGCAGCACCCTTCATAGCACGGATAGCAAAGAAAATGCCGGCTTTATCGAGAGTCTCGGCGTGATGATCCAACACGTGGTCGATCCACTCATCCATATAGTCCAATTTCTGGACAAACGCCTGAGTAGAAATCGCAGTATATGGGAAGTGCCCATTCTCGATCCCCAATCGAACCACACCCTCGGAGCCAACAATTTCGAGCAAGGCTGAGTTAACTGGGCGAGTCAGTGTCAACAATCGCTCAACTGGAACAGGATCAGGCATCCTCTTCGCCTTCACCCTCGCATGATAAAAATCCTTCCCACCCAAAAAGGGGGATTTACGCCACAGAGCCTGCGGAAGCTCCGGCATCTCTTCATCTTCCTTGACGGGTCTGGTTACTCTTGTCTTGGCCATTCCTGCGAAAGGGCAAGAAAAAGGGGGGAGAAATACCACACCACACTTCAGTTTGAATTTTGGAATTTGAGATCTATGCAAACCAAAGCAAACAGTTCCGGTACCGATTTCAGAAATTGGGGAGGTGATATTGTTGAAAGATTAAAACGAAGCGGGTTCAAAGATCAAAAGCCTCTTCACAAATTTCATGGATTTACAGATTCAACGCAGTTCAAGGCAAACACTGGTATTTTAAATCAAAAGTAAACGAGGCCAACCTTGTTTCCTTGAAGCTTGCTTGGATATACACAATTGGAGAATACGATTTGCAGTTCTGAACTGGTGATTGATTATCTGGATCTGCTCACGAAGATCTCCGGGTACCATTCACTTTAAGAGAAAGAAGTGATGCTTTGCAATAATGGGATACAAGGTATTTATCCAGAAGAATGAAGGGTTGCGTCCCTTCAGTAGTCGAATCGCAACCGTCACCGTCGTATCGCGCAATCACAGGACGGGCTGACGTCACGCCTAAAACCCTAAAGGTCAGACGGCACGACTCTAGGGGTTTTAGGTCATAATGACACGCACGGAGGCTGAACTTACCCGTATTTGAATTGGTGCGTGGCGACGACGCGCATGTTGGTTTCCGCGCATGGAAGCCTATACAGCTATGAGCCTTCACGCGCAGAAAGGGGGCTAATGTAGATACTGCTTTATGACATGGCAGATCTAGGCAACGTGGCAACCATCCAGCACACCATATTGTGCTCCACACACACAGGATCACCAGCCGAGCTGATCCATGTGGGGGCTGCGAGACAGAGCCCTTGCATACCACTGCACGGGACTTGTAGGGACTTTGTGGTTTGGAGGCTAGGGTAAGCCCTGTCGCGTGCGAGCCAAGCCCGCGCGCGACCTTTAGTAACTGTTTTGAGAGATCTATGGCACGAGCTCCCTAGACCCGGTCAATCCGGTCAAACCCGGTCAACCTCGTAACGGTTCCGGTATTCGCGCACCACGTGCTCTAACGGTCCCTATATACTCGGACGGACGTGCCATTATGGTTAAGCTAATTAAGCCGCCATTAATGGGCGCATTAACCACACTACAACGGTCACGTTCTCCAGTATATATATATATCGTTAACCTTTCCATACAAAGGAGGACACACTGCTATACGCGGAAGCTCTGCCAAACCTCTGTCTCTCTCTCAGACATTGCTACTGACTTACTCTCTCCCTACACACACCCCTATTATTCCTGTGCGATCCCTGATCCACTACGTACGGTGTACACGGAGGTCTCCCTGCCGGAATCTCTTGTGCACAGTTGCGTATCCTAATAAATGACGGATAGTCATGATTCGGATGGACTTCCCAACGAAAGCGTGCTTATCTGCCGAGAAATTAGCGCGAAAATCAAGCAAAGTATCAATTGCTGATGTCATAATTGGATATGCACAGAAATGTCCAATCAAATCCCGAAAAGGGCAAAACGGGCAAACTCATTGTTTGTTGTGAAAAAAAAAGGGGGAGAAACCCTAGCAACATTACATTAATGTCTCAGCCATTTTACTGTTTTCTTTTCAAAATTCGAAAAGTCAAAACAAATTCTTGATTAAGGGGTCTTGGGGCTCGAATTGCTCGCTCAGCTTCTCCACTTGTTTCACTTCTTGCTTCAGTTGCTCGCACTTGGCATTCATTTCGTGATACAGCTTCAAAGCTTCATCAACCTTTTGCTTTTGCTGCTCCACCTTCTGCATCTCAGCTGCGAGATTCTGGTGACCGAGATTCAAAGTTACAGCTGCGCGAATCAGTGTAACTCTGTCCTTGAGGAATTTGAAACCAAGTCTGCCTTGGACTTTGAACAGGAGATTTTGGCACATGCCACACAGCAATTCAGCACTCTGGCCCGAAATGGTCGCAGGTGTAGCCGCAGGCAGCTGCTCCAGTATCCAGATGGCTTCAGTAAGGAATAGCCTCCTGTCAAAAGGTCCGATCTCCAGAGATCTCACAAACGATCGGGGGTATCTGAGACGCATTCGAACCACCCAGTCTACATCGGTTTTCTTCAGACCTGAGACATCAAAAAAGAGTTATAATGAAAAAAACTCGCAAGAAAATAATGCGACGTGCGAATGGTAAAACTTTGATTACCAGTGCCTTCCAGAATTTCATGAAGAGAACGGATGCGGGCCACCGGGTTGTTCGAAGACTGCCCTCGTTCCATGGCTCTCCTATCAGCTGCGAGCTCCAACCTCTCATAGTCAGGAGGAAGAGTGTAGGCCGCACCAGCTGCGACTACATTCCCAACCTGCGAACCCCAAATGCTCCACGCAGGAACAGGTGCTTCTAGCTCAGTCATCGCCGGGGGCGAAGGGACAGCCGAAGTCGCTGGGCGGAGGACACTCCCAGATGCGAAAACATTAGCATCACTTGTCCTCTCTTCCTCACCACCGGTACGGACACCTTCGTCCATCGGCACAGCACCAGCTTCGACATCATCGGAAAGTTCGATGACGTCTTCGGGAGGCTCGCTTATGTGCCCAGCAGCTGCGACGGGCTTCTCGGTATGGGAGCTCGGAATTGGAACATGGGATGCAGAAGGCTGACTTCTCCGCTCCAGCTCGGGTTCCTCAGCATGACCTGCGATACCAAATGCGATAATGTAAGGTAACTTGTGTTATAAGTTATTTCGCTATCTTTACTAAAGCTAAGAATAAGCACCTCCACGCGAAGGTGGGATTGAGGTATCCTCGTCGTACACTAGGGACGTGGAACCGTGCCCTATCAGTGTGTCCTCACTAAGAAAATCTTTAAGAGAAGCGTGACCTGGGATGCGAGTAAACCAGTCATGATTTTGCCTCAAGTGGCTACAGCCTAGTATGTGCATATCACTCAAAATAATTACCTGAGGGTTCTCCGCATTTGCTTACCAACCAACGGCGAATGTCAGGCTTTGACACACCGTGCTTTAACGCACCCACAATTACATCTCTATAAGTAACTGCGAGATTGAAGATCTCACCTTTATTGCCACCTGCGATCTCTTCGAAGTCCGCTTGGACTTGCTCTAGCTCTGCTGCATCCTCTCCGGGAACCTCATCTTCCTCCTCCACATGAGGAGCCACTTCTTCGGGAAGCTCGTCTTCCTCGCCAACTGGACGCACTAAGTCGTCAACATGCTGCTCTTCGAGGCTCCGCTGTTTCACACGCTCGAGCTCCTCTTCCTCTCGCTGCCTTCTTCTTTCAGCAGCCTCCGCGGCTGTCTTCCGGGACTCAGCAAGAACATCCTCGCTTATGGGATCATCTGAAATGCCAGAATGGGCATCTCTCTTTTGCCTCTTGGCCACAAGGCCACCAACGGCTTCATCATCATCATCTGCGAATACACAATTGGTTCAAAGAAAGGAATTGCAAAGAAGTTATGATAACGGGCAAGAAGATGTGACGGAAGTACCTCCTGATTCTTCCTCGCACATCACAACTGTTGCTTCTTCTTCTTCATCACTTGCCTGGGGCTCCTGCCTCTCTTCCTCCTCCTCTTGGTTGAATGGAACGAAAGTCTCAACTGCGAGATCTTTTCGCACTTTGCTGGGCATACGACCCTTGCCTTTGTCCTTGATAGAAAGGGACCTCACTGGGGGAGAAGCTGGAGCACTCCTAGGGGAAGAAATCGTAATTCCCTTTTGCCTAGGTCTCTTCACTCTCGGCGCCGCAGTCGCTGGAGGGGACGGGTCATCTCTAGGAGGAGACGGAGCCGGAGGGTTGTCTATCAGCGAGTCAGCAAAAGTATTCATGACTGCGCGAACCCTTGTTTCGACCTCGGCATCCATCCTCCATGCTAGCCGGAACGACTCCCCTTTCCTTCTGGTGGCAACAATGGTGTTCACCAGCGACTTGGAGCGATCACCAGCTGCGAACCTCCGCACATGACAATGAAACAGTACAGAACGAAAAGCATCAGCGAAAGGAAATCAAAAGGCTTAAAGCTCATGAAGGAATTGCTTACCTCAGCAAACGCCTTACTATATCTGACGACATGCGTGTCGCCCTTCTTGATTGCGTCGACTTGCTCCTTCAAGATGAAATCGGGGCACAAATGGTTCTCGCGGTCCCACAGCGAGTAGCAACCATACTCAGACTCGCTCAAGCTGCAATTGGGGCGAAACGGAAAAGAGTTTCTCTTGATCAAGGGGGCCCTTCCTGGCTGCGCCGCCGCCTCCGTCTCAATCCTCGTTTGCTGGGCAACCCAGTATGCGAGCCAGTTCTGGGAACAACCACCCTTGCGAGTTCCCGCAGGCTGCTCAAAGGGAAGATTGCTCATGAGGACCGTCTTGCACTCCTTTGTCAGCAAACGCTTGTAGCACCCTCTGATAATAGACTGGGGCCAGATCGATGGGGCCACCGCATCAAAACCAAACTTAGGAGAGACCCGAGTGGGGTCAACATCCACTGTAAGCCTTTCATACCGTGGCGCGAGCTCACGAATATGCTCTGCAAGGGCAGGAAGGGAACCTCGCAGACACCAACAAAAGAACTCACGATAGCGTTCGTGGAAATGCGGCCCCTTTTCAAAGAGAAGGTCTTCTGACAAGACCATACCTTTGGAAGGGTATAGCTTTAGAAACCACCGCACATTCTCAACACGTGTGGCATAGGGCCTGGCAGTAAACTCCTTTCGTTTGTCGCATATCAAACTCCAAGTACACTTGGTGTTGCTTGCTCCAAACCATCTCGCAGCCCTTCCGCTGTTGCGCCCTTCCGTCTCGCCTGGGGGACACCACTTATCAAGTGGGAGGGGAGTTGGAGCATAAGACGGCCAGCGCTCGAAAACCCACATTGTCAAAAAGCTGATATTGACAAAGGTCAGAACATCGAGGCGGCCACGCGATTCCCTCATCGCAAGAACCAGCTGATCCAGCCTATAATATAGCGTGCCCAAGACCAAGGGTCCGAGTGCGACTCTCTGGCCAAGAGCGAGCGTCACGGCAAGTGGCAGCACATGGTAGAAGACCCCGTCATGGGGGTGACCATCAATCAGATACCTCGACAGCCAAGCACAGAGAAAGGCACAAAGGGTCAAATGATAACCCTTGCCCTCTACGTAATTCTCGGCCTCCGGGTTCTCGCTCAAAAGCTTCTTAGTAATGCTGCTGTTCGCATAGTCTCGGAAGAAGTACTGCAACCACTTGTTCCAGGTATTCTTCGCAGACGTATCAACCAGCTGCCAGTTTGGAAGAGGCTTTGTAGTGGTCCACCGAGTGGAGATTTTCTTTACCTCTGCTAGGCACTCCTCCATCTGCGCGTACAAGGCCATTTCCGCAGATGTCCTCAAGTGACTCAAGGGGTCCACCTCGCCCATGGGGGAAAGCTCATACAGCATTTGAACGTCCTCGAGCGTGGGGGCAGCCTCGAACTCAGCAAAATGAAACGTGTGAGTCGCAGGCGAGTAACTGGACAGAAGGTCTAGAAGCATGGACTGATCCAACTTCACGGCAGCACCCTTCATAGCACGGATAGCAAAGAAAACGCCGGCTTCATTGAGAGTCTCGGCGTGATGATCCAACACGTGGTCAATCCACTCATCCATATAGTCCAATTTCTGGACAAACGCCTGAGTAGAAATCGCAGTGTAGGGGAAGTGCCCATTCTCGATCCCCAATCGAACCACATCCTCGGAGCCAAGCAACTCAAGCAAGGCTGAGTTAACTGGGCGAGTCATTGTCAACAATCGCTCAACTGGAACAGGATCAGGCATCCTCTTCGCCTTCACCCTCGCATGATAAAAGTCTTTCCCACCCAGAAAGGGGGCTTTTCGCCACAGAGCCTGCGGAAGCTCGGGCATCTCTTCATCTTCCTTGACGGGTCTGGTTACTCTTGTCTTGGCCATTCCTGCGAAAGGGCAAGAAAAAGGGGGGAGAAGTACCACACTTCAGTTTGAATTTTGAAATTCGAGATCTATGCAAAGGAAAGCAAAACAGTTCCAGTACCGATTTCAGAAATCGGGGAGTCGCAAGATCCAACATTGTTGAAAGATTAAAACAAGGCAGGTTCAAAGGTCAAAGCCTCTTCACAAATTTCGTGGATTTACAGATTCAACGCAGTTCAAGACAAACACTGGTATTTTAAATCAAAAGTAAACGAGGCCAACCTTGTTTCCTTGAAGCTTGCTTGGATATGCACAATTGAAGAATACGATTAGCAGTTCTGAACTGGTGATTGATTATCTGGATCTGCTCTCGAAGATCTCCGGGTACCATTCACTTTAAGAGAAAGAAGTGATGCTTTGCAATAATGGGGATACAAGGTATTTATCCAAAAGAATGAAGGGTTGCGTCCCATCAGTAGTCGAATCGCAACCGTCACCGTCGTATCGCGCAATCACAGGACGGGCTGACGTCACGCCTAAAACCCTAAAGGTCAGACGGCACGACTCTAGGGGTTTTAGGTCATAATGACATGCACGGGGGCTGAACTTACCCGTATTTGAATTGGTGCGTGGCGACGACGCGCATGTTGGTTTCCGCGCATGGAAGCCTATACAGCTATGAGCCTTCACGCGCAGAAAGGGGGCTAATGTAGATACTGCTTTCTGACATGACAGATCTTGGCCACGTGGCAACCATCCAGCACACCATATTGTGCTCCACACACACAGGATCACCAGCCGAGCTGATCCATGTGGGGGCTGCGAGACAGAGCCCTCGCATACCACTACACGGGACTTGTAGGGACTTAGTGGTTTGGAGGCTAGAGTAAGCCCTGTCGCGCGCGACCTTTAGTAACTGTTTTGAGAGATCTATGGCACGAGCTCCCTAGACCCGGTCAATCCGGTCAAACCCGGTCAACCTCGTAACGGTTCCGGTACTCGCGCACCACGTGCTCTAACGGTTCCTATATACTCGGACGAACGTGCCGTTATGGTTAAGCTAATTAAGCCGCCATTAATGGGCGCATTAACCACACTACAACGGTCATGTTCTCCAGTATATATATATCGTCAACCTTTCCATACAAAGGAGAACACACTGCCATACGCGGAAGCTCTGCCAAACCTCTGTCTCTCTCTCAGACATTGCTACTGACTTACTCTCTCCCTACACACACCCCTATTCTTCCTGTGCGATCCCTGATCCACTACGCACGGTGTACACGGAGGTCTCCCTGCCGGAATCTCTTGTGCACAGACGTCTATGTAAAGCATTTACAAATAGACAAACTCGAACCAAAGTCGGATAAGTGTAAGTTTGTGGGATAACCTATGTAAACGAAGGGATATTACTTATACAATCCAGCCGAGAACAAAGTGTTTGTTGCCCGGACCGATGTGTTTCTAGAATGAGAATTTGTCTCTAAAGAAGCCAGTTGGAGGACAGTAGAACTTGAATATGTTCAAGAACCAAAACCATTGATCCTACTATGAAACATGAACATGAACCACAAGATGTAGTGAAGGAACTTGTTCAAGTAACACAAGAATTTCGTTGGTCGATTAGGCTGCTCCAGGATCCAGAGAGGTATGAACTTCTCGTTACTGAGCCCGATGACGCAATGCTCATAGATGATGAGCCTACTACCTATGGAGAGGCCATGAAAGGGCCAGACCCTCAAAAGTGGCTTGAGGCCATGAGATCCGAAATGGAATACATGTATACCAACAAAGTATGGAATTTGGTGGAACCACCCAAAGGGGCTCCCCCCATGCGGTGCAAGTGGGTCTTCAAGAAGAAGAAAGACAAGGATGGAAATGTGATAGTTATCGCGCATGATAGGATGAAAGCTTAGATATGGTAGTGATGTAGAGATGATTTTCCCTCCCACAAAATGGGACCAAATATCCATGGAAACTGGAGGTGTACTGCTTATATAATGGCTGGCCAAACTCACATAGATCAATATGGGATATCGGTGTTGTCTGCATGGATAAGTCCATTATCAGGATTGAGAAACTATGGATTGGATATAAAGTGTGACTTGTATGGCTTGTTTCCAATCCGGATATAGAGACAATGGGTGATACAATACGGTAACATTGGTCACAAGGTCTATCGGATCACTGACTATTTCTATTAGTTGACTGGCATAGATGTGTTGCTAGACACCGCTCTATGTTGGTAATTGTTACTACCAACTAAGTAGAAACCTATGGGGTCACACGCCGTATGGATTAAAATATAATTGATAATTAAGTAGTAGGATTAGATAAAGAGAAGGATCAATACGCAACCACAAGCAATCTTAGTAGGACTAATTTGCAAAGTAGACTAATCCGTGTATGGACATGATTAGTATTGGGCAAAATATGTAGTTAATAAGGAGTTATTAACTATATAAGGACACTCCTAGCTTAATTATTTCACAAGATTCTCATCAGAGTGAAATAACAAAGCAAGGAGAGAGCTCCAAACAAAGAGGCCGAATCCCCCGTGCACCCCTTTCTATGCCGTAAAGGTCGCGCTGCCGTCAACCTCGTGCGGCGCGACGGTCTGTGGTGCCTTTTTTTGCGTGATCTTGTTCTTCCTCCTTCCTCCTGTTCCTAGCACATAGACGTTGGAAGGACACTAGTGCAATTCTAGGCGTGGATGTTCATAGAGACGTGGATAGCATTTGACGTGGAGTGATCTTTTAGACATACAAGGTACACAATGTTTCTACCCTTACAACGTTATAATGGCTTGTCCTGCGATTCATGGAGGGCTTTAAACGAAATCTTTATTTTTATTTTCGCTATGTAATCTGTATCAAAACCCTACAATATGCATGATGTATGTAGGAAGCATTGGGAATCTAGAAAATGGATATTGACGTATCTTAAAGGTCCCAAGGATTTATGGTTGTGTTTTGGGAAGAAATCAAAATATGATAACACGCTACTTATGGGTTATGTGGATTTTATTACGTTGTTGATCTAGACAGGTGTCGTTCTACAGATGTGTACTTGTTTACTATGCCGGGTTGACCCATAAGCTGGAGGTCTTTGCTTTAGTCAACTATTCTTTGTCGACAACAAAGGCCGATTATATGGTGGTCATAGAGGCTATGAAGGAAGCCATTGGGAACAAAGGTTTAATAACATATTTGGGGATTGATCAGAAGTAGGTGGAGGTGGACTGTGACAATCAAGGTGCCATTCATCTAGAAAAGAACCAAGTTTATAATGCCATAACAGAGCACATTAATATGAGATATCACTTTACCAGAGTTATTGTTGAAGAAGGTGAAAATCTACTCCTCTAAATTGACACTTAAAAGAATCCAGCTGATATCTTGACCAAGGTGGTCTTATGAACAAGGCTTGCACTATGAAAGTACTTGGTCCAGACTTAATTCATATAGAATAATTATGGAGGTCAACGGATGACGAGAAACAGAGAACATGAAGAATTGGGATCAAGATGGAGATAGTTTGGAGAGCTAGAAGATGTTAGCAATTCTTTCACTAAGGGGGAGATTGTTGGTGTGGCCGGCCCATTAGGGTTGGTCCGTTTTACATTAACACCTCCTCAGGTGATTGACTCTGATAAGGATTTCATTCCTCATTATTTGGCTTAAGATTTGGAAGAATATCCTAACTTGGAGACCATGAAATGAACCACGACAATATTCAAGCAAAACATTTTTGACTTTCTCATATTGGTTGATTTGTTTTTTCATATGTTCTGAGGAGTTGCTGGGTACCTATAAATATGTTCCTTTTTCTACAAATTTATGCACACTACAAATGGCCTTATAGAAGTCATGGGACATTTATCATATCCCCTACAGTGGTCGTATGAGAAAATCCTAAAAGGTCCACACTATCAGTCTTACTGCAAGAAGTCTTGTCTAATTTCACGCGGATAATTTACATTTGATTACATGTAGAATGGGGGAATAAAATAATGAGGATCTCAATGTTTTCATAATCTAGGGTCTTTAAATTCCTATGAAAAACAGAGTCTTAAATGCTCCGCAGATGAATCTGACACGTTCATCGAGAAAGGTCACTGAAATGGAATTTGATTCAAGTGCTTCGTAGATTCTAGTTATACCCTCTGAAGAAGATGACGTACCCTTAGGAGCTTTAGGATAAAATATATTTATTTCTTTTTTCTAGGGGCAAAACATTTTTGTATGAAAGCCTTAGTATGTCTCTACACATGATTAACTTTTAAAAAAAAACATTGTCTTTATATGTGCGTATTCAGGGCATGGACGTTCTTTCTGGGTCGAAGATTTTTCCAATAGTATCTACTTCATTCTTCCTGAAAATTTCAGTGAAAATTTCAGAAAAATAAGTCCCTTTAAAGTTACCCACGAATTTTCACAAAGAAAAGAGTTTATCTTCATTAAATATTTCATGTTCATGAAGGATGTGTATGAAAGAAATATTATTTTCAACAAGAGATTTTGAGGAAATGTATGATTTATTTTTTACTTGCTTGATAGCATGTGGTATTAATTTTTTTTAGCCAGGGGAGAACATTTGGTAGAATATTGTCAAAATATTAGCCTCTTTTTCACAATTTCTCACTTTTTCTCAAATAAATATTGATTTATAATCTTTGTACTTGATGATTTCGGCCTCCTCATGGTATAAGCCCGAAGTTGAATTTTCAGGTGGGTCATATTTCAATAGATCTGGGTATTTTTATTCCCTATCACCTCATATCCTCACCAAAACCCTGATTTTGCCTAAATTAGCTTCGTACTTGGAGTTGTACTATGTTATGCAGATCTAGAGTTTTTAATAATCTTTATATCCCTAGAATTTTTGTTATGGTAGGATTGAGACTCCCGTTAGTCCTTAAGAATGAATATAAATACCATGGTAGTTTAGGGTTTGACTTAAACCACAAGTTTTGACCAATCGTTCACCTCCTAGCACTTGTCGGCCTCCCAAGCAGAATTTTTATGCACTATTGGTCGAGAGTAGCATGGGGTTCCCTTTGGCGTGTTCTTGGTGTGTTTCTTCTTAATTCATCTCTTCTTGGTGTCAAATGACTTCCCCTAGACCCCTCTCAACTTTCATTAAGTTTCCAGGTGAACTTCATGGGCATGAACTTGGTAACAAAGACGATGAAGCTCATAATATTCACTAGAAGTTGAAATCTCTAGAATTGAAAAACTCTTATGATTAGAGCTACCTAGTTGTACGTGGAAGATTTAAAAATACTTTTAGTTGTTCCTAAGCATTGTTAGTCATGTGCAATTTGTCTAATAGAGTTTATAATTGTCAAGGAAAAATTTGTCACTTTGTTCATTCTCTTGTTGGAATCCCAAGACATGCTAGTGCTTGGTACACTTCGTTGAATGAACAGTTTCTTGAAGAGGTATGTTTCGATGAAGACGATGTTGTGAAAGATTCTCTAGATGTGATTTCATGGACTTCTACAAGCTTCAATAGGGCCTATAAGTTCCTTCACTCTAATGAAGATGGCAACTTTTAGTTTAGGTGTGCCTCAACAGTAGGATCTTGCCCAAGTCCTAGGTGTCTTGATGATGATGCATGTTTAGTTATTAATTCATAGTTCAATTTGTTTAGTTGAATATTTAGCTTGTTTTTAGTTATGCTCAATTAATTAAATGACCATTTTGCCAAATTTGTATGACAAATAGGAGTAGCTTGAATTTAGATATGTAGGAGCATTGTTTCATTTTTTTAAAGTGGAATAAAAAGTTATTATTTTGTTCATGAGAATTGCTTATTTATTATGCTTATTTGTATCTCATGAGTTTCGAACTGATCATGAGTCATGTGATGTTCATTCACAATGATGAATCAATTGAATTTTACTGTTCTTTATTCATATTTTTGATACTACTCCAACTATAATTTATGTCTTGGATTAAATATCTTAAGAATTTCTCGTTCATATCTTGAATTGTTGAATTCTATATTAATATTAGAAACAACCAAGTACATTGTCCATCATAAATCACATTCTTTGGTATCATGTATACATGATGTTTATTTCGTGCATACTTGCTACTGCTCATATGATTTTAACTGTCAAAGAGCATAATACATTTGCTCGTTTATTTTGAGTGTTTGACAAGCAGCCCTGAAAAACAAAAATGGATGAATGAGAAAAGCTTTGAAGTTAAACTTAATTTATTCCTGGTTGAAGAAGTTTGGAGCTTTCATGGAGCAAGCAGATGAAGAAAGAGGATGACTAGTATAGTTTGTTTTTCTTTAGAAACTCAAAAGAAGATTTTTCCCTTGAATTGTAAAATGGTGAGATTGAAACAGGATCACTAGGAATGTGTTCAATTTAGGATCCCGCACTGTTTCTAGTGTTTGTTAATTCATAAACAAAATAGCTCAGGTCATGTACATTGTACAAGATTATTATAAATGACATGAGTCTCTTTATTTATATACTCTTTGATGCAAGCTCATTTCCGTGCATTGAATTCACGTGTCTTGAATCTAGTCCAGCAAGAAATCATCAGATATGCTCATTTATGTGATCGCTAGGTTTTAAGTATATTCCTAGAAGTTCCTTAGTCATTCTTATGTCTAGGATTATTCATGTAGCGTCAATCTTGTTTATTTGGACTAAACTGTACTCATCGGAAAAGAATAAGGATCAAAGAGCAGCTGAACTCCCTAACACACCCTATAGGCCGCGGACGCAGCCCCGAGGAGGTCGTGCGATGCTAGCATGGCGGCCAAATTGAGATCTGCAGGCTCTCTAATTCTTTTTCATGCCCTTTTTGCAGTTTTAGTCAGCGAGTTACTCTTCTTAGAGATTCTTTAAGATTCTTTTCATTATATTCTAAATAGGAAAATTTTAGAGGGAAATACATTTATCTTTTATTTAATAAATATATTTAGTTGTAGTGATAAAAAAAAATACATTTTCCTACTAAACACTTTTATGAATTTCACAAGATTCCTGTTTGAAGTTATTTCGAATAGTTTAATTATAAATCAAGAAGAATATAACATGATGATCTTCAAAAGGAGATTTGGCTGAATATATTACTAGCTATTATTATTGTTTATATATTTGTTTTTATGAAGATTTGATTTATACTTGATTAAGATTTTTTTCATAAATTACAAATAATAATTCAACTTAATTTATATCGGTGTAAATTGAATCTAACTTTCCAAAAATGTTATTTTCTATATTATTTACTTATTTAGAATTTGAAATTAAGTATGAATCTTCTATTATAGATATTAGATTTTCTTTGTAAGTAAGACTCTTTAATTATTAATTCTATTTGTATTAAATTAGACTTGGACTTTAAATAAATCTCTAATAGTCTTGATACATAATTAATTTTATTTAGTACTCTCTTTCTTGGAATTCAAGTAACCTTCCATATAAACATACATTTCGAGTTGAGAGAAAATTAAGTTGAAAGAAGAGAAGCAGAAGAATTAGGTCAGCCACCCTCACATTAGAGAGAGAGAGAGATATCTTCAAGTTCGGACACAACTCAAGAGGAGCTTCCCCTGCCGATGGTTCACCTTCCCCATCCAATGACTCACCTTTCAAGCAACCTGCAACGACGCTTCACCATTCCTTAAGTTTTGATTCTCGAATCAGAACCTGTTGAATACTCTTCTATGATCTACCCAGGTATTTTTGTATTCTATTCATTGAGCCTCTAGATCAGTATTCGCCTATTGATTTAGAACAATGTTATGTCATATTACCAGAGTCTAGAATTTAGTCTTTATGAGTTAGAGTAAACCAAATTGCTTTAAAATTAATTCTTATTTTAGTTGTGTGTCAGATCTGTGTTGTAGACTCTTTTATCTATAGACGTCTCACATATTCTCAACACTAGGATTACTCTCTCGTATCTATCATAGAGTCTAAATTATTTTCAGATTTGTTATCCTAAACTGTTGAATTAGCTGTTGATAAATCTGAGCTTTGTTTCTCCTCTCTGCGACGTCTAGATTAAACCCTCCTCTTTATTTTGTTATATCTTCTAGAAATATGTTTTGTTAGCGTCGCCTATCGTCTCCTAGTGTGCTGGTACAATTTCATATCTTTCTACATATTTGTTCACTCACGAACTAAACGATGATAGATTTGTTCACTTAATGAACTATTGGAGTCACTAATATCATCGTTTAGATTCAACCGTGGATTGGATTTCCATAGGTGTGGGGTGCTACACAAGAGGTTTCAAAAACTAGGTAGGAGAAAGGTAGTGCGGTGAGTAGCTGGTCTGATGGACAGTTAGTTATCTATCTTGTATCAGACGTTTCGTGTAATAAAATGTGTATCACTTGTTGGTGCTAGATGGTGGGCTTTTACTCCAAACTGCCCTTCTCAGGCAGACAGGGAACAAAGTGAAGGAATCCCCACTGTAAAAGTATTGTGTGTTGAGTTAGTTCCTTTACGTATAACTATTTTACTTGTTAGATTAGTTCTAATGTATAATGTTATACAACTACATCTATATTTTTATCATTACACAGTTCTTGTCTTGGTATAGATATTGTCTTATATATAGTGCAATCTATTACTCGATATGTCAATTGTCTACAAGAATCGTTCCAATTTGGCTCTACGATTGTGTATTCCACTATGTCACGTAGTGGCGCGAATTGAGGGTGTATAGGAGTACACACTCATACTCGTGTGATATATTTTTTACGCCTCTGTTGTCCCTCCATTTTCACATTCCATCTCAACTAACTTTGTCACCGAATTACTAGTTTCAGCTAACGGGACGAATCAGAGTGTGATGATCCAACAAAGGATAACGTCAACTTAAGACTAGAAAAAGTCCTATGCCAATTCAAATAAAATACCAGTGGAGTAAATAGTTGGAGCTAAGTTAGTTATTCTTGAAGGTTTCACCAACCAAGGTAGAGATGCGATTCAACTTGAATAGAAAGCGCGGTCCCAAGTTCATTGGGCGATATGAGGTGCTGGATCGCATAGGAGAGGTTTCCTATCACCCGAATCTTCCTAATAGACTATATATGTAGAGTCTATAACGTCGTTTATGTGTCCCAAATAAAATCATATATTCCCAACCAGAGTCATATCCTTAACCCTGCACTCATTGAACTTGACGTGTCCCTTACTTTTGAGCAACAACCCATCAAAATCCTTGATAAAAAAAAAATCAGGAACACTCGTACCAGTTCAAGTACGTTGGTCAAGGTTACGGTCAAACCAATAAATGATAGAGGAAACATGGGAATCCATGGAAGACATATGAAAGAACTACCCGCATCTCTTTGACTGGATAATTTGATTGCAGAAGACGACAATCTCTTTAAGGAAAAGATGATGCACAACCCGTTTTTCTTTATTGATTCGTCACATTATGATTTCATATTCGTTAGAATTCATTACGTGTGTTCATTACATGTTCATTATCATTTAGTATGATATATTTTATGTGGTTATCATTGGATTATTAGGTTGAAGCTTCGGGGACGAAGCTTGATTTGAAGGAGGTGATGTAATATCCCATAAATTTGGGAGGGGTGTTTTGGTGATTAAATGAATGTGCAAGGGTATTATGGATATTTATATTTACTTTTTATTATTCTTATGTTATGGGTATTATATTCAATTATATTTTTTTTCCATCTCATGTTATTGTTAAATATAATTACATGACTTTTACACACACACACACAAATACATATATATATATATATATTACATTTTGTCTATATATGTATAATACATACATAAAACTAGTTTATCCTACATCACATGATATTCCAAAACCACGTAACCAAAATTTTCTCTGTCACTACCAAAAATAGTGTACCTAAAACACCCAACCAATAACCACCCAAAGGATTCTTCATTGTCAATCTTTGGGGTGCACCGACCACACAATAGCCTCTTTCTCTCACTCTACCTTCAACCAAAAACAAACCCAACTGAAAATTTTCCATCTAACACCCCTACCCGTCAGAGTTGGGAAATCTACCACGGACCCTAGAATCACGGGAGTGTCCTCCGCTAAGACATAGATACTTCCTAGCAAGGAGTTAAATACTCACGATTCTGATACAAGAAATAATTAAAAAAAAAAATATAATTTAAATAAAAACTTAGGAGTATCCTTTGTATAATTTGTAATGTTCTGACGTAGACTTTCAGTGATTGACTTTATTCCCAAGTTCCCACGTTCTCACTTGAAAAAGTTGGAAAAACTATAGATCATTCAGAAAATATACCAAGTACTACCCCCGTTTCTTCTCTATCTCACCAGTTTGAATTTTTGACTCGTATCTGGGTCACTTTGACCGGGTGATTTGGATAGCAAAACGATGCAATTTTTTGATAATTTTTTTACCGTGTTATAGAGCAACTTTTACTCTAAAACACCATGAAAATATTATCAAAAAATTACATCGTATTGCTACACAAATTAACGGGTCAAAGTGACTCAGTGAACAGTGACAAAATTCAAACTGGTGTGATCGAAAAGAAACGGCGGTAGTAGTATGGCACTATGAAAATAATATAAATAAGGTTTGAAATGATTCAACTTTAAAACTTATAGACGCTCAAGCCATTACCATGTCACGTTACCGCATATAACACCTAAAGAGTACCGATAATATATTAAGGAAATCATCAATCATCCATAACCTTCACCATCATACCATCCTTATACGAAGGATTCCGTAGCCTACCACCCAGAGGCTCGTGAAGACCATATTTACTTCCGGAATGGAAAGCTTAATCCATCCACCAAGACAAACTAGACCTTAAGTGTGCACACCCCCTACTGGATTACGAGTCTAGAGAGTAGTATTAGCTGCCTACATGTCCGAGACAATTTAACGTTCGAAGACGATAGTAACATTCCAGGTGTACGAAGAAAATTGTACAACAACTCATAATCATATTGTTCATATAAGTGCTATTTGCGCAAACAAACATATATAACAGAATAAGCATACATATGCTTATATGATATCCAATCTAATTTCCTCATCTGCAAAGCTGATTTCATATTCCAGCAACCACTACATAATTAAAATATATATGTTTGTAAGTTCAGAGTTTGTTTCAAAGGTTTGAAACAGCACAGTTTCAAAGCCTTGAAACTGTACCGCAATTCTTAGCATGAACTCAGGGTGAGTTTTTCTCCTAAAAAATCTCTAATCCCTTATACTTGATTATGCTATATTAGATGAGGAATGAAAAACTAATTATGTGTTATACCATGTCTTAATCTTATTTTTTGCCTAAATGTTTGCAAGGTTTTTTAGCTAACTATTTGCTGCATAATGTTTTCTTATTGATAGGTTTGCAGAGAAGGAAATTCAAGTTCGCAATTGATCCTACTGATATGAAAGATTTTGTGAGCTTGCCTTAAAAAGGGAGATCAAATCAAAATAAATGAGGAAATCAAACAGTTATCCATTGGAGGAAGCTGTTGAGAGTCTAATATGTTAAAATGATCTTTAGGGATTTAAGTTGCAAGAAATCCTTTATATTCTGCAATTCAAATTCACAGGAAAACCAGTGACAGTGAGAGATTCTTAAGTACAAAGCATTCCAAAGACATTAAAATACTCTCACGGATTAAACAAGCACCATTGAGGAAGATCAAACTGCACTCAATCCATTTCAGTTCCCAAAAGAACACTTCAAGGTTATTGATTAACTGTTCTTAAAGTGTTCCTCATCTGAGCTTTATTTGTATATCTTTTTTGTCATACTTCTTATCATTTGTTCTGAATAGTTTTTCAAGAGGAACAACAGAGAATTTCAATTAGCTAGAGCAGGTACTAAATAGGTTAGGAAGAACCACAAGGTGAAACACGGTAAGGCAATTCTCTGGCCTTGATATCTAGGGCTTAACTTTTGATAAATAAGAAGTTTGTTGAAATCCTAGAGGGATCAGATCCCTCGGGCGGAGAATAGGTCTCTTAGGACCGAACCTCGTAAAAAATCACTGTGTTCATCTTTTTACATTTCATTTATGCTCTTTTCTTTATAACTACTTCAAAACAGATTTAAGTTCAAATCTTTGAAAATCTTTTCAAAGCCTTGAAATCTATCAGTAAAACTCAATTTGTTGGTTTGCATTTCAAAGTCTTGAATCTTTGTTCAAATTTTTGAAACACTTCAAGTTCTTCTCATTTTTTTTCAAAGCAACTACTTTGGAAAAAGGTTTCATATTCAATTCAACCCCCCCCCCCCTAGAGTATTTGATCATTTATTTGTTACCTGCATTACAATGTTCAGTTGGTATAAGAGTTTTTATCACTGTATACATCTAACAATCTGGTGATCATGAGTAATGTAGGTGAATGTGGTTTCTCACAGGGAAGAGTTGTTAAAAGACCTCCTTTGTTCTGTGGAGACAATTTTGTACACTGGAACGCCTTGATGAAAATGTTCATCATTGATCAGGACATTGAACTGCGGTCTATCAGCCAGAATGGACCTCACACATTCTACACAGAAAATAATGGGATTAGAACTCCCAAACCTGAGAACTCTCTATCTACTTCTGAATTAGAACATCTTTCAAAAAATTATAGATCTATTAATCTCTTATATTGTGCTTCAAATGCAGATGATTTGAACAAGATATCCACCTACAAGAGTGCTAAGGGGATATGAGATAAATTGGTGGTAACCTTTGAAGGAACAAGCCAAGAGAAGCAAACCAAGATCAATATCTTTCTTAGATAGTATGAACTATTCAAGATTAATTGATATGAATCCATCAAAGCCATGTTCAAATAGTTTAGTGACATTGTCAACAATCTGGAGTCTCAGGGAAAATCATTCACCAATGAAGAGAAAGTCATATAGATCTTGAGAAGTCTTCCCAAAGCCAAATGGGATCCAAAGACAACAGCTATTGAAGAAGCTCAAGATTTGTCATCTCTTCAACTAGATGATTTACAGGAAAAGCTACTTACACATGAGATCGCCATGGCTGAAGCTGATGGAGAACTACCAGAAAGTGTCAAGAATTTGGCACTCAAGGGTAAAGAAAGTGAACAAATTCAAAGCCTTGAAGAAAGAAGAAACATATGAAGAATATCCCTTTACACTCATTTACAAAGCCTTGACAAGTATTCTCAAGATGAAGTAGAACTTCGGAAACAAAGAATTCAGCAGAGACAAATTCAGATCTTCTAGTAACAAAGACTTCAAGGGTAAGTCTTCTTATAAATCTAAAGTAATGAACTTCTTTGAATGTGGTAATGCCAGACACTTAATCAGAGACTTTCCTCACAACAAGGGCAATCACTTTCAAAATAAGGACCATGAAAGAAAGAAGAAAGCCATTGTAGCTTCATGGAGTGATTTTAATTCTTCAAGTGAATCTGATTCTGAAGAGGATCAAGACAACCTTTGTCTTATGGCCAAGCATGATGAAATTTCATAAAAGAACAGTGAGTTAATGGTGAATAGTATTATTTCAAAACCGGCAAATTTACTTTCTGAGATTTTGAAAACAATGCTTCATAAAGAAGAATATTATTTAAATGAATTAAGTCTTTAAAGGAGAAAGTTTAAGAGCAAGCGACATAAAATTTGCAACTAGTTTGCCAGAACAAGAATCTTGAAATTTATCAGGCAAAGACTGAAAGAGATTTCGAAGCTTTGGAAACCAATTTAAAAACCTTGAAAACTCAAGTCAATGAAGTTGTAAAAGAGAAATCTCTTCTGAGTGACAACCTTGTTGCTCTAAGTCATCAGCATGATGAATTAGAGGAACACAAAACACTTCTGGCTGAGAAACATCAAAACTCCAAGAATGCTTTGATAAAATTTGTTGGATCTGAACATAATCTCAACTTGATTCTTGGAGGAAGTTTGCTGGCTGTTCAAAAAACTGGTATTGGATATAATCCAAACTTTCTAAGAAAGAACAATACCAGATTTGTGAAAGCAAGCAGCAAACATTCTCCAAAGTGTCAATAATTTGGAAAGATTGGTCATGTAAAGATGACTTGTTCCTTTAGAATAAGATAACCTCACATCATGAGGAATGCCTTTCCATTTCACCTTAAGGGACAGGTACGCAGATTTGGGTTCCTAAAGGGTTCAGACCACCTAACATGGTTGATCCCGAATATGAATCCAAATTTCGAGACTTGTTCTAACAGCTGGGTAAGGCACTTAATGGTGTTAGTAGGTTGTCACCATGAGCGAGTAACATAAGTGGATCATGGATTGTGCTTTCTCCAGACGCATGAGTGGTAAATGTTCCTTTTCCACTAAACTAAAAGAACAATCGGGAGAGAAAATCACACTTGGTGACAAAGGAAAATGCAACATCATAGGAGTTGGTAAAGTTGGCAATGGTGTTGAAAATTCAATCAATGATGTTTATGTTGTAGATGAGTTCAAAGTTAAATATGCTTAGTGTATCTCAACTTTGTGATAAAGGTAGTAAGATTATCTTTGACAAGGAGAAATGTGTGGTGCAAGATGAAAATTTTGGTGCTTTCATCCTCACTGCTCTAAGGTCAAATAATGTTTACTGTTTGAATACTAACAAAGTTATAGGAGAAAGTGCGAAATGTCTTAAGACTTTGAAAGAGGATTCAAAGCTTTAGCACAGAAAACTTGGACACATCAGCTTGCATAGATTAAACATACTAGTTTCCAAAGACTTGTAAGAGGATTACCATTCATCAAGTTCAAAGATGAATAGGTATGCAAAGCTTGTGCTCAGGGAAAACACACTAGGAGCTCATTCAAGCCAAAGAAATTTGTAAGTACAACCACGCTAATTTGAAATACTTCATATGGATCTATGTGGTGCTATGAGAATTCCAACTCCAAAGGATAAGAAGTATATGCTGGTTATTGTAAATGACAACTCTATGTTTACTCGGGTAATGTTTTTAAGAGAGAAGTATGAGGCTCAGTCTGAATATTCAAAACTTTTCAAAGAGCTTCAAACTTTGAAAAAACATGCCAGGGCTTCAATAAGGAGTGATAATGGTAGAGAATTTGATCAAATAGAGTTTGACTTATTCTGTGCCAAGTTTTGTATTCTTCACAACGTTTCTGCTCCTCGAACTCCTCAGCAAAATGGTGTTGTTGAAAGGAAAAAAAGAAATCTTGAGGATATGTCTAGGACAATGCTTTTGGAAAACAAGTTGCCAAAGTCTTTTTGGGTAGAGGCTGTCAACACTGTAATTTTCATTTTGATTAGGTGCCTGATTAGGCCTATTTTGAAGAAGACTCCTTATGAACCTTTCAAAGGGATAAAGACAAATATTTCTTATTTCAGACCTTTTAGTTGTGCTTGATTGTTCACAAAAATGGTAAAGATAATCTTGGCAAGTTTGATGTCAGAAGGGATGAAGTTATTTTCCATGGACATTCTTTGACTAGCAAAGCCTACAGAGTGTACAATAACAGAACCATGCTTGTTGACGAAAGTATACATGTTATATTTGTTGAAAGATATGATGATTCTTTGAGTTAAAGTTTTGAAGACATGAATTTTTACCAGAATGAGTCAGAGAATGATGCAAATCCAGAGATGGTTTCAAGACTAATATGCAGGAAACCAGACGAGATTTTCAAAGCCTTGAAAGCGGATCTCATAGCCTTGAAACAGAACCTAGAGGAATACAGAGTGGTCTAGCCACTGCATCAAGTTCTCAAAGCCTTGAAAAGATTCCTAAAGAGCCAGAACCCTGGACATCAAGAAAATGGTTCAAATATGTGTCATCACATCCAGCAAAAAACATCATTTCCGATCTCTCAATTATTACACAGACAAGATCTCACTTAAAGAACTTTTGTGGTTTTTAATGCTTTTGTGTCTCTTGTAGAACCTAAGAATGTGAAAAAATTACTACAAGATGCAGAGTGGATCATTTCTATGCAACACGAGATGAAAGAATTTGAGAGCAACAAGATATGAAATATGGTTCCTCCTCCCAAACATCAGTCTGTAATTAGAACAAGGTGGGTGTGCGAAAACAAGTTGGATGAAAAAGGTATGGTTATCAGAAACAAGGCAGGATTAGTAGCTCAAGGCTACAACCAGAAAGAAGGTATAGACTATGAGGAGAATTTTTCTCCTGTAGCAAGGTTTGAAGCAATTTGGATATTATTTCATTTGCATCACAAAAGAACATCAAACTTTTTCAAATGGATGTTAAATGTGCATTTTTAAATGGTTATCTGCAAGAAGAAGTTTTTGTTGCTCAACCTCCTGACTTTTAAAGTGACGAGTTTCCAATCCATGTTAATAAACTAGACAAAGCTCTTTATAGCCCTCAAACAAGCTCCAAGAGCTTGGTATGAAAGATTGTCAAAATTCTTACTTGAAAATGGTTACAAAAGAGGCTTAGTTAACAAAAATCTTTTCATGAAGACACATGAGAAATACATTTTAGTACTACAGATATATGTTGATGTTATTATGTTTGGTGCTACTAATGATTCTCTTTCCAAGTATTTCTCTAGTCTTAAGAGCAGGGAATTTGATATGAGCATGATGGGAGAGTTAAATTTCTTTCTTCGACTTCATGTACATCAAATGAAGAAAGAAATTTTTCTTCACCAGAATAAGTACACCAAGGATTTGCTGAAGAAGTATAATATGTCTCAATCCAAGGTAGCCAAAACTCCAACGAGTTATACACTATGCTTGGACAAGGATCAAAATGGTAAAAGTGTGAACCTGAAAGAATTCAGAGGAATGATTGGTTAACTACTCTATCTCACTACAAGCTGGCCAGACATTATGTTTAGTGTTTGTATGTGTGCTCGATTTCAAGCTGATACTAAAGAGTCTCACTTAAGTGCTCTCAAAATAATATTTAGATATCTCAATGGTACCAAAGACTTACGGATTTGGTATCCTAAAATGTCTAACTTATATGTGTGTAGCTATTGAGACGTTGATTTTGCAGGATATAAAGTAGAAAGAAAAAGCTCATCAGAGTGTTCTCAATTCCTTGGATCATCCCTGATTAGCTGGCCTTCTAAGAAGAAAAATTTAGTAGCTTTATCAACAACATAAGCTGAATACGTAGCAACTGGAGCTTGCTGCTCACAAGTGTTGTTGATAGCTCAATTGATGAGAGATCTGGATTATGACTTCAGAGATATTCCCATCAAATGTGACAAAACTAGTGCAATCTCAATTACAAAGAATCCAGTGCAACATTCAAGGACATCACTTCATAAGAGATCATGTGGAGAAAGATGATGTATCTCTATCATTTGTGCCTACCAACATGCAGTTTGCAGATATCTTCACTAAACCACTGCTAGAGGATAGATTCTCATCCCTAAGATTAGAACTTTGGATGCTGAATAAAGAAGCATTGGATTAGGGGTAGCATGAGGTACGTTTTATGTGCTTCAATGTTTTTAAAAGTTTTTCCAAGCCTTGATATTTTTTTTTGTGCATTATAACAGTGTTTCAAGGTCTTGAAATCTTTTTCAAAGACTTGAAAATAAATTTGTTTTCTATATAGTCAATGATTAGATCTCTAATGATGGGTGCTATCTCTGTAGATAATTACCTAACATTATTGTTACCTTATGGAACAAACCTTTTCATATTCGTATGAAATTATTTTTTTTCCAAAGGAGTTTGAATTTCACTCAAACTTTCCTTCCTAAAAGATTTGAGAATATTTTGATTCCCTCTTTAACTCAAACTATTTAGTTTTTATTTTCTCCTTCTCTCTTTCTCTCTTCTATATTTCCTGACGTTCTGTTTTTAAACCCTAACCCTATGGATTCTCGGAGAAGCTCTCAAAGAATCAAGATGGCTAGTGGAAGCACTAAGAAAACCACAGGGAAGAAAAGAAAAGCCGGAGAAGAAGAGGTTCAAACCATCAGTGCTAGTTCCAGTTCCAGGACTTCTAGTGCCCCCTGCATTACTCCCCTCCTCCTCAGAAGAAGAAAAGCAAGAAAGCCTAGGAAGGTCAGTATGCTGCTTCCAGCAAGAAGAAGCCAGATCCAGTAGCCTCTTCTGGGAAATGAAAGGGTATTCAAGTCCAAAGAAGGTGAAGAAGACAAAGACCCCTCAGAATCCAGACAAAGGAAAGGGGATACAAGTTTCAGAAAAGGACAAGGGGAAGGAGTTACAGGTTTCAGAAAAAGCCAAAGGGAAGGAGATTCAGATTTACTCAATGGAGAGACCAACTTCTGGTAAGAGAACTATCTCTTCTAAATGGTTTATCTGTAATGCTACAAGAGGTATCTTGTTTGATGGATTTGCTTCTGCTCCTGTCCTTTATTGTAGTATGATCAATACTAGCATGTTGAATTCTATGGGTTTGGAGTGCACTAGGAGAATGAAATAGAGTTCTATTTGGAAAATCCTAAATCCATTTGAAGTAGCATACCGTAGAATTACCAGACTGTTCTATCAGAGTTTGAAACGAGTGAATATCTAAGCTTGACTATATCATCTAAGGTAGCTGGAATTGTGGTGGAATTAGATCATGCTGAGTTTGCTAATGTCTTGGGGGTTCCAAAGAGGTACAATACGGAATACTACCCTAGAAAGGTTGATCGCATTTAGCTAGATAAGGAAGAATTCTTTTTACCTTGTATAGATACAGCCTCTAAGAAGCTAACGAACTCTGTGTTAAATGTTGAAGCCAAAATATTGTTTACTATCTTGATGAAGTGTGTGTACTGGCACGCTCCAACTGCAAGTGTACAGTTGTCGGTGCAGTAATAAATTCGGTAATCCGGGTTTGTCGAACCCAAAGGAATTATTTGTAAATTAGCTACTGATTCTAAACCTTATGTGGGCAAATCGGGTTGTTTGTTTTCTAATTCTACTAAATTAAAAGACAAAAAAACTCAACAAATCAGGTGAAAGGCTTCACGATTAACGAAGAATGATTTTTTTTGAGTTACTTAACAACTGGACAAGTTCATGATATCTTTACGGGTTCGCTAGGGAATTCACACCACTTATGATTTACGTTCATGCAACTCGAATGTTTTCTACTTAGCCGAACGAGCAATTTCACTTTGAAGATTCCTCAACCAAAGTCTATAATTAAACTCTTGTACCAGATTCCTCTAGCCTACTTAAGTTTAAATACGCATTATGATCTTGATATCAACTCTTTGTCTAGTTAACTAGCAAGAGTCCTCAACCCCAGATACGACTAGTGCAAGATTCAAGTTCAAGCAATAACTATTGATTCCTCTAATAATTATCACCTAGATCAATCTTATTTGACGTCAAACAATATGAAAGATAGAATTACGCGTATGAATCAAGCATAACTAAGCATAAACATCCAATTGGGCTAATAAACATGAAGCATAATCCATAAATCACCAAAATAAGGTGTTCAAAACCCTAGTTCCCTACGAGATATCCCGAATAGAGGGTTTAGATACTAAAACACATGATCAAAGTACAAAGTTTATGATCATAAACAAAAACTAAAGAGGGGAAGAAGATAGAGAATCAAATGATGGTCTCCAAGCTCCCAAGTCTGCTCCTATGCTCTCTAATGTCGTCCAAAGATGAATGAATGCCCTAGGTCGTTGGTTTTAATCCAAACCCGTTCTTCTCTTTTTAGTTTTCAGTAATAACATTTTTACCCCATTCTAATCACGTGAGATCCAATAATGTGATCTTGTGATCACATTTTGTGATCCTAGGATCACCTATTGTAGTTGTAGAGTCACGTTGATCTTCTATGTGGTCTTGCACTTGATCTTGTGATCATAGGATCACCTTGTTTTAATTGTAGGATCACGTTGATCTTCCATGTGGTCTTGCCCTTGATCTTGTGATCACAATTTGTGATCCTCTACTTCTAGTGAGTTGCTTCTTTTCTCTTCTCTTGAAATTTTGAATCAGTCTTTTTTCTCTTATTAGCTTCTCCTCTTCTTCTTCCACTCTCTCATGCATTTGAGTTTCTTTCTTTCCGAAGTTAGCTTCCGCTCCAAAGTCCGCACTCCAAGCTTCCGGTCCCTGAGATCCACAATACGAACAAATACCGGAAGATCAAATGCGACAAATAAAGCATAAAACATGCATAAAACACCCGAATTACACAATGACTCAACGATGCAAAAATATGAAAATGCAATATATACAATGCACATACGAAATAACATTTTTTTTTCTTTTATTTTGCGAGATTGGGCAATCTCAATTATCTCAAACCGGTTCTCATGGAGTGATGATCAATCTAGGGACAAGGCGTGAATTGCAACTAAACTGAACAACGAGAATTTCCCCTAGTTAGTATAGAGAGCCTAGCGTTACTATGTAAAGAATACCTACCTCATCGCATGTGTCGACAAAAATAAGACGCTACGCTAGGCTAAGCCACGTTCAAGGTCCGAGCTCCTATTCCGCTAATAGTTTAGAATGTTGAGGCTTAGGGACAAAATGATAATTATGTAGTAACAAGTCCTAAGTTTCACATTCTCACATTACACCACACATCTCACGCACCCTCACCACGATGATAGAAACCGCAACCCGAAACTCACCGTCTCCGGCCCTCGATCCCCTCAAACCCCGGTACAATCACGATCTCCGCGACCACCATGGCGATATGTGCACGAAATGCAAACTGTCGGCAATGAACTAGCAACTTTCCACCACTAAATTTCCAATAAGCTCAAATTTATTCTTTTATTCAATCTCTCATTTTTGTCTCTTTTTTTTTTGTATATATATATATTTTTTTATTTTTTTTCTTTTTATTCTATATCTCAATACAACAAAATGCCGCAAAATTATCCGAGTGGTCTTCCAAGAATCAAGCAAAGAAAATATGTTAAGGGGAGGAAGTAGACCATCCAATGAATGTATATCACAAGTAAAATTCATCTCCCCTTAACTCATTGAAGTACACGGTGTCACTAAACAAAGCCGCAAAATAATCAAAGCACGTGTGTAGGGATGGAGTCGTTAGAAGCTCAATCTCGATGTCCGTAGTCAAAAGTCCGACATCCCCACACTAGAATATAAACATGCCCCCTCTGAAGTAATCAAATGTATGTAAGTCTCGTGCCTAATCCAACCGATCCTCCTACACCGTGATAATGAAAAGAAACGATACCTAGCACGATCCACCGATTAAGATCAACCACCCCATTGTTGTGCGGATTAGACGTCACGCACTCACGGCTCTCCACAAATGTGTCAATGGTATAGTGACATGGAACACCGCCACTCCGAAGTGCGCAAGCCTAATCACTTACCCTCGCATCCCCTCGAAAATATGTAATAATGCGCAAGCGATCATGTAGAACTCACAAGTATATGCAGTACATTTCTCCCTTATCTAACCCCCTCAACTACGACTCCCTCGTGACGCACTAAAGTGGTGATTCTAAACGATTTATGATGAAGGCCAAGAATCATCACCCTAGGTCAAGAGGTTATGATTAAAACTAAGGTTCAAATTGGGATTTCTAGTGGTCCTACAAGGTGAGATCTATCAAGCTGTGAGTGCTCTCATACGAATCCTCGCACAGCTGTTCTGTGTGCCACTACGAGGCGTGCTGGTGTTCGACAAAAATAATCCCAAGTATAGGATATCGTCTCAAGTAATAAAAATCCGGTAAGTCCGGAATCAAATCCACAAGGAGAGGAAGGTTTAGACAATGACTTGTAAAACTAGAAAGAGAGTAGCAAACGACTAACTAAAGCAAGTAAAAAATTCTCAATGGCTGTAGAGCTTGCCAAGCTATCAAATCCACCACTAGTGATGGAGCAAGTTTGAGAATTCAAGTAAGAAACAAAGGAAACGAATACTAATACTACTACGATTCAAAATAGCTAGTCTATATGAAAGTGAAGTTGGGTCAATTGATTTAACTAGAGAACTTGGAAATGAAGTTCAACACCCAAAACTTGTATCAAGTGAACAAACATGGATTCCAAAGCAAAGGTCAATGTTCAGTTCACGAATTCAAGAGCCAAACCCAAAATCGATTTATGTCAAGCATCAAGGATATGTACTCATCTAAGTGAGTCCACATACAAGATCAAGCCACAATTCGGATTTGTCTTTCGACACACGAATTCAATGAACTTGACATCAAAACTTGTAAATACTTGAAGAGCTATTGAACTCAGCACAAACAAGTCATCTATCTTCATCAACTAACCCAACAATTAAACTAGCTAGACATTAGAATGAAATCAAGAGAGGTTAAGAGAAATGATCTTTTCATTAGCAACACTTTAATACATACACTAGATATCACCAATCCAACCTCTAAGCTTGATTCAAACTACAAACATGAAGAACAAACTATCCACTTAATTCAAACTACACAAAACTAGAGCAAAACCCCAAATTCACTACTAAGCTACCAATATGATGAGAAATTAATAACCTAAGCTGCTGCTACTGCTGATGATGATGAACAAAGCAAGAACACAGCAGCAGTTGTGAAACAACGACCCAGAACAGAGCAAAAACAGAGCCCTATGAACAGCGGCAAAACAGAGCCAAAAATTGAATGAAAATGCCTTGAATCGATCCTCATCTCTCCCTCTCGTCCTCTTTCTGTGTTCTTAGCCCTTAGATAGCTCAAGAACAACCCAAATCTGGGCGAAATCGGAGAGAGAGAGGAGGACGAATAGAGCACTGTGTGAACCGTACGTGGTGTCTAGCCTTTTCTTCTTCTTCTTCTTCTTCTTCTTCTTCTTCTTCTTCTTCATCTTTGGTTCATATAGGCGATGGGGGAGGGTTTCGTAGCCTCCAAGGGAACATCATCACCCTCCAATTTGAAACAATTTTCTCTGATTCGTTGATTTACAGCCCCTTCAAGAACCCTAGGCGAATTGGGGCTTTCTAGTATGCTTTGTTTTGGGCCGAATCAAGGGGTGGGTTTGATAGAGGGTCGGATAGGGAAGATATTGGGACAGTTTGCACTCAATTTGGTGAAGATTCGGTCGGGCTGGTTCGAAGCTTCGGAGAGCTTCCATGGAGGCTCCTGCTGGGTCTTCTTTGCGTCTGGTGTCGGGGAGAGAGAAGCGTGAGAGAGCTTGTGAGTTGTTTGCTGAAAACTACATAAAGGCCACCCTAGGTTGCTGATATTTAAAAGACCCCCGATTCCTCTTTAAACGTTTGAGTAAATGCAATTCCACCCCGATTCCGTTAAGATCTCTACATATCAGGCCTTTAAAAATTTAGAATCTTGCATTTAAGCCCCGCCTCTGTTAGAATGACTTCAACCACGCCCTCCGATGTAACTTTGGCTTTGCGAATTAGTCCATTGTCTTCTTAAACTTCACTTTTTGGACTCTATCTTTAAATATTCTTCCAATTAAGTCCTCCAAAATCTTTGTTCATGTCTCTTGGCCCTCAAAACTCTTTTAATTCATCTCTTAAGTT
The DNA here is from genome assembly GCA_023055425.1 of Linanthus parryae. NCBI lineage: Eukaryota > Viridiplantae > Streptophyta > Magnoliopsida > Ericales > Polemoniaceae > Linanthus > Linanthus parryae. Next base: position 88,630,236 of record JALGPY010000001.1, read on the forward strand.
CCCGCAAGCTAGCCTCTTGCGTCTTAAAGCACGTTTCACCTACAAAATAAGATAAAGCAACCAAAACTACAAAGACAAGCATACGTCTAGAAATAAATTAAAATAGATCAGTTACACAAACTAGCAAGTTATGAAGAGTTCATTAACACACTAAAACATGCAATTTTAATTCGTTAACACACCCCCCAACTAGCCTTTTCCTCATCCTCGAGAAAATAGAGCGATATAAGTAGTAAACTAGTGAAGAACCAATCATGAGAGAGACACACTCACTAGAAAAGGCTTGACTCAATTCTAAACTAGACTCAAATAATTACAAAAATGCACACACGCATTATCTGTCATAAGTGAGAAACCAAAGAAAATAAAATCCTAAAGATTACAAGCTAGTTTTAATTTTTTTTGGTGGGGAAAAAAGAAGAATTTATAAATGTTTCTTCAAATAAATTTTAAAAGTCCACAAAGATTGAGAAAGAAGCCTATGGACGTCTAAGCATATACTCATCAAATGTGGGCGGTGTTTGGTAGAAGGTGACTCATGCGATCCACAAAACTTGTTAATTAAGTCCAATTCGCAAGAATTGGAATTATTCAAAAATAAGGATCCCATGAAACCAGACATTCTCATACTTATTCAAAAGCACCCATGTAGGATGGACCTCCAAAGTTTTGAACAAAAACAAGTTTTAGAATGGGGGATGTGGTTGTGGGCTTGTATGATCCTTTTTGTGAATTTTTTCGGAGGTGGTGTGATTTATCATAATTTCATTTTTTTTTCGAGATTTATAGAAATAATATTTTTTTTCACCTCCAATCCAAGGCTCTCCAAGACACACAACAAAATAGAGGAATATACAAGCGAGTGGACGTTTTAAGCCAAACCAAGGGAGCTATCTAGGTGTTGACGTAACATTATCCCCGGACACCCCTCTATTTCCTAGACATCGCATGGGGTGTCATTGGTAACCACCACTCCAATGGGCTACAAGTTTCCACCACAAAAATGATTAGAATAAATATCTTTTTGTGAAGTTCAAATAGCTTTAGAAAATGCACCCTTTATCAAAATTAAAAGACGTCAAAGTTTATGTGATCAACTTAGCTTGAAGGACTTAAACATGAAACGTAAATTTAGTGTGTCGCTTTGTGAGAACGCATGATGTAGCGGAATGTGGGATATTGGTGTAGATGTCTTGAGTATAAGCAAAGAATTCCTTTTTTAAAATAAAAATAAAAAGAACATGGACTAAGAGATTTCATTATTTGAAAACATCTAGCTTCCTAAAATTCCCCCTTTTCACTTTTTCTCATTTTTTTTTTCTTTTTCATCATTTTTTTTGAAATAAGTGACTCAAGTATAACTCTCTAAGACTCAATAAATCTATCAATAAAATCTAGACTAAAGATGAAAGGTTAAAAGAAATAAAACTACCAAAGAAAGAGAAAAAAATATCCAAGGTTTGACACGGGAAAAGAGTGATGCTTCTCATGAAAGGTTAACACACATTTTTTCAAAATTTTGAAATTTTTAATTTTTATGACTTTTTTTTCAATTTTTTTAATTTTTTTTGTATTTTTCATGTAAATCACTAATGAAAGAAAAATAATGCTATAGACCATTTACACCAAGTAATATATCTACTTCCCACCCCCCAACTAAAATGTCACATTCTTCTCAATGTGTGAGAACAATGGAAAATCATACAAATTTTAGCAAGAGTTAAGGGATAGAAGAGACCTCATTTTAGCTTCCTTGTCCACCAAGAACAGGTCCTCCTCCAAGAGGAACCTACAAAATGGTAATAGAAAAAACAAAATGCAAGAAATAGAGATAAACTAATTTATTTATTTACAACTAGGGAGGTGGAACAAGAAATGATGCTATCCCACCCCCAATGTTGGAAATTTATTTCCATGCCATGCCCCTACTTCATTCTTAAAAAAGTACTTATCCTTCAAAAAGTTTGATTCATCAATTAGAATAGAAATGAGAAGTAGGGGCAAGACACAAAAGATGAATATGAGATGCAAGGAAAATCTAACTATAAAGTTAGATCAAGTTGTTATATGATGCATCAGCTTAAGAAAAGGGTTTGAAATCCTTAAATTACATGAATCTTAGAAAAAGTCTTCATAAGTTGCCAATTTTTCACTTGAAACCAAAATTTGAGATATATGGGCAACTTGTGAATCCTTAATCTCATCACTTTTAAGCATAACACATGGATTTAGGGATGTGGGTTCACAAGTGGGAGTTAAAATAATTTGAGAATATGAAGCCACATCCAAACCCTTAGGCACATCTTCCAAAATAAGGTCGCATGATTCTTGGTCAAATTGTGCCAAGAATTTCTCCTCCTCCGTCTTAAAATCGGCGTCCCCTTCAATGAGGAGAGATGCGAGGGACTCACAATCATACAAAAAATTGTAATTTTCCAAATTGAGCTCGCTTGACTCTTGGTCAAGTTGTGCTAAGAATCTCTCCTTAATCTCTCGTGAAGAGGGTTATCCTAGAGTGTCCTCTAAGTCATCACAAAAAAAATAATGCTCATGATCATTGGAACTATGGTGAGTATTAGGCTCTTCATGAGCACTAGACAAGACAACATTTCCTTCATGAATGGTAGCATCTAATTTGACTTATAACTCATCATATGAGTGTTTTACATTTTGTGAATCCTCCTCACATGTGTCACTATGTGAGTCATCCAAAATTGCTTCACTCATGTCATGGGGTTGAAGATTCATCATCAAAAATATCAATCTCACTACTAATATCACTATCACATGCTTCTTTTGAATGTGCAAATGAGAGAGGAACACAATCACCTATCCTGGTAGTAACAACTCCATCGTCAAACACATCATCCAAAATTTGATCTTGAACAAGCTCGTGATGTGTGTGAATAGGAAATTGAGACTCGTGTGATAGTGAGTCTTGTGAAAAATGAAAACTATATGCAAGAGACTCATCATCTTGATATTGTGAATTTAAGGATTCCACTTTGTCAACCAAGTAAGAAAATGATTCTACAAGTTTTCTTTGTGATTCCAGAAGTTCTTTTGAACCTTGAAAATATTTTTGCATTGTCTCCTCAAGAGAACTACTTATAGGCCTTTCTAGTTCCTCACTCACATAAGATTCCCTCTAAAAATCATTCCCTCCTAAACTTGACTTACAGTTCATGTTATTATATTCATAAGTGCAAGAAGCATAAGAGTTTGAAAACATGTAAGTGTGTGAGGGTGGTGATTGTGCACCAGAAGCAAGAGATGTGTAATCTGGTGTCTTACTATCATTCCAAGAATGATCATTCTTAGGAAAATAATCACCATTTTTAATAGCGCGTTCACGTATGGAACGCATTGATTCCTTAGAATGATTTCCATGACTAGTAAATGCATAGTAGTAAGCAACATTAGGCCTCTCACCAAGTCCAAAATGTTTATGAGACATATTTTCAAGCAAGTAGATGAGAACTACTTGATGAGAGGTATGCCTCACACTTAATCAACCACAAAAAACTATAAAAAATGTCAAAAACAAACTACTAACTAACTAACTAAGAAAGCAAATCAAATCTAAAGCCTAGCCTCTTCTCGGCAACGGCGCCAAAAACTTGTTCGACAAAAATAATCCCAAGTGTAGGATATCGTCTCAAGTAATAAATATTCGGTAAGTCCGGAGTCTAATCCACAAGGAGAGGAAGCTTTAGACAATGACATGTTAAGCTAGAAAGAGAGTAGCAAACGACTAACTAAGCAAATAACAAATTCTCAATGGCTTTGGAGCTTTCCAAGCTATCAAATCCACCACTAGTGATGGAGCAAGTTTGAGAATTCAAGTAAGAAACAAAGGAAAGGAATACTAATAATACTATGATTCAAAAGAACTAGTTGATATGAAAATGAAGTTGGGTTAATTTATTTCGCTAGAGAACTTGTAAATGAATTTTAACACCAAAAACTTGTATCAAGTGAAGAAACATGGATTCTAAAGTAAAGGTGAATGTTCAGTTCATGAATTCAAGAGCCAAACCAAAAATCGAGTTATTTCAAGCATCAAGGATATGCATCTAAGTAAGTCCACATACAAGACCAAGCCACAATTCGGATTTATCTTTTGACACACCAATTTAATGAACTTGACATCAAAACTTGTAAATACTTGAAGAACTATTGAACTCATCACAAACATGTCCTTCATCAACCATCCCAACAATTAAACTAGCTAGACATTAGAATGAAATCAAGAGAGGTTAAGAGAAATCATATTTTCATTTTCAAGACTTTGATTCATACACTAGATATCACCAATAAAACCTCTAAGCTTGATTCAAACTACAAACATGAAGAACAAACCATCCACTTGAATCAAACTACACAAAACTAGAGCAAAACAGCCCAAAATTCACTACTAAGCTACCAATATGATGAGAAATTAATAAACTAAGCTGCTGCTGCTGCTGATGATGATGAACACAGCAAGAACACAGCAGCAGCTGTGAAACAACGACCCAGAACAGAGCAAACACAGAGCCCTGTGAAAAGCGGCAAAACAGAGCCAAAAACTGAATGAAAATGCCTTGAATTGATTCTCCTATCTCCCTCTCGTCCTCTTTCTGTGTTCTTAGCCCTTAGATAGCTCAAGAACAACCCAAATCTGGGCGAAATCGGAGAGAGAGAGAGGAGGACGAACAGAGCACTGTGTGAACCGTACGTGGTGTCTAGCCTTTTCTTCTTCTTCATGTTCGGTTCATATAGGCGATGGGGGAGGGTTTCGTAGCCTCCAAGGGAACATCCTCTGTTGGAAATGTGCCCTAGAGGCAATCAATTTATTCCGACAAATATATGGATTTACGATTCATTATGTTATCGATATGGAGATATGATAACATGAATGAAGTCCTAAGAATATAAGTGTTATATTCTTGAATAACCCTAGTCCATTCTAAAGATTAAATATGACAATCATATATAGACTAGTATGGGGTTAAGTTGATATGGAGATATCATGATCCAACACATGGGTGTGCATTAAGGGTAATGGCGCACTGGATTGACCTACCTCCGAGAAGGCTACATACATGTTATGTTGAGTCACAAGCGCTTCTCGTGGTGCAATGGTATTGTCATCCTTGGACTTGAAGTCACTAGATTGTCTAGTTGTGGATTATTGTGATTTTGGTAGCGTCAAACGCTACATCGTAACTGGGTAGCTATAAAGGCGTGTACTAGATACAATAAGAAGCAAGCTTAGAGAACGTAGTGTACGTAGATAGAATTCTTCCCTCCCACATAACGGGAGAAAATATCCTAGGCCACTCGAGGGATAGTGCTTATAGAATGTCTGGCCAGACTCAAATAAATCAATATAGGATATTGATGTTATTTGCATGAATAAGGCTATTCCCAGGATCGAGAAACTATGGATTGGATATACTAGTGTGACTTGTATGTCTCGTGTCCAATCCGGATATGGGGACAAAAGGATGAGACAATTACTTGCACAAGGTCTATCATGATGACTATTCTATTTGTTGGCTAGAATGATGTCTTGCTAGAGGCCGCTCCATATTAGTAAATAGTTACTCCCAACTAAATAGAACATATGGGGTCACACACCATATAGGGGTGAACAATACTTGGGGATTAATTAATTAATATGATTAATTAATTAGAATGATCAAATTGCAACTACTTGCTAACTTAGTAGGACTAATATGCAAGTTGGACTAATCCATGTATAGACATGATTAGGATTTGACAAGGTGGACTAATTCATGTAGAGACATGATTAGGATTAATTTGCAAATAGAACTAATCCATGTATGGACATGATTAGGACTAGTTTGCAAAAAGGGACTAATCCTTATTTGAGTAGGATTAGGAGAGGGGTTCTTTATGTAGTAGGAAAAGGAGTTGTTGGACTATATAAATAACACTCCTAGCTTATTTTCTCTACACACATCTATATGATAGAGTATGAGAGAATAAAGCAAGGAGAGAGAGCAAGTCCCAAACAAGGGCCGAAACCCCCTTGGGACTGCCACATATCCTGTCGGCCATGATAGGGAGCTACCACCTTGGTGCTCCACTGTTGATTGATTCCTTCTTCCTCCTCCATTCTTCCTAGCTAGCACAAGGATTTGGAGGATCTAGATCTCACCTCTAGGCGTGGATCAACCGTTTAGACGTGACACAAATCACGAGACAAGTCATCAGAGGAGAAACCCTAAGGTGTGTAACATAATTCTTCCTTTACCATCGTTATGTCTCTTGTCCTGTGATCCTTGGAGGGCATTTAATGGATAAATTATATTTTCCGCTGCGTATCCATGATCATAACCCTACATCCTCACCCTCCAATTTGAAAAAATCTTCTCCGAATCGTTGATTTACAGCCCCGTCAAGAACCCTAGGCGAATTGGGGCTTTCTAGGATGCTTCGTTTTGGGCCGAATCAAGGGGTGGGTTTTATAGAGGGTCGGATAGGGAAGAGATTGGGACCGTTTGCACTCAATTTGGTGAAGATTCGGTCTGGCTGGTTCGAAGCTTCGGAGAGCTTCCATGGAGGCTCCTGCTGGGTCTTCTTTGCGTCTGGTGTCGGGGAGAGAGAAGCGTAAGAGAGCTGGTGAGTTGTTTGCTGAAAACTACATTTAGGCCCCCCTAGGTTGCTGATATGTTTTAAAAGACCCCCGGTTCCTCTTTAAACGTTTGAGAAAATGCAATTCTACCCCGATTCCGTTCAGAACTCTACATATCAGCCCTTTAAAATTTTAGAATCTTGCATTTAAGCCCCGCCTCCAATGAAATGACTTCAAATACGCCTTACGATGTAACTTTGGCTTTGCAAATTGGTCCTTGTATTCTTAAACTTCACTTTTTGGCCTCTATCTTCAAATATTCTTCCAATTAAGTCCTCCAAACTCTTTGTTCATGTCTCTTGGCCCTCAAAAACTCTTTTAATTCATATCTTAAGTGCCCCCAAGCTAGCCTCTTGCGTCTTAAAGCACGTTTCGCCTACTAAGATAAAAACAACAAAAACTACAAAGACAAGCATAAGTCTAGAAAGAGAGATAAAATAGATCAATTACACATATTAGCAAGTTATGAAGAGTTCATTAACATACTAAAACATGCAATTTTAAGTCGTTAACACTGGCGATTACCTAATACGTACACATGAACGTTCGGCTTGTTTAGCTCACACCTAGCTCAACTCTTGTAAAAAAAACGACACACACTTTATATTTGCAAATCATGTAAGTGTAATAAAATAGGTGGAAATTCCCGTAAAGGAAGTCTCTCTATACGTACTAGGGGGAACTCAATTTGTCCTTCTCGGTCACAAGTCACGCCCTACGCCTAAAATTCTCACACTCCTAGATTCTTTAAGCTTCTTTTGATTGCCCTTTCTCAAATTTTCTTATTTTTTTTTCAAATTTTTATTTTTTTTTGTATTTTTACTTTATTTATTCTAACTCTACATGCAAGGCCAGACGCGAAAAAAGACTCGAAACTGACTCAGTTTGGGTAGGTGGACTCAATTAAGTAAACGTGTATGAATCAAATAACTAACATTTATATACCACTAACATACACGTTACGACACTAAAACTAAACACGACACAGACCACGAATACGACACAATATGCCATAAAAATCTTTCTGTGACAGGTTAATGCAGACATGGACTGGCTAGTAAAGAATTAAAATCCTCCCCACACTTGAATGCTTTGTTGTCCTCAACGAATTTAGAGATCAATCAAGAGGACTTGAAAATATATGATTCATATGGAGGTGCTGTCAAATTGTTATTTGAGTATCTGAATCATACAGAGATGCTGCTAAAATTGCTATTCGAATATACTATTGATATTCGTGACTATGCTGGATACATGCTATCAGCTGTGTTGATTGTTGATCTGCTGTTAGCATGATGCTATTATCGATGTTGATGTTCATGCACGATTTGCATGTGAAATTAAATATGAAAGTGGAAAGATAAAATGGACGGGGTTAGGGATTGTACATCCCTAAGGTCAAAGACCCTGATTGCACCCGAGGCCTGGTGCAGAAAGCACTGCCAGCTTGATGGCAGGTGGGGCACTCCGCTCCCAGTTGAGAGTACGTAAATGCAAGGTGCGGTGAATCTACTCAAGATCATCGTTATCCTATGCCTCAACTACTTGTTGTCTCTTTCTACAGTCAAACTCAGGGGCCTTACTGCTCTTACTTCTAAACAGTCTCATTTCACAAGAAAGTAGCAGTTCAAATTTAGAGATTATTTTCGCTACGTGCACGTGGCAAGAATGTGTGTACTGAAAAGAAGCAAGAACTCAGTTTAGCAGATAAATCCTAGGACACTAGTCAATCGCCCCCAAACGTCGCAAGTAAGCGACAACAATAAAAATTTGGGCCTTTATTCAATGTGCCTAAACTCGACAAAATGATATTGCGAAAAGAGAGAGAGTTATACCTGAAGCCCTAGATTTCCGTTCTGACGCGGCTTAATCGACAAAATCAGTCAAGAAGGACCGCACGGTTGACTGATTTTTCGGTACTTTTCGCGAGGTGAGATTTTTAGCTAAATAGCTTCTCCTCGTTGTCCCCGTCACAACCCCGCAAACAGTTTGCTCTAATTCCAACCGGTTGAGAACGAATTGGCAAATTTGTTTGAGAAAAACCTTAGGTTCTCCACTGCCTACACCTTTCACAACTGAACCAATAACCACCATTATACCTCCAACTTAACCCTCCTAATCACCGGACCTGCAACCACAACCATTCGCTAACAAACCCAACCAATTCCTCCATGAAAACCGATTAACCACCTGCTGACCCAACATCACAGCCACAACCTCCAACGGACCCGATTAATAAAAAAAACCGGCAGCAACAGTACACCGAATCAAACCACCACAAGGCTGCCTTTGAATTTGGCGTGAAGCTCAACCCAGACCCTAGCCCGCCAATTCTGACAGCCGAAGTCCAGAAGAAAATCCAAGTTTCCGTTTCCCGAATCCCCAAATCGCCATCGCAATCTTCAACAAAACCAGTTCAATTTCTTGAAAATCGAGCAAGCAACCTAGTAGGAGCAGCGAAGAATAGAGGCTGAATCTGCCTTGATTCAGTTTGAAACTGCGACCCACAAAGAACCATGGCAGCGCCACAAGTAGAGAAGGATATCCCCCACGCTTACATCGCCTTAATCTTCAAAATTGAAACGCTGGAGGTCGTAGTCGCTGCTGGGCCGAGCAAAACCCACCAAATGCCGGTGAATTCCGGTGAGTTTCTGGTCGGCAGCAGTTGTGAGAGGTGTTGCTGTGTTCATCGAGAATTCTGCTGTGGGGTCTGAACAAGAAGCTCCCCTATGTCGCTGGCGCAGCGGATGCGAGCAGAACCCACAACTTTCCGTCGATCTCCGGGGATTTTTCGGATCGGCAGCGTCTGAGAGATCGTCTGTGCTGCGTTCTGAGTCTCAGCGTGGCTCTGCGGAAGAAGATCTCCCGTTGCTGTTGTGATTGCGCGCCCTCTTCTTTTTTTTTCACTTAAAATCTGAAAAGACCAAATTGCCCCCCTCTTAATGAAGCGTGAGGGGAGGAAGCAATCTGATCATGCGATCAAAAAAATTAACCACACGATCACATATTGTGATCGTGCAAAAGCAGTATGTTGTGCAAGAAAAGCCCCCTACATTTTTTCTAAGTAACAACCGGCCTTTTCTCTTTTCTTCTTTTTTATTTTTTTTTTCTAGTTTATGCTCCCGGACTCCGATGCACGCATATTTCATACTGTCAGAAAGCTCGATTCGCGTACGTTCTAGTTTTACAAAAGTGACTCTGAAATTTCCAGAGTAAACTTCTGAATTTATGACCTCAATTTCCGTGATCATAACGTCGCTTTCTCGGTTTTTGTGCGTTTCTTCTAGGCGCATCAAGAATGGGAGTCCGGATCGCATATCCAACCTGTATTCCTGCAGAGACTCAACTCAAATGTAAGATCCTCACTCTCTCACCCCTCAGATAAGAAAACTGTATTGAAAAATGCACACAACAATATTTAAACACACACTCTAAACTAAAGCATAAAAGTACGTTAAGTTGCCTCCCAACAAGTGCTTGTGATTTAAGGTCAACAGCCCGATCAGTTACCTCAAACGATGTTAAGGAGGTCTAGCCCGACGTGCCTCCTCCTCCAATTTCTTGCTCTTGATTTTCTGCACCACATCATGTGCACTCACCATATTTGGCTGCTTCTCTGATTCGGGTGGATCGGGCTGCAAAACTGTAGACATCCTAAGAGAAGGATCCACACGCTCTTGTCTAAACTTGATCATAGCCAACTTATTCTTCCCCTTGCTCGGAACGAACGCCATGAACACGAGTGATGAATCTAAAGCTTTGATAGTCAATTCCTCGGTCTCTAAATCCACATTAGAGTGCATAGTCTTCAAAAGCGGTCTTCCAAAGATGAGTGGAACATCGCGATCCTCCTTGATGTCCACTATCACGAAGTGAGCTGGAAATACAATTGCACCCACTTTGACGAGCAAGTTCTCAATCACCCCATTGTCGTAACTATAGAATTGTCTGTCAATTGCAGACCAATCTTCACAGGGGTTGGGGCACCAATGACGAATCTCTGAAATAGAGACAATGGCATTAGATAAATACTCGCGCCCATATCACAGCGACCATGTGTATGATATCCACCCCCAAGAGTGCAGCCTAAGACGACACTGCCTGGATCTCTCATATTGGGAATGCCTCTCTGAATCATTGTACTACACATCTCTGTCAGCTTCACCGTGCCATAAGGTTCAATGCTCTTCTTGCCCCATAAGATCTCCTTCAAGAATTTCTTGTACTTGGGCATCTGAGCAAGTGCTTCCACAAGAGGGATGTTTATATGCAATTGTTTGAACATGTTTAATAATTTCCCAAAGTGTTCCTCATCGTCCCTCTTTGTTTCCGCTAGATATGGTATCCGTGGCTCGTAAGTAGCCGAATTTGGAGTGTTCTTGGACTATTCTCTCTTCTCAAACGTGTCCTTTGATTGGGGACTCACGACCTTGGGCAACTCTTCACCCAATTCCTTCTTTGTAGCTTTTGTAGCTTCGCTCTCGCATGGCTAGGATATGGAGGATCCTGAGTAGTCACACCACTGCGAGTAGTAATAGCTTTGAGCTACTTAGTAGGAAGAATGGTATTGGAAGGAAGCATACCTGGCATAAATTTAGCATTCTGATTGGTAATCTGCCCAATCTGAGTCTCGTGGCTCTTTATAGTTGCTTACATTGAGAAAATTGTGCTCTCGATCCTGTCTTGATTAGCTAGTAACTTTCTCAATAAAGCATTTGTCTCTTGCTGTGCTGGTTGCTGAGCTTTTTGCTGTTGAAATTTCCCTTGAGCTTGATACTGGGAATTCGGCTGCTGTCCGGGCGCATATAATCCACTCTTTTGGTTGGCATAGCTAAAGTTAGGATGGTTGCGTTTTCTGGGATGGTATGTGTTATGCCACTGCTATTCTCTCATGAAATTCCTATCCTCAACACCCCAATCATACCCCTGGTTCTCATATGCTAATAGCTCACCCATGGATTTTACCTGTGATGGAGGTAGCATGCCGTGAAATGCTAAGGTCATTGATTCAAGATTCTTCTCCATAGATTCGATTTTGTTGACCAAAGCTGCACCCCCAGGTTTGGAATACCTGCGAGTTTCAGACCTCGTAGTCTCTCTCTTGGCCACGTTGTTCAGCGAATCCTGAGCTCGCTATGCTCCAAGCCCCATAACATTACCTCAGCTAGCATGTCCAACTCGTCAGGCGTCTCCTTGTCTAATGCAGTGTAGAAATAATGGAGGAGCTTGTTCCATGGCTCCCCATGATTTGGACATCTACGGAGAATTTGGCTGAACTTCCTCCAAGCATCTCCCAATGAGCTGTCTTCTTCCTGAGTGAAGTTTGCAATCTCAGCCATCTGCTGAGCGACTCTGGATGGTGGCAAATACTTCCTCAGAAACTTATGACAACAATCTGCCCATGTCACAATTCTCCCTGCTGGCAGTTCCATAAGCCACTTTTTGGATTTTCCAGATAAAGAAAAGGGAAACAGTAATAGCTTAACTGTTTCATCTGGAACTCGTTGGTCGTGCAAAGTTGATGGATTTGCTCAAATACCAGTAGATGATGGTTGGGATCATCTCCTGGAGCTCCATTGAACGCTCACTCATCACGAACCATATTGATCATATGCTGGAACAGCTAGAAGTGTTGGGCATCGATCTGCGGCCTGACAAAGGTAGGTTAATAACATGCTGGAGTAGTCTTGAAATAATCCACCATAGGGCGTTCTAAAATCTCGGCATTGTTAACCGGTGCCTCGGCGTTCAGCCTGTGGTTTTAGCCATTATTGCCACCATTGTCCCCATCGATGTTCGCCACTTGTGCCCCCACACCAGGACGTGGTTGTGGATTTGGGGGAGCCAAGCGATCCATCATTTCCTGCGTCTCAGCCATTTGAGTCCTTAACTGCTCAGTTTCTTGTGCTCGATTAGCTGCCTCCTCTACAACTGCTGCTCTAGCTGCCTCCGCATCCTGCACATTTTTGCGGATCCTTTCAAACTCAGCTCTGGTATCATCATCCATGGTAACTGAGCTTGATTTCCTCTTGTCTCTATGCTGTGCTCCTAACAGGGATTTCGGGTCTTCAAGTGTTGGATGCAAAACTCGTCTCTAGAACGGGACATGCACCGTACAATCTAACCTCAAATCACAGAACACAGAGAAAGCGTAGGTGAGTATCAGATATAACAGAAAAGTAAAATCCCTAAGGCTAGGAATTATAACTAATTTAGTCGAATTCCCTGGAAATGGCGCCAAAAACTTGACACGCTCCAACTGCAAGTGTACAGTTGTCGGTGAAGTAATAAATCCGGTAATCCGGGTTTGTCGAACCCAAAGGAATTCTTTGTAAATTAGCTACTGATTCTAAACCTTATGTGGGCAAATCGGGTTGTTTGTTTTCTAATTCTACTAAATTAAAAGAAAAAAAAAACTCAATTAATCAGGTGAAAGGCTTCACGATTAACGAAGATATGATTTATTTTGAGTTTCTTAACAAGTGGACAAGTTCAGGATATCTCTACGGGTTCACTAGGGAATTCACACCACTTATGATTTACGTTCATGCAACAGGGATGTTGTCTACTTAGCCAAACGAGCAATTTCACTTTGAAGATTCCTCAACCAAAGTCTATATTTAAACTCTTGTACCTGATTCCTCTAGCCTACTTAATTTTAAATAAGCATTTTGATCTTGATATCAACTCTTTGTTCTAGTTAACTAGAAAGATTCTTCAACCCTAGATACGACTAGTGCAAGATTCAAGTTCAAGCAAATAACTATTGATTCCTCTAATAATTATCACCCAGATCAATCTTATTGTGACGTCAACAATATGAAATATAGAATTACGCGTATCAATCAAGAATAACTAAGCATAAACATCCAATTAAGCTAATAAACATGAAGCATAATCCATAAATCACCAAAATAAAGTGTTCAAAACCCTAGTTCCCTATAAGATATCGCGAATAGAGGGTTTGGATACTAAAAAACATGATCAAAGTAAAAAGTTTCAATGATCATAAACAAAAACTAAAGAGGGGAAGAAGATAGAGAATCAAACGATGGTCTCCGAGCTCCCAAGCGTGCTCCTATGCTCTCCAATGTCATCCAAAGATGAATGAATGCTCTAGGTCGTTGGTTTTAATCCAAACCCGTTCCGTTCTTCGTTTTCAGAAATAACACATCTACCCCCTTCTACTCACGCTAGATCCAATAATGTGATCTTGTGATCACATTTTGTGATCCTAGGATCACCTTTTTTAGTTGTAGAGTCACGTTGATCTTCTATGTGGTCTTGAACTTGATCTTGTTATCATAGGATCATCTTTTTTTTAATTGTAGGATCACGTTGATCTTCCATGTGGTCTTGCACTTGATTTTATGATCACAATTTGTGATCCTCTACTTCCAGTGAGTTGCTTCTTTTCTCTTCTCTTGAAATTTTGACTAAGTCTTTTTTCTCTTCTTAGCTTCTACTCTCCTTCTTCCATTCTCTCATGAATTCCTTGAGTTCTTTCTTTTCCAAAGTTCGCTTCCGCTCCAAAATCCACACTCCCAGCTTCCAGTCCCTGAAAGCCACAACTTGAACAAATACCGGAAGATCAAATGCATCAAATAAAGCATAAAACATGCATAAAACACCCGGATTACACCATGAAGTCCAAATACTCAAGTATGGTGAAAACTATCAAAACTCGGCCTAAACACATATGAACACTTAGGAAAGTACGCGAAACGACAAGTAATCACTATAGAATATAACTCCAATTATGGATTTATCATGTACCTAAAGAAAACTCTAAGGAATTGATGTCTTATAGGGTGTTATATCTAATGTATTTGATAATGCATGGTTATGGGATTGATTTGCCAAGCACTGTGATGGAACACACGATGTATAATTTTTCCAAGAATAGGAAGCATCCACTACCCTTGGCCAAACTCCTCCCACTTTTATTTCAACAACTGGAGATACCTGTTGATAGGAAAGTGACAATTACTACTGGTTTTTGATTGATAGATGAAAGTCCTTTCAAAGGATTGAAATTGTGAAAACCAGTGAGGGAGAATGGAAGTTCTAATCTGAATTTTATGCAGATGAGTTGAAAGCTAAAAATTTTTTGAATCCTAAGTCTTTAACCTCTCCAGTAGCCCAACCTTCTACCACTCCAAACCAATCTCAAGTTCTTTAGAAGCTAGACTTCATTCAGAATGAGCTAGATGAGCTCAAGCAGGATCAATATCAGCTGGGTGCTGAGTTCAAACATATGAAATACATGATTGAAAGTGTGTTTAAGAGTATCAAATTTGCTCATGTGGAAGAAGAGGATAAATCAGTTCTAGAAGGCTCAAGGATGTCGGGATCTATCAAAGACTCATTTGATGAGAATAGTTCTTGGGATAAGGCTGTTGAGCGTAAGGAAGCTGAGGCAAAGACTGCTGAGGATCAGGAGGATGGTGAGGAAGATAGTGTTGAATCTGGATTGCTTCTCAAAGAACTGAAGTTGACAAAACAGAAAGGAAAGAATTCAGCAATTGTTACCTCAGTTGATATGTTTGAGGATGATGAGGTAGTTGATGAGCCTGGTGAAGAAGTTAACAAGATGAAGGTACACAGAAGAAGATCAGCAAGAGGATGCGGAAGAGGAAAAATATGATCAAGAGGTAGATGCAGGAGACAGGACTGATACAAACCCAAAGCCTTGAATCCACCCTTATCTTTCTTCTTTTTCAAATCCTTGAAGACTCTCTTTTTCTTTCAAAACTTCTATTTCTTTTAAAACGTTTTAGTTTTCAGTAAGGTTTGATCCAATACGGTCTCACTCTTTTTGATGAAAGTTAAAAAGAGGGAGAAATTTAGGAAAGTTTAGGGCTAATCTTGCTTTGGATTCTTTTCTTTTAATCGCATAGTTTGATTTTGCTTCTGTTTATAACTGCTTATTTATATGTTCAGGATTTTATATAACTGTTTCTGCTATGCTCTAATGTCTATCTTCTGCAGAAATACAGTTCTCACAGTTTAGTGGTTTTATCTTTCATCAAGGGGGAGATTGTAAGTTCACAATCTGTTTTAAAGGTTTGAAACCGGTTTGAAACCCGTTAAAACGCATAGTTTTAAAGCCTTGAAAATGTACTGCAGTTATTAGCATGAACTCAGTGGGTGTTCTTCCTCCTAATCAATATATAATCCCTTCTACTTGATTATGCTATATTAGATGACGAAAGACAAGCTAATTATGTGTTATATCATGCCTTAATCTTATTGTTTTCCTATGTGTATGCAGAAAGTAGTCTTATTTATAGGTTTGCAAAGAAGGAAATCCAAGTTTGCAATTGATCCTACTGATATGGAAGCTTGTACGAACTTGACTTAAGCCTGAAGAAGGAAGATCAAAACAAAATCAATGAGGAAATCAAGCAGCTAGCCGTTGGAGCAAGTTGTTGAGAGTAAAAGATCTTCATAGAGTTTTTAAAGATTTCAGTTGCAATTCCTTTATATTCTGCAATTCAAATTGATAGGAAAACCAGTGATTGTGAGGGGTTCAGAAGTATAGAGCATTCCACAGACATTAAAACACTCTCACAGATTGAAAAGGCATCATTGAGGATGATCAAACTCCACAATCCATTTCAGTTCCTAGAAGAAAACTTCAAGCTTACTTCTTAACTTTTCTTACAGTGTTCTTCATCTGAGCTTTATTTGTATATCTTTTCTGTTATACTTCTTAACCATTTGTTCTCGTGAGTTGTTCAAGAGGAACAACAGAGAATTCATATTGTATCAGCTAGGTAGAGCAGGTACTAGATAGGTTAGGAAGAACCAGAAGGTGAAACAGAGTAAGCCAATTCTATGGGCTTGATATCTAGGGCTTAGCTTTGGATAAATAAGAATTTTGTTGAAATCCTAGAGGGGTCAAATCCCTGAGGCAGAGAGTAGGTCACTTGGGAACGAACTCCGTAACAAATCACTGTGTTTATCTTTCTTACATTTCAGTTATGCACTTGTCTTTATAACTATTTCATAACAAGTTTAAGTTAAAAGCTTTGAAAGGCTTTTCAAAGCATTGAAAACTATCAATAAAACTCAATGTGTCTGTTTGCATTTAAAAGCCTTTAATCTGTGTTCAAAGCTTTGAAACACTTCAAGTTCTTCTCATTTTATTTAATAGCTACTACTTCTGGAAAAACTTGCCATGCTCTATTCAACCCTGCCCCACTTCTAGAGTATTTGATCATGTACTTGTTACGTGCATTACATTCTTCAATGTTATTAACACTTTTTCTCTAAGTAAGTTATAATGAACTATGCAGATGTGATGCTTACTACCCAATCAATTTACTGTTTTGCCACTGACACCCCAGTCTCTTTAGTAAAGTCCATGACTATGCCTGAACACTCCACTGATATTCAAGTCCATAGATATTCTAACATTATTCCTATATCCTCTTGATACACTCCATATTGAAATCCATAACTTTTACATAATTTCACCTAGGTTCCAGCAGTTTAGTAAAACTGCAGAGAGGCCCTTTCAATTTTTTTAGTCAAGTTCAACCCGAACACGTCCAAGCTGACTCCATGTATCATGAAACTGATACAGAGGCATGAGGTCATTCCCATAGATATATAATTTGAAAGTTCAATTAAAGTTATTGCAAAATTACCAATTCGCCCCTCCGATACAACTCAGTCAAACAAGGGTTTCTAGATAGTCAAATTGGCTGAAACTTGACCCTTGGACATAAATGTTATTCAAAACAACTTTGCAGAAGCGTATTTTGGTAAACTAGGTCATCTGCCAAGTCAAATTAGGGAGTCCAAGTTTTGAGAAAATCTTCTTAACTGTCAGCTTAACTTTCGGTTTATGATCAATTTATGAAGAGACACGAGGATATAAAAATATGGTTTCCCTGATTGAAGTAATAGGTTTCCAAGACATACTTCCTATCTCAAAGATTCAAATTACAAACAAATTATAAGTTCAGTTACAGTTGGACGAAATCGTTGACTGACACTTGAAAATTATTTTTAAGTGACTTCATAGTCTCAATGTGACTACTTTGAGCTTGATTTCAGAGAAATATATTGGGAAAATGGAAAATTATTCTCTATGAGGATTATAAACCATCATTCAATAGGAGAAATCAGAATGCAATTTTATTACATATTCAAAGAGTTATGACTGGCATAAGTTGGCACTTTCAACCCATTTTCATACCAACAAGGGTGCTCAATCAACTTTAGGCTTATTTTCTGAAAAATGCACAATGAACTTGTTCTGCGTTCATAAAGAGTGGGTTGGAGTATTTAGAACCACCTATTCATAGGGTAAAGTGGATTTTCATATGGAATTGTAACCATGAAAATATGCTATGCCAAAGATGGCAATGTTAGAACCAATCCCATGCTTGGAGTTATTTCACTGCTAGTTAGTTTCCTTAGTTTTCAAGTGCCCGGATTTCAAGTCAAGAACCAGAGAGATTGAGAGGAATACTAATACAACCTTGGCATGGATTGAAAGACCTTACAATCAGCTAGATGAAGAAGCAGACATAATTCAATTACATTCAATACGAAGTGAGATTGATACGAGAGTATGAGTTGCATAAAGCATGATTCCGTCGCATAGCTTTGGTGTAAACAAAGAAAAACGAATCAGCTTGATTCATCAAGATTTGAGGTGTGTGTGTGTGTGTTTGTGTGTGTGCGTAAGAGCATCAAGATGACACAAAATCACAAGGTCTTTGTTCCCTTCAGCAATATTTAGTAGGTACTTCAGGAGAGATCCTCAAATGTCTAGATATAGACTCGGGCAGGCTAAACAACACGAAATATGTTGCCAATACTGCCTGGAACTCACACAAATCGGTGTTGGGATTTATCAAGTGAGAAGCCAGTTATGGGAACAAGCTAGCTGGAAAATTTAAGAAATGTGCTATAACTGTCAACAACAAGCTCATGTTAGCAACTTCAATGATAATTTCATGACGGTTAAAGTGTTAATTGGTGAATGAAATCTACATAAAACTTTTTCTGGAATCACAAAGATTATGCAGAGCAAAAATCAGTTTAATCCCCAAGAGATGACTTAGACAACCAGGTTGCAAGATGATACAAAGCTGAAGAAGCCATGATTGGCAGTCAAGAACAACGAAAGATGTCATGTTCACCCCGATCTTCAGGGAGGCAACATTTTATGAATCTTACCACATGAGACTTGTAGCCAAATTTTCTAGGAATACAGAGCTTCGCCAAATTTGGCCCAAAACTGACTGAGATAACCCATATTTTCAGGGGGTAGATAGTCACCGAAAACTCAGGAAATTCATGAATCAAATCCCTCCAATCCTTTGTTACACTCATGTTTTAGTAATCTAGACATGTTCCCAAAGTTAAAAGGATCAGATAGCATCAATCAGCAATGAAAAACAACCAAGAACAAGGCCGTTATAGGAGCTCCGGCAGCAGTAGAAGATTCTGGCGCTAGGCTGCCCAGAATACGGCGGCTTCCTCCATTCCAGATGAATTCCTGGCCTTTTAATCACTTTGTGGGTGCGCCTCAATGTCAGGAAGAAGATTATTGGGTCAAAACTCGTCAATCAGTTACAAGGAGGGTGAATTGGACCGATTTCACGTTAGGGGGTTCATATGGTTTTACTCTTATCTGTCCTTAGCTACTGACAGGATCGAGGAATTGATTCAAGGATCTTATTCCCTAGGGCCTCGTTTCGGTAGAGGATATGGTATGTAGGTACAAGGCTTATGCTGGGATATGAGTAAGGATATTAATGCTGTCTGATAAGCCCTGATAAGATATTCTGATTGTCCGTGTTTGGGTACTTTCGGATATGATGCAGTATATAAAGCAGGATATGTGCAGAAAAGACTATAATACCCTCAGTGCTTTTATTTTGTATAAAAGATTGTATATTTCAAATTGAGGAGGAAAAATGTATACAAAATGGATTATTATTTATGTTTATATTTTAATAAACTTTTTTCTACACAACAACGACGCTGTCAAAATGTATACAAAATGTATATTAATACGTGAAATAAATTTGTAGTAACATGCAAACCTAACAAATATTCATGGATACAACATGGCCACAGAAAAGTTCGGAGTATAAATTACTAGTACTTATTGGCATATTGGCATGATGTTACAAAACCTGCAATAAACAAGTTAAATTAAACGAACGAAATTTTAGCAAGCACGGTAAAATGTCTTCATATTTATCTGAACCATACAACTCAAATAAAGTTATGCAATACCAAAATAATAGTTATAAAACCCATGAGAACCTCCTCCAAAATCATAGTTATCAATCCCAAAATAATAGTTATCAATCGCAAAATGATAGGGTTTGGGGACAAGGGTAGGAAAGTAGATAGTTTGTGGGGGTATTTTTGTCAACCTACTAGAATAAAAATGCCATATTTTCTTATCCGACCTTATACCTCCATGTTGGTGGTATAAAATTTGTTCATTAAAATCTCCATCAGCATAAGGCAACATAACTTATCCCCTCTCTTATCCGGCACCCAAACACTTGATAAAAAAAGAGAGTGTATAACTTATCTTATGCTCCCTCCTTATCCTCAACCCAAACAAGGCCTAGGGGGAGGGCTTCCTGAGGTTGTAGCAGGTTCTGTATTGGAAGATGAATGGAGGAGGAATGAGGGTTGTAGCATTGGAAATGATGGTTGTTTTGGTGGGAAACCATTTGATTGGAGATGCAATTTCTTGTATTCCTTCCTAAAAATGAGTAGGGATATTTTTATTTGGTTTATATAGGATGAGAAGAGGTCTAGGGAAGTGCCACCTATGATGATGTGTCACATGATATGTTGGATAATTAACAACTCTTGGGTTTAGTTTAAGGAACTTTAGGGTTAGCCTTTTATGGTGGGGTTTGGTATGACTTATAAGCAGCTTATAAGTCAACTCGGGATTGTAAGTTGAAGACAACTTATTTGCAGTGTTTGGTATGCAACTTATAAGCAGAACTTTTGGATTTGGACTTATAAGTTCATAGCGCAAAAATGAACATAAGAAAAAGTTGGGTTTTTGAATTTTTTTCTTGAACTTTTGGAGTTAAACAACTTTTACACCAAACACGCATATCTTTTTTCTTCATTTTTTTGTTTGTCGTGAACTTTTTTGGCATGAACTTTTAAGACAACTTATGTTGCAAATAAGTTATACCAAACTCACCCTATATTACTTTCTAACTTGGTAAAATTTCATAGACGTCCTCTGAAATCATAGCATTCTTATTTGTTTCTTCTATACTCAAGACTTCCCACTTTGCTAGATATCAGTTGTCAATGAGGATTACAAATTCACTTATTTACCTCGGAGTACTTGAAAATTCACTGCTCTACCCCACTAACTCCAACTTATTACATCTCATCCTTCTTCAGCCCAGAGTAATTAACCAATCTATATAAAGGTAGAAAGTAAGAAAATATTTAATTATAGTTTTGCCCACATAATTTAGAATCAATGAACCTAGACCCTACAAATTTGTGTATGGGTGTTACATTCCACCCCCCATTAAAAGAATCTTCTTACCACAAGATCTCATACCACTCTGTACTTCTCTTATTCATTCCAATGACACTATCTCTTCATTCCCTAGTATCTTTCCTAGTCGCTCATATGTTCATCGCCCCCGTATAACACGTCAAGACAATCGAATTCCTCAATTTAATGTCTTTGCACGTTCCAATAAACACAAATTCCGAGTACTGCTTAAAAATGGACCTCAAAATATATTAAAATTATCCTCAGGATAACGTAATCAATATTACTGTAGTCCTCCGGACATTATCATGATTCTACAAATACCCATGGATTTCTTTGATGAAACTCTGAAATTGTCTAAACTTACAAGTATTGTCCAACCCGATCTTAACTCCATTTCCCTTCCTTGACACTCTGGTCCTTATGATCATGTATCGCATACCTAACTCACTCATATAGGATCTACATTCCTTACATTACACTTTACTACCCAACCGTATATATATTTTCCACGAGATACTATGCTCACATTATCCACCAATACCTTTCATCAGAAACAGCCTTACTCATATTGAACCATTATCTTTCACCCAAGACCTGAATATCAGCCACGATATCCTGACCCTACATTGTTGTGAACATAACCCTTTCATAGAAAGTGATGTGTATAAATTACATATTCCTTCTTAATATTCATGTACCACCAAAGTACATCACTCCAGGTATCTGAAAAATTCTATCTTCATCATTTTATGCATATTTCCCAGCATAAGTCCTTTGCTTGACATCCTCATTTCCCGGTACTACCACTTATCCAAAAGGTATATCCGAGACAAAATTCTCAACCTCCTGATTATCTTATAAATCTTTCCTATACTCAATTCAACATCCCAATTCAACCTCCCAACGTACACATATCCTCCTCTCATAATATCAATATATTCTACTCCCATGTCTTATTGTTACACCTGTAACTATATTTTCCTACTAGCGAATCCTAAGTATATCTTACTCGGTCATTCACAATGTATCATGCTCAGATCTAGGATGCCGAAAACAGGTCATCAATCGCAATACTATACCGCAGCTTCAAGCACTCCAGTTCTTGCCCAATTGTTATGTAACAATAATTTGTTTGTTTTTCGGAGATCAACATGAGTGACCCAAAAAATACCATTGTCATGCTAGCATCAACTATGAAATATATGCTCTTTGAAAATCTCTTATCGAATCCCGGATGATTCATGTATCAACACCATCCTCATAGTATTCCACAACTACTAGTCCTTCATAGATTCGTAAAGCATCTCTCATTATGCAGTAAAATATATCAAATATGAACCTCTGCCTGAGGTTCAAACTATACAAGCGTGTCTGACAAAGATATGCACATAGAGCACTCTCATATATGCACTCCTCAACCATCCTATTCCGTTTTTTTCTTGATTCCTATCTAGTTTTAATTTCGAAATCACTAGCCACATAGTAATTGAGTTTCTAATTCTGTCCTTTTATATAACCAATGCTCTGATACCGTTTGTAACACCCCCACCCCTCAGAGCTAGGAAATCTACCACAAACCCCTTACTCCCGAAAGTGTCCTTTTCTACGACACATAAATCAGCTAGCAAGGAGTTAAATACAAACGGTTCTGATACAACACATAATTAAAGAAACTGGATTTTAAATAAAAAACTTACTAGAATCCTTTGTAAAATTTGTAATATTCTGGCATAGCCTTCTAGTGATTAATTATATTCCCAAGTTCCCACGTTCTCACCTAAAAAAGTTAGAAAGTATATAGACCATTAATAAAATATTCCAAATGGATGTAAATAGAGTTTGAAATGATTTAAATTTAAAACTTACATACGCTCAAGACAGTATCATGTCACAATACCACATATAACACACCTAAAGTACCAGTAACTTATAAATAAGCGAATCTTCAATCATCCGTAACCATCACCACCATACCTGCCTTATACGGAGGATTCTAAATCCCACCACCCAGAAGGTCGTGAAGAACCTATTCACTTCCGAAAAGGAAATCTTAATCCATCCACCAAAAAAAACTAGACAGTAAGTGTGCACACCCTGTTGGAATAGAAGACCTAGAGACAATCTTTTTTAGTATGAATAATGCTTTTGGATAGAAACATTCATTGTATTATTTGTGGAGATATTTAATATATGAAGTCCTTAGATTACAAATGTATTTGATTATCTTAAACGTCCTTAGTCAATTATAATGATTAGTTGAACGATCAATTATAGACTAGTATGGGGTTGGATTGATATGGATATATCACGATCCAACCCATGGGTATGTGTTAGTAATAGCATACAGGATTGACCAACAAAGAGAAGGCTACATACAATTTATGTAAAGTCACAGGTGCTTCTCGTAGTGAAAACGGTATTGTCATCCTTAGACTTGAAGTCACTAGATACTCTATATTAGAGATCGTAGTGATGTAGATAGAATTTGTCCCTCCCACATAACGGGGGAAAATATCCATGGGCCACTCGAGGGATTGTGCTTATAGAATTTCTGGCCAGACTCAGATAAATTAATATAGGATATTGATGTTATCTGCATGGATAAGACTATTCCCAGGATCGAGAAAACTATGGATTGGATATACAAAATGACTTGTATGTCTCGTGTCCAATCCAGATATAGAGGCAAAGGGATGAGACAATACTTGCACACGGTTTCTCAAAGTAATGACTATTTCTATTAGTTGGGCGGCATGGATGTGTTGCTAGACACCCCTCCATGTTTGTAATTGTTACTACCAACCAAGTAGATACCTATGGGGTCACACGGCATAAGGATAAAACTAGACTTGTAAATTAATTAATATGATTAATTAATGAAAAGACCAATATGCAACTACTTGCAAACTTAGTAGGACTAATTTTCAAGTTGGACTAATCCATGTATGGACAGGATTAGGATAGGGGCTTTTATACAGTAAACAAGGAGTTGTTGGACTATATAAAGTACAGTACTAGCTTATTTCTCCTAATGAATGCTCATAACATACATTGAGTAGGAGAGAAAAATCAAGGAGAGAGAGCAAGACAAGGGCCAAACCAACCCCGTCCGCCCTCTCTGCCCGTCGACCAAAGAGAAAGGCCGAGCCCCTCTTTTGGTCTCCGTTGTGAGATCTTCCTTCTTCCTTCCTCTACCGTTTTCTTGCACAAAGGTTTGGAGGAAACTAGTTTTTCATCCTAGGCGCGGACTATCTATAGAAACGCAAATACAATTTTGTGGTTGAAGTCATCACAGGAGGCAAACAAAGTAATTTTTTACTAAAACCTTCACTATCATTATGATGTCTCCTCCTGTGATCCTAGGTTGGTCTTTTGCGGATCTTATTTGTTTAATTCCGCTACTTAATCCGTTACAAAACCCAACTGTGGTATCAGAGCCACATGTCGTAGAGCATAATGTAGTTTATGTGTTACGATTATGTCCATTTTACACATTAATTATCGTTTATCGCGTAAAACAGACAAATCCATCATATTGATGCATTTTGTATATAATTCAATGAAAAAAGATCTAGTAGTACATGGGATGTAAGGATTAGTGAATTTGGATCACATAGGATGTGAAAATTTTTGATCTAGAAAACTAGGGTTTGGGAACAAGTTGGAAAAAGGTGTTTTTCAAACTTGAAAAGAACTAAACTTGGGAAATAAGGAGGAAGTTGTTTTGGACAAAACTCCCTGAGGGGGTTCAGCCCCCCTAGGGGACCGTCCCTCTCTCTGTGCCGCCCAAGGAAGGCCACGGCCAAGGGGGTTGGACTCCCTAGCGCACGGCCTAGCCGTGTGGGCTAGGGCCCGGCCGGCCCAAGGCCCTTGTTGCACTCCTTTGGTGGTCTGGCCATAATGATGGTGGGCCTCTTGGACTATTTTGACCATCGTATGTCCAAAATCAATTGAAATTGATCAAGCACGTTAAATTGGATTTTAACTGTTTATGTGATTTTTTATGGTGATTGGATATGGTCTTAGATGTGGATGTGGAGAATGTTTAATTTTATGGTTTGTTTTTACGGCCTGCGAGCTGATAAAATTAATGTAATAGTTAATTAGTTTTTACGGACTGCGAGCCGGTCTTCTTCTAACCTTGTGAGATCTTTTTATTTAGTATAGATGCTATCTAGTATTAGATGAAATAGACGATAGTCAATGATGGAGAAGAAGAATCCTAAAGAAATTAAAAGACCGCAAGATGGAGCATCGAGCATTCCAACAAGCTACGAAGCATGGACCAAAAGATGGAGGCACATTGAGATGAGCTTGCTATTTTTTAGAATTCATATATATTTTCATTTGTTTGGGAATATATTAGTTTAGACGCATATCCATATCACATTTAATATTTATTTGCGGTTGTTTATTTATTTTCTTAATATTTTATTGTTGGTGTATGGATGATGCATAAAAAAATGATAATAAGATAATTAACAACCCTTATCTTTCATTTGTGAGTTTCCCAACTCAACATAAGTAGATCAGTTGATATGGATCAACAAAACAATTAACATTGGAAAAGCAAAAATCCCTCAATTTAAATAATGTGTTTTGCCTTCTCGTTACTTAAACAGTCATCGTGATCAAGATTATCAAGCTCGTGCGTGCCAAAGCAAGGCGGCTTGGTTTGTCACGATTGTGTTGAGATTGCACAAGCAAGGTGCAATTGTTTCAGTAAGAGGTTGGACGCAACTAGGTGATTTTAATAATATTAAAAGCGTAGAGGCAACGAATTGGGATTATCCATGACATGGATAAATAATGAGTTATTTGCCAAATTGAACCAAGAGTTGCACAAGGATGCAATTGGAATTGTTCCTACCTAAATAATTAATTTTGCGTGACTTGTCAAAGCAAGCTAAAAAAAAGTGAAATATGGATTTTGGCACCGACTAGAAAATATAATGATATTTTCCGCATTAATATTGAGGGTTATTAATCCGAGAAAAATAGTGGGAGCTATATATAATAATCTAGACATTAGTAAATGTAGTTATTTGTTACGAAATACTAAAACTTGTATACTTCTCTTATGTACAATTGTAATGGCAAACAACTCAATGAGTGCATCACACTCCCTACGTTCTGTCCTTGAGAAGGACAAAATTTCTGGAACAAAAATTCAAGACTAGTACACTAACTTGAGAATCGTTCTCAAGAAGGAAAAGAAACTATACACTCCAGAGGAAGAAGTTCACGAGGGTCCAGAAAATAATACCCATGCAGCCCTAAAGGAACATCAGAAGTTCGTTGACGATGCTAATGATGCGGCCTGCCTAATGGTTTTCACCATGTACTCTGAGCTCCAGAAGCAACATGAGAACATGGCTGCGTTTGATATGATTATTCACTTAAATCAGCTCTTCCAAGAGCAAGCTACGGTTGAGAGGTATGAAGTTTCCAAGGAATTGTTCAAGTGTCATATATCAGAGGGAAACCTAGTGGGACCTCATGTACTCCGAATGAATGGATACTTGGAGAATCTCGATATACTGGGGTTTCCGGTGGGTCAAGAGTTGGCCACAAATCTCGTTTTGCAATCGTTGCCTGAGAGTTATGAACAGTTCATCATGAACTATAAAATGAACGAGATCCTGAATTCTCTGCCAGATCTACTCAATATGTTGAGCATAGCTGAACAAAGCATCATCAAGGGAAAGGGCGGGGTCGGTCTAGCACAAAGGGAAAGGTAAAAAGTTTGCTTCTACCTCCAAAGGAAAAGGCAAGGCAGTTGAAAAATCCAAGTAAGTTGCTCTTAAGCCTGTTGGTGGCATTGCCAAGGGTGTGACTAAGTGTGATTGTCACTACTGAAGTCAGCCTGGACAATGGTCGAGGAACTTCCCAAAGTATTTTTGTTATAGATATCAATATAACATGCTCTTCATCTTGGGTATTGGATACTGGATGTGGATCTCACATTTTTAGAAATGTGCATGATCTAAGGAGAAGTAGAAGATTGGCAAAATGGGAGATAGATCTGCGCGTAGGGAATGGAGAAAAGGTTGTTGCATTAGCTCTTGGCGTTTACGAGCTGTCCCTGCCTTCATGATTAGTTCTAGAATTACATAATTGCTATTTTGTTCCTGCTATGAGCAGAAACATTATTTTTATTTCTTGTTTGGACGAGGAAGGTTTTACTATTTCAATAAAGGAAAATTGTTGCTCCATTTATTTTGATTGTATTCATTTTTTTACTGTGCAATTAATTAATGAACTAGAGCATTACCCGTGACCACCATGGCGATATGTGCACGAAATGCAAACTGTCGTCAATGAACTAGCAACTTTCCACCACTTAATTTCCAATAAGCTCAAATTTATTCTTTTATTCAATCTCTCATTTTTTTCTCTTTTTTTTGTATATATATATTTTTTTTCTTTTTTTCTTTTTATTATATATCTCAATACAACAAAATGCCGCAAAATTATCCGAGTGGTCTTCCAAGAATCAAGCAAAGAAAATATGTTACGGGGAGGAAGTAGACCATCCAATGAATCTATATCACAAGTAAAATTC
Source organism: Linanthus parryae (assembly GCA_023055425.1). Taxonomy (NCBI): domain Eukaryota; kingdom Viridiplantae; phylum Streptophyta; class Magnoliopsida; order Ericales; family Polemoniaceae; genus Linanthus; species Linanthus parryae. Next base: position 88,657,971 of record JALGPY010000001.1, read on the forward strand.
ATCTCCCCTTAACTCATTGAAGTACACGGTGTCACCAAACAAAGCCGCAAAATAATCAAAGCACGTGTGTAGGGATGGAGTCGTTAGAAGCTCAATCTCGATGTCAGTAGTCAAAGTCCGACATCCCCACACTAGAATATAAACATGCCCCCTCGAAGTAATCAAATGTATGTAAGTCTCGTGCCTAATCCAACCGATCCTCCTACACCGTGATAATGAAAAGAAACGATACTGATAACGCCCAATTAGGGGTTATCTTTTAGCCTGATTTCATGAGTATTTGTGTCGGAATTAGCGGTTTTTGCCGGAAAATGCCTTAGAATGCCTCAGGAATCTAGAACGAGACGTTTATTTGTACTTGCTGGATTTCTGCTTATTTCTTGCTATATTTGGATATGATCGCGGGTTTTCGTTCGTGTTGCCTTTTCAGGAACATGTTCGGGAGGTGCATCGGGAAGCGTGCCGGGACCAAGCCGGGACCGTCTCGGGAAACGTGCACAAGACCGGGACACGACGGAAACACGGAAAAGCAGAAGTACACCGAAGAGGCAAACCGGGAGCGTCAGGCAGAAGAGTGGGGCCCAGGGGACCAGACCTGGCCCACCAAAGGACCAAGTGGGCCCCACCTAGCCCCCACGGCCTGCGTATATACGCATGCAGTGAGGGTGGTGGGGGATGTTGGTTGGGCCCTGGTTGCGTATATACTCAGCCAGTTTTGACTTTTGGTCAAAGACGGTGGACCGATGGCAGATTCTGTAATTTCGAGCACAAGCGTTTTCGGGAAACAGCACTATTTAAAGACTCGTCCAGACTCGTTTTGAGGATCCACGAAGACACAGCACAATTCACAGCACAACCGAAGGACAAGTCAGAGCATTCATGGAGAGCACGGAAGCGCGATTCGAGATTCGAAGACTTAGTTTGATTTCGTTCTCTCTCTTTATATTCAGAAACTGCGTTTTGTATTATGTCTAGTCGTAGCTAAACTTTTCACCTAGGTTCTCGGTGAACCTAGGGTTTCATACTCAGATTTTATGATTACTTCGTTTATGGATTCATGATTATGGTCTTAATTCAGCAAGTTATATCTGTTATTCTGGTTTTGATTATTATCGTATATGCATGATAGGATTGATCACCCAGGATTGCTATAGACCCGAGCTTGTAGGTGAAAACGTCAAGTTAGGGTTAGGAAGAAAAACCAGGATTTAGTACCTTACCCTGATAGACCGACCAGAGAAAGGGAGATAGGGCTAGCATCGAGAGTTAGGGTTAGCAACTGTTAGGGAATTTGACCCGGGCCATTCGGACAGGTTAGAAACCCTAACAGGATTAGACCGAGACTGCAGACTTAGGCAGCTTAACAAGAATCCGAAAGTCTGCAGGATCGGGATTACGTGTGGAATCTGAAAAGTCACTGCACAACTGGTACGTTGCACAGATACCGAAACTGCTGAGTGTTTTCATAATCGATCGTAAAACTGAAATCTGTAGAAACCCTAGGGGATCCTGGAACCTAGTCTTCATCTATTATCGTTACAACAAATTCAGCTTATTTCAGAAAACGTCACAAAAATATTTACGTTTTTAATTTCTGTTTTTAGTTTAGTCAATACCATCACAATCTACTCCTCCTTGTTACTACTCTTGGAAAACCGAAACTGACAACGTAAGTAAACCCATAACAGTCCTCGTGGGAACGATAATCCGAGTCTAAATTGCACCCGGTACTACAAGATTCGTACACTTGCGATAGCACGTTAGTTTGCGCATCAAGTTTTTGGCGCCGTTGCCGGGGACTTTTTAGGGTCTATTTAGTAGTCAGAATTAGTTTTCTAAGTTTTTATTTATTTTCAGTTTCGTTATTTTTCTTTTTATCTCACTGCGTTTTTGAATCTGCGTTTTCAGGACTGTTTAGTTGATGCCGAGATTGCCTCGCGATTTGGTGTCACCACTCGACAACCCGGAAAAACTGTACACCGAACAGAACCGCAGAAACCGAGAAAGCAGGATGGCAACCAACCAGAGAGATCCACCCGAGAACACCGAAGCCGGTGGACAGGAACGAGAGACACGTACCCCAGCCCAGATGGCGCGGTACATTGAGGAGCTTGTCACAGCGGGGCTTGCTGCCCGAAGCAACCAGAGAACATATAACCGATCAGGGAAGGCATTGGTGGAAAATTTCGAGGTCCCCACCGGGGGGCATGAGCGAGCTATTGTGGTGCCCGAGATCACTGCCGAGCACTTTGACATCAAACCATCCACCATCCAGACGGTACAAACTCTCTGCCCGTTTCATGGCAGGGCCGACGAAGACCCGAACGATTTTATCGGGAAATTCGAAGATTACTGCAACAAGGTCAGATACAAGGGGGTAGAAGCAAAGGCGCTCATGTTGATCTTATTTCCGTACTGTCTTTATGGAGTAGCCAAAGACTGGCTTGAATCCCGACCACCCCGATCCATCACCACATGGGAGGAGTGTGTCACGGATTTTCTGGCAAAGTTCTATCCCGCCTTCCGAGTCATACAGTTAGAGAGCGAGATCCTGTCATTCAGACAGAAGATGGGGGAGACGGTGGTGGACGCATGGGACAGGCTCATGAGATTGGTCAAACGGTGCCCGAACCACGGTTTTGGAGATGCGAAAATCCTGCAGGTTTTCTACCATGCCCTAGACAGGGAGAACGCCGACAGGATTGACAGAGAGGCCGGGGGAAACTTCTTGTATCACGTGGACAAAGAAGGTGCGTATGACCTGATGAAGCAGTTGGCCAAGCAGGACACCCGACTGTTTGACGATCGCAGGATGGCGGCTAGAGCCGAAACTGCAGAGGATGACCGTATAGACAACCTGGCCAAGATCGTTCACGACTTGGTCAAGAAAGTCTACTCGGATAAGAAGACTGTTGCAGCAGTCGAAGAACCTGATCTTGACACAGCCATCGAGGAGCTAAGGACTGAAGATACGAATTACGTACAGCAGCAGTGGGACCCGAGCCGGTACCGACCGAGTACGAGAGACCATCCCGGGTTTCGGTACGGAAACCCGAACGCAGCAGTTTACGCACCGGGATTCCAGCACAGGCCACCAGCCCAGCAGGCTGCCCCGGCCCAGCAGGCTCAGTCAGTCCCATCCGCACAGCAGTACGACGCTCAGATGAAAGAGATCAAGTCCATGTTCCAGACTATGGAGTCCCGGTTCAAGCACATGGACACCTTGACGGCAGATATGCAGACAACCAAAACGTCACTACGCGCTTTGGAAGTACAGGTGGGGCAGTTAGCACAGCAGCTAACGGAGAGACAGCCAGGAAACCTACCCTCGAATACAGTAAACAATCCACGGGCTCTAATCAATGCTATCTCCACTCGGAGTGGATTGGCACTGCAGGATCCACCGTATCCCAGCCACGCACGTGCAGAAAATTCGAAAGAAGTAGAACGCAACTTGTCGGGCCAGGATAGCAGCACAGTCGATCGCCCCCAGCCGAAGGGCTCGGTTGAGCAGGATGCAGTGCAGAACGAGACAGGTGCAGAAACTGTACCCGTCTCCAAGGAGGTCCCGTACCCCTTGCGAACACGAAAGAGGGATGACAGCAAGGACTACGCCAGGTTTCTCGAGATGTTCAAGCAGCTGCAGATTAACATACCTTTTGCCGAGGCTTTGGCTAAGATGCCCACTTACGCCAAATTCCTCAAGGACATCTTGTATGGGAGGAGGCGAATGAGCGATTTCGAAACCATAAACCTGACGGCAGAAGTGAGCAATTGTGTGAAGAATGGGCTACCGAGGAAGAGAAAGGATCCTGGCAGTTTCGTTATACCAGTTACCCTAGGGAACGCTTACACAGGAAAGGCTCTGTGTGACCTAGGGGCCAGCATCAACCTGATGCCATTGATGATTTTCAAGAGTTTGAAAGTCGGTGAACCCCGACCCACCAGAATCATGCTGCAGATGGCAGACAGGTCCGTAAAACAGGCCTACGGGGTTATCGAGGATATTCTGGTCAAGGTCGGCGAGCTTATTTTTCCGGCAGATTTCGTCATCCTGGACATGGAGGCAGGGGAGGTACCGCTCATACTTGGCAGGCCGTTTTTGGCCACAGGCGAAGCAATGATAAACTGTAAGAGCGGGGAGCTGACCATGCAGATTAACGAGGAAAAAGTAAAATTCAACGTTTTCAAAAATCTGCAACTGCCAAATTACTACGACCACGAGGACATATTTGCTATAGATGTGGTGGACGAAGGCTGGGAAAACGAGGAGATGGACCAATTATGGGAAGAGATCGATAGCATGTACGGGGAAGAAAAGGAGAAGACTCGGTGCGAGCACGCCATGAGAGCCGAGGACCGGACCACTTTGCACCGGGACGAAGACGGCGGGAAAAAGATGATTCTGGTCCCGTCACTCAAGGAGCCACCCGCATTGGAGCTGAAACCGCTCCCGATCCATCTCAGGTATGCATATATTGGTGAAAATAGTACTCTGCCCGTAATTGTTTCGTCTCGTTTATCTCAGGAACAGGAGCAGAAACTGCTAGAAGTATTGCGAGAGCATAAGGAAGCAATAGCATGGACAATTGCAGATATCAAGGGAATCAGCCCCTCCTACTGCATGCACAAGATCCGAATTGAAGAAGGCAAGAAACCGGTGATTCAGCCCCAGCGGAGACTGAATCCGAACATGAAGGATGTTGTGCGAAAAGAGGTCATGAAGTGGCTGGAAGCGGGAATCATCTACCCCATATCACACAGCACATGGATCAGCCCGATCCAGTGCGTACCCAAGAAGGGGGGTATTACGGTGGTGCAGAATAACGATCAGGAGCAGATTGCGCAGCGCACCGTTACAGCATGGCGGATCTGCATGGACTATCGGAGGCTAAACGATGCAACACTGAAGGACCACTTCCCGCTGCCATTCATGGACCAGATGCTGGACCGGCTCGCCCACCACGCCTACTACTGTTTTCTGGACGGTTACTCCGGGTACAACCAGATTTGCATAGCTCCGGAGGATCAGGAAAAGACGACGTTTACCTGCCCATACGGTACGTTCGCGTTTCGGCGCATGCCGTTCGGGCTGTGTAACGCTCCAGCCACGTTCAGAGATGTATGATGGCAATTTTTTCCGACATGATCGAGAAAAATCTGGAGGTTTTCATGGACGACTTCTCACTCTTCGGGGACAGTTTCGATGACTGCCTGTTCCATTTGGGCCAGGTTCTGATCCGATGCAAGAAGGCGAATTTGGTGCTCAATTGGGAAAAGTGTCACTTTATGGTCACCGAGGGGATCGTGCTGGGTCACAGAATTTCCAGCAAGGGACTCGAGGTGGACAGGGCTAAGATCGAGGTGATAAAGCAGCTTCCATACCCGACGAACGTAAGGGCGATCAAAAGTTTTCTGGGACATGCAGGATTTTACCGAAGGTTCATCAAGGACTTTTCCAAGATCACAAAGCCACTTTGCGCGTTACTCGGAAAAGACGTACCCTTTGATTTCGATGCAGCATGTCGGCAGGCTTTTGACCATTTGAAGGAAAAGCTGACCACAGCCCCGGTTATAACCACGCCAGATTGGTCACTCCCGTTTGAGCTGATGTGTGACGCCAGCGACTACGCAGTCGGGGCAGTTTTGGGCCAGCGGAAGGATAAGGTATGCCACGTCATTTATTATGCGAGCCGGGTACTCAACGATGCCCAGCTCAACTATGGCACCACAGAAAAAGAACTTCTGGCCGTGGTGTACGCCCTGGATAAATTCAGGCCCTATCTGGTCGGGTCAAAAGTTATCGTTTTTACCGACCATAGTGCTCTGAAATACCTGCTGGACAAGAAGGACGCAAAACCGAGACTGTTGAGGTGGGTACTACTGATGCAGGAATTTGATGTGGAAATCCGGGAAAAGAAGGGAGTTGAGAATGTGGTAGCGGATCACCTGTCAAGACTTGAGAACGTGAAGGTGGACCCGTTGCCGATCAAGGAAAACTTCCCGGACGAGCACATCATGGCAGTCAAAATCGGGAGACCATGGTACTATGCCATAGCCAACTACTTGGTAACTGGCACGCTTCCCGAGGATCTAACCGCGTCGCAGCGGAAAAAGTTCATTGCCGAAAGTCGACAGTATTTCTGGGACGACCCGTACTTGTTCAAACAAGGGGCCGATAACATCCTGAGAAGGTGTATCCCGACCCACGAGGCCTGGAACGTAATCCGACACTGCCACTCATCACAGTGTGGGGGTCATTTTGGGGGAACGCGAACAGTGCATAAAATACTGCAGTCCGGGTTTTTCTGGCCGACAATCTTCAAAGACTGTCACGACTATGTGCAGGGATGCGATAGGTGCCAGAGGACAGGAAACACGTCACACCGGGACGAGATGCCGATGACCGTGTGGCAGGAGGTAGAGCCATTTGATGTATAAGGGATTGACTTTATGGGTCCGTTCCCGTCTTCGATGTGGAATCTTTACATTCTGCTGGCAGTAGATTATGTGACAAAGTGGATCGAAGCAATCGCGTGTCAGAAAAACGATGCAGCTACCGTTGAGCGTTTTCTGAAACGCAACGTTTTCACTCGTTTCGGGACTCCCAGGGCAATGATCAGCGACGAGGGATCTCACTTCATCAATCGGGTTTTTGCGAAAGTTCTGAAACAGTACGGCGTGTCAGTTCATAAAGTCTCGTTACCCTACCATCCGCAGACGAACGGGCAAGCCGAGGTGTCGAATCGAGAGATCAAGAGCATACTCGAAAAAACAGTGAATCTCGGCCGAAAGGATTGGTCCGTCAGATTAGACGATGCGCTTTGGGCCTACAGGACAGCTTTCAAAACACCGCTGGGAATGTCACCATACCATCTCGTTTTTGGGAAAGCGTGCCACTTACCGGTGGAACTGGAGCACAAGGCGTATTGGGCCATCAAACTGCTGAACTTGGACCAGAATCTAGCGGGGGATAAGAGGAAGATGGCACTGCTGGACTTGGAGGAATTCCGCAGAACGGCTTTCGAGAGCGCCAAAATTTACAAAGAGAAGACAAAGAAGTGGCATGATAACCGTATCACGCCAAAGCAGTTTAACGAAGGCGACAAAGTGCTTCTCTACAATACCCGGATGCGGTTCTTTCCGGGGAAGTTGAGGTCTCGTTGGTCGGGACCGTTCATCATCAAGCAGATTTTTGCCTGGGGGGCATTCGAGCTGGAAAATCCAAAAGACAACTCCTGTTTCAGGGTGAACGGGAACCGGATCAAGCCGTATCTCGAGACCGCCGAAGTCGTCAAAATAGACCCGATGACCCGTGAGAGGTAACAATGTCGGGCCGTCGACCGTAAATCACAAGGCGCTGTTTGGGAGGCAACCCAAAAATTATCGTTTATTTATTTAGTTTTATTAGTTATTACGTTATTTTGTCAGTTCTGAATTTTCGAGAGAGGCGAGATGAGCGGGTTTTTGACTTTGAATTTGAGAATGTGCAGATACAGAAACATCCAAAACAGCCAAGACCAGGAAAGCAGGGGAAGAGAGAAGTTTTGAAAAAAAAAAAAAAAAAAAAATTGAATTTTGCCTCGGGCTGCGTATATACGCAGCCCCTGCGTATATACGCAACCCGTGGGGGCAAAATGCAATTTTTTTTTCTTTTTTTGGTTGTTTTCTGGTTGGGTATATACGCAATACTGCGTATATACGTAAACAGGAAAGAAGAAAAAAAAAATTCGAAATTTTTTCAAAACCCCGGGGGTATTTTGGTCATTTTGACCAATTAGGGTTATAGCCAAGAGAGGGGGGACGGGTAGCCATTGTTGGCATCTCCCTTTCTATCTCTACCTCCATTTCCTCTCACTTGAAGAACAGAAATTGTGCATCGGACCTCCAAATCAAAATCCGGGCACATTTCTGGAATCCCCTCGTCGCAAGGAGCAAGATTCATCCATCAAAATCCAGAAACAAGCGAAAATCGAGCGGGCAAATTCCATCAAAAAGTGAGGTGTTCTTGAGGAATAGTGCAGATTCGAAGGTGTTAGAGCATGAACTAGCAAAAACCGTACAAGGGAACGTGAACGAGGAGATCGAGGGCTTCGATTTGGTGTGCTCGGATTTCAATTCCGGGCAGTTGACTTTTCCGGCGACCACCGGCGGTTTTCCGGCAACTTTCCGGGCAGAATCTCCGGTCTTCACCCCTGTTTAGGGAAGGTCGAAAATCTCATCCCTCGCTTTATTTTCCGTTTTGGCACGGCCCGTAGCCGGGCCCGTTATTTTCGGTAATTTTGCATTTTGAGCGGCACTTGCCGTGTGGACCTCTGGTAGATCTTAGGTGGACTATCTATTGAGACACACTATTTTGTGCACGTTTCACGTTTTTGCTTCGTTTCCCGAGTCGGCACGTTTTCCGAGATTTTGGTCTGTTATGGAGTTTCATGTGCCCGTCGTAGACCCTAACCGAGATTACATCCCTACTGACTATGAGGCGGATGAGCTTACCCCTTTGCTGTTTGACAGTTTTAGGTTCGTCAACCATCATGCCCAAAATTACTTTATGACCGGGACCAAAATGGGTCATAGCCTTCCCGTAGACTACCAGTTTGAGGTCGACCATACTTACATGCCGCCAGAGATGGCCGCTTATGCGAGTCGACCGGACATTTTCGGGACGTCCCTAGCGGGGTTTCCGGACTTGTCCGATACTGACTTGGTGCGTGAGTTCTACGCGAACCTCATGCACAAGGGGGAGGGTGAAGCCAATGGGGATGTCCGTTGGGTCTATATGCGGCGTACGTTTCTGTTGCTCACGGCGGATACCATCCGCCAAGCGTACCAGATTCCGATGTGCTATTTCTCGTGCGCATATGCTGAGTGTGCAGATTACCCGCCTAACGATGCTGAGCTTTTGCGGGTTGTGACTGGGGGGGTACCCGGGTGCCCATTTCGAGAGAGAGGGGCCAGGCGAGATAGGCAAGAAATTGCATTCTCGATTTATTACCGGCCCGCCACGGTAGTGGGCCGAGTGGGTAGTGAACAGGGTCGTAGGTATTAAACACTTTACCTACCTTGACTTCGAGTACGTACTCTTAGTCTATTGCCTTGTTCTGAGACGAGAGGTTGACATTCCTCGTCGAATTTGGGTGTACATGCAGGAGCGGAACTGCTCCGGTAGCCATAAGGGATTGGGGTACGCCAACCTCATTGCCAAACTGGCACGGGAGTTTGAGGTTCCGATGGATGATTTAGAGGGTGACCTACAGCCTCCTGTGCCACGGCCTTATAGGAAGCTTCTTTCTCGTCACCCGGGCCCACCACAGCCAGTCGTTGACCTCGATGAGGATGACGATTTTATGGAGGAGGACCCGGCTCCTGCACCTGCCCCTGCCCCTGCCCCTAGGAGGCGTTCGACTCAGGAGCGACCAGTCAGTCACCAGGCATCGGCCGGACTTCGGTGATGCCGTACTACTAGAGAGAGTGAGCGTCCCGAGTCGAGTAGGCAGGGGACGGAGAGGAATGCCCAGCCTCAGCCTGCCCGTCTGAGAGAGCAGCCGGCCCCACGGGCCAACCCGACCCCGCGAGCTAGACCGGCCCCGCCCCATAGACTACCCCGAGTGGATGAGAGATTTGAGGGCTGGCAGGGCGGACGCAAGTCCATATGAGAGAAGGTGTTTGAGGGAGCGGGCAAGATTTGGAGAGCGTTGATGCATATCTGCCGGACTCAGCGGAAGTTCATCAAGGACACCCAGGCTGCCCTAGCTAGTATTCGAGAGGAACAGCGGGATGCGGCTCGGCACGCAGGCCGAGAACCGCCACTTCCGCTGTATTTTCCACCCACCTACTCCAGCAGCTTTACCGAGAGATGGTCGGATGACGGGGACTTTAGCGAGTGCACGTCTGCCCCGCCACCCCCGACCCAGCCACCACCACCGACTCAGCCATCACCGCCACCTGCCCGACAGGAGAGACGGCAGCCTGGGACACGATCCCGGCAGCCTACAGGTCGTCAGACTGGGTCCCGTACCCAGCAGACTAGGGCCCGTACTCAGCAGCCTTCGAGTGGCAGGACGACTTTGCGATCCCAGCCACCTAGCAGTTGGACTGGGTCCGAGTCGCAGTCCTCGGATTACCGGCCCTGTACACGGGCACGTCAGCCGGTATTTAGGACTGATTCAGAGATTAGCTCGCCGGGTAGCATATCCGGTACGTCCGCGAGCGGGTCCGACCCGACATTTTTTCCGGACGAGTGAGTGCCATGAGGGCATGCCACCTCTTAGTGGGGGGGGGGGGGTGGTAGTCGTGTCTGCATTAACCCAGTCTGCACGTTTTTTCGTATTAATTTTTATTTTTATTTTTATTTTTGAGTCAGCATATTTTCTTTATTTGAGTCAACCCACCATACTCATTCTGGCCGTGCATTGTATAAAAAAAAAAAAAAATGAAAAATTAAAAATTTTTTATGCTGCTGGTTGGGTATATACGCAGACCTGCGTATATACGCAAACAGCGAGTATAAATTATTTTTCAAAAAAAAAAGTTTAAAATCAGAAAATTTTGAGAAAGGGCAATCGAGATAACGAAAACAGTGCAGAAATTGAGTTTGAATCCTTTGAAAGAGAAGAAAACTTGCACCGAGGTATAGTAGATAGGTGAGAGCCAGTGACCTTTGGAATCCGCAAGTAGTTATCGACTGAGCGAAAAATCCGACTAGTTGCTACACCACCGTCACATAGGTAGTCGACAACCCGCCCACGGGCGCCGTCACGGTCATCGCATTTTTCGGTGGAACGACTGGCTATCAAGGGACCTCACGTCCTGTTTCTTACCCATATGTCCAATTAGTCAACCCGGTTGAAGCCAATTACCCTCTTTCTTCATAGCCACTTTAGCCTAGGCAGCCTTCTTTGAGACCTCAACAGTCGATAGTTGGCTATTCTACGTGTTATGACGGAGGGAGTGAGTAGGGACAGGTTTTAGATAGGGGAGCTTCATGAGTTATCAGTTTTGGACAGTTTCGATTTTGACAGGTTTTTCGAGGGAAGGACAGGGTGAGTGAGAGGCGACAATGCATTAATTTGCGGAGGTGGATCACTTCACTACATAGTGACCACAGGAGGAGTTAGTCGCGTGCGAGCATCTTTTCGCACAAAACGGGGTTCCGGGGGGTTGTAGGGTCAATTGGTGGTTGTGCCGTTTTTTTTACATCTTTGGTGATGAGGAGGTTCGGCGGGACTGCACAGTTTTATTTCGACTACAGGATCAGCGCTTCAAGATTAGTGTGGGGGTACTTCACATGAGGACATTTTACGTACCCCACGACAGAGATTTATTTTCACTCACTCAGCTTTAGTCAGTTTAGTATTGACGATATTCGTGTACGTGTGTATATATAGTTGTGTTAAAAAAAAAAGAAAAGAAAAGAAAAATTATTATGATCCAGTTTTTAGTGTGTTTGTGTTTTTGTTATTTAAATAAAAAGCTGAGTGAGTGGCACAATTTTCGAGACGTTTGGCACCGCTTCACATTTGTGGCCGCGAGCACGGCAAAGACACACCGGGGGACAGGAGAATTGGGAAAGCAGGAACTTAGGTGTTTCGGACAGTTTTTCGGGATCTCGGTGAGGGGTGTGAGTTTGGTAAATTGTGAGAATGTCATAACATGTAGGATTAGGCCGTACCTCAATACACACATTTATCCTACCTGATTAGACATAGATCCTTTTTGGAAACAGCTCGGATGGTAAGTTAGCTAGGGATTTGCTCAGTTTGATAACCAAAGTAATAGTACTTCGGTCCAGTGCTTAAATCCACCATATAAATCTGTTCAGACTTACTGATCGCTTGCAGGGAAGTAGATTCTGAAAAGGACGAGATCACGAGGACACACTGTTTATGTTTTTGAGGTTGCCCGATCTCGCCAAAAATATTTTTGTCACTAGTCTGTTTTGAGTCATTTGAGTCTGTGTATATTCTATCTGAGTCAGTTTTTCTATCGAGTCGTCCGGTTGAAAGGTTCGGGTCGAAAGTGTATGCAACGGTAGGGTATGTACAGAGTCAGTCACGAGGACAGAAATGCAGGCTAGAGTTGGCAGGATTGCTCGGGACGAGCAATGTTTAGTGCGGGGGTATTTGATAACGCCCAATTAGGGGTTATCTTTTAGCCTGATTTCATGAGTATTTGTGTCGGAATTTGTGGTTTTTGCCGGAAAATGCCTTAGAATGCCTCGGGAATCTAGAACGAGACGTTTATTTGTACTTGCTGGATTTCTACTTATTTCTTGCTATATTTGGATATGATCGCGGGTTTTTGTTCGTGTTGCCTTTTCAGGAACAGGTTCGGGAGGTGCATCGGGAAGCGTGCCGGGACCAAGCCGCGACCGTCTCGGGAAACGTGCACAAGACCGGGACACGACGGAAACACGGAAAAGCAGAAGTACACCGAAGAGGCAAACCGGGAGCGTCAGGCAGAAGAGTGGGGCCCAGGGGACCAGACCTGGCCCACTAAAGGATCAAGTGGGCCCCACCTAGCCCCCACGGCCTGCGTATATACGCAGGCAGTGAGGGTGGTTGGGGATGTTGGTTGGGCCCTGGTTGCGTATATACGCAACCCTGCGTATATACGCAGCCAGTTTTGACTTTTGGTCAAAGACGGTGGACCGATGGCAGATTCCGTAATTTCGAGCACAAGCGTTTTCGGGAAACAACACTATTTAAAGACTCGTCCAGACTCGTTTTGAGGATCCACGAAGACACAACACAATTCACAGCACAACCGAAGGACAAGTCAGAGCATTCACGGAGAGCACGGAAGCGCGATTCGAGATTCGAAGACTTAGTTTGATTTCGTTCTCTCTCTTTATATTCAGAAACTGCGTTTTGTATTATGTCTAGTCGTAGCTAAACTTTTCACCTAGGTTCTCGTTGAACCTAGGGTTTCATACTCAGATTTTATGATTACTTCGTTTATGGATTCATGATGATGGTCTTAATTCAGCAAGTTATATCTGTTATTCTGGTTTTGATTATTATCGTATATGCATGATAGGATTAATCACCCAGGATTGCTATAGACCCGAGCTTGTAGGTGAAAACGTCAAGTTAGGGTTAGGAAGAAAAACCAGGATTTAGTACCTTACCCTGATAGACCGACCAGAGAAAGGGAGATAGGGCTAGCATCGAAAAACGTGAGACCAACTGTTAGAGAATTTGACCCGGGCCATTCGGACAGGTTAGAAACCCTAACAGGATTAGACCGAGACTGCAGACTTAGGCAGCTTATTAAGAATCCGAAAGTCTGCAGGATCGGGATTACGTGTGGAATCTGAAAAGTCACTGCACAACTGGTACGTTGCACAGATACCGAACTGCTGAGTGTTTTCATAATCGAACGTAAAACTGAAATCTGTAGAAACCCTAGGGGATCCTGGAACCTAGTCTTCATCTATTATCGTTACAACAAATTCAGCTTATTTCAGAAAACGTCACAAAAATATTTACGTTTTTAATTTCTGTTTTTAGTTTAGTCAATACCATCACAATCTACTCCTCCTTGTTACTACTCTTGGAAAACCGAAACTGACAACGTAAGTAAACCCATAACAGTCCTCGTGGGAACGATAATCCGAGTCTAAATTGCACCCGGTACTACGAGATTCGTACACTTGCGATAGCACGTTAGTTTGCGCATCAGATACCTAGCACGATCCACCGATTAAGATCAACCACCCCATTGTTGTGCGGATTAGACGTCACGCACTCACGGCTCTCCACAACTGTGTCAATGGTATAGTGACATGGAACACCGCCACTCCGAAGTGCGCAAGCCTAATCACTCACCCTCGCGTCCCCTCGAAGATTTGTAATAATGCGCAAGCGATCATGTAGAACTCACAAGTATATGCAGTACATTTCTCCCTTATCGAACCCCCTCAACTACGACTCCCTCGTGACGCACTAAAGTGGTGATTCTAAACGATTTATGATGAAGGCCAAGAATCATCACCCTAGGTCAAGAGGTTATGATTAAAACCATGGTTGAAATTGGGATTTCTAGTGGTCCTACAAGGTGAGATCTATCAAGCAGTGAGTGCTCTCATACGAATCCTCGCACAGCTGTTCTGTGTGCCACTACGAGGTGTGCTGGTGTTCGACAAAAATAATCCCAAGTTTAGGATATCGTATCAAGTAATAAAAATCCGGTAAGTCCGGAATCGAATTCACAAGGAGAGGAAGGTTTAGACAATGACTTGTAAAACTAGAAAGAGAGTAGCAAACGACTAACTTAAGCAAATAAAAAATTCTCAATGGCTTTAGAGCTTACCAAGCTATCAAATCTACCACTAGTGATGGAGCAAGTTTGAGAATTCAAGTAAGAAACAAAGGAAACGAATACTAATACTACTACGATTCAAAAGTGCTAGTCGATATGAAAGTGAAGTTGGGTCAATTGATTTCACTAGAGAACTTGGAAATGAAGTTCAACACCCAAAACTTGTATCAAGTGAACAAACATGGATTCCATAGCAAAGGTGAATGTTTAGTTCATGAATTCAAGAGCCAAACCCAAAATCGAGTTATGTCAAGCATAAAAGATATGTACTCATCTAAGTGAGTCCACATACAAGATCAAGCCACAATTCGGATTTGTCTTTCGACACAAAAATCAATGAACTTGACATCAAAACTTGTAAATACTTGAAGAGCTATTGAACTTAGCACAAACAAGTCATCTATCTTCATCAACTAACCCAACAATTAAACTAGCTAGACATTAGAATGAAATCAAGAGAGTTAAGAGAAATGTTCTTTTCATTAGCAACACTTTAATACATACACTAGATATCACCAATCCAACCTCTAAGCTTGATTTAAACTACAAACATGAAGAACAAACCATCCACTTAAATCAAACTACACAAAACTAGAGCAAAACAGCCCCAAATTCACTACTAAGCTACCAATATGATGAGAATTTAATAACCTAAGCTGCTGCTACTGCTGATGATGATGAACAAAGCAAGAACACTGCAGCAGTTGTGAAACAACGACCCAGAACAGAGCAAAAACAGAGCCCTATGAACAGCGGCAAAACAGAGCCAAAAACTGAATGAAAATGCCTTGAATCGATCCTCATCTCTCCCTCTCGTCGTCTTTCTGTGTTCTTGGCCCTTAGATAGCTCAAGAACAACCCAAATCTGGGCGAAATCGGAGAGAGAGAGAGAGGAGGACGAATAGAGCATTGTGTGAACCGTACGTGGTGTCTAGCCTTTTCTTCTTCTTCTTCTTCTTCTTCTTCATCTTCGGTTCATATAGGCGATGTGGGAGGGTTTCGTAGCCTCCAAGGGAACATCATCACCCTCCAATTTGAAAGAATTTTCTCTGATTCGTTGATTTACATCCCCTTCAAGAACCCTAGGCGAATTGGGGCTTTCTAGGATGCTTTGTTTTGGGCCGAATCAAGGGGTGGGTTTGATAGAGGTTCGGATAGAGAAGAGACTGGGACCGTTTGCATTCAATTTGGTAAAGATTCAGTCGGGCTGGTTCGAAGCTTCGGAGAGCTTCCATGGAGGCTCCTGCTGGGTCTTCTTTGCGTCTGGTGTCGAGGAGAGAGAAGCGTGAGAGAGCTGGTGAGTTGTTTGCTGAAAACTACCTAAAGGCCACCCTAGGTTGCTGATATTTAAAAGACCCCCGATTCCTCTTTAAACGTTTGAGAAAATGCAATTCTACCCCGATTCCGTTAAGATCTCTACATATCAGGCCTTTAAAATTTAGAATCTTGCATTTAAGCCCCGCCTCTGTTAGAATGACTTCAACCACGCCCTCCGATGTAACTTTGGCTTTGCGAATTGGTCCATTGTCTTCTTCAACTTCACTTTTTGGCCTCTATCTTCAAACATTCTTCCAATTAAGTCCTCCAAAATCTTTGTTCATGTCTCTTGGCCCTCAAAAACTCTTTTAATTCATCTCTTAAGTGCCCCCAAGCTAGCCTCTTGCGTCTTAAAGCACGTTTCACCTACAAAATAAGATAAAGCAACCAAAACTACAAAGACAAGCATACGTCTAGAAATAAATTAAAATAGATCAGTTACACAAACTAGCAAGTTATGAAGAGTTCATTAACACACTAAAACATGCAATTTTAAGTCATTAACACACCCCCCAACTAGCCTTTTGCTCGTCCTCGAGAAAAGAGAGCGATATAAGTAGTAAACTAGTGAAGAACCAATCATGAGAGAGACACACTCACTAGAAAAGGCTTGACTCAATTCTAAACTAGACTCAAATAATTACAAAAATTCACACACACATTATCTATCATAAGTGAGAACCCAAAGAAAATAAAATCCTAAAGATTACTAGCTGGTTTTATTTTTTTTTCGTGGGGAAAAAAGAAGAATTTATAAATGTTTCTTCAAATAAATTTTCAAAGTCCACAAAGATTGAGAAAGAAGCCTATGGACGTCTAAGCATATACTCATACAAATGTGGGCGGTGTTTGGTAGAAGGTGACTCATGCGATCCACAAAACTTGTTAATTAAGTCCAATTCGCAAGAATTGGATTATTCAAAAAAATAAGGATCCCATGAAACCAGACATTCTCATACTTATTCAAAAGCACCCATGCAGGATGGACCTTTAAAGTTATGAACAAAAACAAGTTTTAGAATGGGGGATGTGGTTGTGGGCTTGTATGATCCTTTTTGTGAATTTTTCGGAGGTGGTGTGATTTATCATAATTTCATTTTTTTTCGAGATTTATAGCAATAATATTTTTTTTCACCTCAAATCCAAGGCTCTCCAGGACCCACAACAAAATAGAGGAATATACAAGCGAGTGGACGTTTTAAGCCAAACCAAGGGACCTATCTAGGTGTTGACGTAACATTATCCCCGGACACCCCTCTATTTCCTAGACATCGCATGGGGTGTCATTGGTAACCACCACTCCAATGGGCTACAAGTTTCCACCGCAAAAACGATTAGAATAAATATCTTTTTGTGAAGTTCAAATAGCTTTAGAAAATGCACCATTTATCAAAAGTAAAAGACGTCAAAGTTTATGTGATCAACTTAGCTTTTCGCTTTGTGAGAACGCATGATGTAGCGGAATGTGGGATATTGGTGTAGATGTATTGAGTATAAGCAAAGAATTCCTTTTTAAAATAAAAATAAAAAGAACATGGACTAAGAGATTTCATTATTTGAAAACATCTAGCTTCCTAAAATTCCCCCTTTTCACTTTTTCTCATTTTTTTTTCGTTTTCATCATTTTTTTTTGAAATAAGTGACTCAAGTATAACTCTCTAAGACTCAATAAATCTTTCAATAAAATCTAGACTAAAGATGAAAGGTTAAAAGAAATAAAACTACCAAAGAAAGAGAAAAAAATATCCAAGGTTTGACAAGGGAAAAGAGTGATGCTTCTCATGAAAGGTTAACACACATTTTTTCAAAAGTTTGAATTTTTTAATTTTTATGACTTTTTTTTCAAATTTTTTAATTTTTTTTTTTGTATTTTTCATGTCAATCACTAATGAAAGAAAAATAATGCTATAGACCATTTACACCAAGTAATATATCTACTTCCCACCCCCTAACTAAAATGTCACATTCTTCTCAATGTGTGAGAACAATGGAAAATCATACAAATTTTAGCAAGAGTTAAGGGATAGAAGAGACCTCATTTTAGCTTCCTTGTCCACCAAGCACCAGTCCTCCTCCAAGAGCAACCTACAAAATGGTAATAGAAAAAACAAAATGCAAGAAATAGAGATAAACTAATTTATTTATTTACAACTAGGGAGGTGGAACAAGAAATGATGCTATCCCAACCCCAATCTTGGAAATTTATTTCCATGCCA
The DNA here is from genome assembly GCA_023055425.1 of Linanthus parryae. NCBI lineage: Eukaryota > Viridiplantae > Streptophyta > Magnoliopsida > Ericales > Polemoniaceae > Linanthus > Linanthus parryae. The sequence continues at coordinate 88,675,826 of JALGPY010000001.1, forward strand.
TGCCCCTACTTCATTCTTAGAAAAGTACTTATCCTTGAAAAATTTGATTCATCAATTAGAATAGAAATGAGAAGTAGGGGCAAGACACAAAAGATGAATAAGAGACGCAAGCAAAATCTAACAATAAAGTTAGATCAAGTTGTTATATGATGCATCAGCTATTCAGCTTAAGAAAAGGGTTTGAAATCCTCAAATTACATGAATCATAGAAAAAGTCTTCATAAGTTGCCAATTTTTCACTTGAAACCAAAATTTGAGATATATGGGCAACTTGTGAATCCTTAATCTCATCACTTTTAAGCATAACACATGGATTTAGGGATGTGGGTTCACAAGTGGGAGTTAAAATAATTTGAGAATATGAAGCCACATCCAAACCCTTAGGCACATCTTCCAAAATAAGGTCGCATGACTCTTGGTAAAATTGTGCCAATAATTTCTCCTCCTCCGTCTTAAAATCGGCGTCCCCTTCAATGAGGAGAGATGCGAGGGACTCACAATCATACAAAAAATTGTAATTTTCCAAAGTGAGCTCGCTTGACTCTTGGTCAAGTTGTGCTAAGAATCTCTCCTCAATCTCTCGTGAAGAGGGTTCTCCTAGAGTGTCCTCTAAGTCATCACAAAAAAATTAATGCTCATGATCATTGGAACTATGGTGAGTATTAGGCTCTTCATGAGCACTAGACAAGACAACATTTCCTTCATGAATGGTAGCATCTAATTTGACTTATAACTCATCATATGAGTGTTTTACATTTTATGAATCCTCCTCACATGTGTCACTATGTGAGTCATCCAAAATTGCTTCACTCATGTCATGGGGTTGAAGAGTCATCATCAAAAATATCAATCTCACTACCAATATAACTATCACAACTTCTTTTGAATGTGCAAATGAGAAAGGAACACAATCACCTATCCTGGTAGCAACAATGATAGCTCCTCACTAGGAGTTATCGGTTAACCCAATTTGAGGGGTATTTTCGTCCTAAATGACCGTTTTAGTCGATTTCTGCCCTGTTTGACTCGGGAGTTCACAGTTTGCTGTTTTTATCTCCTAGACGCATAAACTGCTTTATTTCACGCATATCGAGATATGATCACGGGTTTTGTTTCGTGTCGTTGATGCAGGAACAGGACTTGTGCGGGAGCCGGAAATGAAGCAGGCATGCGGGTGAAGGATCCAAGAAGGCTGAGAAGCCGAGCATGCAAGTCGAGAAGATTGGCATGTTTCCCGAGGAGATTGGCACGCATCCCGAGGAGCCTGGCACGCATCGTGAGGCATCCCGAGCAGTTTGGCACGCATCCCGAGACGGACGAAACACACTCCGAGATGACCAGCAGTCATCCCGAGACATCCTGAGGAGCCTGGTACGCATCCCGAGACATCCCGAGGAGCATGGCACGCATCCCGAGGCATCCCCAGGAATTTGGCGCGCAAACCGAGGAGCCAGCTACGCAGGTAGCTTCGCAACTACCTATGCAGCTAGCTCCGCAGGTAGCTACGCAGCTACCTACGCAGCCAGCTACGTTGCTAGCTACGCAGGTAGCTACGCAGCTACCTACGCAGCCAGCTACGGAGCCAACTACGCAGGTAGCTACGCAGCTATCTTGCGCAGTTGGCCCGTTTCCCGAGGCGGTGGCAGACGGCCTGTTTCCCGAGGCAGTTTCGGCCCAGTGGCAGTTTCGTAATTTCGGAAGTTTTCAGAAACGCCTCCAGCACTATATAAAGACTCGTCCAGTGCTCATCATAAGACACAACAACTTACTGAAGGAGATCGCAGAGCACTCTCGGTGAGCACGGAAGCAGGAATTCATACTCTACAGCACGCGTATGATTTCACTATCTCTCTTATTCAGAAATGTTGTTATTTAATTATGTCACTTAGTAGCTAAACTTTTTACCTAGGTTCTCGGTGAACCTAGGGTTTCGTATCCAGATTTTATTATAGACGTTTGATTATGGATTCATGATTGTTATCTTAAATTGAGCAGCTTTATCTGTTATTCTGTCTTTGACTGTTATCATATATGCATGATCGGAGTCGCGAACCAGAATTGCTATAGACCCGAGCCTGTAGGTGAAAACGTCAGGTTAGGGTTAGGAAGAAAAGACAGGATTTAGTACCTTACCCTGATGGACCGACCAGAGAAAGGGAGATAGGGCTAGCATAGAAAAACGTGAGACCGACTGTTGGAGAATCTGACCCAGGCCATTAGGACAGGTTAGAAATCCTAACAGGCTTAGAACGAGATTGCAGACTTAGGCAGCTTAACAGGAATCCGAACATCTGTAGGATCGGGATTACGTGTGGAATCTGAAAGGTCACTGCACAACCGATACGTTGCACAGATAACGAGACTGCAGAGTGTTTTCATATCAAACCGAAAAACGTAAAATCTGTAGAAACCCGAGGGGATCCTGGAGCCTAGTTCCCATCAACCCTAGAGTACAAAAAGCAAGTTTATTCCAGAAAACGTCACAAAAAATATATTTACGTTTTTGCGTTTTTAGTTTTACGTAGTTCCGTAACAACAAACACAACCCCTTTTCCTCGTTTTTTACACTTTGTCAACAAAAACTGATTACTCGAGAAAACTCGAGACAGTCCCTGTGGGATCGATAACCCGACTTGAAATACACCTGGTACTACTTGATTACGTATACTTGCGAATAGCCCGTAATATGCGCATCAAACAACTCCATCGTCAAACACATCATCCAAAATTTGATCTTGAACAAGATCGTGATGTGTGTGAATAGGAAATTGAGACTCGTGTGATAGTGAGTTTTCTTTGTGATTCCAGAAGTTCTTTTGAACCTTGAAAATATTTTTGCATTGTCTCCTCAAGAGAACTACTTATAGGCCTTTCTAGTTCCTCATTCACATAAGATTCCCTCTAAAAATCATTCCCTCCTAAACTTGACTTACAGTTCATGTCATTATATTCATAAGTGCAAGAAGCATAAGAGTTTGAAAACATGTAAGTGTGTGAGGGTGGAAACATCAGGTTGGGATTAGGAGGAAAGACATGATTTAGTACCTTACCCTGATGGACCGACCAGAGAAAGGGAGATAGGGCTAGCATAGAAAAACGTGAGACCGACTGTTGGAGAATCTGACCCGGGCCATTAGGACAGGTTAGAAACCCTAACAGGCTTAGAACGAGACTGCAGACTTAGGCAGCTTAACAGGAATCCGAACGTCTGTAGGATCGGGATTACGTGTGGAATCTGAAAGGTCAGTGCACAACCGGTACAGTGCACAGATAACGAGACTGCTGAGTGTTTTCATATCAAACCGAAAAACGTAAAACCTGTAGAAACCCGAGGGGATCCTGGAGCCTAGTTCCCATCAACCCTAGAGTACAAAAAGCAAGTTTATTCCAGAAAACGTCACAAAAAATATATTTGCGTTTTTGCGTTTTTAGTTTTACGTAGTTCCGTAACAACAAACAAAACCCCTTTTCCTCGTTTTTTACACTTTGTCAACCAAAACTGATTACTCGAGAAAACCCGAGACAGTCCCTGTGGGATCGATAACCCGAGTTCAAATACACCCGGTACTACTTGATTTCGTATACTTGTGAATAGCCCGTAATTTGCGCATCAAGTTTTTGTCGCCGTTGCCGGGGACTATTTTTAGGGCTTATTTAATAGTCTGAATTAGTTTTCAGAGTTTTTATTTTTTCTTTTTCGTTTTTCTCTTATCTAACTGCTCGTAATCTCGTTTTTCAGGAACCTTGAGTGAATTCCCAGATTGCCTCGCGATTTGGTCACACCGCTCGACAACCCAGAAGAGCTATTTACAGAGCAGAAGCGCAGACACCAAGAAAGCAGAATGGCTCACACGGGCAATCCTGCTACCCCGACAGTCACTGGCCAAGAGGCCGAACCTGAGACACGTACCCCAGCCGAGATGGCTAGGTTCATTGAAGAGCTAGTCGCAGCAGGCTTCAAGTCCATGCTCCATCAGAGGACGTACAACCGATCTGGAAAAGCTTTGGTGGAAAATTTCGAGGTCCCGTCCGGAGGACACGAACCAGCCATAGTAGTGCCTCCTATTACGGCGGAGCACTTTGACCTAAAATCCTCCACCATCCAGACGGCACAGACGCACTGTCCGTTCCATGGTAAAGCCGATGAAGATCCGAACGAGTTTATTCGGAAGTTCGATGTATACTGCGTTTTTGGCCATTGACAGAGAAGCCGGTGGAAACTTTCTTTTCCATGTGGACAAGGACGGAGCCTATGAATTGATGAAGCAATTAGCCAAACAGGATACCCGCCTGTTTGACGAGCGCAGACTCACCGCCATGGCCGAGCCGGTTGCAGATGATCGTATCGACAACTTGACCAAGGTTGTCACGGACTTAGTGCAGAAAGTATATTCTGAGAAGAAGACGGTTGCAGCGGTAGACGGTCCAGAGCTAGACGAGGCTATCGAAGATCTAAGGAAGGAGGATGTTAACTATGCCCAGCAGCAGCAGTAGGACCCGAGCCGGTACCGACTGGGCACGAGAGATCATCCCGCTTTCCTGTACGGAAATCCTAATTCTGGGATGTACGTACCAGGGTTCCAGCACAAGCCACCGGTGCAGCTGGCCAATCAGACAACAGCCCCGGTTCAGCCGGCCCAGCCGGTATTGACAACACAGCGATTCGAGGAGCAGATGAGTGAACTGGACGCCACGTTGCAGGCCATGAACGCCAGGTTCGCGCAGTCCGATGCAAAAATTGACACAGCGGTCAACACTTTGACTGCCGACCTGCACCAGACCAAAACCGCACTACGGACATTGGAGGTCCAAGTCGGACAGCTTGCACAGATCAATGCCATCACTATGGACACAGGAGGTCCAGGGAACTTACCCTCTACCACCGTCAACAATCCACGTGCTCAGAACAATGCCATCACTACTTGAAGTGGAATAGCACTCCAGGATCCACCGTACCCCAGCCATGCACGTGCAGAAAAGTCGAAGGAAATAGAACACGAAGTATTTGGCCGGGAAAGCAACTCAGCCGACCGCCCCCAGCCAAAGGGCTCGGTTGAGAAGGATGCAGTGCAGACGGAGAAGGAAGCAGAAACGGTACCCGTCTCGAAACAGGTGCCGTATCCTTTGAAGACACGGAAGAGGGATGATAGCAAAGACTACCTCAGATTTCTCGAGATGTTCAAACAGCTCCAAATCAACATACCCTTTGCAGAGGCGTTGGCAAAGATGCCCACGTATGCCAAGTTTCTCAAAGATATCCTGTACGGGAGGAGGCGTATGAGCGATTTCGAGACGATAAATCTGACGGCAGAAGTGAGCAATTGTGTGAAGAATGGGTTACCAAAGAAGAGGAAGGATCCTGGCAGCTTCGTCATCCCGGTAACCCTGGGAAACGCATATACAGGGTAGGTCCTGTGTGACCTAGGGGCCAGCATCAATTTGATGCCGTTGACAATTTTCAGAAGCTTAAAGATCGGTGAACCAAGACCCACCAGGATCATGTTGCAGATGGCGGACAGGTCCGTCAAACAGGCATATGGGGTTATAGAAGACATTCTGGTGAAAGTCGGGGAACTGATTTTTCCATCGGATTTCGTGATCCTGGACATGGTGGCAGGAGAGGTACCACTCATACTGGGCAGACCGTTCCTGGCCACCGGAGAGGCTATGATTAACTGCAAGAGCGGGGAATTGACGATGCATATTAATGAAGACAAGGTAACATTCAATATTTTCAAAAATCTTCAACTGCCTAACTACTATGATCACGAGGACATCTATGCCGTTGAGGTAGTGGACGAAGGTCTGGATGAGGACGAGATGGACAAGATGTGGGAAGAAATCGACAACATGTACTCGTCAGACAAGGAGAAGACCCGGTGTGAGCAGGCCATGATGACGGAACATTGGACCACTTTGCACTTGGACGGAGACGGTGGGCAGAAACTGGCCCTGATCCCGTCACTCAAGGAGCCGCCTACACTGGAGCTTAAACAGCTCCCGAGTCATCTCAGGTATGCGTACATTGGAGATAACGATACACTGCCCGTAATTGTTTCGTCTCATCTATCTCAGGAACAGGAGCAGAAACTGCTGGAGGTACTGAGAGAGCACAAAGAAGCAATCGCCTGGACGATTGCGGATATCAGGGGGATCAGCTCCTCCTATTGCATTCACAAGATCATAATAGAAGAAGATAAAAAAACGGTGATTCAGCCCCAGCGGAGACTGAATCCGAATATGAGCGATGTGGTGCGAAAGGAGGTCATGAAGTGGCTGGAAGCAGGAATTATTTACCCCATCTCGGACAGCACGTGGATCAGCCCGGTCCAGTGCGTGCCCCAGAAAGGGGGTATCACGGTAGTGCAGAACGAGGCTCAGGAGCAGATTGCACAACGCACCGTCACGGGGTGGCGGATTTGCATGGATTACCGGAGGTTGAACAAGGCAACGTTAAAGGATTACTTCCCTTTACCGTTCATGGATCAAATGCTGGACAGGTTGGCGCACCACGCCTATTACTGTTTTCTGGACGGTTATTCGGGGTACAATCAGATTTACATCGCCCCGGACGACCAAGAGAAAACGACGTTTACCTGCCCGTACGGTACTTTTGCGTTCGGTCGTATGCCGTTCGGGTTGTGTAACGCACCCGCCACGTTCCAGCAATGCATGATGGCCATATTCTCCTACATGACCGAGAAAAATATGGAGGTCTTCATGGACGATTTTTCACTGTTCGGGGACAGTTTTGAAGACTGCCTCGGTCACTTATCCCAGGTTCTGATCCGATGCAAGAAGGCGAACCTAGTTCTGAACTGGGAAAAGTGTCACTTTATGGTCACAGAGGGTATCGTGCTGGGTCACAAAATTTACAGTAAGGGACTCGAGGTGGACCGGGCAAAGATCGAGGTGATCAAGCAGCTTCCGTACCCGACAACCGTGAAGGCGATCAAGATTTTTCTGGGGCATGCGGGATTTTATCGACGGTTCATCAAGGATTTCTCCAAGATCACGAAGCCGCTCTGCGCCCTACTCGGGAAAGACGTGACTTTTGATTTTGACGAAGCGTGTCAGCATCCTTTGACCATCTGAAGGAGAAGCTGACCACAGCCCTGGTAATCACGACACCGGACTGGTCACTGCCGTTTGAGCTGATGTGTGACGCCAGCGACTACGCAGTCGGTGCAGTTTTGGGGCAGCAGAAAAACAAAGTCTGCCTTGTCATATACTATGCCAGCAGGGTGTTGAACGACGCCCAGATGAATTACGGTACGACTGAGAAGGAACTACTGGCAGTAGTCTATGCCCTGGACAAATTCCGGCCATACTTGGTCGGGTCCAAAGTGATCGTTTTTACTGATCACAGCGCCCTGATGTATCTGCTGGACAAGAAGGACGCGAAACCGAGAGTGTTGCGGTGGGTATTACTGATGCAGGAATTTGACTTGGAGATTCGAGACAAGAAGGGAGTCGAGAACGTAGTTGCTGACCACCTTTCGAGACTGGAAAACACCAAGCCGGAACGAGTCCCGATTCAGGAAAATTTCCCGAACGAGCATATTATGGCAGTTAAGCTCGGGAGATCGTGGTATTACGCCATAGCCAATTACTTGGTAACTGGCACGCTTCCCGAGGATCTTACCCCGTCTCAGCGGAAACGGTTTATTTCCGAGTGCCGACAGTATTTCTGGGATGACGCGTATCTGTTCAAGCAGGGGGCGGACAACATTCTGAGAAGGTGTATTCCGACCCACGAAGCCTGGAACGTGATCAGACACTGCCACTCAGCACAGTGTGGGGGTCATTTTGGGGGAACGCGCACGGCGCATAAAATACTGCAGTCCGGTTTTTTCTGGCCGACAATCTTCAAAGACTGTCACGACTATGTGCAGGGATGTGATAGGTGCCAGAGGACAGGAAACACGTCACACCGGGACGAGATGCCGATGACCGTGTGGCAGGAGGTAGAGTCGTTTGATGTATGGGGGATTGACTTCATGGGTCCGTTCACGTCTTCGATGGGAAATCTTTACATTCTGCTGGCAGTAAATTATGTGACGAAGTGGATCGAGGAGATTGCGTGTCAAAAAAACGATGCAGCTACGGTTGAGCGTTTTCTGAAACGCAACATTTTTACTCGGTTCGGGACGCCCAGGGCGATGATCAGTGACGAGGGATCACACTTCATTAATCGAGTTTTTGCCAAAGTTCTGAAACAGTACGGTGTGTCGGTTCACAAGGTGTCACTTCCTTACCATCCTCAAACGAACGGGCAGGCCGAGGTTTCGAACAGAGAGATCAAGAGCATACTCGAGAAGACGGTGAATCTCGGCCAGAAGGATTGGTCCTTAAGACTGGACGATGCAAAGCGTTCCACTTGCCGGTTGAGTTGGAGCACAGAGCATACTGGGCCATCAAACTGCTCAACATGGACCAGAATCTAGCGGGAGATAAGAGAAAAATGGCGCTGCTGGAATTAGAGGAATTCCGCATAACGGCATTCGAGAGCGCTAAAATCTACAAAGAGAAGACGAAAAAGTGGCATGATCAGCGGATCACGCCGAAGGAGTTCAACGAAGGCGACAAAGTGCTTCTCTACAACACGAGGATGCGGTTCTTTCCGGGCAAGTTGAGGTCTCGATGGTCGGGACCGTTCATCATCAAGAAGATAATTGCATGGGGAGCATTTGAGCTGGAGAATCCAAAAGACGAGTCCAGTTTCAGGGTGAACGGGAACCGGATCAAGCCATATCTCGAGACAGTTGATGTAATATCCCGTCCCACATCGGAGATTTGTGAGTTAGATTTCTGGTATATAGTATACCTTGTGGATTACTACTAGCACCTTCGAGGCTTAAGCATTTTTATCCGGTGGTACGGGTAAAGAAGCTGTTGGGACAGTAGTCCACGGGTGTTACAAATGGTATCAGAGCCAACCCTGGTCCCGCAAGGGCTTCGTGGCGGTTCGCCGCCAGCCAAGGGGAAACGTGACTGGGCACACTCGACGAGGACGTCGAGCATATAAGGTGGGGAGATTGTAATATCCCGTCCCACATCGGAGATTTGTGAGTTAGATTTCTAGTATATAGTATACCTTGTGGATTACTACTAGCACCTTCGAGGCTTAAGCATTTTTATCCGGTGGTACGGGTAAAGAAGCTGTTGGGACAGTAATCCACCGGTGTTACAGTTGAAGTCGCCAAAGTGGACCCCGTCTACTTTGATGACCCGTGAGAGGTAACCGGGTCGGGCCGTCGACCGTGAATCACAAGCGCTTGGTGGGTGGCAGCCCATCGGATTACGTTAATTATTTATTTATTACAGTTTTTATTTTGCGTTCTGAAGTTTGAGAGAGGCGAGATGAGTGTGTGTTAATGGGTAGACAAGTTTGTGCAGGAAATTTTAAGCAGAAAAACGCAAACAGAAATATGTGCGGGTCAAAACCGAGAGGTCCGACACGCATTCAAAGAAGTACAGAAGAAACTGGCCCAAAAGGCCAGTTACGCAGCCCAGCAGGCCAATAACGCAGAAAAAAAAAATTATTATAACTACGCTGGCCCAAAAGGCCAGATATGCTGGCCCAAAGGCCAATTACGCAGCCCACAAGGCCAAATACACTGGCCAGAAGAAAAAAAAAAAATTGAAGTGGACCAGCCACGCTGCCGGCCCAAACACGCGGCCCGGCCATGCAGCCCCGCCAGAATGACACGCAGCAGGGGGAGGCAAGTGCAGCTTCCGAAACCTTAGGGGGTCAAAATGCCATTGCACCAAACTAGGGGGGAGTTGTTTGCAATTTTAAAAAAGTGTCCATTATTAACCCCAAAACCATGGACGGGATCAGAACTTTGCACCCTCCATTGTTAACTTTCAAAGCTTTCTCTTTCCTCATTTTCTCTCCACCTTCAAAAGTTCAAATTTCACCAAATAAAAAACGGAGCACGTTTTTGGGATCCTCGTGAGAACTGGATCATTTCGGTGTAGTTGAAGCTGCAAAACAGTGTCCGAATTAGTGTGGGGGTCAAGTCAAAATTTGTGAAAAATTTGAAGAAAAGCTCCAGATTCGTCGGCTTCGGGTCGAAATTTGAGAAAACACAAAGGAGAAACGTCGAAGAGGAGGGCGAGGCCTACAAGGTGCCCAAGTAAGAAATTTTTTTCCGGCGAGAAAAAAATTCTGGCGACTTTTTCCGGCGACAGTTTGTTTGCACTCGTTGACTTGCTCCGAGTGCTCAGGTTCAAAAATTTCTTCTTTTGCTATTTTTTCAGTTTTCGGTACCAACCCGTACCCGGGTTTAGCATGCTGCGTACTTAGCTGATTTTGACTGTATACTGCGTTTTTAGCTGCTTTTCTGCATTTTTAACTGTTACTTGCGTATTTAACACAATTTTTACGTAATTGACCGTTAACTGCAAATTAGCATAGGGTAGCGTAATTGACTGTTTAAGCTGCGTATTTAGCTGTTTTGACTGCGTATCTGCATTTTGACAACGTTTTCTCTGTTTTTAAAAAAAAATGCGTAATTGACTGTTTTGACTGCGTATCTGCATTTAAAAAAGAGAATTTTTTTTTCCTTTCTGAATTTTCTGCTGTTATGGACTGGCTTGAGAGACCTGTGGCGTTTGATTTTCGTTTGCCTTTTGCCATTGACATCCCGTATGAGCAGATTACCGAGACCAACTTTGATAGTTTCCGGTTTGTGAGTTACCAGGCCCATCTACACTATCTAGAGACGTTAGACAGAGGGTTGACACCGAACTATAGGTTCGAGGTAGATGACGAGAGGATGCCGTTAGCTATGAGAAATTATGCTAGACGGCCCGATCTCTTTGGTTGTGCCTTAGAGAACTTCCCCGAGAGGGCTAGTTCCGCGCTCACTCGGGAATTTTTCTGTAACCTCATCTATCAGGAGTTCGGGGAGACAGAGTTGTACCCGAACTGGGTATACTGTCGTAGGGGGTTTATTTGGCTGACGCCCCTCGTAATCCGCTGGGCGTATGGCATACCTGGCGAATTCGAGGGTCGGTGTGCGTACGATATGCTCGTTCAGGACTCTCCTCCGCAAGAGGAGTTCTTGAGGACTCTGTGTGAGGGGGCGGATGAGGCCCGCTGGGAGACCAACGGGAGGTTACATGGCACGTTTTTGAGTCCGCCAGCCCGGTGGTGGTTTGAGTTTGGAGTGAACCGGGTTGTAGGGATTCAGCATATCACTAAGCTGCCCTACGAAGTGGTACTTCTTGTATACTGCTTCATGTCCTGACGCCGGGTCGACATAGCGGCCCGAATTTGGTCGAACATTAGAGAGAGAGCCAACACGCATAGTCGGCGAGGTTTTGGGTTTTGCAGCCTGATTACCTGATTGGCTGCTCTGAATGAGATTGTCATCGAGGGTGAGAGAGATTTATACCCCGCCTCTTTCCGGCCATTCTGGCGAGTAGGTAGACGGGCCATAGGAAACCGTAGGGAACCCGAGCCGGCCGATGCGTTTGTGGACTTAGATGAGGATGAGCCGGGTGATGACCCGATGGACGAGGATGCGCAGGCCCCTTCCTCGGACCCTAATCGAGCCTAAGCCTAGCCAGCCCACTCGCCCGACCAGGTTCCCTGTTCCCGAGCCTGAGCCTAGCCGGCCTACTCGGCCAGCCCGGACCGCGGTTCCCCAGCCTCCCCGGCCATCGAGGGCAGCTGCCCCTGAGCGTAGCAGGTCATTTCGGCCGATGTCCCCGAGCCTTCTAGACCGTCTCGGGCTGCTTCCCCTGACCGTAGTCGGTCGACCCGAGCTTCTGACACCACCATTCCTCCGTGGACTGCCTTTGAGCAGAAACTTACCCAAATTGATGAGAGGGCCGAGTCTGGCAGAGTGTCCATTAAGGACATGTGCAAGAAGAAGTTTGGTAAGTTGTGGAGACTGCTAAAGCACAACCAGAGGACCAACGACAAGAGGGGAAAGGATCAGGCTGCTGCGATGACCGCGCTTCGAGAGGAGCACAGAGAGGCAGCCCGGAGCTCGGGCCGACAGGTACCGCTGCCGTTATTCTTTCCGTCGACTTATTCTAGTGAGTTCGATACCAGTTGGTCTGGTGAGGCGGAGTCGAGTCACCATGACGATGCCCTGGCTTCGGCCCCGGCACATTCTGATAGTTGGTCCGACTCCGGGCCATACTGCCCACCCAGGACACTCAGTCCTACCCGAAGCCACCAGCGCCAGCGCGCCGAGGGGCCCGTGGCCCGAGACCCACTGGGCCTAGCAGTCCTAGGTATCGGTCTACCAGCAGTTCTGTCAGTAGCATGTCCCGTACTTCCGAGTCCGGGTCAGACCCGCCCTATGTTCCAGACGAGTCCGAGTGAGTGCCATGAGGGCATGCCACCTCTTTAGTGTGGTGGTGGTGGTCGTGTCTGCATTAACCAGGTCTGCACGTTTTTTCATGTTCATTTGCAGTTTTGAATTTATTTATTGAGTCAGCACGTTTTTATTTTTGAGTCTACCCACCACAAATTTCTGGCCTTGCATTGTGTATATCTAAAAAAAAAAAAATTGAAAATTTTCAGAAAATTAGAAAAAAAAATAAAAAATCAGAAAATTTGAGACGGGCAATCAAGAGAACAGAAACTGGGAAGAAATCGAGGTTAAATCCTTTAACTGAAAAGAAAGCTTGCACCGAGGTATAGTAGATAGGTGAGAGCCAGTGACCCTTGGAAATCGCAAGTAGTTATCATCTGAGCTAAGGATCCGACTAGTTGCCACACCGCCGTCATCTAGGTAGTCGACAACCCGCCCACGGGCGCCGTCACGGTCATCGCATCTTTCGGTGGAGTGACTGGCTATCAAGGGACCTCACGTCCTGTTTCTTACCCCTAGGACCAACTAGTAAACCCGTTTGAAGCCATATACCCCTTTTATTCTCAGCCACTATAGCCTAGGAAGCCTTCTTTGAGACCTCATCAGTCGTTAGTTGGCTATTCTACAAGTTATGACGGAGGGAGTGATTTGGGGAGAGTTTTAGATGGGAGCACTCATGATATATCGGTTTTGGACAGTTTTGACATTGATACGTTTTTCGAGGGAAGGACAGGGTGAGTGAGAGGCGACAGTGCATTAATTTGCGGAGGTGGATCACTGCATTACATAGTGACCACAGGAGGAATTAGTCGCGTGCGAGACATCTTTCCGCACACAATGGGGTCCGGGGGGTTGTGAGGTTAATTGATGGTTGTGCCGGTTTTCTACATCTTTGGTGATGAGGAGGTTCGGTGGAACTGCACAGTATTATTACGACTACAGAATCAGCGCTTCAGGATTAGTGTGGGGGTATTCCATATGAGGACATCTTTCATACCCCACGACGACACTTTATTTTTACTCGCTCAGCTTTAGTCAGTCTATTTATTGTTATTCGTGTATTTATGTGTATATAGAGTCGTATTTAAAATATATATATACATATATATATAAAACAGAAAAAAAAAGAAAAAAAAAGAGAAAAAGAAAAAAAAAAGAAGAAAATGATCTAGTTTTGCAGTTTTTCAGTTATTTATGTTGTTTTTGTTATTGAGTCAAAAAGCTGAGTGAGTAGCACAATTTTCGAGACAGTTACACCGCTTCACATTTGTGGCCGCGAGAACGGCGAAGACACACCGGGGGACAGGAAGATTGATATGGCAGGAACTTAGGTGTTTCAGGCAGTTTTTCGGGAACTCGGTGAGGGGTGTGAGTTTGGGGAAATTGTGAGAATGTCATAACGAGTAGGATCATGCCGTACCTTTACACATATATATATCCTACCTGTTAGACTTAGAACCCTGATTCGGAAATAGCTCGGATGGTCGGTTAATTAGGGATTCGCTCAGGTTGATAGCAAAAGTAATAGTACTCGGGTTCAGTGCTTAAATCCACCAAAGAAATCTGTTCAGACTTACCGATCGATTGCAGGGAAGTATTTTCTGGAAAAAGGATGAGGTTTTGAGGACACTCGGTTATGTTTCTGAAATTGCCCAATCGTACCAAAAAAAAAAAAATTGCTTAGTACTTTTGAGTCGTGTGTATTGAGTCTTTATATTCTTTCTGAGTCAGTTTCTGATCGAGTCGTCTGGTTTATATGGACGGGTAGGAAAAAGTATGCAAACTGATGGAAAGGAAAAGGTTAGTGCGGGGGTAATTTGATAGCTCCTCACTAGGAGTTATCGGTATCTTTGTCCTAAATGAGAGTCGATTTCTGCCCTGTTTGACTCGGGAGTTCACGGTTTGCTGTTTTTATCTCCTAGACGCATAAACTGCTTTATTTCACGCATATCGAGATATGATCACGGGTTTTGTTTCGTGTCCTTGATGCAGGGACATGACTTGTGCAGGAGCCGGAAAATGAAGCAGGCATGCGGGTGAAGGATCCAAGAAGGCTGAGAAGCCGAGCATGCAAGTCGAGAAGATTGGCACGTTTCCCGAAGAGCCAGGCACGCATCCCGAGGCATCCCGAGGAATTTGGCGCGCAAACCGAGGAGCCATCTCTGCAGCTAGCTACGCAGCTACCTACTCAGCCAGCTACGCAGCAAGCTCCGCAGGTAGCTACGCTACGCTGCTAGCTATGCAGGTAGCTACGCAGCTACCTACGCAGCTCGCTACGCAGCCAACTACGCAGGTAGCTCCGCAGCTATCTTGCGCAGTTGGCCCGTTTCCTGAGGCGGTGGCAGACGGCCCGTTTCCCGAGGCGGTTTCGGCCCAGTGGTAGTTTCGTAGTTTCGGCAGTTTTCAGAAACGCCTCCTGCACTATATAAAGACTCGTCCAGTGCTCATCATAAGACACCACAACTTACTGAAGGAGATCGCAGAGCACTCTCGGTGAGCACGAAAGCAGGAATTCAGACTCTACAGCATGCGTTTGATTTCACTATCTCTCTTATTCAGAAACGTTGTTATTTAATTATGTCACTTAGTAGCTAAACTTTTTACCTAGGTTCTCGGTGAACCTAGGGTTTCGTATCTAGATTTTATTATAGACGTTTGATTATGGATTCATGATTGTTATCTTAAATTCAGCAGCTTTATCTGTTATTCTGTCTTTGACTGTTATCATATATGCATGATCGGAGTCGCGAACCAGAATTGCTATAGACCCGAGCCTGTAGGTGAAAACGTTAGGTTAGGGTTAGGAAGAAAAGACAGGATTTAGTACCTTACCCTGATGGACCGACCAGAGAAAGGGAGATAGGGCTAGCATAGAAAAACGTGAGACCGACTACTGGAGAATCTGACCCAGGCCATTAGGACAGGTTAGAAATCCTAACAGGCTTAGAACGAGATTGCAGACTTAGGCAGCTTAACAGGAATCCGAACATCTGTAGGATCGGGATTACGTGTGGAATCTGAAAGGTCACTGCACAACCGATACGTTGCACGGATAACGAGACTGCTGAGTGTTTTCATATCAAACCGAAAAACGTAAAATCTGTAGAAACCCGAGGGGATCCTGGAGCCTAGTTCCCATCAACCCTAGAGTACAAAAAGCAAGTTTATTCCAGAAAACGTCACAAAAAATATATTTACGTTTTTGCGTTTTTAGTTTTACGTAGTTCCGTAACAACAAACACAACCCCTTTTCCTCGTTTTTTACACTTTGTCAACAAAAACTGATTACTCGAGAAAACCCGAGACAGTCCCTGTGGGATCGATAACCCGACTTGAAATACACCTGGTACTACTTGATTACGTATACTTGCGAATAGCCCGTAATATGCGCATCAAACAACTCCATCGTCAAACACATCATCCAAAATTTGATCTTGAACAAGATCGTGATGTGTGTGAATAGGAAATTGAGACTCGTGTGATAGTGAGTCTTGTGAAAAATGAAAACTATATGCAAGAGACTCATCATCTTGATATTGTGAATTTAAGGATTCCACTTTGTCAACCAAGTGAGAAAATGATTCTACAAGTTTTCTTTGTGATTCCAGAAGTTCGTTTGAACCTTGAAAATATTTTTGCATTGTCTCCTCAAGAGAACTACTTATAGGCCTTTCTAGTTCCTCATTCACATAAGATTCCCTCTAAAAATCATTCCCTCCTAAACTTGACTTACAGTTCATGTCATTATATTCATAAGTGCAAGAAGCATAAGAGTTTGAAAACATGTAAGTGTGTGAGGGTGGTGATTGTGCATAAGAAGCAAGAGATGTGTAATCTGGCGCTTACTATCATTCCAAGAATGATCATTCTTAGGAAAATAATCACCATTTTTAATAGCACGTTCACGTATGGAACGCATTGATTCCTTAGAATGATTTCCATGACTAGTAAATGCATAGTAGTAAGCAACATTAGGCCTCTCACCAAGTCCAAAATGTTTATGAGACATATTTTCAAGCAAGTAGATGAGAACTACTTGATGAGAGGTATGCCTCACACTTAATCAACCACAAACAACTATAAAAAATGTCAAAAACAAACTACTAACTAACTAACTAAGAAAGCAAGTCAAATCTAAATCCTAGCCTCTTCTCGGCAACGGCGCCAAAAAGTTGTTCGACAAAAATAATCCCAAGTGTAGGATATCGTCTCAAGTAATAAATATTCGGTAAGTCCGGAGTCTAATCCACAAGGAGAGAAAGCTTTAGACAATGACATGTTAAGCTAGAAAGTGAGTAGCAAACGACTAACTAAAGAAAATAACGAATTCTCAATGGCTTTGGAGCTTTCCAAGCTATCAAATCCACCACTAGTGATGGAGCAAGTTTGAGAATTCAAGTAAGAAACAAAGGAAAGGAATACTAATAATACTATGATTCAAAAGAGCTAGTTGATATGAAAATGAAGTTGGGTTAATTTATTTCGCTAGAGAACTTGTAAATGAAGTTTAACACCCAAAACTTGTATCAAGGGAAGAAACATGGATTCTAAAGTAAAGGTGAATGTTTAGTTCATGAATTCAAGAGCCAAACCCAAAATCGAGTTATTTCAAGCATCAAGGATATGCATCTAAGTGAGTCCACATACAAGACCAAGCCACAATTCGGATTTGTCTTTTGACACACCAATTTAATGAAATTGACATCAAAACTTGTAAATACTTGAAGAACTATTGAACTCATCAGAAACAAGTCCTTCATCAACCATCCCAACAATTAAACTAGCTAGACATTAGAATGAAATCAAGAGAGGTTAAGAGAAATCATATTTTCATTATCAAGACTTTGATTCATACACTAGATATCACCGATAAAACCTCTAAGCTTGATTTAAACTACAAACGTGAAGAACAAACCATCCACTTGAATCAAACTACACAAAACTAGAGCAAAACAGCCCCAAATTCACTACTAAGCTACAAATATGATGAGAAATTAATAAACTAAGCTGCTGCTGCTGATGATGATGATGAACACAGCAAGAACACAGCAGCAGCTGTGAAACAACGACCCAGAACAGAGCAAACACAGAGCCCTGTGAACAGCGGCAAAACAGAGCCAAAAACTGACTAAAAATGCCTTGAATTGATTCTCCTATCTCCCTCTCGTCCTCGTTCTGTGTTCTTAGCCCTTAGATAGCTCAAGAACAACCCAAATCTGGGCGAAATCGGAAAAGAGAGAGGAGGACGAACAGAGCACTGTGTGAACCGTACGTGGTGTCTAGCCTTTTCTTCTTCTTCATGTTCGGTTCATATAGGCGATGGGGGAGGGTTTCGTAGCCTCCAAGGGAACATCCTCTGTTGGAATTGTGACCTAGAGGCAACCAATTTATTCCGACAAATATATGGATTTACGATTCATTATGTTATCGATATGGAGATATGATAACATGAATGAAGTCCTAAGAATATAAGTGTTATATTCTTGAATATCCCTAGTTCATTATAAAGATTAAATAGGACAATCATCTATAGACTAGTATGGGGTTAAGTTGATATGGAGATATCATGATCCAACACATGGGTGTGCATTAAGGGTAATGGCGCACTGGATTGACCCACCTCCGAGAAGGCTACAGACATGTTATGTTGAGTCACAAGCGCTTCTCGTGGTGCAATGGTATTTTCATCCTTGGACTTGAAGTCACTAGATTGTCTAGTTGTGGATTATTGTGATTTTGGTAGCGTCAAACGCTACATCGTAACTGGGTAGCTATAAAGGCGTGTACTAGATACAATAAGAAGCAAGCTTAGAGAACGTAGTGTACGTAGATAGAATTCGTCCCTCCCACATAACGGGAGCAAATATCCTAGGCCACTCGAGGGATAGTGCTTATAGAATGTCTGGCCAGACTCAAATAAATCAATATAGGATATTGATGTTATTTTCACGAATAAGGCTATTCCCAGGATCGAGAAACTATGGATTGGATATACGAGTGTGACTTGTATGTCTCGTGTCCAATCCGGATATGGGGACAAAAGGATAAGACAATTACTTGCACAAGGTCTATCATGATGACTATTCTATTTGTTGGCTAGAATGATGTCTTGCTAGAGGCCGCTCCATATTAGTAAATAGTTACTCCAAATTAAATAGAACCTATGGGGTCACACGCCATATAGGGGTGAACAATACTTGGGGATTAATTAATTAATATGATTAATTAATTAGAAGGAGCAAATTGCAACTACTTGCTAACTTAGTAGGACTAATATGCATGTTGGACTAATCCATGTATAGACATGATTAGGATTTGACAAGGTGGACTAATTCATGTAGAGACATGATTATGATTAATTTGCAAAGAGAACTAATCCATGTATGGACATGATTAGGACTAGTTTGCAAAAAGGGACTAATCCTTATCTGAGTAGGATTAGGAGAGGGGTTCTTTATGTAGTAGGAAAAGGAGTTGTTGGACTATATAAAGAACACTCCTAGGTTATTTTCTCTACACACATCTATATGATAGAGTATGAGAGAATAAAGCAAGGAGAGAAAGCAAGTCCCAAACAAGGGCCGAAACCCCCTTGGGACTGCCACATATCCTGTCAGCCATGATAGGGAGCAACCACCTTGGTGCTCCACTGTTGATTGATTCCTTCTTCCTCTTCCATTCTTCCTAGCTAGAACAAGGATTTGGAGGATCTAGATCTCACCTCTTGGCGTGGATCAACTGTTTAGACGTGACACAAATCACGAGACAAGTCATCAGAGGAGAAACCCTAAGGTGTGTAACATAATTCTTCCTTTACCATCGTTATGTCTCTTGTCCTGTGATCCTTGGAGGGCATTTAATGGATAAATTATATTTTCAGCTGCGTATCCATTATCATAACCCTACATCCTCACCCTCCAATTTGAAACAATCTTCTCTGAATCGTTGATTTACAGCCCCTTCAAGAACCCTAGGCGAATTGGGGATTTCTAGGATGCTTCGTTTTGGGCCGAATCAAGGGGTTGGATTTATAGAGGGTCGGATAGGGAAGAGATTGGGACCGTTTGCACTCAATTTGGTGAAGATTCGGTTGGGGTGGTTCGAAGCTTCAGAGAGCTTCCATGGAGGCTCCTGCTGGGTCTTCTTAGCGTATGGTGTCGGGGAGAGAGAAGCGTAAGAGAGCTGGTGAGTTGTTTGCTGAAAACTACATACAGGCCTCCCTAGGTTGCTGATATGCTTTAAAAGACCCCTGGTTCCTCTTTAAACGTTTGAGAAAATGCAATTCCACCCCGATTCCGTTCAGAACTCTACATATCAGCCCTTTAAAAGTTTAGAATCTTGCATTTAAGCCCCGCCTCCGTTGAAATGACTTCAAATACGCCTTACGATGTAACTTTGGCTTTGCAAATTGGTCCCTTGTATTCTTAAACTTCACTTTTTGGCCTCTATCTTCAAATATTCTTCCAATTAAGTCCTCCAAACTCTTTGTTCATGTCCCTTGGCCCTCAAAAACTCTTTTAATTCATCTCTTAAGTGCCCCCAAGCTAGCCTCTTGCGTCTTAAAGCACGTTTCGCCTACTAAGATAAAAACAACAAAAACTACAAAGACAAGCATAAGTCTAGAAAGAGAGATCAAATAGATCAAATACACATATTAGCAAGTTATGAAGAGTTCATTAACATACTAAAACATGCAATTTTAAGTCGTTAACCTTGGCGATTACCTAATACGTACACATGAACGTTCGACTTGTTTAGCTCACACGTAGCTCAACTCTTGTAAAAAAAACGACACACACTTTATATTTGCAAATCAACTAAGTGTAATAAAATATGTGGACGTTCCCGTAAAGGAAGTCTCTCTATACGTACTAGGGGGAACTCAATTTGTCCTTCTCGGTCACAAGTCACGCCCTACGCCTAAAATTCTCACACTCCTAGATTCTACCAAATTTTAAGCTTCTTTTGATTGGCCTTTCTCAAATTTTCTTATTTTTTTTTTCAAATTTTTAATTTTTTTTGTATTTTTACTTTATTTATTCTAACTCTATATGCAAGGCCAGACGCCAAAGAAGACTCGAAACTGACTCAGTTTGGGTAGGTGGACTCAATTAAGTAAACGTGTAAGAATCAAACAACTAACATCTATGTACCACTAACATACACATTACGACATTAAAACTAAACACGAAACAGACCACGAATACGACACAATATGCCATAAAAATATTTCTGTGATAGGTTAATGCAGACACGAACTGGCTAGTCAAGAATTAAAATCCTCCCCACACTTGAATGCTTTGTTGTCCTCAACGAATTTAGAGATCAATCAAGAGGACATGAAAATATATGATTCATATGGAGGTGCTGTCAAATTGTTATTTGAGTATCTGAATCATACAGAGATGCTGCTGAAATTGCTATTCGAATATACTATTGATATTCGTGACTATGCTGGATACATGCTATAAGCTGTTTTGATTGTTGATCTGCTGTTAGCATGATGCTATGATCGATGTTGATGTTCATGCACGATTTGCATGTGAAATTAAATATGAAAGTGGAAAGATAAAACGGACGGGGTTAGGGATTGTAAATCCCTTGGGTCAAAGACCTTGATTGCACCCGAGGCCTGGTGCAGAAAGCACTGCCAGCTTGATGGCAGGTGGGGCACTCCGCTTCCAGTTGAGAGTACGTAAATGCAAGGTGCGGTGAATCTACTCAAGATCATCGTTATCCTATGCCTAAACAGTCTCATTTCACAAGAAAGTGGCAGTTTAAATTTAGAGATTATTTTCGCTACGTGCACGTGGCAAGAATGTATGTACTGAAAAGAAGCAAGAACTCAGTTTAGCAGATAAATCCTAGGACACTAGTCAATCGCCCCCAAACGTCACAAGTAAGCGACAACAATAAAAATTTGGGCTTTTATTCAATGTGCCTAAACTCGACAAAATGATATTGCGAAAAGAGAGAGAGTTATACCTGAAGCCCTAGATTTCCGCTCTGACGCGGCTTAATCGACAAAATCAGTCAAGAAGGACCGCACGGTTGACTGATTTTTCGGTACTTTTCGCGAGGTGAGATTTTTAGCTCAATAGCTTCTCCTCGTTGTCCCCGTCACAACCCCGCAAACGGTTTGCTCTAATTCCAACCGGTTGAGAACGAATTGGCAAATTTGTTTGAGAAAAACCATAGGTTCTCCACTGCCTACACCTTTCACAACTGACCCAATAACCACCATTATACCTCCAACTTAACCCTCCTAATCACCGGACCTACAACCACAACCATTCGCTAACAAACCCAACCAATTCCTCCATGAAAACCGATTACCCACCCGCTGACCCAACATCACAGCCACAACCTCCAACGCACCCGATTAATAAAACAAACCGACAGCAACAGTACACCGAATCAAACCACCACAAGGCTGCCTTTGAATTTGGCGTGAAGCTCAACCCAGACCCTAGCCCGCCAATTCTGACCGCCGAAGTCCAGAAGCAAATCCAAGTTTCCGTTTCCCGAATCCCCAAATCGCCATCGCAATCTTCAACAAAAACAGTTCAATTTCTTGAAAATCGAGCAAGCAACCCAGTAGGAGCAGCGAAGAATAGAGGCTTAATCTGCCTTGATTCAGTTTGAAACTGCGACCCACAAAGAACCATGGCAGCGCCACAAGTAGAGAAGGAGATCCCCCACGCTTACATTGCCTTAATCTTCAAAATTGAAACGCTGGAGGTCGTAGTCGCTGCTGGGCCGAGCAAAACCCACCAAATGCCGGTGAATTCCGGTGAGTTTCTTGTCGGCAGCAATTGTGAGAGGTGTTGCTGTGTTCATCGAGAATTCTGCTGTGGGGTCTGAACAAGAAGCTCCCCTATGTCGCTGGCGCAGCGGATTCGATCAGAACCCACAACTTTCTTTCGATCTCCGGCGATTTTTTGGATCGGCAGCGTCTGAGAGATCGTCTGTGCTGCGTTCTGAGTCTCAGCGTGGCTCTGCGGAAGAAGAGCTCCCGTTGCTGTTCTGTTTGCGCGCCCTCTTCTTTTTTTTAACTTAAAATCTGAAAAGACCAAATTACCCCCCTCTTAATGAAGCGTGAGGGGAGGAAGCAATCTGATCATGCGATCAAAAAAATTAACCACACGATCACATATTGTGATCGTGCAAAAGCAGTATGTTGTGCAAGAAAAGCCCCGTACATTTTTTCTAAGTAACAACCGACCTTTTCTCTTTTCTTCTTTTTTTTTTTTCTAGTTTATGCTCCCGGACTCCGTCCTGTCTTGATTAGCTAATAACTTTCTCAATAAAGCATTTGTCTCTTACTGTGCTGGTTGCTGAGCTTGTTGCTGTTGAAATTTCCCTTGAGCTTGATACTGGGAATTCGGCTCCTGTCCGGGCGCATATAATCCACTCTTTGGGTTGGCATAGCTAAATTTAGGATGGTTGCGTTTGTTGGGATGGTATGTGTTAGGCCACTGCTGTTCTCTCATGAAATTCCTATCCTCAACACCTCAATCATACCCCTGGTTCTCATATGCTAATAGCTCACCCATGGATTTTACCTGTGATGGAGGTAGCATGCCGTGAAATGCTGAGGTCATTGATTCAAGCTTCTTCTCCATAGATTCAATTTTGTTGACCAAAGCTGCACCCCCAGGTTTGGAATACCTGCGAGTTTCAGACCTCGTAGTCTCTCTCTTGGCCACGTTGTTCAGCGAATCCTGAGCTCGCTATGCTCCTAGCCCCATAAAATTACCTCAGCTAGCATGTCCAACTCGTCAGCCGTCTCCTTGTCTAATGCAGTGTAGAAATAATGGAGGAGCTTGTTCCATGGCTCCCCATGATTTGGACATCTACGGAGAATTTGGCTGAACTTCCTCCAAGCATCTCCCAATGAGTTGTCTTCTTCCTGAGTGAAGTTTGCAATCTCAGCCATCTGCTGAGCGACTCTGGATGGTGGCAAATACTTCCTCAGAAACTTATGACAACAATCTGCCCATGTCACAATTCTCCCTGCTGGCAGTTCCATAAGCAACTTTTTGGATTTTCCAGATAAAGAAAAGGGAAACAGTAATAGCTTAACTGTTTCATCTGGAACTCGTTGGTCGTGCAAAGTTGATGGATTTGCTCAAATACCAGTAGATGATGGTTGGGATCATCTCCTGGAGCTCCCTTGAACGCGCACTCATCACGAACCATATTGATCATATGCTGGAACAGCTCGAAGTGTTGGGCATCGATATGCGGCCTGACAAAGGTAGGTTAATAACATGCTGGAGTAGTCCTGAAATAATCCACCATAGGGCGTTCTAAAATCTCGGCATTGTTAACCGGTGCCTCGGCGTTTAGCCTGTTGTTTTACCCATTATTGCCACCATTGTTCCCATCGATGTTCGCCACTTGTGCCCCCACACCAGGACGTGGTTGTGGATTTGGGGGAGCCAAGCGATCCATCATTTCCTGCGTCTCAGCCATTTGAGTCCTTAACTGCTCAGTTTCTCGTGCTCGATTAGCTGCCTCCTCTACAACTGCTGCTCTAGCTGCCTCCGCATCCTGCACATTTTTGCGGATCCTTTCAAACTCAGCTCTGGTATCATCATCCATGGTAACTGAGCTTGATTTCCTCTTGTCTCTATGCTGTGCTCCTAACAGGGATTTCGGGTCTTCAAGTGTTGGATGCAAAACTCGTCTCTAGAACGGGACATGCACTGTACAATCTAACCTGAAATCACATAACACAGAGAAAGCGTAGGTAAGTATCATATATAACAGAAAAGTTAAATCCCTAAGGCTAGGAATTATAACTAATTTAGTCGAATTCCCTGGCAATGGCGCCAAAAACTTGACACGCTCCAACTTCAAGTGTACAGTTGTCGGTGAAGTAATAAATCCGGTAATCCGGGTTTGTCGAACCTAAAGGAATTCTTTGTAAATTAGATACTGATTCTAAACCTTATGTGGGCAAATCGGGTTGTTTGTTTTCTAATTCTACTAAATTAAAAGACAAAAAAACTCAATTAATCAGGTGAAAGGCTTCACGATTAACGAAGATATGATTTATTTTGAGTTGCTTAACAAGTGGACAAGTTCAGGATATCTCTACGGGTACACTAGGGAATTCACACCACTTATGATTTACGTTCATGCAACAGGGATGTTGTCTACTTAGCCAAACGAGCAATTTAACTTTGAAGATTCCTCAACCAAAGTCTATATTTAAACTCTTGTACCTGATTCCTCTAGCCTAATTAATTTTAAATAAGCATTATGATCTTTATATCAACTCTTTGTTCTAGTTAACTAGCAAGATTCTTCAACCCTAGATACGACTAGTGCAAGATTCAAGTTCAAGCAATAACTATTGATTCCTCTAATAATTATCACCCAGATCAATCTTATTGTGACGTCAAACAATATGAAATATAGAATTACGCGTATGAATCAATCATAACTAAGCATAAACATCCAATTAAGCTAATAAACATGAAGCATAATCCATAAATCACCAAAATAAAGTGTTCAAAGCCCTAGTTCCCTATGAGATATCGCGAATAGAGGGTTTGGATACTAAAACACATGATCAAAGTACAATGTTTCAATGATCATAAACAAAAACTAAAGAGGGGAAGAAGATAGAGAATCAAACGATGGTCTCCAAGCTCCCAAGCGTGCTCCTATGCTCTCAAATGTCGTCCAAAGATGAATGAATGCTCTAGGTCGTTGGTTTTAATCCAAACCCGTTCTTTTCTTAGTTTTCAGAAAAAACACATCTACCCCCTTCTAATCACGTTAGATCCGATAATGTGATCTTGTGATCACATTTTGTGATCCTAGGATCACCTTTTTTAGTTGTAGAGTCACGTTGATCTTCTATGTGGTCTTGAACTTGATCTTGAGATCATAGGATCACCTTTTTTTTAATTGTAGGATCACGTTGATCTTCCATGTGGTCTTGCACTTGATTTTGTGATCACAATTTGTGATCACAATTTGTGATCCTCTACTTCCAGTGAGTTGCTTCTTTTCTCTTCTCTTGAAATTTTGACTAAGTCTTTTTTCTCTTCTTAGCTTCTACTCTCATTCTTCCATTCTCTCATGCATTCCTTGAGTTATTTCTTTTCCAAAGTTCGCTTCCGCTCCAAAATCCACACTCCAAGCTTCCGGTCCCTGAAATCCACAACTTGAACATATACCGGAAGATCAAATGCATCAAATAAAGCATAAAACATGCATAAAACACCCGGATTACACTATGAAGTCCAAATTCTCAAGTATGCTGAAAACTATCAAAACTCGGCCTAAACACATATAAACGCATCGGAAAGTACGCGAAACGACAAGTAACCACTATAGAATATAACTCCAATTATGGATTTATCATGTACCTAAAGAAAACACTAAGGAATTGATGTCTTATAGGGTGTTATATCTAATGTATCTGATAATGCTTGGTTATGAGATTGATCTGCCAAGCACTGTGATGGAACACACGATGTATAATTTTTCCAAGAATAGGAAGCATCCACTACCCTTGGCCAACCTCCTCCCACTTTTATTTCAACAACTGGAGATACCAGTTGATAGGAAAGTGACTACTACTGGTTTTGGACTGATAGATGAATGTCCTTTCAAAGGATTGAAATTGTGAAATCTAGTGAGGGAGAATGGAAGTTCTAATCTGAATTTTATGCAGATGAGTTGAAAGCTAAAAAGTTTTTGAATCCTAAGTCTTTAACCTCTCCAATAGCCCAACCTTCTACCACTCCAAACCAATCTCAAGTTCTTTAGAAGCTAGACTTCATTCAGAATGAGCTAGATGAGCTCAAGCAGGATCAATATCAGCTGGGTGCTGAGTTCAAACAGATGAAATACATGATTGAAAGTGTGTTTAAGAGTATCAAATTTGTTCATGTGGAAGAAGAGGATAAATCAGTTCTAGAAGGCTCAAGGATGTCGGGATCTATCAGAGACTCATTTGATGAGAATAGTTCTTGGGATAAGGTTGTTGAGGGTAAGGAAGCTAAGGCAAAGACTGCTGAGGATCAAGAGGATGGTGAGGAAGATAGTGTTGACTCTGGATTGCTTCTCAAAGAACTGAAGTTTAGGAAACGGAAAGGAAAGAATTCAGCAATTGTTACCTCAGTTGATATGTTTGAGGATGATGAGGTAGTTGATGAGCCTGGTGAAGAAGTTAACAAGATGAAGGTACACAGAAGAAGATCATCAAGAGGATGAGGAAGAGGAAAAATATGATCAAGAGGTAGATGCAGGAGACAAGACTGATGCAAACCCAAAGCCTTGAATCCACCCTTATCTTTCTTCTTTTTCAAATCCTTGAAGACTCTCTTTTTCTTTCAAAACTTCTATTTCTTTTAAAACGTTTTAGTTTTCAGTAAGGTTTGATCCAATACGGTCTCACTCTTTTTGATGAAAGTTAAAAGGAGGGAGAAATTTTGGAAAGTTTAGGGTTAATCTTGTTTTGGATTTTTTTTCTTTTAATCGCATAGTTTGATTTTGCTTCTGTTTATAACTGCTTATTTATATGTTCAGGATTTTATATAACTGTTTCTGCTATGCTCTAATGTCTATCTTCTGCTGAAATACAGTTCTCACAGTTTAGTGGTTTTATCTTTCATCAAGGGGGAGATTGTAAGTTCACAATCTGTTTTAAAGGTTTGAAACCGGTTTGAAACCCGTTAAAACGCACAGTTTTAAAGCCTTGAAAATGTACTGCAGTTATTAGCATGAACTCAGTGGGTGTTCTTCCTCCTAATCAATCTATAATCACTTCTACTTGATTATGCTATATTAGATGACGAAAGACAAGCTAATTATGTGTTATATCATGCCTTAATCTTATTGTTTTCCTATGTGTATGCAGAAAGTATTCTTATTTATAGGTTTGCAGAGAAAGAAATCCAAGTTTGCAATTGATCCTACTGATATGGAAGCTTGTACGAACTTGCCTTAAGCTTGAAGAAGGAAGATCAAAACAAAATCAATGAAGAAATCAAGCAGCTAGCCGTTGGAGCAAGTTGTTGAGAGTAAAAGATCTTCATAGAGTTTTTAAGGATTTCAGTTGCAATTCCTTTATATTCTGCAATTCAAATTGATAGGAAAAGCAGTGATTGTGAGGGGTTCAGAAGTATAGAGCATTCCACATACATTAAAACACTCTCACAGATTGAAAAAGCATCATTGAGGATGATCAAACTCCACAATCCATTTCAGTTCCTAGAAGAAAACTTCAAGCTTACTTCTTAACTTTTCTTACAGTGTTCTTCATCTGAGCTTTATTTGTATATCTTTTCTGTTATACTTCTTAATCATTTGTTCTCGTGAGTTGTTCAAGAGGAACAACAGAGAATTCATATTGTATCAGCTAGGTAGAGCAGGTACTAGATAGGTTAGGAAGAACAAGAAGGTGAAACAGAGTAAGCCAATTCTATGGGCTTGATATCTAGGGCTTAGCTTTTGATAAATAAGAATTTTGTTGTAATCCTAGAGGGATAAAATCCCTGAGGCAGAGAGTAGGTCACTTGGGAACGAACTCCGTAACAAATCACTGTGTTTATCTTTCTTACATTTCAGTTATGCACTTGTCTTTATAACTATTTCAAAACAAGTTTAAGTTCAAAGCTTTGAAAGGCTTTTCAAAGCATTGAAAACTATCAATAAAACTCAATGTGTCTGTTTGCATTTTAAAGGCTTTAATCTGTGTTCAAAGCTTTGAAACACTTCAAGTTCTTCTCATTTTGTTTAATAGCTACTACTTTTGGAAAAACTTGCCATGCTCTATTCAACCCTGCCCCACTTCTAGAGTATTTGATCATGTACTTGTTAAGTGCATTACATTCTTCAATGTTATTAACACTTTATCTCTAAGTAAGTTATAATGTAGATGTGATGCTTACTACCCAATCAATTTACTGTTTTGCCACTGACACCCTAGTCTCTTTAGTACAGTCCCTGACTATGCCTGAACACTCCACTGATATTCAAGTCCATAGATATTCTAACATTATTTCTTTATCATCCTGATACACTCCATATTGAAATCCATAACTGTTACATAATTTCACCTAGGTTCCAGCAGTTTAGTAAAACTGTAGAGAGGCCCTTTCAATTTTTTTAGTCAAATTCAACCCGAACACGTCCAAGCTAACTCCATGTATCATGAAACTGATACAGAGGCATGAGGTCATTCCCATAGATATATAATTTGAAAGTTCAATTCAAGTTATTGCAAAATTACCAATTCGCCCCTCCGATACAACTCAGTCAAACAAGGGTTTCTAGATAGTCAAATTGGCTGAAACTTGACCCTTGGACATAAATGTTATTCAAAACAACTTTGCAGAAGCGTATTTTGGTAAACTAGGTCATCTGCCAAGTCAAATCAGGGAGTCCAAGTTTTGAGAAAATCTTCTTAACTGTCAGCTTAACTTTCGGTTTATGATCAATTTATGAAGAGACACGAGGAAATAAAAATATGGTTTCCCTGATTGAAGTAATAGGTTTCCAAGACATACTTCCTATCTCAAAGATTCAAATTACAAACAAATTATAAGTTCAGTCAGAGTTGGACGAAATCATTGACTGACACTTAAAAATTATTTTTAAGTGACTTCATAGTCTCAATGTGACTACTTTGAGCTTGATTTCAGAGAAATATATTGGGAAAATGGAAAATTATTCTCTATGAGGATTATAAACCATCATTCAATAGGAGAAATCAGAATGCAATTTTATTACATATTCAAAGAGTTATGACTGGCATAAGTTGGCACTTTCAACCCATTTTCATACCAACAAGGGTGCTCAATCAACTTTAGGCTTATTTTCTGAAAAATGCACAATGAACTTGTTCTGCGTTCATAAAGAGTGGGTTGGAGTATTTAGAACCACCTATTCATAGGGGAAAGTGGATTTTCATTTGGAATTGTAACCAAGAAAATATGCTATGCCAAAGATGATAATGTTAGAACCAATCCCATGCTTGGAGTTATTTCACTGCTAGTTAGTTTCCTTAGTTTTCAAGTGCCCGGATTTCAAGTCAAGAACCAGAGAGATTGAGAGGAATACTAATACAACCTTGGCATGGATTCAAAGACCTTACAATCATCTAGATGAAGAAGCAGACATAATTCAATTACATTCAATACGAAGTGAGATTGATACGAGAGTATGAGTTGCATAAAGCATGATTCCGTCGCATAGCTTTGGTGTAAACAAAGAAAAACGAATCAGCTTGATTCATCAAGATTTGAGGTGTGTGTGTGTGTGTGTGTTTGTGTGTGTGCGTAAGAGCATCAAGATGACAAAAAATCACAAGGTCTTTGTTCCCTTCAGCAATATTTAGTAGGTACTTCAGGAGAGATCCTCAAGTGTCTAGATATAGACTCGGGCAGGCTAAACAACACGAAATATGTTGCCAATACTGCCAGGAACTCACACAAATCGGTGTTGGGATTTATCAAGTGAGAAGCCAGTTATGGGAACAAGCTAGCAGGAAAATTTAAGAAATGTGCTACAAATGTCAACAACAAGCTCATGTTAGCAACTTCAACTATAATTTCAGGACGGTTAAAGTGTTAATTGGTGAATGAAATCTACATAAAACTTTTTTCTGGAATCACAAAGATTATGCAGAGCAAAAATCAGTTTAATCCCCAAGAGATGACTTAGACAACCAGGTTGCAAGATGATACAAAGCTCAAGCAGCCATGATTGGCAGTTAAGAACAACGAAAGATGTCATGTTCACCCCGATTTTCAGGGTATTTAGAGAGGCAACATTTTATGAATCTTACCACATGAGACTTGTAGCCAAATTTTCTAGGAATACAGAGCTTCGCCAAATTTAGCCCAAAACTGACTGAGATAACCCATATTTTCAGGGGGTAGATAGTCACCGAAAACTCAGGAAATTCATGAATCAAACCCCTCAAATCCTTTGTTACACTCATGTTTTAGTAATCTAATCATGTTCCCAAAGTTAAAAGGATCAGATAGCATCAATCAGCAATGAAAAAAAACCAAGAACAAGGCCGTTATAGGAGCTCCGGCAGTAGCAGAAGATTCTGGCGCTAGGCTGCCCAGAATACGGCGGCTTCCTCCATTCCAGATGAATTTCCGGCCTTTTAATCACTTTGTGGGTGCGCCTCAGTGTCAGGAAGAATATTATTGGGTCAAAACTCGTCAATCAGTTACAAGGAGGGTGAATTGGACTGATTTCACGTTAGGGGGTTCATATGGTTCTTACTCGTATCTGTCCTTAGCTACTGACAGGATCGAGGAATTGATTCAGGGATCTTATTCCCTAGGGCCTCGTTTCGGTAGAGGATATGGTATGTAGGTACAAGGCTTATGATGGGATATGAGTAAGGATATTAATGCTGTCTGATAAGCCCTGATAAGATATTCTGGTTGTCCGTGTTTGGGTACTTTCGGATATGATGCAGTATATAAAGCAGGATATGTGAGAAATGACTATAATACCCTCAGTGCTTTTATTTTGTATAAAAGATTGTATATTTCAAATTGAGGAGGAAAAATGTATACAAAAGGGGTTAGTATTTATGTTTATATTTTAATAAACTTTTTTCTACACAACAACGACGCTGTCAAAATATATACAAAATGTATATTAATACGTGAAATAAATTTGTAGTAACATGCAAACATAACAAATATTCATGGATACAACATGGCCACAGAAAAAGTACGGAGTATAAATTACTAGTACTTATTGGCATATTGGCATGATGTTACAAAACCTGCAATAAACAAGTTAAATTAAACGAACGAAACTTTAGCAAGCACGATAAAATGTCTTCATAGTTATCTCAACCATACAACTCAAATAAAGTTATGCAATACCAAAATAATAGTTGTAAAACCCATGAGGACCTCCTCCAAAATCATTGTTATCAGTCCCAAAATAATAGTTATCAATCGCAAAATGATAGGGTTTGGGGACAAGGGTAGGAAAGTGATAGTTTGTGGGGATATTTTTGTGAACCTACTAGAATAAAAATGCCATATTTTCTTATCCTACCTTATACCTCCATGTTGGTGGTATAAAATTTGTTCATTAAAACTCCGTCAGCATAAGGCAACATAACTTATCCCCTCTCTTATCCGGCACCCTAACACTTGATTTAAAAAGAGAGGGTATAACTTATCTTATGCTCCCTCCTTATCCTCTACCCAAACAAGGCCTAGGTGGAGGGCTTCCTGAGGTTGTAGCAGGTTCTGTATTGGAAGATGAATGGAGGAGGAATGAGGGTTGTAGCATTGGCAATGATGGTTGTGTTGGTGGGAAACCATTTGATTGGAGATGCAATTTCTTGTATTCAATCCTAGAAATGAGTAGGGATATTTTTATTTGGTTTATATAGGATTAGAAGAGGTCTAGGGAAGTGCCACCTATGATGATGTGTTACATGATATGTTGGATAATTAACAACTCTTGGGTGTAGTTTAAGGAACTTTAGGGTTAGCCTTTTATGGTGGGGTTTGGTATGACTTATAAGCAGCTTATAAGTCAATTCAGGATTGTAAGTTGAAAACAACTTATTTGCAGTGTTTGGTATGCAACTTATAAGCAGAACTTTTGGATTTGGACTTATAAGTTCATAGCGCAAAAATGAACATAAGAAAAAGTTGGGTTTTTGAATTTTTTTCTTGAACTTTTGGAGTTAAACAACTTTTACACCAAACACGCATATCTTTTTTCTTCATTTTTTTGTCGTGAACTTTTTTGGCATGAACTTATAAGACAAATTAAGTTGCAATTAAGTTATACCAAACTCACCCTATATTACTTTCTAACTTGGTAAAATTTCATAGACGTCCTCTGAAATCATAGCATTCTTATTTGTTTCTTCTTTACTCAAGACTTCCCACTTTGCTAGATATCAGTTGCCAATGAGGATTACAAATTCACTTATTTACCTCGGAGTACTTGAAAATTCACTGCTCTACCCCACTAACTCCAACTTATTACATCTCACCCTTCTTCAGCCCAGAGTAATTAACCAATCTATATATAGGTGGAAAGTAAGAAAATATTTAATTATAGTTTTGCCCAAATAATTTAGAATCAATGAACCTAGACCCTACAAGTTTGTGTATGGGTGTTACATTCCACCCCCCATTAAAAGAATCTTCTTCCCACAAGATCTCATACCACTCTGTACTTCTCTAATTCATTCCAATGACACTATCTCTTCATTCCCTAGTATATTTCCTAGGCGCTCATATGTTCATCGCCCCCGTATAACACGTCAAGACAATCGAATTCCTCAATTTAATGTCATTGCACGTTCCAATAAACACAAATTCCGAGTACTGCTTAAAAATGGACCTCAAATATATTAAAATTATCCTCAGGATACCGTAATCAATATTACTGTAGTCCTCCGGACATTATCATGATTCTACAAACACCCATGGATTTCTTTGATGAAACTCTGAAACTGTCTAAACTTACAAGTATTGTCCAACCCGATCTTAACTCCATTTCCCTTCCTTGACACTCTGGTCCTTATGATCATCTATCGCATACCTAACTCACTCATATAGGATCTACATTCCTTACATTACACTTTACTACCCAACCGTATATATATTTTCCACGAGATACTATGCTCACATGATCCACCAATACCTTTCATCAGAAATAGCCTTACTCATATTGAACCATTGTCTTTCACCCAGGACCTGAATATCAGCCACGATATCCTGACCCTACATTGTTGTGAACATAACCCTTTCATAGAAACCGATGTGTATAAATTACATATTCCTTCTTAATATTCATGTACCACCGAAGTACATCACTCCAGGTATCTGAAAAATTCTATCTTCATCATTTTATGCGTAATTCCCAGCATAAGTCCTTTGCTTGACATCCTCATTTCCTGGTACTACCACTTATCCAAAAGGTATATCCGAGACAAAATTCTCAACCTCCTGATTATCTCATAAATCTTTCCTATACTCAATTCAACATCCCAATTCAACCTCCCAACGTACACATATCCTCCTCTCATAATATTAATATATTCTACTCCCATGTCTTATTGTTACACCTGTAACTATATTTTCCTACTAGAGAATCCTAACTATATCTTACTCGGTCATTCACAATGTATCATGCTCAGATCTAGGATGCCGAAAATAGGTCATCAATCGCAATACTATACCGCAGTTTCAAGCACTCCAGTTCTTGCCCAATTGTTATGTAACAATAATTTGTTTGTTTTTCGGAGATCAACATGAGTGACCCAAATAATACCATTGTCATGCTAGCATCAACTATGAAATATATGCTCTTTGAAAATCTCTTATCGAATCCCGGATGAATCATGTATCAACACCATCCTCATAGTATTCCACAACTACTAGTCCTTCATAGATTCGTAAAGCATCTCTCATTATGCAGTAAAATATATCAAATATGAACCTCTGCCTGAGGTTCAAACTATACAAGCGTGTCTGACAAAGATATGCACATATAGGACTCTCATATATGCACTCCTAAACCATCCTATTCCATTTTTTTCTTGATTCCTATCTTGTTTTAATTTTGAAATCACTAGCCACATAGTAATTGAGTTTCTAATTCTGTCCTTTTATATAACCAATGCTCTGATACCGTTTGTAACACCCCCACCCCTCAGAGCTAGGAAATTTACCACAAACCCCTTACTCCCGAAAGTGTCCTTTTTCTACGACACATAAATCAGCTAGCAAGGAGTTAAATACAAACGGTTCAGATACAACACATAATTAAAGAAACTGGATTTTAAATAAAAAACTTACTAGAATCCTTTGTAAAATTTGTAATATTCTGTCATAGCCTTCTAGTGATTAATTATATTCCCAAGTTCCCACGTTCTCACCTAAAAAAGTTAGAAAGTATATAGACCATTAATAAAATATTCCAAATGGATGTAAATAGAGTTTGAAATTATTTAACTTTAAAACTTACATACGCTCAAGACAGTATCATGTCACAATACCACATATAACAAACCTAAAGTACCAGTAACTTATAAATAAGCGAATCTTTAATCATCCGTAACCATCACCACCATACCTGCCTTATACGGAGGATTCTAAATCCCACCACCCACAAGGTCGTGAAGACCATATTCACTTCCGAAAAGGAAATCTTAATCCATCCACCAAAAAAAACTAGACAGTAAGTTTGCACACCCTGTTGGAATAGAAGACCTAGAGACAATTTTTTTAGTATGAATAATGCTTTTGGATAGAAAAATTTGTTGTATTATTTGTGGAGATATTTAATATAATGAAGTCCTTAGATTACAAACGTATTTGATTATGTTAAACGTCCTTAGTCAATTATAATGATTAGTTGAACGATCAATTATAGACTAGTATGGGGTTGGATTGATATGGAGATATCACGATCCAACCCATGGGTATGTGTTAGTAATAGCATACAGGATTGACCAACAAAGAGAAGGCTACATACAATTTATGTAAAGTCACATGTGCTTCTCGTAGTGAAAACGGTATTGTCATCCTTAGACTTGAAGTCACTAGATACTCTATATTAGAGATGGTAGTGATGTAGATAGAATTTGTCCCTCCCACATAACGGGGGAAAATATCGATTGGCCACTCGAGGGATTGTGCTTATAGAAATTCTGGCCAGACTCAGATAAATCAGTATAGGATATTGATGTTATCTGCATGGATAAGATATTCCCTGGATCGAGAAAACTATGGATTGGATATACAAAATGACTTGTATGTCTCGTGTCCAATCCAGATATAGAGGCAAAGGGATGAGACAATACTTGCACACGGTTTCTCAAAGTAATGACTATTTCTATTAGTTGGGCGGCATGGATGTGTTGCTAGACACTCCTCCATGTTTGTAAAAGTTACTACCAACCAAGTAGATACCTATGGGGTCACACGGCATAAGGATAAAACTAGACTTGTAAATTAATTAATATGATTAATTAATGAAAAGATCAATATGCAACTACTTGCAAACTTAGTAGGACTAATTTTCAAGTTGGACTAATCCATGTATGGACAGGATTAGGATAGGGGCTTTTATACAGTAAACAAGGAGTTGTTGGACTATATAAAGTACATTACTAGCTTATTTCTCCTAATGAATTCTCATAACATACATTGAGTAGGAGAGAAAAATCAAGGAGAGAGAGCAAGACAAGGGCCAAACCAACCCCGTCTGCCCTCTCTGCCCGTCGGCCAAAGAGAACCGGTTTCTTGCACAAAGGTTTGGAGGAAACTAGTTCTTCATCCTATGCGCGGACTATCTATAGATACGCAAATACAATTTTGCGGTTGAAGTCATCACAGGAGGCAAACAAAGTAATTTTTTACTACAACATTCACTATCATTATGATGTCTCCTCCTGTGATCCTAGGTTGGTCTTTTGCGGATCTTATTTGTTTAATTCCGCTACCTAATCCGTTACAAAACCCAACTGTGGTGTCAGAGCCACATGTCGTAGAGCATAATGTAGTTTATGTGTTACGATTATGTCCATTTTACACATTAATTATCGTTTATCGCGTAAAACAGACAAATCCATCATATTGATGCATTTTGTATATAATTCAATGAAAAAAGATCTAGTAGTACATGTGATGTAAGGATTAGTGAATTTGGATAACATAGGATGTGAAAATTTTTGATCTAGAAAACTAGGGTTTAAGAACAAGTTGGAAAAAGGTGTTTTTCAAACTTGAAAAGAACTATACTTGGGAAATAAGGAGGAAGTTGTTTTGGAAAAAACTCCCTGAGGGGGTTCAGCCCCCCTAGGGGACCCTCCCTCTCTCTGTGCCGCCCAAGGAAGGCCACGGCCAAGGGGGGTGGACTCCCTAGCGCGCGGCCTAGCCGTGTGGGCTAGGGCCCGGCCGGCCCAAGGCCCTTGTTGCACTCCTTTGGTGGTCTGGCCATAATGATGGTGGGCCTCTTGGACTATTTTGACCCTCGTATGTCCAAAATCAATTGAAATTGATCAAGCACGTTAAATTGGATTTTAAATGTTTATGTGATTTTTTCATGGTGATTGGATATGGTCTTAGATGTGGATGTTGGGAATGTTTAATTTTGTGGTTTGTTTTTACGGCCTGCGAGCTGATAAAATTAATATAATAGTTAATTAGTTTTTACGGCCTGCGAGCCGGTCTTCTTCTAACCTTGTGAGATATTTTTATTTAGTATAGATGCTATCTAGTATTAGATGAAATAGATGATAGTCTATGATGGAGAAGAAGAAGCCTAAAGAAATTAAAAGACCGCAAGATGGAGCATGGAGCATTCCAACAAGCTACGAAGCATGGACCAAAAGATGGAGGCACATGGAGATGAGCTTGCTATTTTTTAAAATTCATAGGTATTTTCATTTGATTGGGAATATATTAGTTTAGAGGCATATCCATATCACGTTTAATTTTTATTTGCGATTGTTTATTTATTTTCTTATTATTTTATTGTTGGTGTATGGATGATGCATACAAAATTGATAATAAGATAATTAACAACCCGTATCTTTCATTTGTGAGTTTCCCAACTCAACATAAGTAGATCAGTTGATATGGATCAACAAAACAATTAACATTGGAAAAGCAAAAATACCTCAATTTAAATAATGTGTTTTGCCTTCTCGTTACTTAAACACTCATCGTGATCAAGATTATCAAGCTCGTGCGTGCCAAAGCAAGGCGGCTTGGTTTGTCATGATTGTGTTGAGATTGCACAAGCAAGGTGCAATTGTTTCAGTAAGAGGTTGGACGCAACTAGGTGATTTTAATAATATTAAAAGCGTAGAGGCAACGAATTGGGATTATCCATGAAATGGATAAATAAGGAGTTATTTGCCAAATTGAACCAAGAGTTGCACAAGGATGCAATTGGAATTGTTCCTACCTAAATAATTAATTTTGGGTGACTTGTCAAAGCAAGCTAAAAAAAAGTGAAATATGGATTTTGGCACCCACTAGAAAATATATTGATATTTTCCGCGTTAATATTGACGGTTATTAATCCGAGAAAAATAGTGGGAGCTATATATAATAATCTAGACATTAGTAAATGTAGTTATTTGTTACGAAATACTAAAACTTGTATATTTCTCTTATGTACAATTGTAATGGCAAACAACTCAATGAGTGCATCACACTCCCTACGTTCTGTCCTTGAGAAGGACAAAATTTCTGGAACAAAAAGTCAAGACTAGTACACTAACTTGAGAATCGTTCTCAAGAAGGAAAAGAAATTGTACACTCCAGAGGAAGAAGTTTACGAGGGTCCAGAAAATAATACCCATGCAGCCCTAAAGGAACATCAGAAGTTCGTTGACGATGCTAATGATGCGGCCTGCCTAATGGTTTTCACCATGTCCTCTGAGCTCCAGAAGCAACATGAGAACATGGCTGCGTTTGATATGGTTATTCACTTAAATCAGCTCTTCCAAGAGCAGGCTACGGTTGAGAGGTATGAAGTTTCCAAGGAATTGTTCAAGTGTCATATATCAGAGGGAAACCCAGTGGGACCTCATGTACTCCGAATGAATGGATACTTGGAGAATCTCGATATACTGGGGTTTCCGGTGGGTCAAGAGTTGGCCACAAATCTCGTTTTGCAATCGTTGCCTGAGAGTTATGGACAGTTCATCATGAACTATAAAATGAACGAGATCCTGAAATCTCTGCCAGATCTACTCAATATGTTGAGCACAGCTGAACAAAGCATCATCAAGGGAAAGGGCGGGGTCGGTCTAGCACAAAGGGGAAGGTAAAAAGTTTGCTTCTACCTCCAAAGGAAAAGGCAAGGCAGTTGAAAAATCCAAGTAAGTTGCTCTTAAGCCTGTTGGTGGCATTGCCAAGGGTGTGACTAAGGGTGATTGTCACTACTGAAGTCAGCCTGGACAATGGTCGAAGAACTTCCCAAAGTATTTTTGTTATAGATATCAATATAACATGCTCTTCATCTTGGGTATTGGATACTGGATGTGGATCTCACATTTTTAGAAATGTGCATGATCTAAGGAGAAGTAGAAGATTGGCAAAAGGGGAGATAGATCTGCGCGTAGGGAATGGAGAAAAGGTTGCTGCATTAGCTCTTGGCGTTTACGAGCTGTCCCTGCCTTCATGATTAGTTCTAGAATTACATAATTGCTATTTTGTTCCTGCTATGTGCCGAAACAGTAGTTTTATTTCTTGTTTGGACGAGGAAGGTTTTACTATTTCAATAAAGGAAAATTGTTGCTCCATTTATTTTGATTGTATTCATTTTTTTAGTGTGCAATTATTTAATGAACTAGAGCATTACCCGTTCCCGAGGGAACTATCACTAAATTGGATAGTTTTTTAATTTAGAGGTGTTTTTTCTATACGAATTTAGAGGTGTTATCTAAAAATTATATTTACAAATGTGGTGAAAAAATAATTAAAAAAAAAAACAACTTCCAAGTTAGGGATGTAATTGAGAAAAATCTCTCTCATATTAGTTAGGGATGTCCAAAGAGAGTGGGTAGTTAGGCATGTCCAAGGATATTGGGTAGTTAGAGATGTAATAAGTGTGTGAGATCGAATGGTGGGGATGAGGTTGATTTAATCTAAGGGTTGAAAATTCAAAAGTTTGTTAAATCATGCTATTTTATAATATAGATTATACATCATTTATCTAAATAATCTTGTCCATAACATAAATACCAGGAGGATTAAAATGAATGATTTAAATCTTGCTTATATATGGCACTGTCGTTTAAGCCACATAAACAAGAAACATGTTTCTAGACTCCATAAGGACGGATTCCTAGACTCACTTGATTTTGAATCATATGAGACAGGTGAGGCTTGTTTATTGGGAAAAATGACAAAGTCCCTTTTCAATAAGAAAGGAGAGAGGACTAGTGAGAAATTGGCGCTCGTGCATACTGATGTGTGTGGGCCATTTGCCACGCCTGCCAGGGGTGGTTACGTCTACTTCATTACATTTACTAGTGATTTCAGTAGATATGGATTTGTAAACCTTATGAAGGCCAATTCCGAATCCTTTGAACAGTTCAAATAATTCAAGAATGAAGTAGAGAAGAAACTTTTCAAAAGTATCAATGCTCTACGATCGGATCGTGGAGGAGAATACTTGAGCTAAGAGTTTGACGACTATCTCAGAGAGTGTGGGATAATATC
Source organism: Linanthus parryae (assembly GCA_023055425.1). Taxonomy (NCBI): domain Eukaryota; kingdom Viridiplantae; phylum Streptophyta; class Magnoliopsida; order Ericales; family Polemoniaceae; genus Linanthus; species Linanthus parryae. The sequence goes on from JALGPY010000001.1 coordinate 88,715,382, forward strand.
CTAACTCACTCCACCTGGAACGCCACAATGGAATGGAGTGTCTCAGAGGAGGAATCGAACACTGTTAGACATGGTTCGATCTATGATGTGTCAAACTGATCTTCCATTATCATTTCTGGCTACGCTCTATTGTGTGCAGCTTTCACCATTAATCGTGTTCCATCCAAATCGGTCATGAAGACTCCATATGAGATGTGGAGTTGGTGGCATCCCACAACGTCTTTCATGAAGATTTGGGGCTTCCATATCTATGTAAAACGTTTACAATCAGACAAGCTCGGGCCTAAGTCGGATACCCTAAGGAAACTAAGGAATATTACTTCTACAATGCGGCCGAGAACAAAGTGTTTGTTCCACGGTCCGGCGTGTTTCTAGAAAGAGAATTTGTCTCTAAAGAAGCAAGTGGGAGGACTGTAGAACTTGAAAAATTTAAAGAATCACAAACCGCAAATCCTACTATGGAACATGAACAGTAACCGAAAAATGTTGTGGAGGAACAAGTTCAAGTAACACAAGAGCTTCGTAGGTCAAGTAGAGTGCGCCAGGAGCCAAAGAGGTATGGACTTCTCGTGACTGAGTTTGGCGACACGTTGCTCATAGATGATGAGCCTACTACCTATGGAGAGGCCATGAGAGGGCCATACTCTCAGAAGTGGCGTAAATCCATGGAATTATAGATGGAAACCATGTATACCAACAATGTATGGATTTTGGTGGAACCACCCCATGGGGATGGCCCATAGGGTGCAAGTGGGTCTTCAATAACCGACATGGATGGTAATGTATTTACCTATAAGGTCCGATTGGTGGCAAACGGATTCAGACAAATTCATGGTATAGACTATGATAAACCTTTTCACCAGTCGCAATGACCAAATCAATCCGAATCCTACTTGCTATTGCAGCTTACTACGAATATAAGATTTGGCAGATGGATGTCAAAACAGCGTTTCTGCATGGAAACCTCCTCGAGAATGTGTACATGACACAACATGTAGGTTTTTTGGATCCAGAGCATGCAAATAAAGTCAGTAAGCTACATTGATCCATTTATGGATTGACGCAAGATTCTAGGAGTTGGAATCGACATTTGATGAAGTAATCAAAGAGTTTGACTTCATCAAGAACGAAAATGAATCTTGTGTCTACAAGAAGGTTAGTGGGAGCTCTTCTGGTTTTTTATGTGGATGACATACTACTCATCGGAAAAATTATTCCCATGCAAGATTCCGAAAAGGGATTGTTGCCAAAGTCAAAGAACATATATAGATAAAGTGTTGAATCGGTTCAACATGCAAGATTCCGAAAAGGGATTGTTGCCCATGTCGCATGGAATCACTCTTTCGAAGAATGATTGTCCTTCCAATGAGATTGAGAAGGGACGCATGAATAGGGTACCGTATGCCTCGGCCATAGGATCCATCATGTATGCCATGTTATGTACTAGACCATATGTATCATACTCATTGAGTTTGACAAGCAGGTATCAGTCAAATCCGGGTGAGAGTCACTGGACAGCGGTCCAAAACATCCTAAAGTATTTGAGAAGAACTAAGGATGCGTTATTGATCTATGGAGGGGAGGAAGAGTTGTGTGTAAGGGGTTATACGGATGCAAGCTTCCAAACCGACAAAGATGATTTCAGATCGGAGTAGGGATTTGTGTATTGCCTGAATGGTTGCTGGAAGAGTTCAAAGAAAGAGACGGTTGCTGATTCTACAATTGAGGCTAAGTACATTGCTGCGAGTGGCGCAGCAAAGGAATTTGTTTGGATTTGGAAGTTCATTACTGAGCTTGGTGTGGTTCCTAGCATTGTGGATCCAATAGAATTCGTCCCTTCACATAACAGGAGCAAATATCCATGGGCCACTCGAGGGATTGTGCTTATATAACTTCTGGCCAGAATCAGATAAATGAATATAGTATATTGATATTATCTGCATGTATAAGACTATTCCCAGGATCGAGAAAACTATGGATTGGATATACGAGTGTCACTTGTATGTCTCGTGTCCAATCCGTCAAATTAATGACTATTTCTATTAGCTGGGTGGCATGGATATGTTGCTAGACACCGCTCCATATTTGTAATAGTTACTACCAAGTAAATAGAAACCTATGGGGTCACTCGCCATAAGGATCAAACTAGACTTGGGAGTTAATTAATATGATTAATTAATGAAATGATCAATATGAAACTACTTGAAAACTTAGTAGGACTAATTTGCAAGTTGGACTAATCCATGTATGGACATGATTAGGATAGGGGCTTTTTTCCATTTTACAAGGAGTTGTTAGACTATATAAAGGACACAACTAGCTTATTTCTCCTAATGAATGCTCATAACATACATTGAGTAGGAGAGAAAAAGCAAAGAGATAGAGCAAGATAAGGGCTGAACTGATCCCGTCTGCACCCTCTACCACGTCGGCCAAAGAGAGAGGTCGAGCCCCTCTTTTGGTCTCCGTTGTGTGATCTTCCTTATTCCTTCCTCTACCGGTTGCTAGCACAAAGGTATGGAGTAATATAGTTCTTCATACTAGGTGTGAATTAGCAATAGAAACGCATACACAATTTTGCATTTGAAGTCATCAGAGGAGGCATACAATGTAATTTGTTACTACAACCTTCACTGTCGTTGTGATGTATCTTCCTATGATCCTTGGTGGGTCTTGTGTGTATCTTATTTATTTAATTCTGCTGCGTAATCCGTTACAAAACCCAACACACCTCCTACTGGATCATCAGTCTAGAGATAAGTACTAGCTGCCTACACGTTGGAAGACAGACCCTAGGTGGCGAAGACAATGTAACGTGCGAAGATGATAGTAACCATCCAGGTATCCGAAGACGATTCTACAACAACTCATAACCATATTGTTCATATAAGTGTTTTAGCACAAAGAAACATACATAATATAATAAACAGACATATGCATTCCGAATATCCAACCTAGTTTCCAAATCAGTACAACTGATTTCATATTCCAGTAACCACTACACAACTTAAATATATATGGTATTATTACTTGTCCACTAAGTATGGTAGAATGCACGATGCATATCTGATGCTAAATACCTAATCAAATTATGTTTTCCCCTCACACCCGACTGTAACAGCTTCAAATTTCACTCACTGGAAATTCGGGGTGCCACTTCATGTTCCAGATAGTCCGAACACCAGGGTTAGCATAGAGGAGAAAAACAAACCATTCAAATTAAATTTAAAATTGTGATTTAGTAAAAATTTGAAATGCCTGAAACGCTTCCTTAAAAGTCAAACTACGAAGATTATTTAACTAACTGTCTCAAAGAATTGCTAATCTAGTTTATTATACTTAGTGATTTGATACCCGCATCTCCCTCCTCCAAGAGTCTAGACTTGTGGTGGATTAAAAAAAACAGAACACCAAAGTTTTCGAAAATCAACAACAAATACTGAGTGAATAACATCCAGGCATGTAAACAGATTATGAGGCAATCAGTTTTATAAAAATAACAGTTTAAAAGAGAGATAAATAAAGTAAGAAAACAAGAGAGTAGTAGGATTTTAAATTTTTAGCATTTCAATCCAAACCATTACCATTGCCCCGAATTAGGCGTATCCAATACTCGATATCCTTGTTCCAACTAATGAAACTCTAAGAACAAATCCACATTATCATTTTGTTCTTACGGGGAAGAACCAACCATTACAAGCTACCAAGAACATAAGTGTCGACACCCCCTAAGGCTTCTTGCGGCCAGAGAGGTAAGTACATGGAGCGACCTGGGGCTGTTGTGACCGAGTAAAATAAAATAAAGTGGGTCATGTGACCATAGTCAACATCGGCCAATCCAATAGATCAATAAAAAGTTCCCCGAACTTATCTTCCACTTTACGATATTACCGATTGTTAATTTTTTTGTGAAAGTATAAACAAGATTTTCAAGAATACAACCAAGCTCTCAAGTAAGCACATAAAAAGAATCATTTGAAGGCAATTTATCACAAAATATACTTTGAAAGGAAGAAGGAAATTGCACTAGGTCTGGCATGTTTACTAGACTATTAGTTCATACTTGGACAATTATGATTAGGAAGTACTACCTTTGTTTCTTCTCTTTTAACCTACTTTACTTTTGGTCACTATTCCCTGAGTCACTCGGACCTAATGATTTGATTAGCAAAATGATACAAGAATTTTGTAATCTTTGCTTTGTTTCGTAGAGTTACTTTACTCTACAGCACCATAAATATTGTCAAAAAATGTATCACATTACTATCTAAATTACCGGGTCAAAGTGACCAACTTACGGGTTAAAAAGTCAAAGTAGGACAATCTAGAACAAACAGACCTAGTAATTAGAATATTAGTAGGATGGTAATTTAAGAAAAAAAAATAAGAAATGATTAAAGATAGTTATTAAGGCATATAATAAGGGAATAATATGAAAATATTTAATTAGTGATTAGGAAATATGAAATTTCGGAATTCAACTTTAAATGAATACTATTACAACCCAATACTTCACAACAACAAGAATCGACCAAAAAATATGTAAAATTATACAATTACCCCTACTATCAAAATGGGGTATTTCATCATTCCCCCCTTAAACGAAGCTTCTTCCTCGAAATTTAAACCAACGGCTGCCGTAAAAATCTCCAAATGATTCAAGAACACGCCTACGGGAATCGTAAGTAATGACATGCACTATGCACATGAGATGTAGCATAAAATGCATGTGCATGCAATATAAATGGCAGTGCAATCCTAATTCCACTAGAATGGTTAGGGTGTGGTACGAGAAAGATGAAGGGTTATATCATCTCCTCCTTAGAGAAGTGACTTCCCCGGATCTCGTTATATCCCACCAAACATGTTCTGATACTAATTCTCATATCATTTTCAATTCTCCAAGTGACTTCTTCCGTTTGGTAGATTGTCCATAGGACCTTGACAAACTTAACTTTATTGGTATTTGTTCACCTTGTCTTTTCCACTTAATAGAGTACTCCCCATATGCCAACGGTGGGTCCAATTCAAATTCAGAGTGTAGGGTTAGGTTATTTCGTCTAAGGTGAAACCTAATCAGGTTCCCCATTATGGTGCTTTCCAAATTTTCCTTCTTTTCTTTCAAAAATAGCATCTCACATGATGACTTGGTTTATTGGTGTGGTTATGGGGATGAAGATCCTAGACAATTATTTTACACCCATTTTTTCTAAAAGCTACGATTCTATGACTGAGCGCGATTCTCTTGAATCAAATAGACACAGAGATTTCACATGTAGTATGCAATCCACATAAGTAACACGGGTAATCATTTACCATTCACATCAAAAATTTCCAGAATATTGTTTTTCCCACCGACATTTATGTCTATGGTAAAGATCTGCATAAATAGTGTTATTCTCCATTGAGGAGTAACAACTTTGTCGAAAATAGACAACCACAATGCGGGAAGTAATCCAAGCCTGAACGTGATGGTGTCGAACCCTTATTCAATAAGAAAATATTAAGCTCAAAGGAGAACTATATCGCACAAAAACGATTATCCTAGTTGCCGGTTTAGGGTTTTGATTCATGGATGCGCAACGGAAACAATAATTAATCATGCAAAACCCTCCAAGGATCACAAGTCAAGAGACATAACGACGGTAAAGGAAGAAATCAATTAATACACCTTAGGGTTCTCCTTTGATGACTTCAAACGCGAATTATGTCACGTTCTCTATAGTTGATCCACGCCTAGTGTCGATTTCTAGATCTCCCACTCCTTGGTGCTAGCCCGGAAAGAGGAAGAGGAAGAAGAATCACGCAAAACGAGACCAACAAGGGAGGTCTCAGCCTCCTTGTGGCCGACGGGAGCGGGCGGCGGCAAGCTAGGGGGCGGCGGCTCCTTAGCTTGCTTGCTATCTCTCCTTTTGTTCTCTCCCACTCAAGTTATGATCGATTGAATCATAAGTGTGGGAAGGAAGGAAGGAAGGTCCTTTATATAGTCCAACAAATCCTTGCCAACTACCTAAAGGACTTATTCTAGTCCTACTAGAATTCAATTTAGTCCCTTCCTTGCAAATTAGTCCCTACTAAGTTTGCAAGGTTTTGCACAGTGATCCTTCTGTTTAATTAATCCAATTAATTAATTCCCAAATCTAGTTCAACTCTATCTAGCGTGTGACCCCAGGGTTCTATCTAGTTGGTAGCAAAAATTTGCTAATATGGAGCGGTTTCTTGCAAAACATCCATTCTAGCCAACTAATGGAATAGTCATCTTGACAACCTTTGTTTAAGTAATTGTCTCATCCCTTTGTCTCTATATCCGGATTGGACACGAGACATACAATTCACACTCGTATATCCAATACACACTTTCTCGATCCATGGGAATAGCCTTATTCGTGCAAATAACATCAATATCCCATATTGATTTATTTGAGTCTGGCCAGACATTCTATAAGCACTATCCCTCGAGTGGCCTAGGATATTTGCTCCCGTTATGTGGGAGGGACAAATTCTATCTACGTCCACTACGATCTCTAAGCTTGCTTCTTATTGTATCCAGTACACGCCTTTATAACTACTCAGTTACGGTGTAGCGTTTAACGCTACCAAAATCACAATAATCCACAACTAGAATATCTAGTGACTTCAAGTCTAAGGATGACAATACCATTGCACCGCGAGAAGCGCTTGTGACTCAACATAACATGTATGTAGCCTTCTCGGAGATGGGTCAATCCAGTGTGTCATTACCCTTAATGCACACCTATGTGTTGGATCATGATATCTCCATATCAATCCAACCCCATACTAGTCTATAGATGATTGTCCCATTAATCATTATACTGGACTAGGGATATTTCAGATAAACAACACAATTGTAAATCTAAGGACATCATTATATTAAATATCCAATAAATAATAAACGAATTTCTAGCCACAAATAAATTCATACTAAACTAGATTGCCTCTAGGGCATCTATTCCAACAGCCGGCAGTAACCATTGATTCACGATCCTCGATGAAGCCTAAAGGTGTCCATTCTCTTTCACTTGTTAAAAATTGCATGTTGCTTTTACATATAAAGTTGGGGGCATCTGTCAAATCGCCTTGGTGTATTACTCAACGAAATTCGGCATAGGGAACTCATCCTCCAAGTTATTATATATCCTCATAATACCTGTGAATAGCCGCCTATCAGGTAAAGCCTCAAGCTACAGTTCACCTAAAGGAGAGTCGTTCACTAGCACACAATTACATTCCTAATTTGGTTCGTAAACTCATCCACAAGTCAGAACTCGGTATATGGTTCACGTTTTCTCCATTAGGTCACGACAAGATGATCCATCTTAACCATACTCAAGATCTTTGAAGTTCAATACATATTATCCATCCACATGATACAAAAAACTCCCTATCAGAACTCGATCCACCATCAAAATTTCAATAACGTGTGTAGAAGGAAGATGGGCAAACAGTTATTCACAATACAAGTACAAAAATTCAGTTTATGCCTTTCATGCGGTATATAAGCCTTCAACTCCGCCATCAAAATAAAATTAGTTAAAAAAACCCTAAAGGTAATCACCCGTAAAGTAAGAAAAAATACCCCACACAAGACATCCAACGAACAAATGTCCTGAATAACATTCAAATTTGAGACTGAACAACAACTAGCTAGAGTACCCTAAAACTCGCCCAATTAAGCACACAACCAATTCCTTCGTAATAGGAAGCATCGCCGAGTCTCAATAAAATAATTTAGGTAACAACCGCTATTGTATCTCAAAGTAAGTAGAGTATACTTACATGATAATGATAATGCGACCCTACAAATTAGATATCTCCAAAGACAATTCCTGATTGAAAAATATCATGTTCCTCGAGCAATAGCAGGGTAACAAAACTCCAAACATAATCTTCGAAGGTAACATTAACATCGCAGTGATGCAAATGCCTTGTTTAGCAAAGCATAGAGTTTGGGATATCATTGTGGCCCAAGTCGTTCATTGGTTATTCTCTCGGTTGATGATTCGTCCCGTTTGTTTCTCTAGCTTTCTCTTATGAGTTGGGTTATTTTTGGCAATGATGACCATTTGCTTGATGGTTCCGCTTTTATGTTATGGGTGTGACCTATTTTTCTAAACTAGGACCTATTGTTTTATTGCCTAGACTACCCGACATCAGCGTACCAAAATAAACTATATCATGTAATGCAAGATAGTAATTTAAATAACGCAATGTTGCAAATAAGGATAATCTCTATCACATTGTGATTTAACCATGCATTCCCGAATAATATCCAAATTAATATTCATTCTCTTCCATTGGTGTAAAACTCATCCAACATACACCAGCAAGGTAAGTACCTAGCCTATGCTACTCATGGATTCAACAATCTAAGACATTGTACTACAACAAAGCTTTATTCAAATCAATCACTCAAATGCAAATAGAGGATCAAATATTCAAATAAATCACATAATATGAAGTAAATTTCCCAACTAGCAACGCTCGATTCTAACTCGCGGTCGTCACTGTCATGCGCCTCACCATGGAGAAAATGTCAATCCTCATATGTAGCAATCAACTTCTTGCATATAAAGTTTGGATCTACCATAATCCCCTCATTGTATTAATACTCAATGACATTAAGCCTAACATGAGGGTTTATTAGGTTATGGAAATTTCTCCGAAGCTTCGCGAAACATGGGACCATCAGTCATGCCTTCAAGCATACAACTTTGGTGACAAAGAGGGTTTAGCTAACCAGTTTCTCTCATTCTACAAGCTTGCGCTCTACACTCTACAACAACTCGATAAATGATCACATGACACAATTATCCTTATCTCTATGGTACCACAATAGGATGTCTCGTCCTACGCTGACGCAGAACTTTGGGGGTCTTGCGGAGCCTAGCAATCTACGGAAATAGCAAATTGTCTCCGTCGGTTACTCTTTCCAAAAATTACAAGCCACAATTCATAAGTTGAACGACATCCAATATGGGCATAAATTTCACTCTTCCCAAATCAAGCAAGACCTTGAAATTGCAAACTGACTCAATTGGATTATACATGTCCATAATAAAATATAACTGAACAAACATCCCAGCCCTCAAAAAATATCTATGTAACGGAACTCCAAGTAATGTATCCAAAAGTATAGATGGTGAAATAACATCAAATCTCTAAACCGCTTTCCATAGTAAATCAAACTAGGAAGGTCTCCAGATTAACAGGCATACAATCATAAGTTCCAAAAAACATATTCTAATTTCAAAAACCTAAAACTCTAACGAACTGGCTAAACGGTAAGAACCATTATGTTGACTTTGCAGACGCTTGGTTTAGGTGAGGGTGGACGTGAAACCTCTATCCCTAAAGCACACCCCTCCTAAATTACCTAAAATGACTCCAAAGAAGCTCATGCTGGACCCCTAACTCTACAAGTATCTCGAATATGCCCAAGAATCTTCACTTAAACCTTAACAAGTCTAGAACATTTAATTGATGATTCACAATTTTAATACCCTGATGCTCCTTCATGTTTATCGGGCCTAAATCTCATGCAATCAAATCCCATAACTTTGATCAACCCTAAGCTTCACATGAGAGTTTTGTTCCAAACCACATCACCACAGAGAGCACTTACCGACTGGTCCTAATGAACTTACCTCTTCACAAAATGGTCAGTCATGACTAATCTCTAATGGGTGGCCACAACCTCTCTACTTACCAAAACAAAAGAATAGTATCAGGCCTAGAAGGACTTGTTGATACCCACTCACAAAATAAGGGAGGTAAGGAAACAAGTAGGTAATGATTTTTATGGAAACTGAAGCTACCCTTGAATCCTGCGACTAGTTTCAAATTTCTTTTCTATTTTAAATAGCTTTCTCTATTTCAATTTTCAATTTACCTAACAGGTTTTAAACCATTGGGAAGTCCCACTATGATACCATGCAATACCTTTAAATTTTCCTCACTAGAAATTTGGGGTGCCACTACGTGTTCGAGATAGCCCGTACACAAGGGTAACCATAGAGGAGAAAAACAAACCATTCAAATTAAAATTTAAATCTTGAATTATCACAAATGTTAAATGCCTCTAACGGGGTCTCAAGAGTCAAATTACGAAGATTATTTAACTAACTGTGCAAAGAAGTGCTAAAATACTTTATTATGCTATGTGACTCGAACACCGCATCACCCAGCTCCTAGCGTCTAGGCCTGTGGTGGGTTAAAACAAACAGGACACCACAGTTTCCAGCAAAAAATACCGAGTGAATAACATCCAAGCATGTAAACAGATTATGAGGCATGTATATTTAGAAAAATAACATTTTGAAAGAGAGATAAATAAAGTGAGAAAACAAGAACGTCGTAGGATTTTCCCTTTTTAGCATTTCAAATGGGGAAACATTCCCAAACCATCACCATTGGCCCGAATTAGGAGTATCCAATATTATGTAGCCATGTTTCGAATAATGAAAGTCAAAGTCCAAAATCCACATTATTTATTTGTTTTTAAGCGGAAAAACCATGAAAGTGTGTAATGCATGTATAAAACAGTATCAATATACTCTAGAAGGGGGGAGGGTCAAATAGAGTACGCAAACTTTTTCTAAAATTGAACTTTTTAAACTTTAACACACAGATCTAAAGGAGTCTCAATTCATTGGACAAGAATAGGAAATTTTTGAAACAGTTTGAAACAGTCTGGAACTTCAAAGCTTTGAAGAGAGAAATCCCCCAAAGCTTTGGAGCTTCTCTTTGTTGTACACTTTGTGAATCGAATGAAATGCATAACATAAAATTAGATGAACACAATGATTTTTTACGAAGTTCAGCCACCAATGGGCCTACTCTCCTCATTATGGATACTATGCCTCTAGGATTTGAACAACTTCTTATTTATCACAGACTTAGCCCTAGATCTCAAGCGTAAGTGAATTCCCTTACACCTATACAGTTTGTGGGTTCCAACCTATCTATTTTCGACTTCTATTTGATGAAACAATAATAACATATTGTTGTTCACTTGAACAACTAACTTACTGAAGTTGAGGAGGTATAGAAACTCTAATGAATTACACAGATAAAGAACAATAATTGAAGAACACATAAAGTATAATAATTAGTGATGTTCAGAAGTGTTCTTCTGATTTTGGAATGATTAATCTTCTGCAATGTTGAATCTCCAATCTATTTAAATGGATGAAGAGGTCATTGATGATCTCCAACGAATATTCTCTCTTCAGTTTCTTTGTTGATGAGTCCTCTTCCTTGTCTGAAATTCAAATCCAATATATAAAAACTTCGAGTAACAACCTGAGAGATTTTAGGAACATATATCCTACAAATCCTCAAACCCTAACAGCTTGTTTCAACAGTTATATTTGAACATCTAATTTGATTTTGTTAGACAGGTTTGACCAACGACTAGTTCTGCAAAATTTGAACAAAAGATCAAAAAAAATTTGAACGGAATAGCACAAGTATAGTAATTTGTTTGACATATCATATTATCCAATAATCTTAGCTATTTTCTAAGATAATAGTCAATATATATATATATATATATAACTACTTATATATAGCTAAATAATATTAAATAATAAAATTATGACTTAGAATAAGTCACTAACCAAACACATAGCCAGATAGATTATCTTGCAACAAGAATTTGTTAGTAGGAATAGTTAAGTTACAACTCCAGAAAGAACTCCAAACTTTGGAGCTTTAGCTCCCTTCAAAGCTTTGGCTGGCAAACACTGATGTTTAAAGCCAATCAATATGTACAAATTTCTAGCAATATAATCTCAATATATAGCCTCAAGGGTATTTGTACGAAGATACATTACAAAGACTTATAAACAACATTCAATCCAATGCGAAGTCTGCAACAAAAAAAATTGTTAGAAAGTATCTAGCAATATCAGAAGCAATGTTGAGCTTCAAAGATTTGGAGCTTTGAAAATATTTCTCAATCAACTCTGTCTTTCATCAAATTTATAGTCTAACTCCCCCTGAGTTTATACACCTCATTAATTCAAAGGGATTGAATTATCAATCTCCCCCTAATGAAAGAAAAAACAAATATTCTTCCAGTATGAACTAACCTGCAACTTGATAGCAAATAAAATTCAGCTGATAGACATATAAACCAAACAACAATAAAACTGTAATACTTAACACATATCAAATAACACGAGAATAAACCAAAATATTAAACCAACTTACATAAATCATACAACATCCAGAATTATTACAAAACCATTACTAAAGATAGACATATAAACCAGTACCACACATTTAACACCTACCCGCTCCCCCTTTTGACTTTCATCAAAAGAGTTAAAGAAATGTAGGATCTTGTTCAGAGTTTATAAAGAAAATAGTTAAAAAACTTAAACATTTCTAAACGAATTCAAGTCTTTGAGATAGAAAAAAGAAATAGATAGACGGAAGGGGTTCAAGGCTTTGAAATGCTAGCTTCTGCTTCCTCATCCTTCTTGGCTTTCTTTTTCCCACCTTTGGCCTTGCTATTTTCCTTGTCCTTGCTCTTGTCTGTCTCAGCTTCCTCTTTATTAGCTTCTTCTTGTTCAGCTTCTTCTTGATCTACTTCCTCTTCTTCCTCTCTTTCTTGTGCTTTCCTCATCACCTAATTCTTCTTCATCACTAGAAACCTGTTTATTACAAGCAACTTCATTAACAGTAGCTTCTTCCACATCATCTTTATCTCCACCAGCTTCATCACCAGCAGCTTCATCATGTCTTTGTTCAAATAAGTATTTTTTTAGTGAGCACAGCTGGTACATTCTTCTTCTTCTTGAATACTTCTCAAATGATCATATCTGAATCTATGCTATTAGCATCTTGACTCTCAGCACATGGTACCTTCTCCATATTCAATCCTTTGATGAACAATTCTAGCTTTGCCTTCACTGAAGACATAAACTTCCCAACTTTCTTATACAGATCAAACTGACCTTTTCTGAAATCCTCAAGTCCATCTTCTAGAAAGCATAGTTTGTTTATGATTTGGGAAAAATATAGATTGGTTGAAGATGTGGGTGTGGTTGATGTTTTGGGTTTGATATAGGTCTTCTCTTTAAGCTCAACAAAAGATAATTCAGAGTAAAACTTCCAACTCCCTTTACCAGTCTGCACTACTCTAATCCTTTAGAGAGAATCCTCATCAACTAACCCAAAACCACTGGTGATCTTTTCCTCATCCTTCACAGGCACCTCAAAATGCTTAAACAAAGGAGGTAACAAGTTCGCATAGGGTTGAGAATGGTTTTTGGTCCTTGTAGTACAATAAACCATGTGCTCGCTTACAAAATTAGGTAAATCAATTTAAATCCTTGACATATCAGATACATCATAATCAAAACCTTATCAGTAAATAGTTCCTTTGAATGCTCTCTGAGAACTACACACCTCATAATGATAGAAAACAAAATTTTGGCTTCACAATTTAACACATAATGTGTCAACTGCTTGCGTCCAGATGGTGTACCCTCCAGAAAGAACTCAACTTTAGCTTTCTCTAAATATTCCTTCCTGTCGGGATGTTCATGAACTTCAAACTTCTTAGGAACGCCCAAAAAATTTGCAAAGACTTTGTGATCAAGTATTATATCCACACCAGCCACCCTAGAGGTTAAAATATCACTCTCATCTTGCACAACATTCAGATAAAACAACCTAGTTAACCTAGGGTAAGCCTCAGAACTAGGGTTTAAGATCTTTCAAACAAATGAATCTCTAAGTTTTCTCATGCAATCAATATCCAATTTATCCAATAACTCTTCAGAAATCATATAGCAATAAGCTATCTTAGAAGATTCATACCCATCCATCCATACACATTTAACCTCAGAGTTAATAAACCAAGATTCAGGGAGTAAGTTCTTACCAAAACCTGATTTCTTAGTCTTCAAGACACTGCGCTTAAATCTAGTTTTCTTCACAGGAGACTGACCATCCTTCTTCTCCTCTGATTTCTTCTTACTTCTGATAATATTTCTTTTCCATCTTACTTTCTCCCTGATCTTTCTTGCTTTCCCCCTGTTCTTTTCCATACCCACATCCTTTCTCCTATTCATCCTTCTCCTTTCGGACCTTCTTCGATGGATGAGAAGTCTCTTGCATGCTTGCTATTTTCTCAAAATCTGAATCAGAGATTCTGATCTCAGTCAATCTGTTTACTCGTTTCTCTTCTCCATTTTTTATCCTTGACCTTGCTGCTGAATCCTTTCTGATATTTGCTCCACTAGGGTTTAGGGTTTTAGAAGAGCTTGGAGAGAGAGAGAGAGAGAGAGCAAGAGCGAGATAAGAACATAGAGATTAGAAGAGATAAAATATAAGCCTTGAGAGTTTACCTTATAAAGGATTTTGAACTTTGAACTAAAAAGGACTCTTTTGAAATTGATCCAAACATGTACCAGAAAAGATATTTTGAGATATTTTGAAAGAGACAATGAACAATTGTAATACTCTGCAATTATCTATTATGATAATGTAAAATATTAATTGATCCAATTGTTGAACAAAATATGCAAGATTACTCTCCAAAGCGTTGAAGTACAGGTCCAAAGCTTTGAGAAACTGCAATATTAACAGAAATTCCAAAGCTTTGAATAATACTTCCAAGGCTAAAGAAAGTATTATCTCAAGGCTTTGAGAATTTCACACATATATCACATATAATTTGATACTCCCCCTAAACCAATGCCTCCTTGTTTAACATGCCCAATTGAAGCCTTGGAGCAGCAAACATTTCTTCTGGCAATGGTTTAGTGAATATATCAGCAATCTGTATAGCAGTTGAAACAAAATATAAAGACATATCACCTTTCTCAACATGATCCGTTATGAAATGGTGTCTCACAACAATGTGTTTAGCTTTGGAGTGCTGCACAGGGTTCTTTGTGATTGAAATGCCACTTGTGTTATCACATTTGATAGGCACTTGTCTGAATTCATATGCAAGATCTCTCATTTTTTGAGCAATCCACGAAACTTGTGAGCAACAAGCTCCAACTGCTATATATTCTGCCACTACAGTTGACAAGGCTACTGAGTTTGCTTTTTTGAATGTCAGCTAATCAATGATGAGATAAGGAGTTGGCAACATCCTGATGTGTTCTTCCTGTCAACTTTGTATCCTGCAAAGTCTGCATCTGAATACCAACTCAAAGAGAACTAAGTGACATTCCTAAGGATCTGCTTGAAACCTTGCAAACATACAGACACTAAACATGATATATGGTCTACTAGCAGTTAAAGACAATAGTGAACCAATCATACCTCTGTATTCCTTTTGATTCACACTTTTACCATTTGTATCATTGTCTAAGGATAATGAATAACTCATGGGAGTCTTAGCTACCTTGAGCTGAGACATATTATAGTTATTCATGAAGTCCTTGGTATATTTTCCTTAATTCACAAAAATTCCTTTCTTCATTCGATGTACATGATGTCCCAGAAAGAAATGTAATTCTCCCACTAAGCTCATCTCAAATTCCCTACACATTATACTAGAAAACTCTTTTGACAGACCATCATTAGTAGCACCAAATAATTTATCATCAACATAAATCTCTACTTCAAGGATGTCTTTTTCATGAGTCTTTATGGAAAGAGTTTTGTCTACTAGGTCTCTCTTAAATTTATTTTCAAGTAAATATTTAGAAAGTCTGTCATACCAAGCCGTTGGAGCTTGTTTGAGGACATAGAGAGCTTTGTTCAATTTTTATACATGATTAGGGAAATTATCATCTTCAAAACTAGGTGGTTGAGTAACAAACACTTCTATTTGAAAATATCCATTTAAGAAAGAACATTTGACATCCATTTTATAAAGCTTTATGTGTTCATGAGATGCAAATGCAAGGAGTATTCTAATAGCTTCTAACCTGGAAACATGAGAAAATACCTACTCATAATCAATACCTTCTTCTTGATTATACTCATGTGCCACAAGTCTGGTTCCAATCACTGATTGATTCTTTGGTCTAGGAATCAAGTTCCATACTTTGTTCCTTTCAAATTCATTTAGCTCACTCTCCATTGCAATGATCCAATCTGCTTCTAGAAATGCCTCCTTTACATTCTTAGGGTTCTACAAGTGATACAAAGGAATGGAAGGCACACAAGTTGTTTAACTGTCCTCTGGTCTATGTACCAATTGTTGGATCAGAGATAATGTTGTCAACTGGATGAGCTGGCAAATATTTGAACTTCCTCCTTGGTGTCCAAGGTTCCGGTTCTCCAACAATCTTTTCAAACATTTGGGAGCTTGATGCAGTGGCTTCAAAATTCTTTGATCTTTGAAGTCCAGTCTCCAAGCTTTGAGAAATCTGTTGAGAGGGATGTTCAAAGCTTTGTGATTCTCTTCGTTGTTCCTGTAGATTAGCTTTGATGTTTTTCTCTTTCTCAATATCATCATCTTCTTCATACTTATTTTGATTGAGATCTGCAAAACTATCACTCAATGAACCATCATAGATTTCATCAAAATCACATTAATGCTCTCTTCTACAACCTTAGTTATTTTATTGAAAATTCTATATGCTTTGCTAGATTGAGAATAAACAAAAACACACCTTCACACTTCTAGCATAAAATTTACCAAGATTATCCTTACCATTATTATACACATAACAAGTACAACCAAAAGGTTTAAAATAAGAAACACTTGACTTTCTACATTTGAAAAGTATATATGGAAAATTCTTCAAAATAGGTCTAATCAAACTAATTGGCAGTGTTAACAGCTTCTGCCCCGAATTTTTTTGGCAAATTGTTTTCAAGAAGCATGGTTCTAGACATATCTTCAAGTGTCCTATTCTTTCTCTCTACCACTCCATTTTGCCGTGGAATTCTATGTGCAGAAAAGTTTTGTTAGATGCCATGTTGTGCACAAAATAAATCAATCTCAAGATGATTAAATTCTCTACCATGATCACTTCTGGCAGATGCAATAGGAACATTTTTCAAATTTTTAAGCTCTTAACAAAGCTTTTAGAATTCATGCAGTGCTTCAGATTTTTCTATAATAAACATAACCCAAGTAATTTAGAGTAATCATCTATTACACCAATCATATACATTTAATCTTTGGGTGTTTAAACTCTCATAGGGTCACACAAGTCCATGTGCAACATCTTTAAGGGTCTAATAGTACTTAAAAAGTTATTTGGCTTGAATGAACTCCTTGTATGTTTACCTTGGGTACATGCCTTTCATATCTCTTTATCTGTAAACTCCATTGTTGGAAATCCTCTTACCCAGTCCTTTGAGATAAGTTTGTTCATTGTGTGCATGCTTATATGCCCAAGTTTTCTATTCCAAAGCTTTGGATCTTCCTTCAAAGCTTTGAGGCACTTTAAACTTTAGCCTGCAATATTGTTAGTATACATAGCATTGACATTATATGACCTAGGAGCAGTGAGTATGCAATTTTTAGATTTCTCATCTTGCACCACACATTTATCCTTGTCAAAAATGAATTTATTACCCTCTACTAGTTATACTTCAAACCATCTACAAGATAAACATCAAAAAAAGATCTAGCAGATTCATTACCAATACTACATAAACCAATGATGTTGCGTTTTCCCTTGTCACCAAGTATGATTGTTCCTCCAGAATATTATTTGAGTTCTGTAAACAGAGACTTCTTTCCACTGATGTGTAGGGTTTTGATCATGGATACGCAGCGGAAAAAAAAATTATCCATTCAGTACCCTCCAAAGATCACAGGAAGAGAATCATAACGATGGTAAAGGAAGAATCATGTTACACACCTTAGGGTTTTTCCTATGATGACTTGTAATGTGAATTGTGTCACGTCTCTACGGTTGATCCACGCCTAGAGTTGAGATATAGATCTTCCTTCTCGTTTGTGCTATCTTCTACTGGAGGAACAGGAAGAAGAAATCACACAACCGGGTAACAAAGAGGCTTCGGCCTCCTTGCTTTGGCCGAGGGGGACGGGCGGCGCAAGGGGGGTCGGGTTCGGCCCTCCTTATTGCTTGCTCTCTCTCCTTTGTTCTCTCCCACTCACTTATGTTATGAGCATTAGTTGTGAGGGAAGGAAGCTAGGACCATCCTTTATATAGTCCAACAACTCCTTGTAACTACCTAAAGGCCCTTCCTAATCAAACATGAATTCAGATTAGTCCCTTCCTTGCATATTAGTCCTACTAAGTTTGAAAGGTGTTGAAAAGTGATCCTTCTAATTAATTAATCACATTAATTATTTCCCAAATCTAGTTCAACTCTATCTAGCGTGTGACCTCATAGGTTCTATCTAGTTGGTAGCAACAATTTGCTAATATGGAGCGGTATCTGGCAAGACATCCATTCTACCCAACTAATAGAATAGTGTTGTTCCTGTTCATGTTCCATAGTTTGTTTGGTGTTTTGTGGCTCTTGAATTTCTTCAAGTTCTATAGTCCTCCCACTTGCTTCTTTAGAGACAAACTCTCTTTCTAGAAACTTGTCAGACCGAGCAACAAACACTTTGTTCTAAGTTGGGTTGTAGAAGTAGTAACCCTTAGTTTCCTTAGGGTACCCCAAAAACTGTACACTTATCCGACTTTGGCCCTATCTTGTTTGATTGTAAACGCTTTACATAGACATCGCAGCCCCAAATCTCCATGAACGAAAGTGTAGGAGGACTCCCACTCCACATCTCATGTGGTGTGTTCATGAATTATTTAGATGGAACATGATTAATGGTGAGAGCTGCACTTAAAAGAGCATAGCCCCAAAATGATAATGGAAGATCGGTTTGACACATCATATGCCGAACCATATCCAATAGTGTTCGATTCCTCCCCTCGGACACGCCATTCCATTGTGGCGTTCCGGGTGGAGTGAGTTGGGACACGATCCCACACTCTCTAAGATAGTCATCAAACTCTTGGCTTAAGTACTCTCCTCCACGATCCGATCGTAGAGCCTTGATACTTTTTCCAAGTTGCTTCTCAACTTCACTCTTGAATTCTATGAACCTTTCAAAGGATTCAGATTTGGCCTTCATAATTATACAAATCCATATCTACTGAAATCATCAGTAAATGTAATGAAGTAGACGTAACCACCCCTAACATCGTGGCAAATGGCCCACACACATCAGTATGTTTGAGCGCCAATTGCTCACTAGTCCTCTCACCTTTCTTATTGAAAGGGGACTTTGTCATTTTTCCCAATAAACAAGCCTCACATGTCTCATATGATTCAAAATCAAATGAGTCTAGAAATCCATCCTTACGGAGTCTAGATACACGTTTCTTGTTTATGTGGCCTAAAAGACAGTGCCATAAGTATGCAGGTTTTAAGTCATTTATTTTAATCCTCTTAGTATTAATGTTGTAGACAAGATTGCTTAGATCAAGGACATATAGTCCATTAAATAATTGCGCACTACAATAGTGAATATTAATAAAATAAATATAACAACAATTGTTCTTTATTGAAATTATAAAACCTTCCATGACCAAACAAGAAATAGAAATAATATTTCTGCTCATAGCAGGCACAAAATAGCAATTAGTTAATTCTAAAACTAATCCTGAAGGCAGAGACAGCTCGCACACGCATACGGCCAATGTAGAAACCTTTGCTCCATTCCCAACGCGCAAGTCTATCCCCCCTTTATCCAATCTTCTACTTCTCTTTAGATCCTGCACATTTCGACAAATGTGAGATCCACATCCAGTATCCAATACCCATGATGTAGAGATAGTTAAATTGACATCTACAACAAAAATACCTAGTGGTGGTGGAATCACTTTTCCAAGCCTCTTGTCCTCCAGATATTTTGGGCAGTTCCTCCTCTGGTTTCAATGCCACCAACAGGCTTAATGACAGGTTCCTTGGACTTGGCAACTGACTTGCCATTGCGCTTGGAGGATGAGGCAAACATTTTACCTTTTCCTTTCTGCACCATCATTATAGTCTTGCCTTTGCCCTTGTTGATGCTTTGTTCAGCTGTCCTCAACATATTGAGTAAATCTGGCAGTGGTTTCACGATCCCGTTCATGTTATAGTTCATGATCAACTGTCCATAACTCTCAGGCAACGATTGCAGCACTAGATCGGTGGCCAACTCTTGGTCGACCGAAAACCCTAATCGTGCGAGATTCTCCAAGTACTCGATCATACGGAGTACGTGAGGTCCCACAGGGTTTCCTTCAGCCAGATGACATTCGAAAAATGCCTTAGAAACTTCATACCTCTCAACCCTTTCCTGCACTAGGAAGAGCTGCTTCAAGTGTTTGATCATACCGATAGCATTCATGTTCTGGTGTTGCTTATGAAGCACAGAGTTCATGGTGCATAGCATAAGGCCTGTATCATTAGCGTCATCAACACGCTTCTAATACGCCTTTAGGGCTGCAGGAGTATTGTTTTCTGGACCTGCTGAAACTTGATCCTCTATTGCGTACAGTTTCTTCTCTTGCTTGAGAACGATTCTCAAGTTACTGTACCAACCAAGGAAGTTGGTTCCACAGAGCTTGTCCTTCTAAGGGACAGATGGTAAAGACTGTTGTGAACTCGATGAGTTGTTTGCCATTTGGAATTCTACAAAAGGAGAATACGCGAGTTTTAGTATTTGTGAAGTTTTGACTATATTCAATAATGGCTAGTTTATCAAATATAGCTCCCACTATTTTTCAACAGATTAATAACCCCAAGATATTAATGCGGAAATTATCCTTATATTTTCTAGTGGTCCAAGATCCATGTTTCATCTCCTTTTGAGCTTGCTTTGGCAAGTCACCCGAAATTTGACTACTTTAGGTATGAACAATTCCAATTGCATCCCATGCAACTCTTGGTTCAATTGGAAAAATAACTCCTTATTTATCCATCCACATGGATAATCCCAATTGATTGCCTCTAGGTTTTAATCATATTAATAGCCTAGTTGTGTCCAACCTCTTATTTAAACAATTGCACATTACTTGCTTGTGCCATCGCATTACATCATTATGAACCAAGTCGCCTGGCTTTGGCATGCACGAGCTTGATAAATTATGATGACAAAGAGTGTTTAAATAACGAGAAGGCAATTTTAATTGTTTTGTTGATCCATATCAACTGATCTATCTATTTTGAGTTTGGGCACAACTCCAAATAATAGATACGGGTTGTCTAATTATCTTATTATCGTAATCGCATGCATCATCCGTACACCAATCACAAAACAGTAAGACAATAAAATAAACAACTACAAAAAAATAAATAAAACGTGATATGGATATGGCCTTTTCTAGACTAAGATATTCCCAAGCCAATGGGAATATCTATGAACCCTAAAATCAAACACCTCTCCATGCGTCTTCATCTTTTGGTCCATCCTTCATAGTCATGTGGAATGCTCCATGCTCCATCTTTTGTTGCTTCTTTTGGCTTCGGGCTTCTTTTCTTCAATCTTGGCTAACAATCTATTCTTTCTAGCACTAGCTAACAATTATACTAAATAAAATAAATCTCACATGTTGAGAAAAAAAATGACTCGCAAGCCATGAAACCCTAATTAATTATTACATTAAATTGATCAGCTCGCAGGCCTTAAATTAAACCAAAAATTTAAACAATCACATCAAACCACATCCCAAAGCCATATCCAACCACCATGCGATCAACACATAAACAGTTAAAATTTAATGTTAACGTGCTTCGTCAATTTTTAATTGATTTTAATTAAAACGGTCCAGGGGTCCCACCATCTTATGGTCGAACACCATTGGAGCCTAGGCCGGTTGGCCCAACCCGAGGGGTCGGCGGACCGCCTAGGCCTTCATCCTAGGTGACTTGGGCGGCAAGGAAGGAGGAGGGACGGTCCTAGGGCCGAACCTCCTTAGTTCTTTCCAAAACAACTCCTTCCTTGTTCCCCAAGTCCAAAATGTTTCCAAATTTGAAACTAGTTTCCAAGTTGGTGCCCAAACCCTAGATCTAAGATCCTAAATTTCTCAAACTCACTAACTCATGTATCTAATGCAAAAACTAGGTCTTGTTTTGTTTGATTATTGACAAATTGCATCATATTCTTGATTTGTCCATTTTACGCGATAAACAATAAATTTAAAGTGTAAAACTATCAAAACGTAAAACATAAACCATGTCTATGTTCTACGACTTGTGGTTCTGATACCACCGTAGGGTTTTGATCATGGATACGCAGCGGAAAAATAAATTATACATTCAATACTCTCCAGGGATCACAAGAAGAGAATCATAACGATGGTAGAGGAAGAATCATGTTACACACCTTAGGGTTTTTCCTGTGATGACTTGTAACGTGAATTGTGTCACGTCTCTATGGTTGATCCACGCCTAGAGTTGAGATCCAGATATTCCTTCTCCTTTAGTCTAGCTTGGACCGGAGGAAGAGGAAGAAGAAATCACACAACCGGGTAACAAAGAGGCTTCGACCTCCTTGCTTTGGTCGACGGGGACAGGCGGCGCAAGGGGGTCTGGTTCGTCCCTCCTTGTTTCTTGCTCTCTCTCCTTTGTTCTCTCTCTCTCACTTATGTTATGAGAATTAGTTTTTGAAAGTGTGTAATGTAGTCTAAATACAGGACCTACAATACTCTAGAAGGGGGGGGGGGGGGGGTTGAATAGAGTATGGAAACTTTTTGCTAAGTACATATTTTAACTTATTAACTATGTGAGAAACTCAAATCTCAAGGCCTTGAGATTTTAGAAAAAAGTTAAAAACTTTCACAGTCAAATAGAAAGCTTCAAGTCCTTGAAATTCAACCAGTTCTGAATAGTTTATAAACCCTAGTTTTATTTGAGTGTGTGCAACAGAAAATAACAAAACTGTAAAGTAGAGAACATAATGAAATTTACAGAGTTCAGTCCCAATGGTCCTAATCTATGCCTGAGGGATCTAATCCCACCAAGATCGGGCAAACTCCTCTTATTACTTAAACAGAAACAGCCCTAGATCTCCAAGGCTAAGTGATTTCCCTTACACCTATACAGCTTGTGGTTCCAAATCTACTAGTATCAGCTACTAACTATTGAGCTAACAAGAACCTCTTGTTGTTCACTTGAACAACCAACCACTAGGTTTAGTGAGATTTTAGATATACAAAAGATAAATAGATTACAAAACATAAGAAGAACACAGTATAAGAATAAGCTTGTGAAGGCCTTGATGTGTTCTTCAGGAACCTGGAATGATTGATCTTCTGAAAGCTGGAATTGAAGCCTGAATTTCTGTGCGTTTGAATGTTTGATCGCCCACGAATATTCCACACTTCTCTCAGTTTTCTGCAAGCCTCTCTTAATTTCAAAATTCAAACCAGTCTTTTATCTACTCACTGCAACTGAATGAGAGATTTTAGGATCTCAGTTCATACAAATCCTCATCATTTCCAACTGCAATTCAAATAGCTCTGAGTAGATATCCGTTGGAGTTTGTTGAGATCACATTTGCACGTATAACAAACCTGCAACAACATTAAAACATAGCAACAACAACATCCAGAAATATAACAACACTAAGTCTGTTTGGATTTCCAGTTTCTTAATAAAAACAGGATGAGTGAGTAAAACAATAATCTGATTAACTTCTGAAACATATAACTCATGATAAACAAGTTTAAGACTCTTAAAAGTCATTAAACAATCACAATAATAAAGATTAAACCTTGCAAGAAAGAATCAAATTAATTATGTAAAGCTGTCAGCAGCTCAAGGCACATCTCAAGGCCTTGAAGCTCTGAACATGCTTCACAGTCTTCCAAAGTTGAACCCAGAATTCTATGATTCTCTATGATCAGGATATCTGTAATTTATTAGATATAAAGAGAATATAAAACATAAGTATTTGTAGCAAATCTCTTATCTTAATAATTAGATATCCAATCTGCAACACAAGATTGTTAGAACATTCAGCACAATAAAGCTACTCTCAAGGCTTTGAAGCTCTGTTCAGTATCTCAAGGCCTTGGAGCCTCACAAATACTTTGTCTTTGTCTTTCATCACTCAAAACAGTAACTTCTCAAAAACACACTTAAAGGTCTTTGAGTCAACAATATCCCCCTTGATCAAAGACAAAACCCATAATAATCTAGTGTGGATATCTCTACAACTCCTTGTAAGAATTAGATATTCAACATATTGCAGAGACAATAAACATTAATACCAATCAAACCAACTTAACACAAATACTCAGTAATTCACAAATAATACAGATAATACCAGAGCACAACTGATTAATAAAAACATCTAAATATTATTATTCAAGCACTGAAAAGTAACCACACAAATATCACATAAATTTCTCCCCCTTTTTGACTTTCATCAAATAAAGGTGAAGAAATGTTGGATCATTACTCTGAGTCTTAAAAAAAACTTAAACAAAAAAATTTATTCCTAGAAAGTCAAGTCCTTGAGAACAGAAAAGAAGAAAAGAAAGAGATAGAAGGAAAAGATCAAGGGTTTGGTCTTCTAAGATCTTCATTTCTTCTTTGATGTCTGGTCTTTCTCCGAGCCTTGTCCTACTTCTTCATCACTTCCAGCATCATGAGCAGACTTATTTTCATCTTGTTCAGCTTCCACCTCTGCAACAACTTCCTTAATGATCTCATCCACCTTCTTGTTCTTTACCTGCAGTGAATCACCCTTTGTAGCTGCATTAACACCTGTTTCTTCACAAGCTTCTTCTTCATCAGTTTCCTCATATAGATCCTTTGAAGTGAGCACCACTGTAATTGGCTTCTTTTTCTTCTTCAAGAAATCACCTAGCCTTTCATCTGAGTCAACACTGGTGTCATGACTAGTAGCAGAAGGGATCTTCTCCAAGTTCAAACCTTTGATGACAACATCCAGTTTCCATTCATCACATTCATCAAACCCTTGAACCGGCTAAACTCAGAAGACAGACCAAATAACCTTTGTCTGAGATCTTCAATCTCAACCTGCTGATCTTCAAATTTCTCAATCAACGAAGAGTAATCCTCATTTGCTAGGCCTTTTGCTGATGTAGCCCCCTTTTGTTTAACAAACTCCTTCTCCTCAAGATCAGCCTTTGACAACTCTGAATAGAATAGGTTGGCATAGGGAAGAGGATGGTTTCTAGTTCTAGTAGCACAGTAGATCATATGCTCCATAACCACTGTTGGCAACTCTATCTCAAAACCTTGACATATCAGGTACATCAGAATGAGAACTTTATCAGTAACCAACTTCCTTGAGTTTTCCCTAGGAACAACACTCCTCATCAGAATTGTAAAAAAAATCTTAGCTTCACAGTTGAGCACAAAGTGTGTCAACTGTTTTGGACCAGAGGGAACACCATCAATGAAAAACATTGCCTTTGCCTTTTCTAGACACTCCTTCCTATCAGGATAATCACCAACATTATACTTCCTAGGAATGCCCAAGACTTTGGAAAAAGTCCTATGATCTAGCCTCAAGTTTATCCCAGCCACCTTAGAAGTTAACACCAATTTATCATCTCCTTCTTGAACCTGATTCACATAAAATAACCTAGTTAACCTAGGATAAGCTTTTGAACTAGGATTTAACACCTTCCAAACTGCAGAATCCCATCACTTCCTCATACAATCAATATCCAGTTTATCCAATAATTCTTCAGAAACCATACTACAAAAAGCAACCTTAGAAGAAGCATATTCTTGCATCCACACAGTCCTAACTTCAGAACTAACAAACCTATCTAAAGGAAGTGCATTTTTACCTCGATAACCCTTTTTGGTTGCAGCAGCAACTTGCTTAACCGTTGTTTTCTTCTCAGTGGGTTTGTCCTTCACTTGTTCTCCTTTAGTTGTCTTTTTCTTGCTTTCTTGAGCAGATTTCCCCTTTTCTTCTTCACCAGCATTTTTCTTCTCTCCCCCTTTCTTCTTGTCTGACCTAGGTTGATCACCACCCTGAGTGTCTGTCTCACTCTCTGGATCAATAATTGAACCTTCATATCCCTTTTCGTTCTGATCTTCTTTGCAAGAGGAGTGTCCTCATGCAAACTCAGAGTGTTCTCTGAATCCGAATCAGATATCACAATTTTCTCCATCTTGTTTGCCCTCTTCTAAGATCTGCAAGAAGGCTTTCCTTGTTGTTGAATCCTGGCCGATTTGCGCTCCATTGTGGGTTTAGGGTTTTGAGAAGAGAATGAGATTGAGATAAATTTAGAGAGAGAGAGAGAGAGCAGAGAGACGTAGATAATTGAGAGAGAATGAAGAAGAATAAGCCCTGACTTTCAGCTTAAGTAGCGGGAAAACATGAGTCATAAAAGGACTCTACTAAAAACAACATGCAAAAAGAATCTTTGAAAATATTTTTGGATATTTTAGAAAATTCTCTGAGTAATTCAATATTCTACAGTTATCTGAAGAGATAAAATATAATATTTGATGATCCATTTAAAAAAAAATTACAGATGTTTCAAGACCTGGAGAACAATCTCAAGGCCTTGAGATTTTCTGTAGTTTTAGAAACTTCAAAGCTTTGAGCTATACTTTCAAGGCTTTGGAAAGTATAATCTCAAGGCTTTGAGATTTCAACACATAAACACAAGTAAGTACCAATACTCCCCCTAAACCAATGCATCCTTGTTTAAAATACCCAATTCAAGCCTTAGGAATGAAAACCTATCATCTCGCAGAGGTTTAGTGAAAATATCAGCAATCTCCATTGAAGTAGAAATAAAAGATAAAACAACATCACCTTGTTCTGCATGATCTCTAAGGAAGTGATGTCTCACATCTATGTGCTTGGGTCTTGAGTGCTGGACTAGATTCTTAGAGATTGAAATAGCACTTGTGTTGTCACAATGAATAGGAAAATTTCTGAAATTATAGCCAAGATCTCTAAGTTGCTGTGCAATCCAAAACACTTGTGAACAGCAAGCTCCAGCTGCAATGTATTCAGCTTCTGCAGTTGATAATGCTACATAATTTTGCTCCTTAAAATGCAAACTGATCAGTGAAGATCCAAGAAACTGGCAACATCCAGAAGTACTCTTCCTATCTACTTTATATCCTGTAAAATTTGCATCTGAATAGCCACTCAACATAAAATTAGATCTCCTCGGATACCAAAGACCCAAGTCTCTAGTTCCATTCAAATATCTAAACATTCTTTTGACAGCAGTTAAATGACTTTCCTTAGGATCTGCTTCAAAATCTAGAACACATACAGAGACTGAACATAATATCAGGTCTACTAGTAGTTAAATACAAAAGAGATCCAATCATACCTCTATATTCCTTTTTATTCACACTCTTACCATTTGAATCCTTGTCTAATGAGAGTGATGAACTCATAGGAGTTTCAAGCACCTTGTACTGTGACATATTGTACTTGTTCAATAAGTCTCTGGTATACTTTTCCTTGATGTACAAATATTTCTTTCTTCATTTGTAAAATATGAAGTCCAAGAAATAAATTCAGTTCTCCCATTAAGCTCATCTCAAACTCCCTGCACATCAGACTAGAGAACTCTTTTGAAAGAGCATCATTAGTAGCACCAAACAAATAATCATCTACATATACCTGAGCTACTAACAAATCACTTTCATGATGTTTAATAAAAAGAGTTTTATCAACTAGACCTCTCTTGAAATTGTTGTCAAGTAAATTTTTTGAAAGTCTATCATACCAAGCCCTTGGAGCTTGTTTTAATCCATAAAGAGCTTTGTCTAGTTTGTAAACATGATCAGGAAAGTTTTCATCTTCAAAACCAGGAGGTTGTGCTAAAAAAACATCTTCTTGTAAATAACCATTCAGAAAATCACATTTGACATCCACTTGATAAAGCTTTATATGATTGTAAGATGAAAATGCAATAAGTATTCTAATAGCTTCTAACCTGGCAACAGGAGCAAAGGTTTCCTCATAGCCTGTACCTTCTTCATGATTATATCCCTGTGCCACAAGTCTGGCTTTGTTCCTTACCACTTTGCCATTCTCATCAAGCTTATTTCTGAACACCCATCTGGTTCCTATAACAGATTTCTCTTTAGGTCTGTGAACCAGATTCCATACCTTGTTTCTTTCAAATTTATTCAGCTCACTTTGCATTACAATGATCCAGTCTGCATCTTCTAGTGCTTCCTTGGTATTTTTAGGCTCAATCAATGATACAAAGGCACTAAAAGCACACAATTTCTTCATTTTCCCTCTTGTCTGAGTTCCAGTTGATGGATCAGATATGATATTGTCAGCTGAATGATCTTCAAGATACTTAAAATTCTTCCTTGGTATTCAGAAATATGTTCCTTCAAGGCTTTGAGTTCTTGAAACACTAGAGGGAGCATCATAGAAAGTTTTAGTTTCTGTCTCAAGGCTTTGAGATTTTGGCTCTGCAGGGGGTTCAAGGCCTTGAGATTCTACCGATTGATTCTGCACATTAGTTTTGCCTTTGTCCTCTTTCACAGCATCATCATCAGACTCATGCTTGTTCAAATTTAGATCTCCAAAACTTTCACTCAGAGAATCCTTAGTACTTTCATCAAAAAACACATGAATATCTCTTCCAAAATCTTGGTTTTTCTATTGTAAACTCTATAAGCTTTCCTAGTTTGAGAATATCCAAGAAATACACCCTCATCACTCCTAGCATCAAATTTACCAAGATTGT
Source organism: Linanthus parryae (assembly GCA_023055425.1). NCBI lineage: Eukaryota > Viridiplantae > Streptophyta > Magnoliopsida > Ericales > Polemoniaceae > Linanthus > Linanthus parryae. The sequence goes on from JALGPY010000001.1 coordinate 88,744,016, forward strand.
CTCTATCATTATTATGCACAAAACAGAAACAACTAAAAGGTTTGAAAAAAGAAATACTAGGCTTCCTACCTATAAAATGTTCATAAGGAGTATTTTTCAAAATAGTTCTAATCAAGCATCTATTTAGCACATAATTGGCAGTATAAACAGCTTCTTTCCACAAGAACTTTGGCAATTACTTTCAAGTAGCATGGCTCTAGACATATCCTCAAGTTTTCTATTTTTCCTTTCAACTACTCCATTTTGCTGTGGAGTTCTAGGTGCAGAAAAGTTGTGTGATATGCCATGATTTGCACAAAACCAATCAAATTCAAGTTGATCAAATTCCCTACCATGATCACTTCTAATGGATGCAACAGGTAAATTTTTCAAAGTTTGAAGCTCTTTGCACAATCTAGAAAATTCAGATAAGGCTTCAGTTTTGTATCTAATAAACATCACCCAAGTAAATCTACAATAATCATCTACTATAACAAGCATATACCTCTTACCTTTTGGGGTTTGAACTCTCATAGGACCCCACAAGTCCATATGAAACAAATCTAAGGGTCTAGAAGTACTTACAAAGTTCTTTGGCTTGAATGAGCTTCTGTTTTGTTTACCTTGTACACATGCCTTGCAAACCTCATCATCTGAGAATTTTTGTGATGGTAATCCTCTTACCAAATCCTTTGAGATGAGTTTATTCGAGGTGTGTATGCTAATATGCCCAAGCTTTCTGTGCCAAAGCTGTGAATTTTCCTTCAAGGCTTTGAGGCATTTTAACTTGTCACTTGCAACATTGTTAGTACTCATAGCATATAGATTATATGATCTAGGAGAAGTGAGTATGCAATCTCCATATTCTCATCTTGCACCACACATTTCTCCTTGTCAAATATAGATTTATAACCTTTATCATATAACTGAGAGATACTAAGCAGATAATATTTAAGTCCATCCACAAGATAAACATCAGAGATAGATTTGGTAGAACCATTACCAATACTACCTATACCAATAACATTGCATTTTGCTTTGTGACCAAGTGTGATTGTTCCTCCAGATTTTTCTGTAAGCTCAGTAAAGAGATATTTCTTTCCACTCATATGTCTGGAACATCCACTGTCTAATATCCATTTGTGATCTTTCAAGGCCTTGGTGACATCCTGCGAAAGTAAATCATTGCCTCAACAGGCTGTTAGACCAAGTGCAGAACTTTGATTCACACTCAGAATCCGCCATGTTTGGTGGCCTAAATCCTTTTGGAACCAAAATCTGCCTAACCTGTCCCTTAAGATGATAAAGATAAGTATTCCTCATAATGTGAGGTTCTGATCTTCTGAAGGGACAAGTTAATCTGATATGACCAACTTTTCCACAGCAATGACACTTTGGAGATTGTCTGCTACCAGATTTGACAAAAGTGGTTTGGCTTTTCTTTGGAAAATTTGGGTTATACCCAATCCCACTTTTATGCATTGATTTCAAACCTTCTCCAGGAATTAGATTTATATTATGTTCAGAGCGTGTAAAAATGGCTAGGACCTTTTTAGACTCTTGAAGTTTCTCAGTCAAAGAACAGATTTGTTGTTCTAAATTCTCAGAATGAGTCTTTAGATCAGCATATCTTTCATTTAAAAGAGTGTTTTGGTCAACAATCTCTTTTATCTGTGCCTTCAAGGCTTTGAACCTGCTGTCCAAGGCCTTGAAGTCCTTTTCAATTTTTGTCTTAGAAACATCAACAGTTTTGTTGGCAAAAACTAGGTCCAGATTTTCTTTTACCTGCTCATGAATCTTAATCTCTAAAGAAGAAATCTCATTTCTATAACTTTCCTCATTTAAAAACATACTCTTGAGCATTTCAGGACGTACATCAGAACGTTTCCTTAATATGTATGTCTGATGAATTTTCTTCATCATGTTTCTCCATGAAGCATAAATTTTCTTGATCTTCTTCTGTTTCTGAGTCGCTTGAAGAATCAGAATCACTCCAAGAGGCCATCATGCCTTTCTTCCTTCTGTTGTCACTGTCTTTCGTTTGAAAGTTCACGCTCTTCTTCTTATGTGGACAATCCATTACTAAATGATCTGCATCACCACACTCAAAACAATTCATTACTTTAGTTTTATGTAACTGTGATGAAGACTTACCTTTGTAGTCGTTGCTGCTTGAAGGTCTTGATCTCTCTCTGTTGTAGTCCCTGTTACCAGAGTTCATTTTCTTCTTGAGAATCATGGACAAGGCCTTGGAGATCAATGCTAAAGCCTCTTCATCATCATGCTCATCTTCAGTCTCAAGGCTTTGAGATTTTTCATTGTATTTGGCCTTGAGCGATAAGGTCTTGACACTCAGATCACCTTCTACATCCTTCATAGACACTTCATGAGTGAGCAGCTTTCCTTGTAGATCATCTAGCTGAAGAAGACTTAAATCCTGAGATTCCTCAATAGCTGTTGTCTTTGGCTCCCACTTGGCTTTTGGCAAGCTTCTCAGAATTTTACTGACTTTTTATTCATTTGAAAACTTCTTTCCCAAAGACTCCATATTACTCAGCACATCAGTGAATCTTTTGAACATCTCCTTGATGGTCTCATCTGAGATCATCTTGAACAGCTCATATTGCCTCAGAAGTATGTTGATTTTGGTCTGTTTAACCTGGCTTGTTCCTTCATATGTCACAACCAGTTTGTCCCATACTTCTTTGGCACTTTTGCAATTTGACACTATGTTGAACTCATCTGCATTCAGAGCATAGTATAACACTTTCATAGCCTTGTAATTTTTTGATACCTTTTCAAGTTCAGTAACTGAGAGATTTTCCTCAGACTTGATGCATCTAACTCCATCTATGGTAGTGTAGTACTCATGAGGACCATTATGAACTATTGACCACAGTTCCATGTCTTGATCTATGATGAACATCTTCATCAATGCCTTCCAATGCATGAAGTTATCACCACATAACAATGGAGGTCTGTTTGCTGCCCTTCCTTGTGAGAATCCACCATCTCCTACATTACTCATAGTCACAAGATTGTTAGATCTATATTAGTGACCCTAGCTCTGATACCAATTGAAAGTGTGTAATGTAGTCTAAATACAGGACCTAAATACTCTAGAAGGGGGGTTGAATAGAGTATGAAAACTTTTTGCTAAAAACAGATTTTAACTAATTAACTATGTGAAAAACTCAAATCTCAAGGCCTTGAGATTTTAGAAATCATTCAGAAACTTTCACAGTCAAATAAAAAGCTTCAAGGCCTTGAACTTCAACTAGTTCTGAACAGTTTATTAACCCTAGTTTGATTTGAGTTGTGTGCAACGGAAAATAAAAAAACTGTAATTTCTGTGCGTTTGAATGTTTGATCGCCCACGAATATTCCACACTTCTCTCAGTTTTCTGCAAGCCTCTCTTACTTTCAAAATTCAAACCAGTCTTTTATCTACTCACTGCAACTGAATGAGAGATTTTAAGATCTCGGTTCCTACAAATCCTCATCCTTTCCAACTGCAATTCAAACAGCTCTAATAGATATCCGTTGGAGTTTGTTGAGATTGAATTTGCACGTTTAACAAACCTACAACAACATTAAAACATAGCAACAATAAAATCAAGAAATATAACTGCACTAAGTCTGTTTGGATTTCCAGTTTCTGAATAAAAACTGGATGAGTGAGTAAAACAATAATCTGATTAACTTCTGAAACATATAACTCATGATAAACTAGTTTAAGACTCTTAGAAGTCATTATACAATCACAATAATAAAGATCCAAACCTGCAAAGAATCAAATTAATTATGTAAAGCTGTCAGCAGCTCAAGGCACATCTCAAGGCCTTGAAGCTCCGAACATGCTTCACAGTCTTCCAAAGTTGAACCCTGAGTTCTATGATTCTCTCTGATCAGGATATCTGTAACTGTATTAGATATAAAGAGAATATAAAACATATGTATTTGCAGCAAATCTCTTATCTTAATAATCAGATATCCAATCTGCAACACAAGATTGTTAAAACATTCAGCACAATAAAGCTACTCTCAAGTCTTTGAAGCTCTGTTCAGTATGTCAAGGCCTTGGAGCCTCACAAATACTTTGTATTTTTCTTTCATCACTCAAAACAGTTACTTCTCAAAAACACACTTAAAGGTCTTTGAGTCAACAGTTTTGATGGAAGGAATCTAGGAGCATCCTTTATATAATCCAAAAACTCCTTGTCAACTACCTAAAGACCCTTCCTAATCCAACATGAATTCGAATTAGTCCTTTCATTTCATATTAGTCCTACTAAGTTTGAAAGGTGTTGCAAAGTGATCCTTCTAATGAATAATCACATTAATTAATTCCCAAATCTAGCTCGACGCTATCTAGCGTGTCACCCCATAGGTTCTATCTAGTTGGTAGCACTAGTTTGCTAATATGGAGCGGTCTCTAGCATGACATCCATTCTAGCCAACTAATAAAATAGTTATCCGACAAACCTTGTGCTAGTAATTGTCACATCTCTTTGTCTCTATATCCGGATTGGACACGAGACATATAAGTCACACTCGTATATCCAATCCATAGTTTCTCGATCCTGGGAATAGCCTTATTCGTGCAAATAACATCAATATCATATATTGATTTATTTGAATCTTGCCTGACATTCCCTAAGCACTATTCCTCAAGTGGCCTCCGGTATTTTCTCCCGTTATCTAGGAGGGACAAATTCTATATACGTCTACTACGATTCCTAAGCTTCCTTCTTATTTTATCCCGTACACGCGTTTATAACTACCCAGTTACGGTGTAGCGTTTAACGCTACCAAAATCACAATAATCCACAACTAGACAATCTAGTGACTTCAAGTTTAAGGATGAAAATACCGCTGTCACCACGAGAAGCGCTTGTGAGTCCACATAACATGTATGTATCCTTCTCGGAGATGGGTCAATCCAATGCGCCATTAACCTTAATGCACACGCATGTGCTGTATCATGATATCTCCATATCAATCCAACCCATACTTGTTTATAAATGATTGTCCAATTAATCATTATACTGGACTAGGGATATTTAAGATAAACAACACAATTGTAAATTTGAGGACTTCAATATATTTAATATCCAATAAATAATACAATGAATGTTCAAGCCAAAAACAAGTTCATACTAAGCTAGATTGCCTCTAGGGCATCTATTCCAACATCATGTGCCTGGAGAAACCACTATCGAAAAACCACTTCTCATCCTTAGCCTTGGTGACTGCATAGAAAATTCAATCAATGCCTCAACAGGCTATTAGACCAAGTGTATGATTTGGACTCATATTCGGAATCAACAATATTAGGTGGTCTGATTCCTTTAGAAACCCAAATCTGCATCACTTTTCCCTAAAGCTTATATGGATAGGTGTTCCTCATAATGTGAGGATCTGTCCTTCTAAAGGGGCAAGTTAACTTAACATGACCAAACTTTGCATAGTAAAAGCATTTTGGAGAATGTCTATTTCCTGCTTTCACAAAGGTGGTATGGTTCTTTTTGGGAAAATTTATATTGTAACCAACTCCACCTTTGTGTACAGAATGCAGACTTCCTCCAGAATGCAGACTTTCACAAGTTATATTTTAACTAACTTAACATGACCAACAAAACACTTTTCTGTACAGAATGCAGATTTCCTCTAATGTGTCACACCCTGCAAATCTTGATAAAACTTTTTTGGCTTCTTGAAGTTTTTCAATCAATGAAGTGTTTCGTTGTTCTAAAACAAGTTAATGATATTTCTGATCAACAATCTTATTAGTTAAAAGAGTATTTTCATCTACAACTTCCTTGACATGTGCCTTCAAAGCTTTGAACCTACTATCCCAAGCTTTCAGGTCACTGTCAGTTTTTGATTAAGATACTATAGGAGTTTTGTTAAGAAAAACTAATTCTAAATTTTCCTTTTACCTGCTCATGAACAATCACCTTCAAATAATTAATCTCATTTCTATAAATTTCCTCACTTAAAAACATGCCTTTGAGAATTTCAGGTAGTACATCAGAAGGACTAACAAGAAGATTTTTTATCATCTCCTCAATGTGTTTGTCTGAGCTGTTTTCTTCTTCATGTTCGGCCATTACGAAAAGCTTAGCTTGTTCTTAAACTGAATCTGAATCAGTTGATGAATCAAAATCACTCCATGCTGCAACCATAGCTTTCTTCTTTCTGTTGTCATTTTCTTTCTTAGGAAAATGCCCGTTCTTCTTATTTTGTCGACAATATCTAACTAGGTGATCTACATCTCCACATTCAAAGCAATTCATTACTTTAGTATGTGAATGTGAAAAAGACTTATCTCTGTAATGCTTGCTGCTCGTGTATCTGGATTTGTCTTTTTTGTAGTCCTTGTTTCCAAAGTTTTTCTTCATTTTCATTATTCTGGTCAAAATTTGGAATATGCTCGTGTTAAGGCTTCCTGATCATCATCACCTTCCTGTTCGAGGCTTTGGGAGTTCACATTTTCTTTTTCCGTGAGTGTCAATTTTCTTGATGTTGTTACTCATATCACCATCAACTTATTTAATAGAAATCTCATGAGTGAGCAGCTTGCCTTGCAGATAATCTAGCTCTAGAAGGCTCAATTCCTGAGCTTCCTCAATTGCAGTGGTCTTTGGTTCCCACTTGGATTTTGGTAGACTTTATATAATCTTTCTTAACTTTTCTTCATTTGAAAATGCTTTCCCCAATGGATCTAAGTTATTCACAATGTCTGTGAACCTTTTGAATATGTCCTTGATGGATTCATGAGAGTCCATCTTGAATAGCTCATACTGCCATAGAAGAATGTTGATTTTCGTCTTTGTAATTTGACTAGTTCCTTCATATGTCACAACCAGCTTGTCTCAAATTCCATTGGCACTTTTGCAGTTGGATATTTTGTTGAACTCATATGCACTAAGACACAATATAACAAGTTCATAGCTTTAAAATTTTTGATACTTTTTTTTCCAATGCAGTGACTGAAGTATCATCCTCAGAATTGACAGTCCTGATCCCATCTTCAGTAGAATAGTAAACATATGGACCATTCTTAGTGATTTACCATATCTCCATGTCATGATCTATTATGAGCATTTTCATCAATGCTTTCCAATGCACAAAGTTGTCACCACAAAATAGTGGAAGTTTGTTGGATGCTTTTCCTTGTTAGAATCCTCCATCACCTACATTACTCATTTTCAAAAGATGGATAGATATTATATAGTGACCCAAGCTCTGATACCAATTGAAAGCGTGTAATGCAGGTATAAAACAGGATACATATACTCTAGAAGGGGTGGGGTTGAATAGAGTATGCTAAATTTTGCTAAAATTGAACTTTTGAAACTTTAACACAGAGATCTGAAGGAGTATCAAGGATTTGGACAAGTATAGGAAAGCTTTGAAACATATTGAAACATTATGGAACTTCAAAGCTTTGAAGCAGGAAACCCTCCAAAGCATTGGAGCTTATCAGTGTTGTCCACTTTGTGAATAGAATGAAATGCAAAACATAAAAGTAGATGAACGCAATGATTTTCTACGAAGTTCAGCCAACAATGGGCCTACTCTCCCCTGAGGGATACTATCCCTCCAGGATTTGAACAACTTCTTATTAATCACATACTTAGCCCTAGATCTCAAGCCTAAGTGTATTTCATTACACCTATATAGCTTGTGGGTCCCAACCTATCTAGTTTCAACTACAATCTGATGAAACAATAAGAACATCTTGTTGTTCCCTTGAAAAACCAACTTACTAAAGTCGATGAGGTATAGAAACTCTAATGAATTACACAAATAAAGCACAATAATTGAAGAACAAAAAAAGTAGAAAAGCAGTGATGCTTAGAAGTGTTCTTCAGAGTTCTGGAATGATTAATCTTATGCAATGTTGAATCTTCAATCTAGTTGAATGGATTAAGATTTTATTGATGATCTCTCACGAATATTCTCTCTTCAGTTTCTCTGTTAATCAGTCCTATTCCTTTCTTGATATTTAAATCGAGTATATAACCACTTGGAATAACAACTTCAGAGACTTTAGGAACATATTTCCTACAAATCATCAACCCCTAACAGCTTCTTTCAACAACTATATTTGAACAGATCATTTGATTTTTTTAGGCAGGTTTGAACCAACGACTAGTCCTGCAAAACATGCACACAAGATCAAACCAAATACAGACATAATAGGACAAGTATAGTGATTTGTTTGACAGATCAGATTATCCAATAATCTTAGCTATTTTCTGAGATGATAATCAATATATATAACTCAGTATATATATAGACAAATAATATTAAATAATAATATTATGACTTAGAATAATTCACTAACCAAACACATAGCCAGATAGATTATCCTGCAACAAGAATTTGTTAGTCAAAATAACTCAGTTACAACTCCCCAAAGAACTCCAAAGCTTTGGAGCTTTTTCTTCCTTCAAAGCTTTGGTTTGCAAACACTGATTCTTAGAGAAAATCAATCTGTACACTTTTCTAGCAATATAATTTGAATATATAGGCTCAAGAATATTTGGAACAAGAGACATTATAAAGACTAATAAAAAACCCTTCAATCCAATGCCTAACCTGCAACACAGAAAATCGTCAACAAGTATCAAGCAATATCACAAGCAATATTGAGCTTCAAAGCTTTAGAGCTTTGAACAATCTCTCAAACAATTCTTTCTTTCATAATCTTCATAGTCTAACTCCCCTGAGTTTATACACCCGCTTAATTTAAAGGGATTGAATTATCAAAGCAACCATCACAAGCTACCAATACCATAAGTATCGACAACCCCTAAGACTTCTGGTCGCCAGAGAGGTAAGTACAAGGAGCGACCAGGGGCTGTTTCGACCGAGTAAAATAAAATAAATTGGGCCCAGTAACCATAGTCATCGTCGGCCAATACAATAGTTCAATGAAGTTCCCGGAACCACTCTTTGCGAGGGGAGACAAACATGGAAAAAATTAGTATTTAGGGCATGTTTTTAGTTTACTTTTATATAATTAGAGACATAATGTCATAACTTACAAATAATTAGTTTTAAAAATAATTTTAGTTGACTAATATAATTATAATTAGATTTTTTTCGAACAATTATAATTAGTTTTTTTGAAGTGTTATTTTAGTTTTTTTATTCCAATAATTTTTTGTATTATTTTTTTATTGAATTGTTTTCTAAGATTGTATGAACAATATTTTGCAATGTAATCATTTTGTATTTTTCTATTATATTATTTCAGTACTAAAATATATTTTTATGTATGTAGTTGTGAAATTCATGATTTGGTGATAAATTTGATGATTTGTTGTGGAAGGCCAAGAACGACAGTCTCCAAATTTGATGAAATGGTGAGATAAGTATTTGACGTAAAACGTTGTGAAATTTGTGGGAGACCAAAAATGCTATTTTTTCTACAAAGAATGGTGAAATGGTGTTTTTGATGGTCAACTATGGGAGTCCAAACAATTTTTCCCTAAAAATATAAATTTGGTGTAAAATTTGATATAAACTGTGGAAGATGCTCTAAGGGTATACCGTCAAGCATAAATCAAACCACGGGGAGCTCTTTGTACCGTTTCAAAGCTCGAAGGATCTTTTGCCACACAACTGTTGCATTTGGATAACGGAAGGTAGATTGTCTTTCAAATATGAAATTTTCGGTTAAATCTCTCTGAATTTTGCAAAAAAGTTGGAATTGTGTCAACAATTCTTAGAGTTTCGGCCAAATTTCTCGATTTCTAGCCGGAATTCTTGATTTTTTGGTGAAATTCCGTATTGTTTGGGTGAAATTCCAAATTGTTTTGGTGGATTCTGATAGAGAGAAGTTACCACATCAGAGCGATTCGAGAAGCTCGGGTTCTCCACATACAAAAACTCGCCAAACAAACTACTACATTTTACATTTTTGATTTATGTTTTAAAGAATAAGATTGAAAATGTATAAAAATAGGGAGACTCTTAACCATAACCTAAACGATTCGTCTATACGTGCCGGGCAAGAACCAAAAAAAAACACTTTTTCCTGATTCAACAAATACAACGTAATCAAACTAATTAAATAAATGAATTACTCCTACTATATGACATAATCTTGTAGGTACTTTGGTTGACTACGGTGTCCCTCCCTCATCGCGGAGCCGTTCCACAAATGGATGTGCATCCGTAAAAACTCCCCATTCTCCCTTGTTAACTATCGTCTTGTCATCAAGGCCAAAGTAGGATTGATGCGCGCCCAACGCTGCATGCATCAAACCATGCTGGACCAAACGCGAGTCACCATGGTGGAACTCCATTGTAATCTAGGCATAATTTGTATTCACCACCCCTAAACTGTTGGAGTTACTACACACCCAGAACGACATGTGATCCGTAGAACTGAAAAATGTATAATTAAACCAAAAATGTGTGACCTTGAAGAAGAATATCCACGTGTCCGCATGTAGTATCGCAATGAAGACATCCCCATTACCCACGGAAGCATTCAAAGGAGTTATAGTTGTGGTCGGTAACTTCAGCCATTCTACCTACTCAGGATGAATGAAGTTGTGTGTCATCCCGATGTTGATAAGGACATATACCTTGCGACCTGATATGGGCCTGGAAGCCATAAAGAACCCATTTGGTCGTTGCGGATCAGGGTCAGAAGACTAGAAGCATTGGAAACTATGAAAAACTCATCTTGAGGAGTCGATTCCATGTCGTTGTAGCTCATAAGGAGAAACTTTCTGATGCAGGAGAAAGTTGGAGAATTTATAAGTCGCGTCCAGAAAAGCAGTTTTGGTCAAAGCGCAGAATCAGAGGCAGAACTGAAGGATGTGAGATTTGGGTCGAACCATACATAATTCTGATCAGAAACAACGTTCTAAAAACAACCCGTGATTCATTACGGGCACCGCCTCGATTTGGCCAAAATCAACTGTTTAAGGGTCAAAATCGCCAGTTTTATATTTTTCAGAATATTTATTTCTTAATTAGAATTTTGATTTGAACCCGATTTGGACAGATCTTCTAGCTAAGTGTTAGTATTATTATTTAGCATTAATTTTATGATCTTTTTCTATATTTGGAATATTTATGATTTTTAGCTATTTATACCCGGCTTGTGGGTAAATTTCAGCAGACTTTGATTATTGAATATTTCAGAACTCTAGAGAGCTTCGTGCCCTAGTTCTTTTTTCCCTTTTTCATTGTTGATTCCGTTGTGAACCCACGCTCGGTGTTTTTACCCTGCGTTAGTTTGATATCAGAGCCAGGTTCGACTTGGGAGGAAGATCATCATCAACGATGGTGCGTGGACGTCCTGGCGGCAGCGGGCAGGTTCCGGCTGAGGAAGCCCCCCAACGGAGACGTAACGTCCAAGACAATATGATGATAAAAGATAAGCCGAGGCAACAACGGGATCTATCGAGGCAGATTGATGTTTGCCCAGCGCCTAGCATTACGAGATTTGCAGCGACAAGTTGCGAAGTTAACCCAACGCTTGGCGGCGCAGAATTTCAAGGATCGCGAGGTATTTGATCGTTACTCGCAGCCCGCATTCGAGACCCACTACAACGGTCATTCCGGAGGTTGGAGCGAGCGTTATGGAGGTGCGAGTCTCAAGAATGATGTACCAGATTATCCGGGTATGTCGCAGTCAAGTAACTGTTTTGATTTTCTTGAAGAAAAAGAAGTACAAGTTGCTGAGGATTACGAATATAATTCCTATGATGCAATTTTTGTTGAGAGTAATTCATCTTCATCGCATTATGAGGTGGATTGGTCTCAACCTCCAATTTATGACGATTATGGAGATGACGAGGAAGAGTTGATTGTGGAGGATAATGAGCATACTTTGGATGGGCCGATTCAATAGGTAATTTCATATTCGTGTCCAGTAATTTCTCAACCAATTATTTCTTATCAAATTGAGGATGAATTGGTGGGAACTGAATTAGAAGAACCATGGATTTTTCCAATCAAGCTGCAATCTTTTTATTGTGATCCCTTCTTGGTGGTGCGTTTTATGCAAGAGTCTATATTGAACTCGAGGGCGAGTTCTTTTGAAGAGGGGGTGACTGATGCGAGAGAAAGTTGGAGAATTTATCAGTCGCGTCCAGAAAAGCAGTTTCGGTCAAAGCGCAGAATCAGAGGCAGAATTGAAGGATGCGAGATTAGGGTCGAACCATACATAATTCTGATCAGAAACAACGTTCTAAAAACAACCCGTGATTCATTACGGGCACCGCCTCGATTTGGCCAAAATCAACTGTTTAAGGGTCAAAATCGCCAGTTTTATATTTTTCAGAATATTTATTTCTTCATTAGAATTTTGATTTGAACCCGATTTGGATAGATCTTCTAGCTGAGTGTTTTATTAGGTTCGTATTACTATTTAGCATTAATTTTAGGATCTTTTTCTTTATTTGGAATATTTATGATTTTTAGCTATTTATACCCGGCTTGTGGGTAAATTTCAGTAGACTTTGATTATTGAATATTTCAGAACTCTAGAGAGCTTCGTGCCCTAGTTCTTTTTTCCCTTTATCATTATTGATTCCGCTGTGAACCCACGCTCGTTTTTTTTACCCTGCGTTAGTTTGATATCAGAGCCAGGTTCGACTTGGGAGGAAGATCATCATCAACGATGGTGCGTGGACGTCCTGGCGGCAGCGGGCAGGTTCCGGCTGAGGAAGCCCCCCAACGGAGACGTAACAACCAAGACGTTATGAAGATAAAAGATTATCAGAGGCAACAACGGGATCTACCGAGGCAGATTGACGTTTCCCAACGCCTAGCATTACGAGATTTGCAGCGACAAGTTGCGAAGTTAACCAAACGCTTGGCGGTGCATAATTTCAAGGATCGCGAGGTCTTTGATCGTTACTCGCAGCCCGCATTCGAGACCCACTACAACGGTGATTCCGGAAGTTGGAGCGAGCGTTATGGAGGAGCGAGTCTCAAGAATGATGTACCAGATTATCCGGGTATGTCGCAGTCCAGTAACTGTTTTAATTTTCTTGAAGAAAAAGAAGTACAAGTTGATGAGGATTACGAATATAATTCCTATGATGCAATATTTGTTGAGAGTAATTCATCTTCATCGAATTATGAGGTGGATTGGTCTCAACCTCCAATTTATGACGATTATGGAGATGACGAGGAAGAGTTGATTGTGGAGGATGATGAGCATACTTTGGATGGGCCGATTCAATAGGTAATTTCATATTCGTGTCCAGTAATTTCTCAATCAATTATTTCTTATCAAATTGAGGATGAATTGGTGGGAACTGAATTAGAAGAACCATGGATTTTTCCAATCAAGCCCCAATCTTTTTATTGTGATCCCTTCTTGGTGGTGCGTTTTATGAAAGAGTCTATATTGAACTCGAGGGCGAGTTCTTTTGAAGAGGGGGTGACTGATGCAAGAGAAAGTTGGAGAATTTATCAGTCGCGTCCAGAAAAGCAGTTTCGGTCAAAGCACAGAATCAGAGGCAGAATTGAAGGATGCGAGATTTGGGTCGAACCATACATAATTCTTATTTGAAACAACATTCTAAAAACAACCCGTGATTCATTACCGGCACCGCCTCGATTTGGCCAAAATCAACTGTTTAAGGGTCAAAATCGCCAGTTTTATATTTTTCAAAATATTTATTTCTTAATTAGAATTTTGATTTGAACCCGATTTGGATAGATCTTCTAGCTTAGTGTTTTATTAGGTTAGTATTATTATTTTACATTAATTTTAGGATCTTTTTCTATATTTGGAATATTTATGATTTTTAGCAATTTATACCCGGCTTGTGGGTAAATTTCAGCAGACTTTGATTATTGAATATTTCAGAACTCTAGAGAGCTTCGTGCCCTAGTTCTTTTTTCCCTTTTTCATTGTTGATTCCGCTGTGAACCCACGCTCGGTGTTTTTACCCTGCGTTAGTTTGATATCCGAGCCAGGTTCGACTTGGGAGGAAGATCATCATCAACGATGGTGCGTGGACGTCCTGGCGGCAGCGGGCAGGTTCCGGCTGAGGAAGCCCCCCAACGGAGACGTAACGTACAAGACGTTATGATGATAAAAGATCAGCAGAGGCAACAACGGGATCTAACGAGGCAGATTGATGTTTGCCCATCGCCTAGCATTACGAGATTTGCAGCGACAAGTTGCGATGTTAACCCAAGGCTTGGCGGCGCAGAATTTCAAGGATCGCGAGGTCTTTGATCGTTACTCGCAGCCCGCATTCGAGACCCACTACAACGGTGATTCCGGAGGTTGGAGCGAGCGTTATGGAGGAGCGAGTCTCAAGAATGATGTACAAGATTATCCGGGTATGTCGCAGTCCAGTAACTGTTTTGATTTTCTTGAAGAAAAAGAAGTACAAGTTGCTGAGGATTACGAATATAATTCCTATGATGCAATTTTTGTTGAGAGTAATTCATCTTCATCGAATTATGAGGTGGATTGGTCTCAACCTCCAATTTATGACGATTATGGAGATGACAAGGAAGAGTTGATTGTGGAGGATGATGAGCATACTTTGGATGGGCCGATTCAATAGGTAATTTCATATTCGTGTCCAGTAATTTCTCAATCAATTATTCCTTATCAAATTGAGGATGAATTGATGGGAACTGAATTAGAAGAGCCATGGATTTTTCCAATCAAGCCGCAATCTTTTTATTGTGATCCCTTCTTGGTGGTGCGTTTTGTGCAAGAGTCTATATTCAACTCGAGGGCGAGTTCTTTTGAAGAGGGGGTGACTGATGCAAGAGAAAGTTGGAGAATTTATCAGTCGCGTCCAGAAAAAGCAGTTTCGGTCAAAGCGCAGAATCAGAGGCAGAATTGAAGGATGCGAGATTTGGGTCAAACTATACATAATTCTGATCAGAAACGAAGTTCTAAAAACAACCCGTGATTAATCACGAGAACCGCCTCGATTTGGCCAAAATCGACTGTTTAAGGGTCAAAATTGCTAGTTTTATATTTTCAGAATATTTATTTCTTAATTAGAATTTTGATTTGAACCCGATTTGGATAGATCTCCTAGCTGAGTGTTTTATTAGGTTAGTATTATTATTTAGCATTAATTTTAGGATCTTTTTTCTATATTTGGAATATTTATGATTTTTAGCTATTTGTACCCGGCTTGTGGGTAAATTTTAGCAGACTTTAATTATTGAATATTTCAGAACACCAGAGATCTTCGTGCCCTAATTCTTTTTCCCTTTTTCATTGTAGCATGAACCATGTGTATGCGTTCCTGTTGTTTAGCAAGTGTGAGCCTATTAATCGGTAATGTAGGTGCGACAAGTGGGTCTTTAACTAAACGGTTGTAGTTGTGGAAGATGGTACTGAAGATGACCTCTTCGGAGGCTTGTACGATTTTCGATAATTATCCAAGGCCCAAACCATTTCTGATAAAGAAGCCTCCAGCTCACGTGCCAATGTAAAGTATGCCGATAGTGAACGTGGCTGTTGTAACTTCAACTCATGTCGCCTAAGAGGTTTGAGGCCAGACATGAACATAGAGATTAATTTATGCTCCGGTGTTTGGCCAATTATGACAAAAAGCTTCTAAAATCAGCCTGATATGCAATGACAGACGACTCGCGTCTCAATTTCGACAGCTCGCCAAAATAATCATGATAAAATTTCAGAGTGATACGAACCTTTACCTCATTGAAATGATGACCATGTTGTAAATGCATAATTGTTTTTCTTGTAACAGAACCAGTTCGCGGCTTCCCGCTCAATAGGACACCCACAAGCTCAGGTCATTCATCCAATATAATTCTAAAACAAGTAAAAACTTTCTGAACCTCAAATATCCACGTGTGAGGGTCGCTACCTGAGAAATTTTGTAGGTCAACATGGAGCTTGTGAACGATTCCGTCGGCACCCACATGATAAGGTTGGCGAAGATTGTTGTTTCCATTTTCATAGGATCCTTGGCCCTGACACGGTAGGCTGTTGTCCCCCTAGACAACGTCAAATGAGTCAGGCTTAGGAGTGAAGACGAGAGCGCCTAGGTCTGAGATCGTCAGGTTGGTAGCGGAGACCAGCTGTTTTGACGGAGCGCATGTGCAATCGGATCACCGTAGCGGCCTACGACTGCAGGTTGGATGAATCAAAGGCTCGAGACTGCAACCCTCAAAAAATCCAGGAACCGCAACTTTCGGGAGGCGGCCATCGCCCGGGCTAATGGACGTACCCTGATAGCCGAACAGTTCCTACACTGACATCGGAGCGAAGACCGTATGTGGCAGAACCAGTGGGTTATGCTGCTGCAAGTGCACCGTTGCTTGGATGTAGTGGCTGGTCAGGTTATTCGGCACGGGCTTTGCTGTAGTCGTCGAGTGCACTTGCAGCGCTCGGAGTGCCTCGATACAGGCCCGAAGCACCGAACTGGTTTGTGGTGACTGAGGGAGAATGAGCGGCGGTGGGGGCAGTGCACGGGTGTGCTACTGCTGCTGCTGGGTTTCATCCGAAGGTATTTCCGGACCTTGTGGCTCATGTTCCAACTCCGTGAGGCGGGTCTCAATTGGTGACACCCGTTCTTCAAACCCTTCGAACCGTGTCCCAACTTCTGCAAAAGTTGTTTTTCAGTATTTCCGTCAACTAACATAATTGTTGGGTCAAAACTTCAATAGTAATGGTGGTTGGCTTGAAATCACCATTTGTGAGTAAAGAAATTCAATGAATGCACCACTGATAGCGGGAAGCCACTACTAGAAAAGTTGTCAGATAGAACAGACCGCAGTTGTCAAAACCGCTATAAAAAAGCCCAAATAAAGACGATTTATCTTTAACCGCTACAATTATTAAAACTAACTGCAGTTATAAGAAAATCGTTGTAAATATAGTACGAAATACAACAGTTAATCAAAGAAGCACGGTATTTTGTTAAACGTTTACGACGGTTATTCCTAACCGTGTTTTTTATAACTTTTAAACGACGTTTGTAAGAAACAGCATTATTATAAAATTTTAATAGAGCGGTTTTTATAAATAATCGATGTTTAGTTCTTTGTAAATCAATTATTTTCTATAATAATGGTCTTGTACAAATAAAAATAATGAAATAATTTACGGCTATTTTTGATAGCCGTAGTTTTTTTGATAGCCGTAGTTTAATTGAATTAAAAATAAATATTTTCACTATATATAATTAATAAAAACCAACAAATAAATAATAAAATCTATTTTACTTATAAACACAGTAAAAATCATTAAAAATAATTATTTTCTATAATTATTGTTATGTATAAATAAAAAATAACATAATAACAAAATAAACAAGGGTTTTTTTATAAGCGTAGTTTAATTGAACAAAAGATAAATAATAACTGCGGCTTTTAAGGAGCCGCTCTATTTGACAATATCTAGATCTAATCTCAGCCGTTAATTTCCAAACCCGAATTAGTCTACAACTCTCTCTCTCTCTTTATTTATCTCTCAGCCGCATTTTTTTCTCCTTCTCTATCTTATCTCGTCACCCTCCCTCCCTCCCTCCAGATCTAATCTCTCGCCTCCCTTCTCCCCCTCCCGTCTTGTCTCTCATCTTCCTCCCTCCTCTCTTCTCTAACGATCGTCTTCCCACCCTCCTCTCTTTACTCTCATCTTCCCTCCCTCCACTTCCAGTCTCTCTCGTCTTCCTCTGCCGCCAATGTCGGAGTCCGCCAAAGCACAAGCCTAAGCAGCACCGCCGACATCGCTGCTACAATCGGAAGAGAAAAACCCTGCTGGTAGGGATGGCAATTGGGTCTAGTCCGAACCGATATCCGACATGATCCGACCCTAATGGAGTAGAATTCATCCAATCTCCTTACAAACGGATCGGATATGAATCACAAGTTTTGTGAACCGAGAAACTTGATCCGATCCGATTAGGTTATCATGCCAAGTAAATTCAATAATATACATGCCTTCATATAATTACATGTATATTTTTTTCTATATTTACTTGAGATTGCGTCCTAAGTTTGATATATCTGTATACTTATTGTGAATAGATTGATAAAATTAAAGGCCTAAAGTATATGTTAATTAAATTTTGATTCTGATTCAAAATAATCTTAGGTCAGATGAACTAGAAATATTGTTCTCCATGATCCTATGGATAATCCGAATGCGATCCGATCAGAAACGATATGGATCAGATCTGGATCTGGGCTGATCCGATCCGAACCCGATCCGTTTCCATCCCTACCCACTGGCGTCGTCACTGCTACAATCGGATGATGAACACACTACTAGAAATGAACACAAAACTGGCAAAAGTATACTAACATTCGCGTGGCAATACTCTTTATCGCCTTTAATAACATCAAAAACAGCGAGATTTATTATTCTCCCTTAAGATAGTCTTATACGGCGAGAAAACGGTGTCCCCGTTTATAGTTTAGTAAAAATGGCAAGTGTTTTAACAACAACAACAAAAATATTAATCTCCGTTAATGTGCTTATCATAAACGACGAGAAATTTATCCTGTTGGCATTATATTATTATCTCGGTAAATAATATTAAAAAGAAACGGCGAGTACATTAACACCATTAATAATAGTCTTATAAGACGATTTGCTCTCCGTATATTCACTTTTTACACGTGTCCGAAATTGTTTGATTTGTCCGGCAAATTCTGAGGCGAAAATTTGCGTACCCCGCGCGAGTGAAGAGAAAGAAACCCTTCTAACCCTTCTAATCTTCTCTTCCAGGTCTGGGGAATGAAACCCTTCACATTCAGGTCTAAATAGAAGACAGAAAAGAGAGAGAATGGAGGAGCAGTCCACCTAGAAGCCACAATAAAGAGAGAGAATGGAGGAGCGATTTTTTTGAGCTCGTCCTTCCTTTCCCTACGTTGCAATCATCGACCCTCCTCCATCAAAAGACCACGGTTACAGTTTATGATGTTAGTACAGAAATACCTCTCTATCTCTCAGAATCCTTTAAGCTGAATTGTAAACCCTATTTGCATGTTCTAACCCTTCAAATAAGTTTCAATTGATTTTGATTTCTAGTCTGGGATTCGTTGTTTACCTATTTTTATAAATTGTTTTGTGCTTAATAGTATTTTGATTTCTAGCCCCTTTGTGGTTTGTGAGAAAAAAATGCTTTTTAACCTGCATTGGTGAGTTCACCAAAATCAAATGTTCAATTGTCATGAATTTCACACCGTGACGAATTAGTTCCAGAATTAGGGTTTTTTTAATCTATTAATAGTATTTTTTAATTGTCTTGTTCTTAATCGAGCCGTTGATTTTAGTTGTAGTTTTCCTACAGTAAAGCTTGAAATTCATTGATGAGTATTTAGTTTTTTTTTTTTTTTTTTTTTTTTTTCGATTATTTCCGACTTTCGAGCCCGTGAATATAGCACATTTGAAATAAAAAGAGACAATTCTTCAATTGCAATAAACAACCCCTTTTAAATACTAAAATTATATAGGATAGCCTGATAGGGAAATTACATAAAGAAACCCAAAAAAATCAAAAAAACTAAGCAAAATAACTAAACGGAAAACATGTTCTAAACAGCAGAAGAGCCAGAACAAACAGGAAAAGGCAGGTCAAAAGAACATCAGAGGAGACAGGGGTATCTTTCATAGGAGGGAGCATTGCTAAATCATAAACTGTAACCATGTCCGTTTCAACTCGTGATACCCTTTTCTGAACCTTGCCTTTACTCTTTCCACCAGATTTAACTAGACTATTCTACGTGCTTTTTCCTTTTCTTGTATTTCTTTTTTCTTTCTTATTAGGGGCTTTCATAAAAAAAACTTGGGTGCCCAAATTTCTTAAAAGTGGTGGGAAGTTGCCTCATATATGTGGTTTGGGGTAGGGAGAACTGAAAGAGAAGGTGATTGGGTGTGGATATGTGGAAAAAGACAACGTAAGGAAGGGGCTTTTATAGTTTTGATCCTATGTAAAAGTCGCAATTGGTGTATTAAAGAATCACTAATGGGAGAGGTGAGAGAACCCTTAATGCATGATGACCTGAGAGGACGCCGCATGCATTTGTGAAGCCAAAAAGACTGAAGTAACAGATGCATCAAGTGGCATCAAGGAAGCCGTTATAGATGTAGGGTTTTGTTGCAGGTTACGCAGCGGAATAACAAAGTTTTATCCTGCTGAAATCCCTCCAAGGATCATAGGCAATTAATCTTAACATGACGAAAGTAGAAAATTGTGTACCTTAGTTTGTGTGATTACTATGAGGAATTGTATCTTCTCCTCTATGGTATCCACACCTTTGCATTGCAGCTAGAATCCTTCTTTACGTACTTTGCTAGCAACAGAAGAAGGAGGAATAATCATGCAAACCGAGGCACCTTGTTGTGCGCCTCACGAGACCGACGGCAAGGGGGCGGATGGGTAAGGGGCGAACTCCTCTTGCTTTTTCTCTCTCCTTGATTTGTTATGTTCTCTCAATAATGACTTGTCTTGAGAAAATAACATCCTATATTGCCCTTATAAAGTTCATAACTCCTTATTAACTACATATTTGCCCCAATACTAATCATGTCCATACACGGATTAGTCCAACTTACAAATTAGTCCGACTAACTTTGCATGTGGTTACTTTATGATCATTTTAATTAATTAGTCGAACTAATTAATATCCAAATCCAAATTAATCCATTTGGTGTGTGACCCTATAGGTTTCTACTTAGTTTGTAGTAACTATTACTAACATTGAGCGGTTTTATCAAAGTCATCAAACAAATCGAAATAGTCAGTGATTCGACAAACCTTGTGCCTAATGTTACAGTAGTGTATTATCCGTTTGTCTCTATATCCGGATTGGACACGAGACATAGTAGTCAAATCGTATATCCAATCCATAGTTTCTCGATCCTATGAATATGCTTATCCAAGCAGATAACATCAATATCTCCATGTAGATTTATCTCTGTCTGATCGACATTCTATAAGCACCATCCCTAGAGTGGCCCATGGATATTTGCTCCCATTATGTGGCGGGACAAATCCTCTCTACATCACTACCATCTCTTAGCTTGCTTCCAATCATGCCCGATAATTATGTTTATAGTTACCCGGTTAAGGCGCAACGTTTGATAATATCAAAGCATGATATATCACAACTAGAGTATCTAGTGACTTCAAGTCTAAGGATTACAATACCTTTAGATAGAATAAACACTTGGTACTTTGACATAATCTAATGTATCCTTCTCGTTGTGGGTCAATCTAGTATACCATTACCCCTGATGCATACCCATGTGTTAGACTTGATATCTCCATATCAATCTACCCACATACTAGTCTATAGTGATTGTCTCGTGAATCAATATAATGGACCAGGAATATTTAAGATAAATAATAAATTATTATAAGGACTTCATTATATTAACTATCTCCATAAATATAAATGAATATTCTAGGAAAACAATATTCAAACTAAATCTAGATTGCCTCTAGGGACAATCAGGTGCATCTCTCAAGCCTATATATCTGGTTTTCTCTTCATGCTTTCGCTGAACGAGCGACTTTGTGAGTGGATCTGAAAGATTCTCATATGTTAAAATCTTGCATATCTTCACCTCTCCTCTATCGATCATCTCTCGAATGAGATGGAATCTTCTAAGTACATGCTTGGACTTCTGGTGTGACCTGGGTTCCTTGGCTTGTGCAATCACCCCAGTGTTGTCAAAGTACAACCCAATGGGATCTATTATTCTAGGAACCACACCAAGCTCATTGATGAATTCTTTATCCAAACAACCTCTTTTGTTGTGCATGCAGCAATAATGTTCTCAACTTCTGTTGTAGAATCAACAATTGTCTCTTTCTTGTAACTATTCCATCTCACAGCTCCTCCATTCACCCAAAACACATTGCCTGACTGCGATCTGTAAACATCCTTGTCAGTTGGGAAGATCGCTTAGTGTAACCAATTAAGTTGAGTTCTTCCTCACCTCCAACTATCAAGAACGCATCCTTGGTTCTTCTTAAGTACTTAAGGATGTTCATGACAGCAATCCAGTGACTCTCACCTACATTGGACTGACATCTGCTTGCCACACTCAACGCGTATGACACAACTGGTCTAGTTCACAACATGGCGTACATGATAGACCTATGGCCGACGTATAGGGAACCCTAGGGTTTTGATCATGGATACGCAACGTTATAAAAATAATTTATCCGATCAAGACCTTCCAAGGATCACAGGAAGAGAATTCATAACGATAGTAAAGGATTCGTGTTATGTACCATGTATGTCTCCTTTGATGACTTCGAACGCGAAAAGTATCACTCTATGGTTTATCCACACCTAGGACTGATATCTAGATCCTCCAATCTCCTTGTGCTAGCTAGGATGAATGGAAGAGGAAGAATAAATCACGCAACGGAGACCAAAAGAGAGGGGCAGCCTCTCTTCTTTGGCCGACGGGTAGGGGCGGACGGCAAGGAGGTGTTCGGCCCTCTTGTTGTCTTGCTCTCTCCTTGATTCTCTCCTACTCAACTTATGTTATGAGCATTAGTTGTAGGGAAAGAAGCTAGGAGCATCCTTTATATAGTCCAATAACTCTGTGTTACTACGCAAAGGCCCTTTCCTAACCTACTGAAGTTCAGATTAGTCCAACTTGCATACTAGTCCCACTAAGTTAGCAAGTTGTTGCGATTTGATCCTCTTAATTAATTAATAATATTAATTAATTCCCAAGTCTAGTACCCTATATGGCATGTGACCCCATAGGTGTCTACTTTGTTGGTATTAACTATTTACTAATATGGAGTGGCCTCTAGAAAGACATCCATTCTACCCAACTAATAGAAATAGTAATCCGACAAACCTTGTTAAAGTATTGTCTCATCCCTTTGTCTCAATATTTGGACTGGACACGAGACAAACAAGTCACACTCGCATATCCAATCCATAGGTCCTCGATCCTGGGAAAAGCCCTATCCGTGCAAGTAACATCAATATCGTATATTGATTTATTTGAGTCTGGCCAGACATTCTATAAGCACTATCGCTCGAGTGGCATAGGATATTTTCTCCCGTGATGTGGGAGGGACAAATTCTTTCATACATCACTACGATATCTAAGCATGCTTCCTAATGTGGCTGATATGTGCCTTTATGACTACCCAGTCACGGTGTAGTGTTTGACGCTACCAAAACACAATACTCCACAACTAGATGATCTAGTGACTTCAAGTCTAAGGATGACAATACTGCTAACACGGCGAAAGGCACTTGTGAATTTACATAACTTGTATGTAGCCTTCTCAGAAATGGGTCAATCCAATGTGCCATTATTCCTAATGCATACCCATGTGTTGAATCGTGATATCTCTATATAAATCCATTCCCATACTAGTCTATAGATGATTGTTCTATAATCATTATATGGGACTAGGGATATTTAAGATAAACAAAACAATTGTAAATATAAGGACTTCATTATCTTAAATATGTCAATAAATAATACAATGAATATTCAAGGCAATTTATTGTTCATACTAAACTAGATTCCCTGTAGGGAACCTATTCCAACAGTCTACCACTTGCACTAGAGCCAATCTGGTGAATCTCGTATGCCAATGCTCCTCGTGTGCCCTTCATGCTTGCGCTGAACAAGCGGCTTCCTAAGTGGATCTGACAAATTCTCATCTGTAAGAATCTTGCATATCTGAACGTCTCCTATTTCTATAAAATCAGGAATAAGATGGAACTTCCTGAGTACTTGCTTCGATTTTTGGTGTGACCTGGGATCCTTTGATTATGCGATCGCCCTAGTGTTGTCACAATACAACTCTATTGGACCCGCAATGCTAGGAACCGCACAAAGATCAGTGACGAACTTCCGAATCCAAATAGCTTCCTTTTATACGCCATTCGCAGGCATGTACTCAGCCTCTGTTGTCGAATCAGTCACCGTCTCTTGCTTGGAACTCTTCCAGCTCACCGCTGCTCCATTCGGGCAAAACACAAACCCCGAATGTGATATGAAATCCTCTATGTCGGTCTGGAAGCTTGCATCTATGTAACCCCTTACACGCAACTCTTCCTAACCTCTAAATATAAAGAACGCATCCTTAGTTCTTCTTAAGTACTTTAGGATGTTCTTGACTACAATCCAGTGACCCTCACCTGGATTGGACTGATATCTGCTTGTCATACTGAATGCATATGACACATCTGGACTAGTACATAACATGGCGTACATGATGGATCATATGGCCGATGCATAGGGAACACTACTCATGCGTTCCTTCTCAATCTCATTGGAAGGACAACTACTCTTCGAAAGAGTAATTCCATGCGACATGGGCAAGAATCCCTTCTTGGAATCTTGCATGCTTAACCGTTTCAGCACCTTGTATATATATGTACTTTGAATTAGGCCGAGCAGCTTCTTAGATCTATCTCTATAGATATTTATACTGAGTATATAAGCTATTTCACCTAAGCCTTTCATTGGGAAACACTTTCCTAGCCAATCTTTAACAGATTATAGCATGGGAATGTTTTTTTCAATGAGTAGTATGTCATCCACATACAAGACCAGAAAAGCAACAGATCTCCCACTAACCTTCTTGCAAACAGAAGACTCATCTTCGTTTCTGATGAAGCCAAACTCTTTGACTACTTCACCAAAATGTCGATTCCAACTCCTAGAAGCTGGCATCAAGCCATAAATGGTTCGTTGCAGTTTACAGACTTTGTTGGCTTGCTTTGGTTTATACATATACACATGCTCGAGGAGATTCCCATACAAGAATGCTATTTTAACATCCATCTGCCAAATCTCATAGTCGTAGTATGCTGCAACAGCAAGTAAGATTCGGATGGATTTCATCATTGCGACTGGTGAAAAGGTTTCATTATAGTAAATACCATTAATCTGCCTAAATCCTACAGCCACCAATAGTCCCTTATAGGTAATCACATTACCATCCATGTTGATCTTCTTCTTGAAGACCCATTTGCACCCTATGGGTCGAGCCCCTTTGGATGGTTCCACCAAAGTCAACACTTTGTTGGCATACATAGATTCCATCTCGAATATCATTACCTCAAGCCACTTCTGAGAATCTGGCCCTTCTATGGACTCTTCATAGGTAGTAGGCTCATCATCTATGAGCAATGTGTCACCAGACTAAGTCACGAGAATTCCATACCTCTTTGGCTCCTGGCGCACTCTACTAGATCTACGAAGCTCTTGTGTTACTTCAACAGGCTGCTCCACAACCTCTTGTGTTTCATTTTCATGTTCCATAGTAGGATCAATGCTTTGTGGTTCTTCAACTTCTTCAAGTTCTACAGTCCTCCCACTTGGTTCTTTAGAGACAAACTCTCTTTCTAGAAACACGTCGGATCGAGCAACAAACACTTTGTTCTCAGTTGGATTGTAGAAATAACATCCCTTAGTTTCCTTAGGGTATCCCGCAAACTTGCATTTGTCCAACTTAGGCCCTAGCTTGTCCGATAGTAAACGTTTTACATAGACATCGCAGCCCCAAATCTTCATGAACGACACTGTGGGACGATTCCCATTCCACATCTCATGTGGTGTCTTCATGACTGACTTAGACGAAACACGATGAATGGTGAAAGTTGCAATCAATAGAGCATAGCCCCAAAATGATAATGGAAGATCAGTTTTACACATCATAGATCGAACCATATCTAATAGAGTTCGATTCCTCCTCTCGGACACGCCATTCCATCTTGGCGTTCCGGGTGAAGTGAGTTGGGATATTATCCGACACTCTCTAAGATAGTCGTCAAACTCTTGGCTTACATATTCTCCTCCGCAATCCGATCGTATAGCCTTAATACTTTTTCCAGTTGCTTCTCAGCTTCATTCATGAATTCTTTGAACTTTTCAAAGGATTCTAATTTGGCCTTCATAAGGTATAGAAATCCATATCTACTGAAATCATAAATAAATGTGATGAAATTGACATAACCGCCCCTGGAAGGCGTGGCAAATGGTACACATACATCATTATGCACGCGTGCCAATTGCTCACTAGTCCTCTCCCCTTTATAATTTAAAGGGGAATTTGTCATTTTTCCAAATAAACAAACCTCACATGTCTCATATGATTCAAAACGAATGAGTCTAGGAATTCATTGTAATGGATTTTGGATACACGTTTCTTGTTTATATGGCCTAAACGCAGTGCCATAGATAAGCAAAATTTAAAATATTCATTTTAATCCTATTGGTATTAATTGTATAGACAAGATTGCTTAGATCAAGGATATATAATCCATTACATAATTGCCCACAACAATATTGAATAGTATCAAAATAAATGGAACAACAATTGTTCTTTATTGACATTGTAAAACCATCCTTTTCCAAACAAGTAATAGAAATAATGTTTCTGCTCATAGCAGGCACAAAATAGCAATTATTTAATTCTAAAACTAATCCTGAAGATAGAGACAGCTCGTACACACCTACGGTCAATGCAACAACACTTGCTCCATTCCTAGCGCCCAGGTCTATTTCCCATTAGCCAATCTTCTACTTCTCTTTAGATCCTGTACATTTCGAAAAATGCGAGATCCACATCCAGTATCCAATACCCAAGATGAAGAGGCAGTTAAGTTGACATCCACCTGGTGGTGGTGGAATCCCTATTCCAAGCCTCTTATCCTCCAGATATTTTGGGAAGTTCCTCCTCTAGTGTCCAGGCTGACTAGAGTATTGACACTCACATTTAGTCACACCTTTGGCAATACTACCAGCAGGCTTAAGGGCAGCGTCCTTGGGTTAGGAAACTTCTTTCCTTTTCCCTTGGAGTTAGAGGCAAACCTTTTTCCCTTTCCCTTTTGCAGCATCATTATGGATTTTCCCTTACCATTATTGATGCTTTGTGCAGCTGTCCTCAACATATTGAGTAGATCTGGCGGAGGTTTCACGATCTCATTCATGTTATAGTTCATAATCAACTCTCCATAACTGTCAAGCAACAATTGCAATATGTGATCGGTGGCCAACTCTTGACCAAACGGAAACCCTAAGCGGTCGAGGCTCTCTAAATAGCCAAACATACGCAACACGTGTGACCCCGCGGGGTTTCCCTCTGACATATGACATTTGAACAATGCTTTGGAAACTTCATACCTCTCAACCCTAGCCTACTCTTGGAAGAGTTGCTTCAAGTGTGCGATCATATCGACTGCATTCATGTTCTCATGTTGCTTCTGAAGCTCAGAGGACATGGTGTAAAGCATTAGGCATGCCACATCATTAGCGTCATCAACACGCTTCTGATACGCTTTTAGGGCTGCAGGAGTGTTGTTTTCCGGACCTTTGGAACTTGTTCTTCTGGAGCGTACAACTTCTTTTCTTGCTTGAGAATGATTCTCAAATTTCTGTACCAGTCTAGAAAATTGTTCTCGTAGACTTTTTCCTTCTCAAGGACAGAGCGTAGGGAGTGAGATGAGTTCGATGAGTTGTTTGCCATTGGAATCTACAAAAGGAAAGCACGCAAGTTTTAGTATTTGTGAACAATTTAACTATATTTAATAATGGCTAAATTATTAAATACAACTCCCACTATTTTCCATGGATTAATAACCCTCAAGATATTAATGCGGAAAATATCATTATATTTTCTAGTTGGCCAAGACCCATATTTCACTTCCTTTTGAGCTTTCTTTGGCAAGTCACCCAAAAGATAGTTATTTAGTTACGGACAATTGCAATTGGATCCCCATGCAACTCTTGGTTCAATTGGGCAAATAACTCCTTATTTATCTATCACATATATAATCCCAATTGATTGCCTCTAAGTTTTTAATCCTTATTAAAATTACCTATATACGTCCAACCTCTTACTCCAAAATTTTCACATTATATGTGCCATCACACCACATGATGATGAATCAAGTCACCCTGCTTTGGCACGCACGAACTTGATTAATCGATCATGTGATGAGTGTTTAAGTAACGAAAAGGAAAAACGTAATATTCACTTTTGAGGGATTTTTCTTTGTAAATTTTAATTATTTCGTTGATCCATATCAACTGATCTACTTATTTGAGTTTGGGCAAAACTCCAAATAAAAGATCCAGGTTGTTTAATTATCTAATTATCAAATTGCATGCATCATCCATACACCAACAACAATAATAAGAAAATAAAGTAAACATCCGCAAAAGAAATTTACGTGATGTGGATATGAACTCCTAGACTAAGATATTTCCAAGCCAATGAGAATATCTATGAACCCTAGAATAGAAAATACATCTCCATGTGACTCCATCTCTTGGTCCATCCTCCATAGCCTTGTGGAATGCTCCATGCTCCATGTTGTGGCTCCTTTAATTCTTTGGGCCACATCTAAGGCCATATCCAATCACCATACTATTTGCACATGAACAGCTAAAACCAATTTTTTACGGGCTTAGTCAATTTGAGTTGATTTTAGGATTACTACGGTCAAAAAGGTCCAAGAGGGTCCACCAATGCTTGACCGAACCCCAAAAAGGACCGCCGTATGGCCTTGGGCCGGCCGTCCCCTAGCCCACACTGCTAGGCCGTGTGCTAGGGCTGCCCTGGTTCCTTGGCCGAGCCTTTATTGGGCGGAAAGGAAGGAGGGGCGGTCCCCTAGGGGGGCCGAACCTCCTTTAGGAGTTGTTTCCAAAAAAACTCCTTGCCTTGTTGCCCAAGTTTAGTTGTTTCCTAATTGAAAAAACTCCTTTTTCCAATTGGATGCCCAAGAACCCTAGATCTAACATCCTAAAATTTCTCAAACTCTCTAATTCATACATTAAATGCAAGAATTAGATCTTTTTCCGTTGAATCACATTCAACATGCATCTAATATGCTTAATTTGTCGTTTTAAAGAAATAATCATCAATTATAGGTGAAAAACTACAAAAAGTAACACATAAACCACGTTATGCTATACGACCTATGGCTCTAATACAACTGTAGAGTATTGATCATGGATACGCAGCAGAATAAAAATAATTTGTCCGATCAAGACCTTCCAAGGATCACAGGAAGAGAATTCATAACGATAGTGAATGATTCTTGTTATGTACCTTGTAGGTCTCCTTTGATGACTTCGAACGCGAAAAGTATCACGTCTCTACGGCTGATCCACGCCTAGGATTGATATATAGATCCTCTAATATCCTTTTGCTAGCTAGTATTAATGGAAGAGGAAGAAGAAATCACGCAACGGAGACCAAAAGAAAGGGGCGACCTCTCTTCTTTAGCCGACGGGTAGGGGCGGACGGCAAGGGGGTGTTCGGCCCTCTTGTTGTCTTGCTCTCTAATTGCTTCTTTCCTACTCAAATTATTTTATGAACATTAGCTGTAGGGAAGGAAATTAGGAGAGTCCAATAACTCTGTGTTACTACATAAAGGCCCTTTCCTAATCCTACTCAAGTTCGGATTAGTCCAACTTGCATATTAGTCCTACTAAGTTACCAAGTTGTTGCGATTTCATAATTTTAATTAATTAATAATATTAATTAATTCCCAAGTCTAGTTCAATACTAGATGGCGTGTGACCCAAAGGTTTCCACTTAGTTGTTAGTAACTATTTACTAATATGGAGCGGCCTCTAGCAAGACATCCATTCTACCCAACTAATAGAAATAGTCATCTGACAAACCTTGTGCAAGTATTGTCTCATCCCTTTGTTTCAATATCTGTATTGGACAAGAGACAAACAAGTCACACTCGTATATCCAATCCATAGTTCCTCGATACTGGGAATAGCCTTATTCGTGCAAAAACCATCAATATCCTATATTGATTTATTTGAGTCTTGCCAGACATTCTATAAGCACTATCCCTCGAGAGGCCTTGGATATTTACTCCTGTTATGTGGGAGAGAAAAATTCTATATACATCACTACTATATCTAAGCTTGCTTCCTATTGAGCCCAATACGCGCTTTTATGACTACCAGTCACGGTGTAGCGTTTGACGCTACCAAAACACAGTGCTCCACAACCAGATGATCTAGTGACTTCTAGTCTAAAGATGACAATATCGTTGTCACCGCGAGAAGCACTTGTGACTTTACATAACTTATATGTAGTCTTCTCGGAAATGGGTCAATCTAGTATGTCATTACTCCGAATTCATACCCATGTGTTGGATCGTGATATTTTCATATCAATCCAACCCCATACTATTCTATAGATGGTTGTCCTATTCATAATTATAATGGACTAAGGATATTTAAGATAAACAACACAATTGTAAATCTAAGGAATTCGTTATATTAAATATCTCAATAGATAATACAATGAATATTTTAGTCAATATATTGTTCATACTAGACTAGATTGCCTCTAGGGAACCTATTCCAACACCCTACTCATGCGGTCCTTCTCAATCTCATTAGAGGGACAGTCTGCCTTCGAAAGGGCGACAACATGCGACATGGGCAATAATCCTTTCTTTGATTCTTGGATGCTGAACTGTTTCAACACCTTGTTATATATGTACTTTGGCTTAGGTCGAGCGGCTTCCTAGATCTGTCCCTATAGATCTTGATACCAAGTATATAAGCTACATCCCCTAAGTCCTTCATTGTGAAACACTTTCTTAGCCAATCTTTAACAGATGGCAAGGTAGGAATGTCGTTTCCAATGAGTAGTATATCATCCACATATAAGACCACAGACACAACAGAACTACCACTAACCTTCTTGTAGACACAAGGTTCATCTTCTTCTTGATGAATCCAAACTCTTTGACTGCATCATCAAAATGTCGATTCTAACTCCAAGAACCTTTCTTCAATCCATAAATGGATTGTTGTAGGTTACAGACCTTGTTGGCATTATATGGATCCTTTAAACCCTCTGGTTGTGTCATGTAAACATCCTCAAGGACGTTTCTATGGAAACACTATTTTGACATTCATATTCCAAATCTCATTGTCGTGATAAAATGCAACAGCAAGAAGGATTCGAATGGATCTGGTCATCGTGACAGGGGAAACAGTTCCATCATTGTCAATACCATGAATCTGCCTGTACCCTTTTGCCACCAATCGCACCATTTAGGCAACTACCTTGCCATCCATGTTGGTGTTCTTCTTGAAACCCCACTTTCACTTTATGGGACGAGCCCCTTAGCGTGGTTCCATCAAATTCCATACTTTTTTGGTATACATGGATTCCATTTCGGATCTCATGGCTTCAAGCCACTTCTTTTAGGCAGGCTCTTTTATGGCATCTCCATAGATAGTAGTCTCATCGTCCATGAGTAGTACGTCACCGGGATCAGTCACGAGAAGTCCATACCTCTCAGGCTCCTGACGTACCCTACTCAACCTACAAAGTTCTTGTGTTACTTGAAAAGTTTTCTCCACAATAATTTTTGGCACTTGCTCATGCTCCATCGTAGGATAAGTTTTTTTTTTGTTCTTGAATTTCTTCAAGTTCTACAGTCCTCCTACAGACTTCTTTAGAGAAAAACACTCTTTCTAGAAACACACCAGTCCGAGCAAAAAACACTTTGTTCTCAGGTGGGTTGTAGAAATAATATCCTTTCGTTTCCTTATGATATGCCACAAACTTACACTTATCCGCCTTGGGTCCGATCTGTTCTATTTGTAAGCGCTTAACATAGACATCGCAACCCAAAGTATTTATAAATGGAACTATGGGACGCCTTCCAGTCCATATCTCATATGGTGTCTTCATGACTGATTTGGATGGAACACGGTTAACGGAAAAGGCTGCACTCAATAGAGCATGCCCCCAAAACGATATCGGAAGATCTGTTTGACACATCATAGAGCGCACCATGTCCAACAAGGTGCGGTTCCTCCTCTCGGACATACCAATCCACTGTGGTGTTCCGGGAGGAGTGAGTTGGGATACAATCCCACACTCTCTAAGATAGTCGTCAAACTCTTAACTCAAGTATTCTCCTCCACGATCTGATGTAGAGCCTTGATACTCTTAACAAGTTACTTCTCTACTTGATTCTTGAATTCTTTGTACAATTCAAATGATTCCGATTTGTCCTTTATAATATATACAAATCCATATCTACCGAAGTCATCAGTAAATGTAATGAAGTAAAGGTAACCACCTCTAGCGTGCGTGGGAAACGGCCCACACACATCAGTATGTATGAGTGCCATTAACTCACTAGTTATCTCACATTTCTTATTGAAAGGGGAATTTGTCGTTTTTCCTAACAAAACAAGATTCACATGTATCATATGAATCATAATCGAATGATTCTAGCAATCTATCCTTATGGAGTCTGGAGATGCACTTTTTGTTTTTATGGCCTAAACGACAGTGACATAGATTTGTAGGATTTAAATCATTAGTTTTAGTCCTCTTGGTATTTATGTTATAGACGAAATTATTTAGATCAAGGATATATAATCCATTAGGAAAATGCGCACTACAATAGTGCATACTATCAAAACAAATGGAGAAACATTAGTCCTTTATTGAAATAGTAAAACCTTTTTAGTCCAACAAGAAATAGAAATAATGTTTCTGCTCATTGCAGGCACATAATAGCAATTTTCTAGTTCTAAAATAAGTCCATCAGGCAAAGAAGCTCATAAATTCCTATGGCTAGAGCAGCAACTCTTGCTCGATTCCCAATGCACAAGTCTATCTCCCCCTTAGCCAATCTTCCACATCTCTTTAGATCCTGCACATTTCGACAAAAGTGAGATCCACATCCAGTATCCAATACCCAAGATGAAGAGATAGATACATTTAGATCTATAAAAAATACCTTGTGGTGGTGGAATCACTATTCCAAGTCTTTTATCCTCCATATACTTTGGGCAATTCCTCTTCCCGTGACCTGGATGACTACAGTAGTAACAATCACCCTTAGTCACGCCTTCAGAAGGCTTTAAGGATCCCTTGGATTTTGCAACTTTCTTTCTCTTTCCTTTGGAGGTAGAGGCAACTCCCTTTCCCTTCCTCTTATTGATCATCATAATCGACTTGCCTTCGCCTTTGTTAATTCTTTGTTCAGCGATCCTCAACATATTGAGCAGGTCTTGCAGAGCTTCATTGATCTCATTCGTGTAATAGTTCATGATGAACTGTCTATAACTATCCGGCAACGATTGAAGGATTACATGAGTGTCCAACTCTTGGCCGAATCGGAAGCCTAACCTCTCGAGATTCTCCATGTACCCGATCATGCGCTGTATATGAGGCCCGACTAGGTTACCCTCTGCGAGACTGCACTTGAACAGTGCTTTAGATACTTCATATCGCTCATGCCTTGCCTGCTCTTGGAAGAGCTTTTTCAAATGTACAATCATATCGTACGCCTCCATGTTCTCATGTTGCTTTTGAATCTCAGAGATCATGGAACAAAGCATGAGGCAAGTGACATCAATAGAATCACCCTAATGTTTCTGATGTGCCACTGTCGCGGTAAGAAGATCATCCTCTCCTGGTGGGTCTGGAATAGGATTTTCTATGACGTACAATTTCTTTTCTTGCTTAAGAACAATTCTTAAGTTGCTCTACCAGTCTAGAAAATGTTTCAAGGTAACTTTTCCTTCTCAAGGACAGGTCGTAGGGATCAATTCGATGCTTGTCTATTGTTTGCCACTTGGATTTTAAAAATGAGAAATCTGCAATTTTAGTATTTTAATCAATTAACTATATTCGATAATGGCTAGACTATTAAACATAGCTCCCACTATTTTTCTCGGATTAACAACCCTCATCATTGATGCGGAAAATATCATATACTATGTAGTGGGTCCAAGATCCATATTTCACTTCTTCTTGAGCTTGCTTTGGCAAGTCACCCAAGAATTAGTTATTTAGGTAGGGAACACCTTCCAATTGCATCCTATGCAATGATTGGTTAAATTAGACGAATAACCCCTTGTTCATTATCTATCCCATAAACAACACCTAATTGCCTTGCCTCTAAGTTTTTCAATCCAATTGAAATCACATAGTTGCGTCCAACCTCTTACTTCAATAATCACACTTGCTTGTGTCGCCACATCAGATCACGGTGAATTAAAATTTCCTTGCTTTGGCAAGCCCGAATAATAATATACCTTGATCATGAAGGGTGTTTAAGTAAGAGAAGAAAAAAACGCAATATACGTTTGAGGTATTTAATTGTCATTATTAATTGTTTTGTTGATCCTATCAACATGATTTACTTATTTGGATTGGGCTATCCCAAATAAAAGATCAACCTTGTTTATTATCATCTTCTTACGTTTGCATGCATCATCCATACAAAAAAAAAATCACAAGATAACAAATAAATAAACAATAAATAATCATAGCATGGATATGGCACCTAAGACTGAGATATTCCCAAGCCAATGAGAATATCTATGAGCCCTAAACTGACAAGCTCATCTCCATGTGCCTCCACCATGGGCGCGCTTCCTAGGCTTGCGAGTCCTCCATTGTCTTTGTGTTTCCTTGATTCTTTGATCTTCTTCTCAATGTCTTGGCTATCATCTAACTATCTAATACTAGCTAGTATCTAGAATAAATAGAGAGACCTCAATAGAAAGGGAGAAGACGACATGAAGGCCGTAAAACCAATTAATTTCTATAAATAAAAACCAAAACCAAACCACAAACCACAAAATAAACATCCACAACCTAGTCCATATCCATCCAACATGCAATAAAGCACATAATAGAGCTAAAATCCAATTTTAACGCGCTTAATCATTTTTCGTTGAATTTGGATTTTCTAGGTACAAAACAGTCCAAGGGGCCCACCAAGTTAGTTTGCCGAACCCCTCATGGAGATCCACAAGCCGCCGAATCGGTCGTCCCTAGCCTCACGCGGCAATCCGCTGGCTAGGCCGAACCGGCCCTTGGCCTTGGCTTGCTTGGCGCGCAAGGAAGGGGGTGGTCGAACCCTTACCCCCCCTGGTTTGGGGAGTTGTTTCCAAAAATTGTCATTCCTTGTGTGCCTTATTTCCAATTGTTGAGAAACCCCCCCCCCCCCCTTTAACCCATTTGTTCCCTAACCCTAGCTTTTCAAAATCCAAAAACTCGCAATATATGTGAACAAAATTTTCCAAATTTTATACGATATGTAAAATTGGCACAATATCTATTGAATCATATTCAATTTGCATCCTATTCTTAACTTCAGTTTTTCTAAAAAAATTGTAAAAACAGTGAATTATGGATAAAGGGTAACACGTAAAATTATTTTATGCGCTACGACATGTGGCTCTGATACCACTGTAGGGTTTGATGCTAGCTACGCAGCAGAATAACAAAATTTTATCCTGCTCAAATCCGTCCAAGGATCACAGGCAAGCAATCATAACATGATGGAAGTATAAATTTTTTGTGTACCTTAGTTTGTGTGATCACTACGAAGAATTTTGTCTTCTCCTCTTCGGTATACACACCCTTCGACTGCCGCTGGAATCCTTTTCCATGTAATGTTCTAGCAACGGAAGAAGGAGGAAGAATCACGCAAACCAGGGCACCTGGTCGTGCGCGTCACGAGGCCGACGACAAGGGGGGGGGGGGGTAAGTGGCAGATGCCTCTTGCGTTGTCTCTCTCCTTGCTTTGTTATGTTCTCTCAATAATGACTTGTCTTGAGAAAATAACAAGCTAGAGTGCCCTTATGTAGTTAATAGCTCCTTATTAACTACATATTTCCCCAGTACTAATCATGTTCATACACGGATTAGTCCACCATGTAAATTACTCCTACTAACTTTCCATGTGGTTACGTTATGATCCTTGAAATTAATTAGTCCAACTAATTAATATCCAAATCCATATTAATCCATTCGATGTGTGAACCTATAGGTTTCTACTTAGTTCGTAGTAACTATTACTATCATAGAGCGGTGTCTAGAAACACATCTATGTCTTTCCAACTAATAGAAATTGTCAGTGTTCCGGCAAACCTGGTGCCCAATGTTACCGTATTGTATTATTACTTTGTCTCTATATCCGGATTGGAAACGAGACATAATAGTCACAATCGTATATCCAATCCATAGTTTCTCGATCATGGGAATATGTTTATCCAAGTAGACATTCTATAAAGAACCATCTCTCCAGTTGCCCATGGATATTTTCTCCCATTATGTCGGAGGGACAAATCCTCTGTAAATCACTACCATCAGTCCGCTTGCTTATATCATGCCTGATTACTCTCTTTATAGTAACCCGGTTAAGGTGCAACGTTTGATAATATCAAAGCATGATATATAAGATAAACAACACATTGTAATCTAAGGACTTCATTATATTAAATATCTCCATAAATAATAAATTAATATTCTAGCCAAACGATGTTCATACTAAATCTTGGTGCCTTTAGGGCACCTATTCCAGCAACATATGCATGCAACTGTTCTTGACCTGCAAGGGGTGGCAGTTGCCCCCCCCCCCCCCCCCCCCCCCTGAAATTTGAAAATTTCTACTAGTACCCCTAGTTTTATAATTTTTTGATGATTTTACCATAATTAATAAAGAAATCCCCCCCTCCCCTGATAATTCCAAACTGCTCTGTAGCCCAAGTGGTTAATTATTTTAATTGG
Organism: Linanthus parryae; assembly: GCA_023055425.1. NCBI lineage: Eukaryota > Viridiplantae > Streptophyta > Magnoliopsida > Ericales > Polemoniaceae > Linanthus > Linanthus parryae. Next base: position 88,780,528 of record JALGPY010000001.1, read on the forward strand.
TAAATCCCGATACCCGAGTTCGAATCTCCTCCCGGTCAACCAATTTTTTTCTTTCTTTTTTTTCCTTCATTATTAATTTGATATTTTTGTGTATAATTGCTTATAAAATATAACGTTTTTTGACTGTTGACTTTGACTTTGTACTTCGCAAATCTTGCCCCGGCTTACTTGATTTCCTAGCTCCGCCACTTTTGTTTTGTGAGTTTATGTTCATGTTTAAGTCCTAAATTAATATTTTCCCTTTTGTAAATATTGTCTTATTCTAATTAGTTTGTAATTGTTTTAGTCTGCTATGGATTGTTTTCTGGAATGTCGCATTAACAGTCCCAACGGATCCTCAAATTACATGAACTGTCCCATTTGGGTGGCTGACGGACAAGTCGGTGCAACCACAAAACAATACCCTTGGAACTGTCAATTATGTCGTGTTGGTTTGTAGTTTCACCGGTTTGTTACGCGCAATGGCCGCAACCCAGAGGGGATAGTTCACTAAATTTTAAGATACTTCGGACATCGACGTCAAACCATATAGCTATACCCCTCTCCTTTCTTGCTAGAATCTCCAGGGGTGAACAATGTACATGTATTAGGAGTTGGGAGCACTGTATACCTGCATTATGTTGTGGTACGTCTTCTTTCTCTGCAGCACACATGTTGGTTATATACTTCTTTGACTGTGACTTCACCTTCATAAAATAGCTTGACTATGTACATATGGATGTCCCGGTTCGTTGTATTGTTCGTAAACTTCATATGCTATCTGTACAAGGTTTAAATGTGATGTACAGCAGCTCATATTTGCTTCTGGTAAATTGAGATTTTCTTCACACGATTAATATTTTAGTTTGTCATCGTACATTTTTTTCCAGGGTTCTAGTTCAGTGGTTAGATTTTTCAACCCAACAGATAAATAAATACCGTTCTGACACTCATTAAGTCACCATTCAACGGCGAGAACATGTAACTGCATAATTAGCATGACTAAACTTGGGCAATTGCGGCACGAGTAAGGCTCCGACTGTTGTTACTAGTCTGTTCCTCAACTCCATAGCCATTTTTATTAGGGAGATATGTTCATTTTAAGCTTCATGATTTTTGATACTTTGTTTTTGGACATGTTTTGTCATATTTGTTAAAAATCTCATTTCCAGAAACTTATGGCACCCAATCTTTCTTGTGATGACACTGGACACATAGGGGATTCATTCTAGAGAATATGGGCATTTTTCCTATTCTCCAAGTAGTAGTAATTTTTTTTCAAAGTTGAACTTTCTTCCACACTTTTCTCTGCATAGCATTGTTTGTTAGTTTTATAACTTGAGTTTTATAATAGTTATCCATGATTTTCTTGGTTTTTATGAAAGTAGACACGTGTAGGTTAATCCTAAATTAATTTCATGATTTTAAGATATGTTTTACTATGGTAAATATGTCTCTAAAGTCAAAGTTACAATTATTTCCATAATTGTAGTTTCACTTTTTTTTTACAAAACTTGTGTTTTTGAACTTCTAAGTGTTTTGTTTGACTTATTTTGATAAGTAAACATCATTATATGTGCATTAGTGACAATTAGGACCATGTAACATGTAGGTTTGCATTTTTATTATGCATGTGTAAGTTGGTTATAACGAGTACGTCATAAGTGTGATTGTAGACATCGACCTTGTTGGAGAGAGCGGTTGTCGTCCCAGTGCTAGGATTAATTTCTTACTTTTGGTTGTGCTTCATCTCAGTGGTAAATACATATGTGCGACTTTTAATTATCAAAATGTGAGTGTTTGTGTGATGTCTCGAATGACTATTTGTTGATTGAAAAAGTATGCAAAGCATGATTTGTACTCGAATTTTTTTGGATATAAATTGAATCCTCTTTATAAGTCTTGGAACTTTACCTGTGATAAGTTGATATTATGATTTTGTCTATTGTAAGGAGAAGAAATAAAATACATATGTGCGAACTTTAATTATCACATTGTGCCCATGTGTGTGACGTCTTAAATGAATATCGTCTTATTTGGAAGAGTACGAAAAGCATGAGTTTTACTGGAAAATTCCAATTATTGATTTATACTGAGAACTCTTAGAAATGACTTGTGCACATTGTATACCAACTGGAGTTATGATAATTAAAGGTAATAAGATACCTCTAATATATTTAGGACGATGTACAGAGCTGTGTTATTAATGGGAGGCGCCAAGCGATCCTCCATTTTCTTAAGGCTAAGACCATTGAAACAATGCTTCTTATTATTGGATAGAACTTAATTGTTCACAAATCCGCCCACGATGAGCCAAAGTTTACCAAGGTATTGAGACAAAGGGTTTGTTAGAGCTATAGAGTGCTACTTATACTTGTAAAGGTCACTACGGTATAGGGGTGTCGACACTTGAGGCCTTTTAACTATTTTTGTGAGCAAGGATTGACGTATGGGCTCCCTTAATGCTCGGGTGAGATAGGGTTTGATATACCCTAGAAGGAACCCCTTGTGATTATTTCGTGATCCCTCTGTTTATATTGATCCTGCTGGTGGCTTTGGACATGCCTCAGCTAAACTTAACGGTTAATTGATCTTGAAAGAAAATTGACTACTCTATTGATGGTGTTTGTGGCTCTGGATATGCCTAAACCAAATTGAATGAGTTTAAAAGCATTGGGTACTCTTGATTTAATATCATTATCAGTTCAAATGAACTCGTTTACTGTTGATATCTTACTTGTTTAAGAATATGATGAATACTCATGGTTTACTGATATTTTAAAGATGAGAAGTACTTGATATGCGACTACTTATACTTGTTCAAAAGTTCCTACCTCTTTACTTAATAATGTTTCGAATCTCTTGACTTATTTCAACCCATGCTTTCGTGCCACTCCTTGCTTTACATGTCGTAGTGTGTATTTACTCAGTTTTTACTGATCATTTTCTTCAAAACTTCGTCGGCTTTTTCCACTTAAAACCCGCAGGTCATCACTCAAGGTGGGGATGGGGAACGCGTTTCGAGACGTAGCTGCGTGCTTAAGTAAGATCACTTAGAATGTCACTCACTTTTTATTTATTTATTTTGTGAACTTATTTCGACAAGATTTGTTGTATACACTAAACTAAATGTAATCTTAATAGTATACTTCTACTTTTTGGTTATCGATTGTCTCTTAACCCTGAACTCAGATCCCGGGTTGTTTCAGCTGTTATTAGAGCATTGGTTCTCCGGTTAAAGTGACTTTTCGATTTCCATTAGTAGGGAATAAGAAAGATAACATGTTTTGGAAATTTAAGGATAACTCAATTTGGTAATAACAAAGTAAACAAGCCACCGGGAGTTGGGGTACTTACCTATTGTAGACTCGATTTGTACCTTACTTGTTTATTGACTGTTAACTGCTTGTTGATATGTGATCCATGCGAAAACCACTTGCTTATTTATATGTTTGCTATCCTATGAGCATGTTTACTTGCTATATAGAAATGATTTGTCATTGTCGTGTGATGCGTATCCGTGTTCTTTTGCTTGGTCATCATACCTTGTCTGCGAGAGAGTAACGACCTTTTGCCGTGGAAGAACCTGAGACAATTATTTTCTTACCTACGAGCGATGAATTTTAATATAATACTTTATTTTATTTCATTTTGAGTTAATTTGACATGTTCGTTTCCAAAATTGGAAAGTTTTGACAAAAAAAAAGTATTCTTAAAAAAATGATTTTGTAAAAAAATGCCAAGTGATATCGACCATTTTTTTTAGCAGTCCGCTGGCGTGACTCTTAGTATGTCGCTACTATGAGTTGTACACGCTGTCTAGACTAAGTTGGAACATTAGAAACACATGCGAGTTGTGATGAGAGAAACGTTGTGCGACGACACATGGTGTTCTTTTTCCCCTCGTATGCGTAGAACAATTGAGGTTATTGGTTTATCTAATCCTATAAAGGTAATACAACATTTTAATGTGGATGAGTCAAGAAAAATGACACGTTAGTTTTGATCAAATTATTTTGTGTCTAAAGATTTCAAGATTTGCTTAAATGCTATAAAATTTTCGAATTGCTTTGTAAATGTGAGAACTTGTATGTTGGTTTAGAGCTTTAAGAATTTAGTGCAGATATTTTACTTGAGCTAATTCTATTTGAGTCTCTACTATTTAACGAGTGAGATGAGATGTAACCGATCGAGAACGTGTTTCTGAGAGCGTGATTCTCGTTAATATAAGTGTCGCATGTGCATTAGCATTGCATACAACTCTCATATGCATTAGTTTCATTCTTGTGAAGCATGTCGTAGTTTTACTCAAAAGTTTTCTTTAAGCTTCGGGGACGAAACTTTGTTTTAAGGGGGATATAATGTAATACCCCGTATTTTAACTAGGGATTATTTGGTAATTTTGTAAAAATATTTGACATTCTAAAGAAGTTAACATTTCAAACACATTCTTGACATTTTTTAGTTTCTAGAGTATAGGGGTATTGTGTGGCTTTTATGATTATCAATTATTTTTAACTTGGGGTTATTTTGTAGTCATTGAAAGTATATTTTGACATTTAAATACAAAGTGGTTTATTTGAAATTATTTGGAAATTTTCTAATTATTGAAAATTAACTTTTATGTGTTACATATTGATTGAAAATTAAACATTCGCCCCTCAACTTTTATTTTTCACAAAGAAATCTCTCATTTACCTATTGTGTGGCTTTTATGATTATCAATTATTTTTAATTTGGGGTTATTTTGTAGTCATTAAAAGTATATTTTGACATTTAAATACAAAGTGGTTTATTTGAAATTATTTGGAAATTTGCTAATTATTGAAAATTAAATTTTATGTGTTACCTATTGATTGAAAATTATACATTCACCCCTCAACTTTTATTTTTCACAAAAAAATCTCTCATTTATCAATTTTACATTTCTACCCCAACTAGCAATTCATCTCTTGTTTATATGCATCCACCTAACCCCTCCATCATTTTGGTCAACTCAATCTAAAATTGAAAGACATTCTTGAGTAGGTTGTATCTCCATATAATACTCTATGTTTTACATCAAAACACTCCTCACCATGAACATCTCCATCAACTCATTAACTACCTTTTCAACTTCCATTTCTTTACATCATATTCTCCTCAAGAACACTCTAATGGCCTCCATTCTCTCTCTCAAAACTCCATTTCCGTATTTGTGTATTGACCTCACAAAAAAACTATCAAATATTCATTTCCCACTCTTCTAAGCACGAAAAACTTAATTGCAAGCTTGGTATAATCATGGAGGGAAGTAATTCCACCATTCTACTCATGGATTGAAGGCTAATTTAACCATTTTCCTCATCATTTCTTGAATCTTGGGATAAATCTTCCTTCTAGTCTTGAATTCATACATGCATGTTCATGTTTTTCTTTGATTGATGATATTATTCCTTTCCATGCTTGATTATTCATTTTCATAATTTGATCAAGAGTTAAACTCCAAAATTTTGACTATTTCATGAAACCCACACTAGAACCCACATCCATGTTGTGAATGTCATCTTCTTTGCATTATTTACTCAACAGATTTTTGATAATTTGTGTCAAGAGCATGTGAAAATCTTACTTCATTCCTAAAATGATGTTATTTGGGTGAAAATCAAGTCTCCATAAGTTGCATGTATCATTTGAACCGAACTTGTTGATGTTTTTTTGGAAAAATACATTTTGACATAATCTGACCAGTTTGTGGAAAACATAGATTTTCTCCAAATTTTGTCGCTTTGAAATTTTTAACTCTTGCATATTCTGAAACTAGACTCTGTGAGGGTCGTTTTGAGAAAAAAATCAACTCAATAGCCATTTTTTTCAGGGAGATATGCTCATTTTAAGTTGCATGTTTTCCGAAACTCAGTTTTTGGACAAGTTCTGCCATTTTTTATTAAATGTCTCATTTCCAGAAACTTATGGCACCCAATCTTTCTTGTGATGTCACTAGACACATAGGGGATTCATTCAAGAGAATATCGGCATTTTTCCTATTCTCCAAGTAGTAGTAATTGTTCTTCAAAGTTGAAACTTTCAGCACAAATATTCTCTGCATAGCAATTTTTTTTTTTGTTTTTGTATCATGAGATTTATAATAGCTATGCATGATTTTCTTAGTTTTTATTTAATTAGACACATGTAGGTTAGTTCTAAATTAATTTCATGATTTTAGAATATGTTTTAATATGGTAAATATGCCTCTAAAGTCAGATCTACAATTTTGTCCAGAATTGTAGTTTAACTTTTTTTTTAGAAAACTTTATTTTTGAACTTCCAAGTGTTTTGTTGGACTTATTTGGATAAGTAAACATCATTATATGTGCATTAGTGACATTTAGGAATATGTGACATGTAGGTTTGCATTTGTATTATGCATATATAAATTGGTTATAACAACTACCTCATACATGTGATTGTAGATATCGACCTCGTAGGAGAGAGCGGTTGTCGTTGGAGTGCTACGATTAATTTCTTACTTTTGGTTGTGCTTCATCTCAGAGGTAAGTAAATATTTGCGACTTTTACATATCAAAATGTGAGTGTTCGTGTGATGTCTCGAATGAATATTTGTTAATTGAAAAAGTATGCAAAGTATGATTTATACTCGAAATTGTTTCGATATAAATTGAATCCTCTTTATAAGTCCTGGAACTTTACTTGTGATAAGTTGATAATATGATTTTGTCTATGGTAAATAAAATAAATAAAATACATATTTGCCAACTTTAATTATCACATTGTGCCCATGTGTGTGACGTCTTAAATGAATATCGTCTTATTTGGACGAGTATGAAAAGCATCATTTTATACTGAAAAATTTCGATTATTGATTTATAATGAAAACTCTTGAAAATGACTTGTGAAGATTATATACAAACTTTACTTATGAGAAATAAAGGTAATAAGATAATCTAATAGGTTCAGGACGATGTACAGAGCTGTGTTATTAGGGAGGCACCAAGCGATCCTCTATTTTATTACGGCTAAGACCATTTAAGCAATGCTTCTTATTATTGGATAGAACTTAATTTTTCACAAATCCGCCCCCGATGAGCCAAAATGTACCAAGGTATTGAGGCCAAGGAATTGTTAGAGCTATAGAGTGCTACTTATTCTTGTAAGGGTCACTACGGTATAGGGGTGTCGACACATAAGGCCTTTTATCTATTGTTGTGAGCGGGGATTGACGTAACGCTTGTGTGAAATAGGGTTTGATATATCCTAGAAGGAACCCTTTGTGAATATTTTGTGATCTCTCTGTTTACATCGATCCTGCTGGTGGCTCTGGACATTCCTCAGCTAAACTTAACGGTTAATTGATCTTGGAAGAAAATTGACTACTCTATTGATGTTGTTTGTGGCTCTAGACATGCCTTAATTAAATTAAATGAGTTTAAAAGCATTGGGTACTCGTGATTTAATATCATTATCAGTTCAAATGAACTTGTTTACTGTTTATATCTTACTTGTTTAACAATATGTAGAATACTATTGGGTTACTGATATTTTAAAGATGAGAAGTACTTGATATGCGACTACTTATACTTGTTAAGAAGTTCCTACCTCTTTACTTATTAATGTTTCAAATCTCTTGACATATTTCAACCTATGCTTTCGTGTCACTCGTTACTTTTTATGTCGTTGTAGGGTTTTGATTCATGGATGCGCAACGGAAACACAAGCAATCATAACCCATGCAAAACCCTCCAAGGTTCACAAGTCAAGAGACATAACGATGGTAAAGGAAGAAATCAATAACACACCTTAGGGTTCTCCTTTGATGACTTCAAACGCGAATTGTGTCACGTTCTCTATAGTTGATCCACGCCTAGAGTTGAATTATAGATCTTCCAATCCTTGGTGCTAGCTCGGAATGAGGAAGAGGAAGAAGAATCATGCAACAATGGAGCACCAAGGTGGGGCGGCACTCCTTTTTTGCCGACGGGTAGGGGGCGGTCCCAATAGGGGGTTTGGCCCTCTTTTGGGACTTGCTCTCTATCCTTGCTTTATTCTCTCCTATTCTATCATATAGATGTGTGTATGTGTAGAAAGAAAAATAAGCTAGGAGTGTTCTTTATATAGTCCAACAACTCCTTGTGCCACTACATAAAGAACCCCTCTCCTAATCCTACTCAAGTTCGGATTAGTCCCTTTTGCAAAATAGCCCTTATCATGTCATTACATGGATTAGTTCTATTTGCAAATTAATCCTAATCATGTCCCTACACGAATTAGGCCACCTTGGCAAATCCTAATCATGTCTAGACATGGATTAGTCCAACTTGCATATTAGTCCTACTAAGTTAGCAAGTTGTTGCGATTTGATCCTTCTAATTAATTAATCATATTAATTATTTATTTCCCAAGTCTAGTTCACCCCTATATGGCGTGTGACCCCATAGGTTCTATTTAGTTGGTAGTAACAATTTACTAATATGGAGCGGCCTCTAGCAAGACATCCATTCTAGCCAACAAATAGAATAGTCATCGTGACAAACCCTCGTGCAAGTAATTGTCTCATCCCTTTGCCGCAATATCCGGATTGGACACGCGACATACAAGTCACACTCGAATATCCAATCCATAGTTTCTCGATCCTGGGAATAGCCTTATTCGTGCAAATAACATCAATATCCCATATTGATTTATTTGAGTCTAGCCAGACATTTTATAAGCACTATCCCTCGAGTGGCCTAGGATATTTTCTCCCGTTATGTGGGAGGGACAAATTCTATCTACGTCCACTACGATCTCTAAGCTTGCTTCTTATTGTATCCAATACACGCCTTTATAGCTACCAGTTACGGTGTAGCGTTTGACGCTACCAAAATCACAATAATCCACAACCAGAACATCTAGTGACTTCAAGTCTAAGGATGACAATACCGTTGCACCGCGAGAAGCGCTTGTGACTTAACATAACGTGTATGTAGCCTTCTCGGAGATGGTTCAATCCAGTATGCCATTACTCCTAATGCATACTCATGTGTTGGATCATGATATCTCCATATCAATCCAACCCGATACTAGTCTATAGATGATTGTACTATTAATCATTATAATCGACTAGGGATATTTAAGAATATAACACTTATATGCTAAGGACTTCATTCATGTAAACATATCTCCATATCGATAACATAATAAATCGTAAATCCACATGTTTGTCAAAATAAATTGATTGCCTCTAGGGCACAATTCTAACAGTCTCCCACTTGCACTAGAGTCAATCTCCTGCATCATATGCCTATTAATCTAGCGCGGCCCTCCACGCTTCCGCTGCGCACGGGCGAGACATCTGCTGGCACCTTGCAAATATTCACATATCCTATATCAACAATTTGATTGAGATTGAATATTCTGAGTAAATGCATCTTATGTATTAATTTACTCAGTCCTCTATGTCAGAATCATTAACTGAATCTTGCCTGGAATCATTCCTGCTCACAGTCGCACCCACTAGGCAAAACATAAAACTCGACTTTATAATCTGAAATCTTCTTTGTTAGATTTGAAGTTCGCATCACTGTAACCCTTACAGCAAACTCTTCACATTATCTATTTATCAAGAATTCATCCTTTAGTTCTTCTCAAGCACTTAAGGATAATCTTGATAATTATCCAGTGACGCTCACCCGGATTTGAGTAATATCTTTGTGTCATACCATATGACACGTTTGGCCTAGCACATAACATGGTGTATCTCATGAATTTTATTCATACGGTCCCTTCCCAATCTAATTGGAAAGACAAATAGTCTTCAAAAGACCAATTCCATGTGACATAGGTAGAATCCATATTCTATACATGTTGAACCATTTCAACACATTTGTCAATTTATGTACTATGACTTAAGCCGCACAACCATCTTGATCTATCTCCATAGATCTTCATAGGTTGCTTCGCCTAAGTCTATCATTGATTATAAATTCCCTAGTCAATCTACGTAAGATTGCCAAGTAGGGACGTCATCCCCAATGATTAGTATGTCTCCACATACAAAACCAGAAAAATAACTGTGCTCCCACTAACCTTCTTGTAAACACAAGTATCATCTTCAATTTTGATGGAACCAAATTCCTTTGATTGCATCATTAATTTGAAGAGTCCAACTCCTATGAGCTTGATTCAATCTATAGACAGATTGCTACAAGCAAGATACAAATGGATTTAAGCATCACAACTGGGAAAGATTTCGTCATAGTCTATAATATGAACTCACATGAAATCCTTACCCAACCAATTGTCCCTTAAAGGTAATAATATTACAATCCATGTTGGTTTCCTCATAACCCACTTGTACCTTTTAGGTGGTTCCACAAAAGTCCATACTTTGTTGGTATACATGGATTCCATTTTGTATCTCATGGCTCCTAGCCATTTCAGAGAGTATGGCCCACATGTGGCCATCTCATAGGTTGTAAGGCTCATCTCAATGAGCAGTATATCACTGGTTATGAGAAATTCTTATTTCTCTAGTCGCTCGATATATCCTACCTGACCTACGAGGTTCTTGTGTTTTCTGAGTAGGTTGCTCCACAACACCTTGTGATCCTGCTCATGTTCCATCAAAAAGATCAATGTTTTGTTGTGATTCTAGAACTTCTTCAAGTTCTACTGTCCTCCCACTATTTCTTTTAGAGACAATCTCTACATAGAAACACTGTGGTTCGAGAAACAAACAGTTTGTTCTCGATTAGGTTGTAGGAATAATATCCTTTTCAGGATATTCCACAAAACATTTATCCGACTTGGGTCCAAGTTTATTTGTAAACTCTTTCACATAAACTTCATAACCCCAAATATTTATGAATGACATACTTGGACATTTCCTAGTCCATATCTCATATAGTTTTATTCATAATCCGTTTTTGATGGAACAAGTTTAAGGGCAAAAATTGCTGTAAAGAGACCATAGCCCCCAAAAGTAAAATGGAAGTTCTGTTTGACACATCATGGACCGAACCATGTCCTACAAGGTTCGAACTCTCCTTTTAGATACGCCAAACCCATGTGGCGTGCTAGGTGGAGCGTGTTTTGGAGCATATCCAACACTCCCATAGATTCTTGTCAAACTCTTGGCTCAAGTACTCTCTTCTGCGATTCAATCGTAGAGCCCTAATACTTTTGCCAAGCTGGTTCGCTACTTCATTTTTGAATACTTTGAAAAATTCAAAGGATTCTGATTTGTTTCTTCATAAGATACAGAAATCCATATTTCTCTGATCCCATCAGTAAATATGATGAAGTACTGAAAACCATCTTTAGCTTTTCTGCTTAGCGGCCTTCATACATCAATATGTATGATTCCTAAAAGATCATATCTTTGCCTAATAAGTCTTACATGTCTCATATGATTCAATACTCAAATGAGTTCTGAAATCCATCCTCATGGAGTTCTAGATATGTATCTCTTATTTATGAGGCTAAAGAATAATGCTAAAGATAAGTGAAGTTCATATCATAATATGAAAAATTCTTGGTATTAATGTTATAGATGAAATTATCATGATCAAGGATATACAATCCACTTAGACAAAATTGCATTACAATAATGCATATCAGAATAAATGGAACAACATTTGTCCTTTATTATGATAGATAGCTTTCTTGTCCAAACAAGAAACTATGATAATGATCCTACTCATAGCAGGGACATAATCACTTTTGTCAAATTCATGAAAAATTTCATAAAGGTAGAAATAATTCCCTACGGTTTATTCAGCAACCCTTTGCTTCATAACCCCACGTGTAGGATTATTTCTTCCTTATCCAATTGTCTTCATCTCTTGAGATCCTCCACACTTCCATAAATGTGAGATCCTCATCTAGTATCATATACTTATGATGATGAGATAGACACATTGATTTCTATAACAAAAATACCCAAATCGGAATTCATAATTCCTTTATTATTTACTTCCATGTACTTTGGGTAGTCTCTCTTCCTTTACACTACCTATGGGACTTTTAAGGAAACTTGGTTTTAGCAACAGGCTTGCTTTATACCCATGGGGTCGGCGCAAACCATTTGCCCTCACCCATGCTGTTAACCACTAACAGCTTTATCCATGCCCATTACTAGTGTTTTGTTTAGTGATTCTCAATCATATTGAGTAAATCTCCTTTGTACAAAACTATAATTGCATCCATTGCAATTCTTGGTCCACTTGGGCGAATAACCGTTTATTCTTTATCTATCTCATAGATTCTGCCCATTCACTGATGTTTCAATCATATTGAATTAGCTTATTTGCATACCGCAAAGTGGAGCAACACTTCAAACCTTTCATGTTTAGCTCGCTCTTTTGAAAGAGCTTCTTTCAATGTATGATCATATCATACTTCTCCATGTTTCTCTTCTTGCTTCCAAAGCTTAGAGTTCATGGCAGCTAGCATGAGGCAAGTCATAACCAAAGAACCATTCTTTGGTTTTCCTTTCATAGGTTTTAGTGTGTTTTTGGCAGTCGGTGGAAGAGAACTTCATGTTCTACGAAGTACAACAAATTCTCTTTTATTTGAGAACATTTCTCAATTTTATACCAGTCTAGAAAATAGATAAAGTCGCGTTTTTGTTTGTTTAATTCCATGGGCATTCAACATAATAGGATTATGCAAAGTTTGTGACGTTTAACTATATTAAACAAGTATTTAAATTGTTAAACATAGCTCCCACTATTTTACTACGGATTTATAACCCTCAAGATATTAATGCGGAAAATATCCTTATATTTTCTAGTGGGCCAAGATCCATGTTTCATCTCCTTATGAGCTTGCTTTGGCAAGTCACCCATAATTTGACTACTTTAGGTAGGAACAATTCCAATTGCATCTCTTAAGCAACTCTTCGTTCAATTGGGCAAATAACTCCTTATTTATCCATCCGTATGGATAATCCCAATTGATTGCCTCTAGGTTTTAATCATATTAATAGCCTAATTGTGTTCAACCTCTTATTTAAACAATTTCACATTACTTGCTTGTGCCATCGCATTCCATCGTTATGAACCAAGTCGCCATGCTTTGGCACGCACGAACTTGATAAATCATGACGATAATTAGTGTTTAAATAACGAGAAGGCAAGAACACAATGTTTGAATTTTGGGGGATTTTTAAATTCAATTTTAATTGTTTTGTTGATCCATATCAACTAATATATCTATTTGAGTTTGGGCACAACTCCAAATAATAGATCCGGGTTGTCTAATTATCTTATTATCCTAATTGCATGCATCATCCATACACCAACCACAAAATAATAAGACAATAAAATAAATAACCATAAAACAAAATAAAACGTGATGTGGATATGGCCTTTTCTAGACTAAGATAATTCCAAGCCAATGGAATTATCTATGAACCCTAAAAGCAAACACATCTCTATGCGTCTTGATCTTTTGGTCCATCCTTCATAGTCATGTGGAATGCTCCATGCTCCATGCTCCATGCTCCATCATTTTGGCTTCTTTTGGCTTTGGGCTTCTTTTCTTCAATCTTGGCTAACAATCTACTCTATCTAGCACTAGCTAATAACTATACAAAATAAAATAAATCTCACAAGTTGAGAAAAAAAATGGCTCGCAGGCCATAAAACCCTAATTAATTATTACAATTAATTGATCAGCTCGCAGGCCGTAAACCAAACCACAAAAATTAAACATCCACATCAAACAAAAGCCTAAGGCCATATCCAATCAACATGCGAATTGCACATAAACAGTTAAAATCCAATTTTAACGCGCTTGGTCAATTTTAATTGATTTTAGGATATTCTAGGGTTAAAACGGTCCATGGGGCCCAACAATCTAATTGCCCGGGCCCAAAAAGAGAACCGCAAAGGCCTTGGGCCGGCCGGCCCCTAGCCCACGCGACTAGGCCGCGAGCTAGGGCTGCCCCGGCCCCTAGGCCGAGCCTTGCTTGGGCAGCAGGCAAGGAGGGGCGGTCCCTAGGGAGCCGAACCTCCTTTGGGAGTTGTTTCCAAAACAACTCCCTTGCTTGGTGCCCAAGTTTGGTTGTTTCCTTGTTTGGGAAGAACTCCTTCTTCCATAAGGATGCCCAAAACCAAGATCTAAGATCCCAAAATTTCTCAAACTCACTAATTCATGCATCCAATGCAAAAACTAGATCTTGTTATGATAGATTATTGACAAATTGCATCACATGCTTGATTTGTCTTGTTTTACGCGATAAACAACAATTTTAAGGTGTAAAACTATCAAAACGTAACACATAAACCACGTTTATGCTCTACGACCTGTGGCTCTGATACCACTGTAGGGTTTTGATTCATTGATGCACAACGGAAACACAAGCAATCATAACCCATGCAAAACCCTCAAAGGATCACAAGTCAAGAGACATAATGATGGTAAAGGAAGAAATCAATAACACACCTTAGGGTTCTCCTTTGATGACTTGAAACGCGAATTGTGTCACGTTCTCTATAGTTGATCCACGCCTAGAGTTGAATTCTAGATCTTCCAATCCTTGGTGCTAGCCTGGAATGAGGAAGAGGAAGAAGAATCATGCAACAATGGAGCATCAAGGTGGGGCGGCACTCCTTTTTGGCCGACGGGTAGGGGGCGGTCCCAATAGGTGGTTCGGCCCTCTTTTGGGACTTGCTCTCTCTCCTTGCTTTATTCTCTCCTATTCTATCATATAGTTGTGTGTATGTGTAGAGAGAATAATAAGCTAGGAGTGTTCTTTATATAGTCCCACAAATCCTTGTCCTACTACATAAAGAACCCCTCTCCTAATCCTACTCAAGTTCGGATTAGTCCCTTTTGCAAAATAGTCCTTATCATGTCATTACATGGATTAGTTCTATTTGCAAATTAATCCTAATCATGTCCCTACATGAATTAGGCCACCTTGGCAAATTCTAATCATGTCTATACATGGATTAGTCCAACTTGCATATTAGTCCTACTAATTTAGCAAGTTGTTGCGATTTGATCCTTCTAATAAATTAATCACATTAATTAATTATTTCCCTAGTCTAGTTCACCCCTATATGGAGTGTTACCCCATAGGTTCTATTTAGTTGGTAGTAACAATTTACTAATATGGAGCGGCCTCTAGCAAGACATCCATTCTAGCCAACAAATAGAATAGTCATCGTGACAAACCCTCGTGCAAGTAATTGTCTCATCCCTTTGCCGAGATATCCGGATTGGACACGAGACATACAAGTCACACTCGTATATCCAATCCATAGTTTCTCGATCCTGGGAATAGCCTTATTCGTGCAAATAACATCAATATCCCATATTGATTTATTTGAGTCTGGCCAGACATTCTATAAGCACTATCCCTCGAGTGGCCTAGGATATTTGCTCCCGTTATGTGGGAGGAACAAATTCTATCTACGTCCACTACGATCTCTAAGCTTGCTTCTTATTGTATCCAGTACACGCCTTTATAGCTACCCAGTTACGGTGTAGCGTTTGACGCTACCAAAATCACAATAATCCACAACTAGAACATCTAGTGACTTCAAGTCTAAGGATGAAAATACCGTTGCACCGCGAGAAATGCTTGCGACTTAACATAACGTGTATGTAGCCTACTCGAAGATGGGTCAATCCAGTATGCCATTACTCCTAATGCATACTCAAGTGTTGGATCATGATATTTGCATATCAATCCAACCCCATACTAGTCTATAGATGATTGTCCTATTAATCATTGTAATCGACTAGGGATATTTAAGAATATAACACTTATATTCTAAGGACTTCATTCATGTTAACATATCTTCATATCGATAAATAATGAATCGTAAATCCACATGTTTGTGAAAATAAATTGATTGCTTCTAGGGCACAATTCCAACAGTAGTAGTGTATATTTAGTCAGTTTTTACTGATCATTTTCTTCAAAACTGTGTCGTCTTTTGCCATTTAAAAACCGCAGGTCATCACTCAAGGTGGGGATGGGGAACTCGTATCGAGACGTAGCTGCGTGCTTAAGCTAGATCACTTAGAATGTCATGCACTTTTTATTTATTTATTTTTGCAAACTTATTTCGACAAGATTTGTTGTTTACACTAAACGAAATGTAATCTTAATAGTATACTTCTACTTTTTTGTTATCGATTGTCTCTTTAACCCTTAACTGAGATCCCGGGTTGTTTCACATAGAATTCCTTAAACCATAGTCTTGACTCAAAAGTTGCTAGAACTTTTCAAAGATGCATGCTTAATCTTGAGCCCTTTCTTCTTCATGTTGTTGCAGCTGCAAGGGGGATGTTATCGTGACCGTTTTGTCCCAGTGCGGAATGTGAAGCCGGATTGCCCGTATTCGAAGCCATTTTATCGCACTTAGGGATACGAAGGTAAAGCTAGCTACAGAAAGATGAGATGTATTATTTTGCAACTTGAAGATAGCTAGCTCAATAGCCGCTAAGTATAGATTTTTGTATAGTGGAATTGTAAATTTGGGTTAAAATTTTGGCAATGTAAACTTTGTAAATAATTGTGCCTTAAATGGCCGTTTTGTGGACATATGTATATTGATATTTTTTAAATGCGTTTTGTATTTTTTTCAAGTTCAGTACATTGATAATGTTTGTTCTATTCGTTGTGCCCGAAAACATAAGGTTGCAGGTGTATAGGTGTTGGTTTGTACCTGAAAATAAGCTACATGTTAGAATTCTGCAATTTGAATAGGACTGGTTGCAAAGTCAATTTCAAATACGGTGAGAATACATTCTTACAGTTTTAGTTAACAAAAAAAGGACAAAAGTTTAATGGGTAAAAGACACTGACCACCCATGAGTTTAGGCTTAATTCAACTCCACTACCCTGTGTTTTGGAAAAAGACACTTTACACCCATTTAACGGAATATTCTGTGGACACTTCGCACCCTTCTGATATGTTCCGTTAGAAAAGTGGTTGCTTGATTTTTTTTGGACCATATTGCCCTGGTCTATTTTTCTAGTCTTTTAACACCAAGAACAGCAAGTCAAGAACAACAAGAACACCAAGAATTTCTCAATAAATCATAATACTAGATTGAACTACCAAAGCAATAATGAAAGTTGCACTACAATAGTAATAATGAATGTTTATTCGAAACAAAACATATGGTGAAACTGAACCAGATCGTTCCAAGATCCAAATTTTGTCCAACTAAATTATGATATCTGAAGTATAATTATCTTGCAAATTCATTACAACAAGATAGAAAAATGAAACAAAATTATTAAAATCAACATAGGAGTATCAGCCATTAGAACAAAATGCACAAACTGAGGAATCGAAATTGAAACAAAGTAAGTACATGAAACATAGAGAAATCATAAGTGACGGAGGAGGAGGAAGAACGGTTCTACTTCTGGGTGTCCATAGTTTCTGTTTCTCTCTCTCTCCTGCTGTAATTGGGAAATGGATTGAGACGATGGGAGGGGGTTATGGAGGTGGCCACCAACGCCATAAGTGAAGGAGGAGAAAGAAGAACCACCACCACCTCAGGCCGAATCTGAATCATCATTACCACCACCATCATCTGCTTCTGGGTTTCCCCGAACCCACACAAACAACCACCAACGTCACCATCACCGCAACCACCATCTCTTCTCACTCTCCCTCAGTCTCTTCCTTTGTTACCTCTCGGCACCAGCAGAAGAAGCACCAGTAGAAACCAGCACAAGCGACGCCCACAACCAGATCTGAGAATTCTCTCCTTCCTCTGTCTCTCCCAGAACCAGATCTGAAAATTCTCTCCTCCCTAATCCATCCGTCGAGGAGCGATGAAGATGGGATGTGTTCTGCGCCGGTGGAGTCATTGTGTTGTGCGAAAGTCGATTCCAGTGGCGGTGGCGGTTCCTGTTTTTCATCAGCCGAGAGAGAGAGAGGCACTCTCTGTCAATCCATTTCAGCCATTAATTCCGGCTACGTGACCCAATTCGTCATCCTCCACCAGCAGCGCCCTAACCACTACCACCAGCAGCAGCCTCGGTTTCTTCATCATCGTCCTCTTCAGATCCGGCGGCTGTGTTTTACTGGGTTAGAAAGCCTCCTCGGAACGCTTGAACAGTTCTCCAACCCAAAGGTCTCTCTCTCTCTCCAATTCCTCTAAACTATGGCCGAGTGGTTTGCACTGCTACATACAGATTGAATTAGAGAAATACCCAAATGGACCTCACATAGCTTCTCATATTTTATACACAGTATATCCTCATCCTTCCATAATTTTTCCCTATAATTCATTAGAAGATGTGACCGACAAGGTAGGTGCTCATATTGGTTGTGGGTGTGGGACATTGGGTCTTACAGCGGCTCTCCTGGGAGAAGAGTGAGTTGTTCCTTTTTTTGTAAAATTGCTTCTACTTTAGATATGTGTTGTAAACTCAAAAATAGAGGAGAGAACACAAAGAATGGAGGAATATCAAGTGTCTATTATTCTCCACCAAAGTACCCTTTATATAGGGTGTGGGGGTCAAACTATATCATACAAATATGGAAATACAATATGTTATGAATATTCACAATATCAATCATATATTTCATAACACTCCCCCTTGAATATTAACTAACACTAACACGATGCCTCATTAAAACCTTGTCGAGCAAAACCCGTTGGGACAAAAACTCTGTCGAAGGAAAAAGAGTACATCTTATGAGCGGGAGCTTGGTTCAATCTTGAACTCATCCATGGCTGCATGTCTCGTTGAAACCTTGCTAGAAAAAACCCTGTGGGATAAAAATCTTAGCTAAGGAAAAAGAGTACATCGCCTTCAGCTATTTAATCTCCCCCTCTTTGCATCATCTTTATGTCAAACTTCTGACCTGAGAAACAAACTTATGAAAAATGCACAATATTTGACATAACATGATACTGCATGATCATTCAAAGTAGTGATAGAAACTATCAGTTAATAAGTATCACATGTTATATAATTATGAGACATTTGTCATACTAAATAATATGCATATGCACCTAAACTACTCGCGAGTGTGTATCTTCGATTTGCTTTAGCAAAGAAGTATATCTCATGGGCAATAGCCTCCATGGATTTCACATATAGTGATTCGTACGATTATTTTGTGTAATTAGGTACATTCATATTCGTAGTCTTAAGACTAAACGAAATATCATAATCACTCTTATCAATAGAGGATTTGTGGGTTATAATTATAACCATGAGAAATATAATATATAGGCATTGCTTCAATATAGCCTATTTTTCATTCAATAGTCTCACGCATTCAACCATTAGGGTGCGGACATTTGAATATGTTGTTCCATATGAAGATGGATGCTTGAGGCATCTCAAGTACTTCAAAGTACTTCACATATATGCTCGATGCATTAACTGCAGAGCTCGTGTATAACACACACGAGTGCCGACTTTGATTTTGGCCAATCTAGTCAACACATTTCCACTTATATTGGTGTAAGGATATCATATGATTTCAAGCGCTTTTCAAAGTGAATATCATCAATGATCATATACATAGACTCAAATGTAGGAATCTCTTCGTCTACATGAGTTGTTGCCTCTTCAAGGGCATTGATTTGATCATTTATTCATGATTCTCTTGTGTTCTCAATTTCTATGGAATTGGAACTAACAAGATCATGATCCTTATAGAGGATATTTGTAGTTGCATAAGCAACCTTTACATGCTTCATAAATCTCATAATTTATAAGACTTCAATTGGATATGAAGTTTGAAGTCACATGTACTAAAGTTTGAATAAGGCAATTAAGTCGATGTTCATGTCATGTAATAGGGTATCTCCTCCCCCTCATGACATGAACCGTATGATCAATGTCATAGAGATATGCTTTCGGCATATTATTTTTATATACTCGAGCCAAAAAAATATAGGCGAGAATGTATCTCTTTAGGAGATATAGTTTGTCACACTTCAAACTTGTAATTCTCATGAACTCTAAAATCCTATCCTCTTTGGGATAGGAGTTTCACTTATGAGAATATACATAATCACATATTTCACCTTCAAAGCGGTTAAAATGAGTTATGTGATGTTCTCTACATGGAGCATGTAAAAATAATACTCATATTCAAATTTTTCCATCCGAATGAATTATTTTGCACAATTCTTGAGAAGTGCATACTCAAATAATCGTGAAGATTATTTGCAAACTAATATAAATTTTTCAATCAATCAATCACATTTAGTGATGTCAACGGTGACATACTCAATGTTGAAATTTCTTCAAGAGTTCATGTCAAAAACCGTTGATCTCTTCTAGAGACGAAATGTCATCTAGGTACTCGACATACATATTTTTCAAAATGTGAGATTAATGACATCAACCCACTTTTGGGTGAATCAAATATTTGGATGGTTTCTTGAAACTTGATATGGATTCACAACGCACCAACTAGGCGTTGGTTGGGCGATTCAATGCATCAAGCCTTAGAATGTAATGACAAAAGTCTCTACGTTGGATAGGCGATGTATTGAATCAAGCCTTTTCTTTTTATGAAGAATTTGTCAACGGAGAATGTCATTTATTTGAATTATACAAATCCACTTGGCATGTCTACAAATGCAAGTATAAAACTTAAAAAATTCCATTACTTTGAATCTCAATATTCAAGGGTATCATTTGTGTTTCATTAAACACAAGGTGCTAAAAAGCTACCGTTGTGAGCCTTAAAAGGTCTCATGTACATCCTTGAATAGAGTTGTTATTTTTTTTTTCAATTGTCGAAACTTTTAGTTCGATAAATTGTAGGTTACCTCTTGAAGGACACCTTTTCATAGACTCAAATATTTCATAACATGAGCCAATTAGCACACTAGGGGGCTTTGATATTTTCTGCTTTTGTCCCTTTCTTTTTTTTTTTTTTCTTGTATGAGCCATAAAAGTTATCGAGGCTTCATAACAATCAAAAAAAAAAATGATGTAGAGATAAAGTAAATAGAATGAGCTAACATTCATAATATTGAACCATATGTTCTATAGATTTCTCTAGAGTTAATAAACAAGAGAAGAAAATATTTCTTTAAGTGTAAAAATACGCCACTTCACAGTATTATATAACAAAAATCATATTTGATAGATTTATGGCCAAAAAAACATATTTAATTCAAGGATATTTCTTGAATAATTTCTCATAAGAATTATTAATTGGAGAAATTAATAATCTTTAATCTGAATTGCATTGTCAGAAAAAAAAAATGGTGCGGCAAGTTCCTTGTTAGTCTTGAAAATGCCAAGTAGGTGGGAGGATCATGGATCACTCAAACCACAAACTTGCGCATATATATTAGGAGGATCTTGAATCACTCAACTAAAAAAGAAATTGCATAGATATTGGGAGGATCTTGAATCACTTCAACCAAACAAATTGCATAGATATTGGGAGGATCTTGAATCACCCAAAAAATTTTATAGATGTTGGGAGGATCATGAATCACTCAACCGAAATTTGCATAGATATTGTCAAAAGCTTATCGGCGTATAACAAGTACGCGATCATGACCACTTAAAGGGTGGCTTATTTGTAACATCATTTCCCCCCCCCCCCCCTTGCTTTTATGTAGTCTTTTACTACAAAGGGTATATAGGGGATCAATATGGGATCCTCATGGTACCAAGACCATACAACAATCGCAACTAAGTCTGTGACTGTGCGGATTGTTTTAAACATATAATTTATTGGATTCGTTTCAGGGGATGGCTCGCTATTCACTTGAAGGAATTCGTGGATCATAACATCAATCATCCACTCCTGAGATCCAGTGCCATTTATAAACTCGAACTAAAATGAGTGTAGAATTATATATATTCATTTTTTTTCTTCCATAACTGCAGGTTATGGGTAAGATGGCATAAGCAATAAACAATTGCTTTGATGTTCATACCCGTCGATAAGAGGCTCCTCATAGTATATATATATATATATATATATATATATATATATATATATATATATTTGTAAAGAGGAGTAAAATAGCAATATGAAATAAGGAGTAACAAAAAAAATATGAAGACATGGTTCAACTAAGCATATGAATAGCTTAGGACCAATGTATGATTATGGGGTTGAACCTCTCATGGGGTTCCCTCTTTTCCTTCGTAAAAGTGGCAAAAATAGCAATACAAGAGGAGAAGAGTTAAAATTGAATCTTCAAATTCAATTTGTAGTTCTCACTGTAGGGGAGAAAGATATATATATAAAAAAACCAATAACTCTCGGTTATAGATATTCGTTATTTGCTCTATAACTTCGTGTAACATGGTTTAACTAAGCATACAAATAGCTTAGGAGCTTTTTTTTAACACAAAGCAATAACAGTATAACCTTGTTAAGCGACATTAATATGAGCATCTCTTTATTTATCCGAGTTGTTTCATTCGGGCAAGCGCCTCGAGGTCACGATTTCAAAACTCTAGTGACATTATTTTCAAATAAGAAAAAAAAAAGTAAAATTGCAAAAATAAAATAGAACAAGTCATAATGCTCAGTCACGAGTTTTAAACTCTAGTGATATTTTTTTTTCAAAGAGGTTTACTAAATGACATCCAAAAACTTGTCCCACCTTAGTCGTAATGTCACGTGTTACAAACTCAAGTGACTTCACGCTTTTGTTTTCAGATAAATAAATGATAAAAACAATCGGGAATTATGTAACAAGTAATACCATGTATATGATCGCAAATGATAGGGCTCTATATAGTGCGCCAAATAGGTTTACTTAACATGCATAATTGCTTAAATTGCGCGTCCCCGAGGGCACGAGCTTAAAATACTCTAGTGGCTCTTTTTTTCGCGTCTTGAGATCCTGAGTTCAGAACTCTAGTGACATCATATATATTTTTTTTCGTACATCCTGTATTCTAAACTAAAAAAAAAAAAGAATAGCAAGACATGAGACGATTGGATCAATAGGGTAGATCCTAGCAAATAGCGGGTTCAATCTACGCATTTTTTTTTCTAATAGACGACAACTTGAATAAAAGAAATATAATAGAATCAAGTTGTAGTCAGACCAGTTGCTCGTGCACAGCGGCGTAGAGGCGTGCGATCAAACAAATATCTTAGGTTTGATCCTAGCCAGCTTGTAAGCTGCATTTTTTTGTACATATATTAAAAGTATAATAACACAATAGAAGAAGAAAACAAAAATAGTCAGTTAGTGGAACTGGTCATGCACTATGACATTGTGCTAAAGGACATGAGTTCATTCTGCGGAAGCACCACAATAATATTTATTTTTTCTTTGAAAAAAATCGTAATATAGAATAAATCATACTATGGACCAACCAAGCTTTCGCAGTTCAGTTGGTTCCTCAAAACTCATACAAGAGTGATGACGCCCAGTAATTTGGATTCAAACTAGCTACTAAGCAGCCTTTTTTTTATTCTTTAATAGCAGCAAAGATAAATAGTACTGCTGATGCTTCATTTAATGGGCACTGCTGGTTCAAATAGCAGCAGGGTAGCGTGCAACAATTTCGCCCATACTTGCCAAGGTTCAAATCCTGACAGCGTCTGGATTTTTTTTTTTTTTTTTTTCTGTTTGAGGAAAATAATAATAATAATAAAAAGTCATAAAAACGCATAAAGCGGAGCACGTAATTGCTCTAGATCATATGTGCATCTCTAGATCTAAATAGACCGAGGTCTTCAAAAATGCACAAGGCGGAGCACGTATTTGCTCTAGGTCTAGGGTTTAGCATTTTTTTTTTCATGAACCCATAACAGACCAATTTCTTTTTCGTCTTTCGGTATAAGTACGAAATCGTACAAAAAAAAATATAGATACATTATACCGTTGATTTGGATCAAATTTGAATCAAATAAGAGATGAGACAATCAAGGTCGAAAATTATATTTTTCGTTTGATCATCTTGTTCTTGACAACATTCATAAATAATCGTACCTTTCATTGATGATTGTTCTCTCTTTCCGGTAGAGCATGCTGATAAGGTGTTGTAAACTCAAGAATAGAGGAGAGAACACAAAGAATGGAGGAATATCAAGTGTATATTATTCTCTACCAAAGTACCCTTTATATAGGGTGTGGGGGTCAAACTATGTCATCCAAATATGGAAATACAATATGTTATGAATATTCACAATATTAATCATTAATTTCATAACAATATGTGCAATTTATGTAACTTAACCACACATATGAAGTGGGTGATTTTAGTTCATTATAAATGTCATTGGGCTTGATATATGAACTGGGTTAGAAATGGAGAGAGAGGGGTTGGGGTAATACATGGGGGTCATTTCAAAAAAGTTCAGGGGTTAAACAGTCTTTTTACCGACTTTGTTAGTCCACCGTCAGCTGCATCTAAAAAATTGGTGCAAATTGTCTTTTTCCAAAACATAGGTTAGCGGAGTCGAATTAAGCCTAAAATCGGGGATGGTCAGTGTCTTTTACCCAAGTTTAATATGTTGCCGTGAAAAAACACAATCACGTACAGCAAGACAACATGTTAATATGGCTTTAGTCTTGCCGTAATACATAGGTTCATAAACAGCGAGAGTTTGTCTTGCCGTCTTTGATGTAAACCAAAAACAACAAACCTAATTGCATTAACGGTAAAATTATTGCCGCATATGGTTCTTCAAACACTGTGAGATTAGGTAATTTTTCCGCATATATTTTGTAATATACGGCGACCTTCCCGCTGATTTTGATGATTAAATATTGCGATTGGTCATTTACGGCGGTGGTTTTTCTTGCCGCATAGCATTAACGTCAAAATACCTCCGACCTAACCAAATTTCGCCGTTTATGACTTAAATGGCGAGAAAAACCTCATAGACGGCGTTACAATATCACCATTTTTCGGTCCGTTTCTAGTAGTGACACTGCCGCCACCACACCCCCGCCGTTGCCAAACCATCCAATTCGCAGCGTGAAACCCAAAAAAAACACCAGCGAGAAACATGCACATAGTATATATATATAAACAATATAATGATAATTAAACTTAAATTAATATAATAATAAATACAAAAAACACAATTTACTAAGGATTTCTTAACCGCTGTTAAATTAACTGCAAGTAGGAACCACAATATACCATTAGCGACACCGTTGGAAGTAGCGGTAGAAACCGTTATTTATTTCTAAAATGACGGGTTAGGCCGATTAAACACCAGATTTTAACCCCCGTTTTTACTGGTTTTTCTAGTAGTGAGATATCAACGCTAGACACACTACTAAACTTCGTATTTTTGATTTATGATTTGATACATAAGATTGAAAATGAATAAATAGAGCTAGACTCTTAACCCCAACCTAAACAGTTCGACTCTAGGGTCGGGTAACCGGCAAGGAAATCCAGTTCGCTTATTTAATAAATGCAACATAATTAAACTAATTGAATAAATTATTTACTACTACTATCTGATATAATCATCGAGGTAATTTGTTTAATGACGTTCTCGCTTCCATCTTCGAGGAGCCGTTTCCTTGAGTGGATACGCATTCGTATCAGATTCTGAATTATTTGGGAGGAAATTCTGAATTGTGAAACTTAAGGTACAAATTTAATAAAAAACTTACCAATCATCATTAATCATATGTATCTAACCACTATAGATTTGAGCTTTTTAATAAAACCCAATCATCATTAATGGCTGAATTAGGGTGAGTTTGGGAATGCTTCTACTGCCAGCACAGTTGCTTTCCGACAACAGATGCAGTTTTAATTTGTTTGGTAAAAATAATATTTCTGCTTTTTCGGACAGTTTCTGTTGTCCCACAACAGTTTTCAGGAAGCAAGGGTTGAGATGCTTTTCCAGAAAGTGATTTTAATTAATTTATCTACAACTGATTTTAACCTTACAATTTTTCAAAAATATTAATAGTTATCTATACGAAAATGACACGTGTCTTATATTTTTGTCATTTTAACCTCTCAGAGCAACTTCACAGTTGATTTTACCAAACAAAATATTGGTATATCAATATTTCACAGCAACTTTTAGGTAATATTTACCAAACAACATTTTATCAAGAATTCACAGTAGCATTTTGTAGATAGTGGATTCTGAGCAGATCGACTACCGTCCACGTGGCGGTCATCGAGCACATTCAATGGTACTCCGTATACACCCAATCGCATGCTTATATTCGAGCCAACCTACATGAGCGTTGTGAGACAGGGCGACCTGCGATACTAATCACACAGGAGTTGTAGGGACTTAGTGGTTTGGAGGCTAGAGTAAGGAATGTCGCGCGAGAGCAACAACCACGCTCGTGCGCGACCCTTAGTAACTATCTGAGAGATTCAAGGACTACGTGTCCCATAAATGTGGTTGATCTCATAACAAGCCCTTGCATATGCGGAACTGACGCGTAACGTGCCCTATATATAAGGTCGAACGTGCCATTACGCGGCTATCATTAATCCGCCATTTATGGGCGCATTAACCCCTCATAGCGGTCCCTTCCACACTATATATAGAAACACTAACCTTCTATAGCAACTCTCGAATCCTCTGGCTAACTTGATACACTGCCGCTCTCTCAAGAACAGTTACAAGTGCTTACTCTCTCCCTACTCACTACCCTCTATCTCTCAGTGTTCTCTTCGATCTTATCAACTACTTGAGGTGTACACTTGGATATCTCCTTGGGGTTTCCTTGTATACAATTTGGTGAACCCGGCGTGAACATCAACCTTCAAAAGCTTCAATCAATCAACGTAGCAGCCATGTCTCTTGAGGCCAACCTCCGTGATGGTGATCAAATATCTCGAAGAGGAAGAAACCCAGAGGGATGAGACTCTCCCCAACACCAACACCAATACCCAGACCAAGACGGCTACTGGGACTAATCCCTCTTTGGAGATGCTGAATGCTACCATTCATAACCAATTCAGGGCTATGCAAGTTCAATCTGCCCAGATAGCCCATATTATGGCTATTATGGGAGGGCTTGCACAAGGTTGTAGCCAGGGAGCTTTGGCCCTACCTGGATCCACTGCAACACCCAGTGCTCAGGGACCCTTCGCTCTGCCAGGAGCCACTGTGAGACCCCCAACACACATTGCTGCAACACTAAATCTTCACGCATCCATGCCTAATGGGCCTGTGCCCCAACCAAGATCTTCAGAATCTCCTCTTCTGCCAACTTTCCATCCAGAACGTGTGTCTGCTGGCAACCCATCTTCCTATCCTCCGCTGCCTGGGGCTCAGGGTAGCGATGCAACCTCACCTCCTTATGATCCCAGAATGCCTTTCATCCCTGGGCTTGCTGCAACTCCCTCGTCCACCCCAGGAGGAAGGGCACCTTCCAGTGTGACAGCTTTGGAGCACCGCTTGGACAACTTTTTGACGAGTCAGTGCTTCGCGGACACTATTATTCCAGAGTTTGATAGCGCGCCCCCTATTCCCAAGGATATTTACTTAATGCCTAATCCGGATGGACACAAGGCGCCAAAATGGGACAAGTTTGACGAGGTTAGTGGAAATGCGCATGAACATGTCATGCGTTTTGTTGATTTGATGGGACCACATGGAGATGATACGCGCTTGCTGATGCGGGAGTTTCCAAAATCACTGGGGACCATCGCATACAATTGGTATAGAACCCTCGAGGCTGGTTCTATCGAAACCTGGGTAGACATGGTGAAGAAGTTCAACACAAAATTCTACCAAGTCGAAGAAAAAGTCACAACCATACACCTCTCTCGCATGCACCAGAAGCACGACGAAGAAGGGGTGGCATTCAACAAGAAGTTTAGGACTAGGTCACTAGAATGCGTCGACGAAGTGTCCGAGAGACGCATTGTGGAGATTTGCCTCCATGGCGCACGGAGACGAAGATAATGCGGTTTCATCCCCACAGAGACAGCAACGACCTGCACCAAAGGAGGCACCTCCTCTGCCGTGTTCAATCATGGAAGTAACAACTCTATGCAAGCAGTGGAGAAAAGATGGAATCATGTCAGCACTGGAACATAAACCCAATGGAAACCAACTGCGAGACCTTAAGTGGTGCGAGTACCATGGGCGAGCCATGCATCCAACAAAAGAGTGCAGAGGGTAAGATGGCTGCTAGACAGAAAAATAAGGATAGGCCTATTAGTTCTTGATGAACCAAAAAAGGATGTGTGCAACAACCCCTTGCTGTCCCACTCACGGTATGAGGCCAAAGGAAAAGAGGTGGCGATGATTTCAATTGTCGATCACGAAGAAGTCGTAGAGGAAGAACTTCCCATAGTTGCAGAGATCCGCGAAGAGGAAGATTATGGTGCGGACACGGAAGATGCTCGCGCTGAAAGAATGAAAGGCTCAGACAAGTTCATGAAATTCTTTGATGACGGGAATTTCTCGGAGCGGTGCTGCCCAGATATGATTTAAGCAATCCTGAGGGTCACAGAAGACTTCTAGGAAGAGTTAGTGGTCTCAAACGAGAGAGTTGTCAGACCCACGCGCTCGACTGGCTTGGAGATGGCTTTCTCCCAAACAGACAAAAGCATGGATGCTAATCACCAAAATCCAATGTATGTAACAAAAATGGTTAACAGATTCGAGTTTAAGAGAGCCTTTTGTCGATGGAGGAGCAGCAGTGAATGGGGAATCCCTCATCACCCTCGAGCTGGCAGGTATCCCATAGAAAAAGATTGTAATGCAAGCATCGCCTCTGATGGGCTTCGGGATTGATTCCAGGCTGACCGTAGGATGGATCCGTATAGGAATCCAAATTGGCAGCATCAAATGCTCTGCCCAAGTTTCATGTAATTGAAGCAAACACCACCAACCACATGATAATTGGGCGCGCATGGATTCACCGCTTCGACGCCATACCATCCACGGCTCACCAGGTGATGAAGGCCATCTGGGAAGGAAGAGTAGTAGAGATACCAGGCTCGACCAACCCATTCAATTTGAACAAAGCGCATTAGTCCGAAGTAGTCTGGTGTACGGAAATGGCAGGTGAGGAGACTCCAGCACCATTTCGACCAACTCCCTTGCCCAAATGGGAGGAGATCAAAGATCAGTCACCAGCAGGGGTAATGGTTATGAGAGAAGCTGAAAAGGAGAAGTAGTATGCGCATGAAGAGCAACCCATGGCCACCTACCAGAAGAAAAATGTATATACCCTGAAGAGGGTGGTCAAGTATGATGACAATGGCAAAAAGGTAAGGAGCTTAAATGCGAATGGCAAGAAATGCTATCGCATCTGAAGGTGCGCGGGGTCATCTTCCAGCACGTCTATCGAAGGTGTCCCTAGGCAAGTCAATACAATAGCAGAATCACCAGATAAAGCCTTGGTCGAGGTGATAATAGAGAAGCTAAAAGAGGCACCTGATTGCATGGAAGATAAACCAAAACCACAAAAGCAGGAGTTAAAGAGGTATTCCTAAGTCTCGCAGAAGAAAAGAAGAGACCGGTATTCTTGAGCGCTGATCTTTATGATGAGGAGCAGGGTTTCTTGAAACTCCTGGCTGAATACAAGGATGTTTTTGCGTGGGAATATGATGAAATACTTGGTTTGGACACGAGGGTCACTATGCACATACTTGATGTCATTTCAGGATCGAAGCTAGTAAAACAGAGCACAAGGAGTTTTCGCCCATAAATCAATGTGAAGAAAAAGGAAGAAATAGTGAAGCTACTGAATGCAAAATTCATCAAACCTGAGAACCATCCCACGTGGCTGGCCAATATTGTCCCTGTTCGGAAAAAGAATGGACAGCTTTGCATTTGTGTTGATTTTAGGGACTTGAACCGGTTCTTCCCCGAAGACGATTTCCCACTGCCTAACATAGATTTGCTAATCGATTATACTGCGGGACATCAAATGTTTAGCTTCATGGATGGGTTCAGTGGTTATAACCAAATCAAGATGGAACCAGAAGATGCGAAGAAGACAGCGTCCATCACGTATGTGGGTGTGTTCCACTACCTAGTCATGCCCTTTGTCCTGAAGAATGCGGGAGCCACTTGCCTGCGCGCAAAGATGGCTCTATTTCATGATATGATGCACCAAGAAGTTGAGTTCGATAAGGACGATTTGGTATACAAGTCAAGGCAGGAGAGGGATCATTTGAAGGACTTAAGGAAGGTTTTTGAAAGATGCAGGGCATTTCAACCAAAAAGGAACCCCATGAAGTGCGCGTTCGGTATAACTTCAGGGAAATTATTGGGATGCGTAATTCACAGACACGGAATCGAACCTGACCTCGCAAATATCTCATCCGTTACAAGTTTTCTGGCACCACGGACCCAAAGCAAGTTAAAGACGTTCCTGGGTAAACTCTCATACTTAAGGAGATTCATACTTGCCATCGCGGAAATAACCTTATGCTTCAGCAAATTGCTCAAGAAGAACGCATCATACTTCTGGACGGAACAAGATCAGGCTATGTTTGAGAAGCTGAAGGAGTTACTGACGTCCTCACGGGTCATGGTCGCACCTCAGCTGGGATCACCTCTGCTCCTGTACCTCACATGGACGAAAAGTTATATTGGAGCTTTACTTGCTCAGGAGTTGGAAGGTCAGGAAAGGCCCATCTATAACATCTCATGCATAGTCCAATCCGCGGAATCCAGGTAGACCGAAATCGAGCGCCATTGTCTTGCCCTATTTTTCGATATCGAAAAGTTGAAGCATTACTTCGCGTCCCATAAGGTTGTCATCATAACCAAAAACGACCATATACGTTACTTTTTGGGGGCATTCGCCTCCTTGTGGGAGATTGACTAAGCTGTACATGACCGTATCACAATACGATATCGCATGCTCGAGACCAAAATCCATAAAGTCCCAGGCAGTAGCAGATTTGTTAGCGCAATTCCCGGATGAAAGCTACGAACCTGTGAACGAATGAGAGTTTCAGGGACCTGAGATGTACGCAATAAGCTCGTTGTACTGGAAGTTACACCTTCATGGTTCATCCACAAGAATAGGATGAGGAACTGGAATCGTCTTGACTAGGCCTGATGGAGAAGTCATCCAAATGTCCAACAAACTTGATTTTTCAGTAACAAACAATCAAGCTGAATATGAGGCTTTGATTGCTGGTCTCCTCGCAGCCAAGTCTTTAGAATTGAAAAATCTGAGAGTGATGGGGGATTCCAAGTTTATAGTAAGGCAAGCTTCAGGGCAATACAACGTGAAGGAAATCAATTTGCTGACCTACAGGTTGATTGTGCCGAAACTGGTCTACAAGTTTGAATCCATTAAGTATGAGCACACCTCTAGATATTACAATCGACATGTAGATGCCCTGGCCACTTTAGGGTCAAAGATAATTTCAGACAAGTTTCCAGCAAATATCTCGATTTAAGTAAAAAAAAAATCCCTCTTTGATCAAGGATCTATGCGAAGACGAGTTCATTGAGGTTGAGGATTGGAGGAAGCCTATCATGTGCGCAATGGCTGAAGGAACAAGCAAGGAAAATTGGGTTTCCACTAAGGGGTTCTGGGTACATGATTGTAACACCCCATCTTTTTCTAAGTATAATTGACGACTTTCTCGTAGAGTTTATATGTTTATTTATGAAATATATTGCTAGCGGGGAGGTAGTTGTAGTATTAGATGTAATTGACTAGTTATTAGTTGGGAGGTGATTGTTGTAATTGACAAAAGCTAGAAAGCTCTAAGATAAATAGTAATAATAATAATAATATTATTAATATTTATAATAAAATATATTTTTTTTCCCATTCTCCAACACCTGACCCGCTCCCCCAATCCTCAACGTCTCACTCTCTCTCTCTCTTTCTCCTATTTCTTCACCTTCGGCAATCACACCAGACGCCACTTTCACACCAACCTCCTCCCCTTCTCTTCTCTTACCCCCCCATCTCTCTCTCTTTTCTCTCTCTCTATCCCTGTTCTGCTGGAACCAGCAAAAAAGCAGCAGCAGCAGCGGCAACAATGGTCGCTGCCACCGCCGAGAAGACCCACCAACAAAGAACCCACCACGACCACCACTTGTCTATCTCTCTCTCTCTCTCACGACCCCTTTGATCTTCCCCTATCTCTCTCTAGAGAAAAGAAGACATAAGAGAGGAAGAATTAAGAGAGACAGAAGCCGTAGCAGGAGCAACGAAGCCTCTAACGCCGCCGTCCGCCATTTTTTCCGGCGACAAGGTTCGGCCCAGCAAAACTAGTGGCACCCAGGCCTTTCAGTCCATCTCTCTCACCCTCCGGATGTTTGATCAAGCTCAAAGAGCTCTTAATCAGAGCCAAGGAAGCCATTTACTCTGTCGTCGAACTCCATCACCGTGAACTCGACATGAGACGCGACCCAACCCAAATCTTGGGAGATTTTTGGCTTGGGTAAACTCTAAATCACCTAAGTTTACGTTTTAGTCAATCAAAATCATGTCTTGTAGCATGAAGCCACATTTAGATTTAACAAATTTGAAGTTCGGGTAAGGGGATGAAAGTGTCTTTTCCACAAACTAGGTGTAACGGTAAAAGTGGTGTATCAGAAACTTTAAGGGGTTAAAGTGTCATTTAACAAACTTGTCTTGTGAGTGGGAGGGGTACTGACTGTCTTTTTATATAACTTAGGGGGGCTGTTTGTTTTTTACATAAATGATACTTTTTACATAAAAATAAAAATGAATATTTTGAATTATAAATATTTTCTAAAAATACTAGTTTTCGTTCTTGTTACGGAAAAAGTAATTCGGCTATTGAAATATTATACGGAATGTCTGTTAAAAAAAATTAACTAGGAGCGTTTTATTAAAAGCTAGACAAGTTAGAATATGTTGTGCCTATATATTTAATAATCGGTAAAGGTTTCTCTTAACTAGATAATATCAAAGGATTGTAGATTGACCTTCTAAATAAATTGATTTTTAGAATAAAATAAGTTAGAAAGTAACTTGAGAAATATTTAGGAATAGTTTCTTTAATTAATGTTCTATCTTTTTCTAATTTCAATAATTGTTTTCTCGTACATGTACATAGATATTAAATAACACTTGTTTTCTACTAGATATTTTTATCACTTAAACCATTTAGTATCTAGTTCTTTTATTACTTAAAAACATATCCCCAATAATTAAATTTCTCAATTAAACAGTTTATTTGCTACAGATAATTCATCCTAGAAAGTTAAATATAATTGTGTAGAATATCAAGAATAAAATGTGTTGCTTTATAATAAAGTCTAAGATAGTATTTTCTATTGGAAAAGTCTATAATTAAGAAGTTCTTTTCTCACTATTTAAAAATACATGAGTATCAATTATGAAATAGAGTGATAATGTTAGAAAGTTATAATTTGAGGATATAAATACTAAACTAGTACACTCTTGACGAATATAACGACGAGAGAGATTTAGACTTTGTATTAAACTGAGTTAGACTCTCTTACGACGACACTAGAATTCATAGCAAGTCACATCGCCTACTTAAATTATACGTGCTAGTGACAATTAGAATTGAAGTTGATTTAAAACTATAAATTTGTAAATAACGAGTTCATAGACAAGGGTTACGTCTACCCGTAAAAGCTTACGTGTTATTTTCCGTATAATTGATGTGAGTAAACATTCCAAGTCTAGCGTGCCTACCTTCTTTCGTGTCAAAATATAATTTTATAATCTGTATCAAAATGTGTTTTATGACTTACATGCTTTACTTGAGATTGATTATGTTTTGAGATAAATTTTTTGGGATTATTACACGAGATTAATAATCGGTTAATAATGTAAAGTGCAAAGAGTTGTGCGGGGATCGTTATATTATTTCTACATTAGTCGTGTTGACTACAGTTACTCGACAAGTAACCCGGTCACAACCTGCCGGGTCGCTCCATGTACTCACCTATCTGGCCGCGAGGAGTCTTAGGGTGGTGCCGGCACTTAAGGTCTTGGTAGCTTAGTGAATGTAGATCTTTCCCGTATCAACAAGTTAATAATATGAAGTTCTATGAGAAAGAGGTTTTTATGATAGCAAAGAAGAGATAGATTGGGAATGACATTCCTCGTTTGAGATATAAAGAAAGAAGATATAGATTTGGATTAATATTCCCCGTTTGAGATAAAAGAGAAGGATTGAGATGCAAGGTAAAAATAAAGAGAATTTCACATGTGTTCCATTATTCATACTTTATTCTCCAACGATTTATTCAGTTATTATCCATTCCGATTTATGATTTTTTTTGAAAGAATATGCCTCATCATCTTTTTACAAGCTTGGGTGTTTAATTACTCAGTATTTCATTGATGACTTTAGAAAAAAATATGGTCTTTGTTTCTTCCCCCGCAAGTCTTAAGAGCTGGATAATGGGTTAGCGGGATTCGACACACAGCTAGTATTTGTTAGTATTTGAATAAGTCAAACTCTAGTATCACTTCATCTCGTGTAATAGTATAAGAGTTGTAATATATAAGTATCAGATGTGTTGTTCTTGAATTTCGCCGCTTCATTTTGAGTAGCACCCTCGTAGGCTCTCCGGTCCTGAACGGAAAGCTTTGGAACGTCGGATGTTACAGGTGGTATTAGAGCAGGCAATCGATAAAGGGATTTGAAACCAGTATGTTAATTTTAAATGGACATAGGAAAAGATAATTTAAATTGGAAAAACCGATCGGGTTATGGGTAGCTTAAGTGTTAGTATACAGGTCCCACCCACCCTCATTTGTTGATGTTATTATTTTGTTTTATTTGAGAAATTCATTTGTGATAGGTTGATTTACAAATGTTATTCCTGTGATAGACAATGAGAAGTATGGGTTACAATAATTAGGTTATGCATTATGAAGTATGTGTTATCCTATCTAAGGAGACGAGTTTTATGAGTAGCTACCACAAGTGTTACTCCTACGATGGAGAATAAAGATTATGAAATATGAGAACTAGTCTATGGATTACAGATGATATATTGATTAATTGGAGAAGATGAATTTCATGCTTATCGATGAGAATTTTTATATGTTGCATGTATGATACAATATATGTGATACTTAAACTAACAGTTGTGTATGAGACCATAGGTAATGGCCTTCAAATGTGATTAATATACCACTACAGTAGTATATACATCAGAAAGGTTTGACTTGGACATACGACTTCAAACAACAACCAGATTGGGTAAATCTTAGTTGAGTAGTGATGATGCTAGGCTATGTGACTCTTATTAGAATTCTAAGAGAAGTATCAAATTTCGACCATAGGAGACTTTGGGCTTAAAATATGTAACGATAATGCTAAGATATCTATTGTGTGAGCCCTTGTTTCAAAAACTAGATTTGTGAAGAATTTGGTAACGTATTTGAGGTACTAGTACAATAATTCGGAGTTAAGGGTCGAGAATGAGGTATGTATGATGATTACATTGAGTTATCTTAGAAACACTAGGGGAAGTTCCCACCCACCCACGCCTAAGACAAGTAACTGTGAACTCAACTTGTCGAGCTTTCGACGCGTTTTAACTATAATTTGACAATCTTAGTTGTTGAATGATTTGATGGTTGATTCGATTATATTTGTCCATGAGTTGTACCTGGTAAGACAAATCTAGACTAATCCGTCATAAACGATTTGGGGGCTCTAGGATATCTTGATATATTAGGCGTTAGATGGAGTCTGGTTACCTTAATATTTCTTGAGGATAAGGATGTTTATTTGTTTATGTCTTGCTTTTGGAAATATAGTACCCACTTGGAAACATATATATATATATATATATATATATATATATATATATATATATATATATATATATATTTAAAATGTGAAATAAATATTGTAGGTTCACTGATGATTCTCTAAAATACTTGGATGTTCTCTGTGACAGACGTAGATAGATTTATTCCAAAGTTTCATATTTGCTGTTATCTTAATGATAGAATTTCGCTCTGAAGATTATTTCAAGGTTTTAACTCAGATTTTAGAAGTCCAAATTTGGAATATGTAATTTTATAGTGATGACTTGGGAGCTATTTTTCTACTAAGGTAAATTTTAGAAGCTTTTTATATTGCTTAACTATCTCAGAAATATTTGGAGTATTGTTACGATGTTTTGCTTACAATTAGGATGTGTGGATTATTTTTGAGAATTTAATGCTACACGTATGCCACTTTTAGGTTCTAACGTTTTGTTAAGCTAGGAGGAAATATTGTACATTCTTTAATCTCAAGTTGTTTAGCTTGGCAGGTGTGGTATGCACTTTATGGAGATGATAGTATCAGTTACTAAGAAAGAAAATATTAATAAAATTTTGGGTTTCGTGTAGGAATTGGAGGCATACTATAGCATTACGTTTGGAGATTAGTTTGGATATATGCATGAAGTCAGTTATTGTTCAAATTATTTGATTAAATTCTTGAGAATCGATGAATACAAGTCAAGTGATAAATTTGCACTATGATGTGTCATGGATTAAAACCATCATTTGGAGTTTGATTAAAACACTAGGTGGAAGCGTATGGATTACAATTATGTGTATGGAATAGAAAGTCTTTAGTTTCAGCTATGAGCAATAATTGGTCATTGAAAATTATCCCAGGTATTCCCAAGTACTAGGTTTATAGAAAAATCTACCACGAGAAATTATACCCAAAATATGGTCTTAAGACAGTTAAATTTTTGAAGAGTAGACAGTTCAGTAGCAGATTGGCACCAATGACCAGAAATAAAGTTAAAGATCTCTATTAGCTTGAATGTTTTACTTTTCATACGATATTTACATATGAGTTGGCAATATGTGATATGAGATGTATGAATCGTATGTGATTATGTGGTAATATGAACATTTGATGAAAGGAACTGATATGATGAGATGTATGCTGAGATATTATTGAGATCATAATATTGTGATAGCCAGGCAAAATTGATTTCAGAATTTGACATGACATCATAGTAGAACCACAGATCTTGTTGCCCGATTTGGGCCAAATTTATTTTTCAAGGAAGAGGAAAGATGTAAAGAAGAGAACATATGTGAAAATTTTAATTCTATGATAGCATGTTCCACATGCCACATTACACGCTTATATGCATATGATATGTTATGTTTTCTATTGTATGATATATTAGAGGATGGAATAGATTATGGTGTAGAGAGCAAGAACGATCGATCGCACATTTACAACACCATAAAAGAGTCATGAATTAGATATCCTTATCAATGTTAGAAATCATACAGAGTCAAAATTTCTAGTAATACAAATGAGATAAGAAGATGACCCAAATAAGAACCGGCTTACCATAAGGTTACTTGTAGAGGGGACTAGAATTAACATCTAAAGGAAATGATATCTCTGACATCATCGACACAACGGTCAGACTCATGTGATACCACAAAAGAAGGAACCTAAAGTAAGCGATCTAGACAGCTTAATACCCTAGCCTAGGAAAGATCAACCTGAATATCAGGAAAATAAATGTAAGGATGAGAGGACCTTCTAACTAAGAATTATGAAGAAAATTTAAAGAGATGTTAGAAGTTAGACCAAATGTCACATGATTAACCCGCTATATTTTAGATATTGATATGATCGAAGATTCTCGGTAGTGCGTAGACGGGGAAACCCATACGAGTTGCTTGATTCTTACGTAACTCGACGTTATGCTTGGATAGCTAAATTTTCCTTCCTTATAGTATATATAGTTTTCATAAATTTTCTATTTAAAATCATGTCACTGAATAATTACTTTTGGGGCCATTGGATGCTCATTCTCTTATCAACTAATTTTCGGGGTTTATACAATTTTATTAGGATTACTCTAAGAATTATTGGAAGCAACGAATATAAATGTTCTTTAGCAGCCTTTGTAAAATGTATCATCTGAAAGAGCTAGTGGAGGCAATTTCTTACCTTGTATTCGGGCATATTAAAATTCGACCAGATGTTAAGGGTATCACGATCTAAATTTAATTAAGGGGGGGGGGGGTTACTCACTATCATTAAGAAATAGAATAGGCAAGAGAATTCTAAAATTCATTTAAAGTCATAGGATATTGGAGGATACCTTAATTTCTGGCTCAACCCTTTTTGGAACATACACATAATTTCAGATCAGGATTCACTCTAGAACAACAGGGATAGGGTCCACATGCTACAAAAAAAGAAGAGTACCCATGACTTCTATTCGACCAGTATGACCATCCCTCGTGACAACTTATATTGAGTTCCGGGGACGTCACTCCTCTAAGGGGAAGAGGATGCCGCCCTCCATTTAGAACTGCCTCTTGAGACCGTCACGTGATTAGAGACTCAGTATCATTATGACACGCCTAGCATTAACATATACTAACCAAAATGAGTTATAGCATCACTTGACGTTACGCGTGCTTTTCATACTACATTATGCACATAAAATAGGGGTTTCTTGCTAAGGAGAGATCACACGTCTATGAAAGGTTTTAGCACCACGAGTTTTAGTTCGATTTTGGCTTCGAGGACGAAGCTCTCTTTAAGGGGTGAAGGATGTAACACCCCATATTTTCTTAGTATAATTGACGACTTTCTCGTATAGTTTATATGTTTATTTATGAAATATATTGCTAGCGGGGAGGTAGTTGTAGTATTAGATGTAATTAACTACTTATTAAGTGGGAGGTGATAGTTGTAATTGACAAAAGCTAGAAAGCCTAGTAGATAAATAGTAAGACTAATAATAATATTAATAATAAAATATAATTTTTGTTCCCAATTTTCAACACATGACCCACTCTCCCAATCCCCAACGTCTCACTCTCTATTCCTCCCCATTCTTCTCTCTCTTTCTTTCTTCTATTTCTTCACCTTCGGAAACCACACCCGACGCCACCTTCACACCCACCTCCTCCCCTTATCTTCTCTCACCCCTCCATCTGTCTCCATGTTCTGCTGGAGCCAGCAAAGAAGCAGCAGCAGCGGCAACAATGGCCGCTGCCACCGCCGAGAAGACCCACCAACAGAGAACCCACCACGACCACCACCTGTCTCTCTCTCTATCACGACCCCTATGATCTTCCCTATCTCTCTCTAGCGACCAGAATACATAAGAGAGGGAGAAGAAACAGAGACAGAAGCCGTAGCATGAGCAACAAAGCCTCGAACGCCGCCGTCCGCCATTTTTTCCGGCGACAAGGTCCGTCCAAGCGAAACCAGTGGCACCCAGGCCTTTCCCTCCATCACTTTCACCCTATGGATTTCCGATCAAGCTCCAGGAGCTCTTAATCAGAGCAAAGGGAGCCATTGACGCCGCCGTCGAACTCCATCACCGTGAACCCGACGTGAGACGCGACCCAACCCAATTCTTGGCTATTTCTTGCGATTTTTGGCTTGGGTAAACTCTAAATCACCTAATTTTACGTTTTAGTCAATCAAAATCATGTCTTGTAGCTTGAATCCATGTTTAGATTGAACAAATTCAATGTTCGGGTAAGGGGGTGAAAGTGTCTTTTCCATCAACTAGGTGTAAGGGTAAAAGTGTTGTTTGAGAAATTTTAAGGGGTTAAAGTGTCTTTTAACAAACATGTCTTGTGAGAGGGAGGGGTATTAACTGTCTTTTAATATAAATTAGGGGGGCTGTTTGTTGTTTACATAAATGATACTTTTTACGTAAAAATAAAAATGAAGATTTTCGATTAAATTTTTTTTCTAGAAATACTAGTTTTCGTTCTCGTTACGGAAAAGTAAATCGGGTGTTGAAATGTTATACGAAATGTCTGTTAAAAAAATTAACTAGGAACGTTTTATTAAATGCTAGACAAGTTAGAATATGTTGTCCCTATATATCCAATAATCGGTAACGGTTTCGCTTAACTAGATAATATAAAAGGATTGCAAAATTGACATTCTAAATAAATTGGTTTTTAGAATAAAATAAGTTAGAAAGTAACTTGAGAAATATTTATGAATAGTTTCTTTAATTAATTTTTAATCTTTTTCTAATTTCAATAATTGTTTTCTCGTACATGTACGTAGATATTAAATAACTCTTGTTTTCTAATAGATATTTTTATCACTTAAACCATTTAGTATCTAGTTCTTTCATTACATCAAAATATATCCCCAATAATTAATTTTGTCAATTAAACAGTTTATTTGCTATAGATAATTCATCCTAGAAAGTTAAATATAATTGTGTAGAATATCAAGAATAAAATGTGTTGCTTTATAATAAAGTGTAAGATAGTATTTTCTATTGGAAAATTCTATAATTAAGAAGTTATTTTCTCACTATTTAAAAATACGTGAGTATAATTTATGAAACTGAGTGATAATGTTAGAAAGTTATAAATTAAGGATATAATTACTAAACTAGTACACTCTTAACGAATATAACGTTGAGAGAGATTTAGACTTTGTATCAAATTGATTTAGGCTTTTTTACGACGACACTAGAGTTCATAGCAAGTCACATCGCCTACTTGCATTATACATGCTAGTTGGAATTAGAATTAAAGTTGATTTGAAATTATAAATTTGTAGGTAACGAGTTCATAGACGAGGATTACGTCTACCCGTAAAAGCTTACGTGCTATTTGCCGTATTATTGAGGTGAGTAAACATGCCAAGTCTAGCGTGCCTAGCTTCTTTCGTGTTGGAATATGATTTTATAATCTGTCTAAAAATGTGGTTTATGACTTACATGCTTTACTTGAGATTGATTACGTTTTGAGATAAATGTTTTGGGATTGTTACACAAGATTAATAATCGGTTAATATTGTAAAGTTGAAAGAGTTGTGCGGGGATCGTTATATTATTTCTAGATTGGTCGTGTTACCTACGGTCACTCGTCCTGTATTATTTTAACCCGGTCGAAACCAGCTGGGTCGCTCTATGTACTCACCTATCTGGCCGCGAGGAGTCTTAGGGGGGTGCCGACACTTAAGGTCTTGGTTGCTTAGTGAAAGTAGATCTTCCCCCTTATCAAGAAGTTAATAATGTGAAGTTCTTTCAGAAAGAGATTTTTATGAAAGAAAAGAAGAGATAGATTAGGAATGACATTCCTCGTTTGAGATATAATGAAAGAATATATAAATTGGGAATAAAATTCCCCGTTTGACATACAAGAGAAGGATTGAGATGCAAGGTAAAAAGAAAGAGAATTTCACATGTGTTCCAGTTTTCATACTTTATTCTCCAAGGATTTATTCAGTTATTGTCCATTCTCATTTATGATTGTTTTTGAACGAATATGCCTCATAATATGTTTACAAGATTGGGTGTTTACTTACTCAGTATTTCATTGCTGACTTTAGAAAAAAATGTGGCCTTTGTCTCTTTCCCCCGCAGGTCTTAAGAGCTGGATTGTGGGTTAGCGGGATTCGACACACAGCTAGTATTAGTTAGTATTTGAATAAGCTGAAATCTTAGTATCACTTGTTCTTGATTTCCGCCGCTTCATTTTGAGTAACACCCTCCTAGGCTCTCCGGTCTTGAACGGAACAATGATAGCCTACTATATTACAAAGGGCCTGGAGGAGTCTTGATGCGATGTGTCGCGGAAGAGGAAGGACAAGCCCTGCTAGAGAAAATTCACCATAATTCTTGCGGAGAAAACGAGGTCTCCATCTACAGAAAGGCACAGAGATATGGAGTTCACTGGCCACAAATGTCATTGCATGTTGCGGTCATACAAGGGAACTGTGAGAAATGTGCTCTGCTGAAAGATTCTTTAGAAATTGCTTTGATCGATGGCGAGGTGGATTGGGGGAAGCCTTTGATCAACTATCTTCAAGACGAAATCCTTCCAAGTGACAGGAAAGAGGCTGAGAAGCTCAGGAGGAAGTCAGCTCGCTACGTGCTAAAGGAAAACTTGATGTGGCAAAAAGGGAATGAGGGAAACTTGCACAGATGCCTGAATGGTCAAGAAATTCAAGAATTCATGGAAATGTCTCACCAAGTGGAACATCAAGGCGATGCGAAGTTGTGCAGGCAGCTCTTAACTCTTGGTTATTTCTGGCCAACCATGTAGGCTGATTGTCGTGCGAAGGTCAGAAGATGCCAGCAATGTCAGTTCCATGGCAATTTGGTCCATGCTCCTGTAGTTGATTTGCACGCATTGGGAACCCCTTGGCCATTCCACACTTGGTATTTGGATTTCATTGGTCCATTCGTCCTCCGTCGCATGGGAATCAGTTCATCCTGACCGGGACAGAGCAATTCACCAAATGGGTTGAAGCAGTTACACTAAAAACAGCAAACGCATTGGCAGTCGTCAAATTCATTCAAGAAAGCATCATACATCCTTTTGGGATTCCCAATAGTATCTTTTCTGAAAATGGTACTCCTTTCGTTAATCGTCAAATAGCCTCAAAGCTGATGGAGTATAACGTGAGACAAGTATGCTCGACGCCTTATTACTCGAAAGGAAATGGGCAAGCAGAAGCCACAAAGAAGACACTTCTCAGGATTCTAAGCAAGATGGTCGCTGATGATCACAAGAAGTGGGCAGATTCCTTGGGTACAGCATTGTGGGAATATCGCACATCATCAAGAACTCCTGCTATGGAGATGAAGCAGTTGTGCCTGCTAAAGTTAAGGTTAACTCTGCAAGATTGGCCTTTAGTGCCTTATATGAAAATGAACGCGGCCACGACCTCATCTTGATGGAGAGGCGCAAACAAGCCAAAATGACAAATAAAAAGTACAAGGAGAGAATATCACGAGCCTATAATAAGATTGTTCAGCATCGAGACTTCGCGGTGGGAGATCTGGTCCTACGAGCATCCAACCATTGCATGCGCGAAGCAGCTAACCCAAAATTCGCTGCCAATTGGGAAGGACCTTTCGAGGTCAAATAAGTATTTGACAGTAGATATTGCAATATTTTGAGTTGCCATGGGACTGCCACAACTCCCACCCCGATCAACATGCGATGGCTTAAGAAGTACTATCCCTAGAATTCTCTTTTTGCTTTTAACTTACATTGTATATTTCTTATATCCTCCCATATGGGGATCCAATTAATGATAATAACTCTCCCATATGAGAGCTCTTATTATCAATTGCTGGTTTCATTTTATCGTTTGCATTGTTTATTTTGAGACTGATAGTCAATTACTTTGCGAACCTAAAGCCTATTTGTCTAGATAGCACCAATGCGTGTCTTCTAAGCCTATCTGTCTAGATAGTAATATTTCCTGCTAAAGCATATATGTTTAGATAGGAGCAAGACTAAGCCTATCCGTTTAGATAGCAGCAAAATTAAACC
The DNA here is from genome assembly GCA_023055425.1 of Linanthus parryae. NCBI lineage: Eukaryota > Viridiplantae > Streptophyta > Magnoliopsida > Ericales > Polemoniaceae > Linanthus > Linanthus parryae. The sequence goes on from JALGPY010000001.1 coordinate 88,823,629, forward strand.
TATCTGTTTAGATAGCAGCAATACGCGAGCATAAGCCTATCTGTCTAGATACCAGCCATACGCGAAGCTAAGCCTATCTGTCTAGATAGCAGTCATACGCGAAACTAAGCCTTCCTGCCCAGATAACAGTTTTCTTTATGAAGCCCATTTGTATATCATGGAAACTGCAAAACAAGCCCATTCATGTATAATGGAAAAACTTAAATCAAAAGTCATTCTTCCAAAGCAAGAGAAAAGTCCAAAATTCATAGCTATGATTATAATAGTGCATAACTTGTAAATCAGAAGTCATTGTTGCAAATAAATTCAAGCCATTACAATACTAAGCTACTAATATTCAAGAAAGCCTTTGTGGACGGAATCATTAGCATCTAGCTTTACAGAATTAGCAGATAACAGATCCAAGCGATCCTTGTTGCTCTTGTGATGCTTCACAGCCTCCTCAAACTCTTTAATGTCTTGTCAAGCTTTTCCTTGCGCGCCTTAAGAGCAGCCTTCTCCTTATTATAATTGGTATAGCCAAACTTGAGTTGTGCAGAATTGTTAATCTTGATTAGCCTCTGTATGAGAAAATCAAGGTTCAGCCTACCTGCTGCAACTTTTTGAAGGCCATACGCGCTTGAGAGAAGACATTGAGCACTAGCAATAGAAGTGCTTGCCGCAGTTGTGTTGCGTCTCCTTTCCAACAGAATGGCCATCCCTTGAAGGAGATACCCTCTATATCTGGGTGCCGGCTCCATAACTCTCGCGAACACTGTTGGATATGATATGTGCACCTTTATGAGCCATTCCATGCAAGTCTGATCTACGCCTGTAGGTACAAAGATGTGAGAAAAGTACTTAGTGGCGACATGAGATCAAAAGTTGTTCAAAAAGCTTGTATGGAAATTGTCTTACCAGTTCCCTCAAAATTTGCTGAAGTGAGGAAATTGGAGTCGCTGTTTGGCCACTGGAAGAGGCTGCTTCACCTAACCTCTGGTCCTCCAGGGCCTCACGCACGAAGTATTCCTCGGGAATTGCATACTTCATTTTAGCAACAACTGAATCGACAACCTGCGAACAACACATTGCCTAAGGATTTTGTGGATTCTGAGCCTCATCTTCGACTAGCAAGCTAGAAACGGACAAGTTCGTGCTTGAGGCCCTCGCGCTCGCACCTTCAGTCGCGGACACCGGAGTGCTCGCCCTTGAGGCTGCATTATGAGGAATTATGTTGCCACCACCTTGGCCCCTCGACTCGAGAACACTTGCTGCAAATGCTGGAATTTCTGGCGCATTTTCAGGTGCGACATTATGTTGCGATTCAAGAATCACAGCAGTGTTAACTTCAAGGTTTGTCATTTGGGCATCGACAATATCTTGATCTGGGCCGCCGCTACTCGCATTAGACTCATGTTCAATATCCCCTTCATTGGCTGGCATCGCACCTGTGGGGGGGGGGGGGCATTAACTGGGTCAGCTTCCTCAATCGATGTGTCTTAAGATATGGGATTTGAAGCAGTCACCCCTTGAGGAGCTTCAGTTCTAGGAGCATCGATGGGAAAAGCGTCTGCAGAAGTAGAGCCTAATGGAATCTCTTATGTTGTCTCATCTAACTCAATGTCCGCTTTTGGAGCATTAACTCTTTGGGGGGACTCTTGATTAGCACGCACATTATTCTTTGGGGGGGAAGAATCTATCTCTTGATAAGATGTGCCTTGATCAGTACGGTCGGCACCTTGTTCTTGCCCTAGTTGAAGATCCTCTTCCTCTTGCTCCTGCTCAATGATGAGTTCGAGGGGCTCGCTCTCACGATCAGCAACTTCAGCATCAACAGGACTTTGTGGAGCGGTTGCGGTCTCTTCAATGCTAAGCCTTTGAGGCGCGATTGCAGCCTTTCCACGGTCTCATTCCCCTGATTAGACTCAATGACACACTGAGGAACAGGAACAACGACACTGCGAAGATGAGGTCGCCTCAGCATCAAAGTTGCTCTGCAAGTTCTGCCAAAAATGAAAGCTTCATTAAACACAAAGTTGGGGTTCACACGGCAAGATTTCAGAAGGGCTTATAATAACAAGGACCTGCACATTGATATTGGATATCTGCGTAGGTACTATGATGTAGATTATCATCGATTCCTTTTAAAGTCGATTTCCCTGGTTATACGCGAGGTAGCTTATTATTACTATTTGAAAGTGATGGAGCCAACTATAGCGATTATGAGGGAATTTCTTACCTGACGCTTCACCGCATTGGTCCACTAACCAACGACGAATGTCTCTCTTAGACACTACATTTTTAAGGCTTCATAGATATGTTCTTGATGACATAAGGCAAGTACATATATAGTACCTTCCTCATCGTCATCGCCAACAATCTCCAGGAAATCCTGTTGGGCGTGCTCCAGTTGGCCCACGACGGACTGCGAACGCTGAGTCTGTTCCTCAAGGCTTTTCTTCATGGCTTTCGCGACGTCGCGTTCTTCTTCCAACCTTTCTTCTTCCTCGGTCTTCTTTTCCATAGACAGAGACTTCGCAAGCACATCTTCTTCAGTAGGGCCTTCTGGAACTTCCACAGATTCCCCGCTATCATAAATACACACTCATATCAGCAAGATATTTGTTTCAAGACCAGTCAAACGCGACATGTTAAAGTCAATTATTACCTTCCCGCCTGGAAAGGGGGCCTCTGGAATACTCAACAAAGTCTTCTAAGTTGGTCTGCCTTGAGCTCTGGCCTATTTTTGTATTTGCTTGATTTTGGGGAGCAGGGTTGTTTCGCTCGCGCTTCGTTGGTCTAGGAACCGCCGCATCTGTTGATGGATCTTCGGAAGCCTTATTTTTCTTCGCGTTGGCGCTCGGTTCTTCAATGCGATGAAGACTGCAAGAATAGACCAAATTATGTCTTCGATCTCTTTCCCTATTGGCGTCTCAGGTTCGATGACGATGTTAGCTTCGTCTTTCGAGCGCAAAATAGTGACAAGCGCATTGCTGTGGTCTCCAGAGCCGAATCTTCTAACAACACACTAAAAAGATAGAGAGGGGCCAAATTCAGTATTACTCTTTCTAACATCATTAAAGGGCCTGAAAACAGGGTCTGCAACCTGTGAGCCCCAGACCTCCCATGGGTTCTCGGTGAAAAGGGCGTCCAAATCAAAATCAAATCCCCCTGTGATAGCAGCACTTCTCGAAAAACTTGGCGCGACAAGGGCATCACGCCCAGTTGACCCAAGCACGTTATCATCAAGAGCGTCGCGTTCGGTTGAGGAAGCTCCTGTAGTACTTTCATTAACAGGGGCGACATGTTCACCTAACTCAGCATCACATTCGACCCTTCTAGCCCTTTCCCTAGGAGAAGCATCATGTCATGAATTCATAACTATTGGGGCTCTTGATGCGCAATTTACAAGCTATTCGCAAGTATACGGAATCAAGTAATACCGGGTGTATTTAAACTCGGGTTGTCGATCCCATAGAGACTTTTTCGGGTGTTCTTAAGTAACCAGTTTTAGTTAACCGAGTGCAACGACAAAGAGGAGTTGGTTGTGATTGTAGTTTGCTATCCTAAAAACAGAAATTTAAAAGACGAAAACGTAAATATGTTTTGTGACGTTTTTCAAGAATAAGCTTAATTGGATGTTACTATAATTGATGGGAACTAGGCTCCAGGATCCCCTAGGGTTTCTACAGATTTCAGTTTTTTGTTTGAAATGAAAACACTCAGCAGTTTTGTTATCTGTGTAACGTACCAGTTGTGCAGTGACCTTTCAACTCCCACACGTAATCCCGATCCTGCAGACTTTCGGATTCTTGTTAAGCTGGCTAAGTCTGCAATCTCGTTCTAATCCTGTTAGGGTTTCTAACCTGTCCGAATGGCCCGGATCAAATTTACTAACAGCCGGTCTCACGTTTTTCGGTGCTAGCCCTATCGCCCTTTCTCTGGTCGTTCTACCAGGGTAAGGTACTAAATCCTGTCTTTTCTTCCTAACCCTAACCTCACGTTTTCACCTATAGGCTCGGGTCTATCGCAATCCTGGGTGATCAATCCTTTTATGCATATACGAGAATAATCAAAGCCAGAATAACAAATACAACTGTTGAAGTTTAGCTAGGTAAGAAGTTTAGCTGTTAATAGTCATCATATTGAAACCCTAGGTTCACCGAGAACCTAGGTAAGAAGTTTAGCTGCTAATAGTCATCATATTAAAACACAGTTTCTGAATATAAAGAGAGAGATTGAAATCAAACTAAGTCTTCGAATCTCGAATTGCTCTTCCGTGCTCTTCGGGGATGTCCTGACTTGTCCTTCGGTTGTAGTGTGTGTCTCAAAACGGGTCAGGACGAGTCTTTAAATAGTGCTGTTTTTTCCCGAAACGCTGTGCCAGAATTTACGAAACTGCCATCGGTCCACCGACTCAAAAAAAGTCAACATGTCTGCGTATATACGCAACAGGCTGCGTATATACGCAGCCAGGGCCCACAAAAGTCCATCTCTCCCCCTCCTGCCTGCGTATATACGCAAGAGGCTGCGTATATACGCAAGCCCCTGCGTATATACACAGGCAGGGGCTTCCTTTGGCCTGGCTTGGTCCTCTGCTGGGCCTGGCTTTGTCTTCTGGGTCCCACACTTCTGCCTGAAACCTCCATTTTGCCTTCCTTGGTGTCTTCCTGCTTTTCCGTGTTCCCGTCTTGGTTAGATCTCGTGCTCATTTCCCGAGACGGGTCCAATTCGGTCCCGGCACGCTTCCCGATGCACCTCCCGAACCTGTTCTTGAAAAGACAACACGAACAGAACCCGCGATCATATCCAATAAAAGCATAAAATATGCAGGAATCTAGAAAGTACACATAAACATCTTGTTCTAACTTTCCTAGGCATTCTAGTGCAAATCCCGGCAAAAGACGCTGTTTTCTGACACAAACGCTCGTGAAATCAGGCTAAAAGATGATTCCTATTTGGGCGTTATCAGCTCTCTCAGCACTTATTCCTCGCCCAGTATCTTCTTGCTCCGAAGAGAGGGATATCGCTTGAGTGATGGGAGCAACATCATTCCCCTGCCTTCGCCGGTCCTCTTCCTCCTGCTCGGAAAGGAACTCGAGGCGCTATGCATCAGCGACACCTTCAACTATTGAAGACTGTTCCATCGGACCTTGCTTCGACACCTTCAACTATTGAAGACTGCGGGGGCGAAGAGGCCTCAAGGTGCAAGGGTCGGGCTCTGCAAAAACGAGTAGGTTACTCTCGAAACAACAGACAGTAGAAATAAAACATCTACCATTGTTTGAAGCGGCGTTTCCACACTTATATGGGGTGTTCGCGCAATAAGCATGTTTCAGATTATCGTCAACACCTTTTAGCCTAGCGTGACCTGCTTATGATAAACACATTAAAGTCTGGCTCAAAGAAGAGTGAAACGGGATGAGTATGGTGCGTGTTGCCAAATGGGTTACCTGAGGATTCCCCACATTGATCTCTTATCCAATTACGGATATCATGTATGGGCACACCATGGTACAATGCGCAAATCACAATTTCATGATTAGACAAAGCAAACTTAAAAATTGTACCTTCTTCATCTTCATCATTGAAGAGCTCATGAAGGGCGAGTTGGGCTCGTGCAATTCATTCACAGTTCCGGGAGAGGGACGAGGAGTGCGCGAACAGGTTGATCGCGTGCGTGATATACTCTCTCTAGAGCTCCCCTTGGCGATCTCCTTGAGACTTTTCTGGTTGGCCATCTTGATTCGCTCTTCCTCTGATAGCTTTTCTTTTTAGAGACCTCTCTTCAGCCATATGTCTTGACTCTTCGATAGCCTCTTCCTCGGTCATGATCACCGGTCCTTTTAGGGGTCTATCCTCATCTGCAACAGAGGAACAAATAATGAGCATTAACCTATTAACATTCCATGTCAATATGCCACTTTGTCTCACCTTTTTCCTCTTCCCTGGAAACAAAGCCTGCCTCTGATTCTGGGGTGGCCCCCTTCTTCAAGATGGATCTCTTGCCAAAAGAAGTTTTCTTCACTACTCGCTCATACCGCGAGCATTTCGATGGCTGCGTCACCAAATCATCTGCCAAAGAGGGTCCTGCACTTCTCTTCTTTGTCTCCTTGACATGCGGGGTAAGCAAAAGTTCAAGTTTTTCCAAAATCGCTCGCTGGGTTTCTTCATCCATAGGCATCTCTGGAAGAATGGCGTCGTCGGGTTCGCTTTTCTTTGAGCGAAAAAGATGGATAAGATCCCCGCTCCGATCCCTCGGGTCAAAGCGTCTCAAGCAGCACTAATAAGGAAAAGGGAACAATATTTTCAGTCATAGGATAGAAAGGAAAAACGGAATGAGAAGGTTCAGATAACACCGCTTGGAAATCCCGCGCATACTGGGTCCTAGCATCAAGGGAGTTCTGTCTGATAACGGTAGTCTTCTCTTCCAGGATGAATTCCGGACAAAGATGACGGTCTTCAGCTAGCAAGGAGTAATACCCATAATTGGCCGCGCTTCAGGTGAGAGTAGTCTTGAAATGATAATCTTTTAATAGAGGCGCGAGGGTTGTGACGACTGGAAGCTGAGTCTGGGGATTGGTCAAACGACGAGCCTGGGTATTCCAGAACGCCACCCAACTAACTTAAATTATGTCGTGCCTTCCTCTGGAAGGCTGAGTCAAAGGAAGTTCTGCGATAAGCAGTTCGTTTCTTTTCCCATAAAGCACTCCATTATAACAACCCTTGGTAACAGACTTGGACAACAAGGGAGGCGCGATGGCATCATAACCTAGTTTAAAGGACTTGCGAAGAGGATCTAAAGGAGCTGCTATGCGCTCATAGTTGCAAGATTCTGCACCAGGTGCGTGTTCAACAAGTGCAGGCAGATAACCTCTTCTACACCAATTCACGTATCGTCCATCACGCCAAGACCCTCTAGTAATGTGTTTTTCTTGGAATGGGGTACCAACCTCGGGATACACGTCCTCAAGATAATCGATTTTGTCTAATTCCACCACATATGGCCGGGCCACTAAGAGGTCTGCATCATCACATACCACGGAAAAGTTACGTTGAGTACTCTTGGTGCCAAACCAACGCAACAAACGGGGAAACATGTGTACCTCCTTCGAGCTCTGCACATTCCACAAGTCAACGACAGAAGGAAATGGAGAATATGCGGTCCAACGTTCAAAGACCCGCATTTTCAAGAATGCGACATTGACGAAGGAAATGACGTCGACCCTATCGCGCGACTGCTCGACATGAGACATGGCTAATTCAAGACGATAGTATAAAGAACCCAAAACAAGGGGCCCCAGAGCAATTTTTCGACCAAGCGCGAGCTTTACTGCAAGTGGGAGCATGTGGATAAAACCTCTGTCACGCAGACTCCCGTCTATAAGGAAGCGTGACAAACAAACACACCGGAAGCCACCCAATGACCAGGGGCCCCTTCTCCATCAGTACAAATCACCGCGTTAGGGTCGCCTCTGAGCAATTTTTGGATGATGGCGGGCTTGGCTAGTCTTTGTAAAAGAACATGATCCATTTAGACCATATGTTCTTCGCGCTAGAAGAAACTAACATAAAACTGTCGCAAGGTTTAATCTCGCCAGTGGCCCACCGCGTGGCGGATTTCTTCAGCGTCGCAATGCATTCATGCATCTGCGTAAAGAGAGTAAGCTCCTCATCCTCCTCTAATTTTTCCAAGGGGTAAAAGGCCCCCATGCTCGGAAGCATCAACAAATTTTCCACATCTTCAAGGGTAGGCGCGGCCTCGAAAGAAGAAAAATGAAATGAATGGGTTTTTCTCGAGTAACGCGAGAATAAGAGCCTAAGAATTTCCTGGTCACCTTTGAGGTTGAAACCCCTGGTCGCGCGGATGGCTTTATAAACCCCAGCTTGCTTTAACACCCCCTTGTGGTCCATTCATTTATTCCATGAAGCTTTTCCAAGAAAGCCTGGAAAAGGACATCATTGAGTGGGATCAAGCCAGCTTCAATACTAAGCCTCTACACATCATGGGAGTCTGCTAAATCCCAGTCTTCTCTGTTTTGCTCATGCTTCAATTTAAATGCAACAATTGGGGGGAGGTATAAGGAGCGTCTCCCCAGATCGTGGCCAAGTAAAAATCATTACCACCCTGATAGAGGCCTTTTACCAAAGTTACTCAGGAAGCTCCGTTACTTCAACGAACTCCTTGTTTGACTTATGTGGGGCCATTACTGTGAGCATAAAGCAGCTGTTTACAAATCGAAGGCATGCAAGCAGAAAGAAAAAGGGGGGAGAAGAGAGTATCTACAAAAATCCGACCACAGATTTAAAAACAAGAGAAACAGATAATCGCTCACCTTGTTAATGATTGAGTGCTTGAACTGCTTGGGAGAATGTATGAAGAATGTGGTCAAGAACTTGGTCGAAAGTTTCTGCCTCTTGCTGAGGATTCTCTCTCTGATGCATACGAACTCAAAAGCAAGAACAACGGAAGAGTTCTAATTGAATAAAGCAAAGGGTTTAAATAGCCTTCAGAGTGAAGAGTCGCGACTGATGACGTCTGCTGAGACAGCCACGCTTCGGTATCCGGTGAGATTGGCGAACCATCAAATCCTTCTGAGTTATTCTTGCCTCGAGAATAGGAGAAAAATTGTGTATGGCGTCTGATTAGTTTCACATTGACCATGCTTTGTCAGAAATCAAAACGACGCTTCTAAACCCTAGGCAATCATGGCTATGACCGGGGGCTAGGGATTTTAATCTGAATTCAAAATTCAAAGAATCTGCGTGGAGACCACAAAAGGCTAATTTTACGCGACAGCACAGCGGACGCGCGCGTGACATTCGTGTAAAAGGGGGCAAATGTAGATGATGCTTTCCAGACAGATTGATCACGACCACGTGGCAGCCATCCAACACACCTAGCTGTGCTCCATACATACCAGAAAACTACCTATGCTTGTCCACGTGGGGGCTGCGAGACAGGGCCCTCGCGTACCAACACGGGAGTCGTAGGGACTTAGTGGTTTGTAGGCTAGGGTAAGGCCCGTCACGCGCGTGTGACAACCAAGCTCGCATGCGACCCTTTGTAACTGATTTGAGAGACTTAATGGCCACGTCTTATAAACCCGTCTTGACCTCATAATGATCTCTGGTATGTACGGTCACGTGCCTAACGGTTCCTATATACACGGTCGAACGTTCCGTTACGGTGGCAACCATTAAGCCGCCACTTATGGTGCATTAACCCCCTCACAACGGTCACTTCCCCACTATATATAGGGTCGTTAGCCCTCCGTTGCGACATACTAGTTCATCTATTGCTCTACACTAGCCATTAAGCTGTCTCTCTTTCTTAGTTGCAACTGCTTACCCTCTCTCTACACACAACCCTACACGTCTTTGTGTTTTTATCCCCTAATTGAGGTGCACACTTGAATATCTCTGAAGGATTACCTTGTGCACAACAGGACAATCAACTATAGACTAGTATGTGGGTATATTTATATGGAGATACCAAGTCTAGGACATGGGTATGCTCTAGGGGTAATGGCATACTGGATTGAACCACCACGAGAAGGCTACGAGTAAGTTATGTAGAGTCACAAGTGCTTGTTGTAGTGACAATGGTATTGTGGTCCTTAGACTTGAAGTTACTAGATACCGTTGTTGGAATAGATGCCCTAGAGGCAATCTAGTTTAGTATGAATTTGTATGTGGCTAGAAAATTCATTTATTATTTATTGGATATTTAATATAATGAAGTCCTTAGATTTACAATTGTGTTGTTTATCTTAAATATCCCTAGTCAAGTATAATGATTAATGGGACAATCATCTATAGACTAGTATGGGGTTGGATTGATATGGAGATATCACGATCCAACACATAGGTGTGCATTACGGAATGTTGCACTGGATTGACCCATCTCAGAGAAGGCTACATACATGTTATGTTGAGTCACAAGTGCTTCTCGTGGTGCAATGGTATTGTCATCCTTAGACTTGAAGTCACTAGATATTCTAGTTGTGGATCATTGTGATCTTGGTAGCGTTAAACGCTACACCGTGACTGGGTAGTTATAAAGGCGTGTACTGGATACAATGAGAAGCAAGCTTAGAGATCGTAGTGGACGTAGAGAGGATTTGCCCCTCCCACATAACGGGAGCAAATAACCTAGGCCACTCGAGGGATAGTGCTTATAGAATGTCTGGCCAGACTCAAATAAATCAATACAGGATATTGATGTTATTTGCACGAATAAGGCTATTCCCATAGATCGAGAAACTATGGATTGGATATACGAGTGTGACTTGTATGTCTCGTGTCCAATCCGGATATGGAGGCAAAGGGATGAGACAATTACTTGTACAAAGGTTGTCAAGATGACTATTCTATTAGTTGGCTAGAATGGATGTTTTGCTAGAAACCGCTCCATATTAGCAAATAGTTGCTACCATCTAGATAGAACCTATGGGGTCACACGCTATATAGAGTTGAACTAGATTTGAGAATTAATTAATTGGATTAATTAATTAGAAGGATCACTTTGCAAAACCTTGCAAACTTAGTAGGGACTAATTTGCAAGGAAGGGACTAAATTGAATTCTAGTTGGACTAGAATAAGTCCTTTAGGTAGTTAACAAGGAGTTGTTGGACTATATAAAGGACCCTCCTTCCTTCCTTCCTCATAACTTATGCTCATTATTGAACATAACAAGAGTGGGAGAGAACAAAAGGAGAGAAAGCAAGCAACACGGAGGCCGACCCGACCCCCTTGCCGCCGCCCTCACCCCGTCGGCCAAAAGAGGGCCGAAGCCCCTCTTTTGTCTCGTTTTGCGTGATTCCTTCATCCTCTTCCTAATCCGGGCTAGCACCAAGGAGTTTGGGAGATCTAGGATCAACTCTAGGAGTGGATCAACTATAGAGAACGTGACATTATTCGCGTTTGAAGTCATCAAGGAGAACCCAAAGGTGTGTTTATGATTTCTTACCTTTACTATCGTTATGCATCTAGACTTGTGATCCTTGGAGGTTTTTGCATGGTTGTTTGTTTGATTATGCTTCCGTCTGCGCGATCCATGAATCAAAACCCTACAGTGGTATCAGAGCCACATGTCATAGAGCATAAACGTAGTTTATGTGTTACATTCTTGGTTTTTTACACCTTAATTTGATTGTTTAACGCATAAAACAAGACAAATCAAGCATGGGATGCAATTTGTCAATAATTACTCATAACAAGATCCAATTTTTGCATTCGATGCATGAATTGGTGAGTTTGAGAAATTTTAGGATCTTAGATCTAGGGTTTGGGCATCCTTGGGGAAGAAGGAGTTCTCCCAAAACAAGGAAACAACCAAACTTGGGCTCCAAGCAAGGGAGTTGTTTTGGAAACAACCCCCAAGAGGAGGTTCGGCCCCCCTAGGGACCGCCCCCTTGCTTGCCGCCCAAGCTTGGCCGCCCTAAGGGGCCGGGCGGCCCTAACCCGCGGGCCTAGCTTGCGGGTTTTGGGCCGGGCCGGCCCTAGGGCCTTGTGGTTCATTTAATTGGGCCCGGGCAATTGGATTGTTGGGCCCATGGACCGTTTTAACCCTAGAAATCCTAAAATCAATTAAAATTGACCAAGCGCGTTAAAATTGGATTTTAACTGTTTATGTGCAAATCGCATGGTGTTTGGATATGGCCTTAGGATGTGGTTTGATGTGGATGTTTAGTTTTGTGGTTTGGTTTTACGGCCTGCGAGCTGATCAATTAATTGTAATAATTAATTAGGGTTTTATGGCCTGCGTGCCATTTTTTTTTCTCAACTTGTGAGATTTATTTTATTTAGTATAGATATTAGTTAGCACTAGATAAAATAGATTGTTAGCCAAGATTGGAGAAAAAGGAGCCCAAAGCCAAAGGAAGCCACAAAAGATGGAGCATGGAGCATGGAGCAATCCACAAGACTATGAAGGATGGACCAAAAGTTCAAGACGCATGGAGATGTGTTTGCTTAGGGTTCATAGATAATTCCATTGGCTTGGAATTATCTTAGTCTAGAAAAGGCCATATCTACATCACGTTTAATTTCTGTTATGTGGTTGTTTATTTATTGTCTTATTATTTGTGTGGTTGGTGTATGGATGATGCATGCAATTAGATAATAAGGTAATTAGACAACCCGGATCTATTATTTGGAGTTGTGCCCAAACTCAAATAGATAGATTAGTTGATATTGATCAACAAAACAATTATTAAAAATTGAATTTAAAATCCCTCAAATTTTAAATATTGTGTTCTTGCCTTCTCATTATTTAAACACTCATTATCATCATTATTTATCAAGTTCGTGCGTGCCAAAGCATGGCGACTTGGTTCATAATGAAGGAATGCGATGGCACGTAACAATGTGCAATTGTTTAGATAAGAGGTTGAACACAACTAGGCTATTAATTTGATTAAGAAACCTAGAGGCAATCAATTGGGATTATCCATATGGATGGATAAATAAGGAGTTATTTGCCCAATTGAACCAATAGTTGCATATGGGATGCAATTGGAATTGTTCCTACCTAAAGTAGTCAAATTATGGGTGACTTGCCAAAGCAAGCTCATAAGGAGATGAAAGATGGATCTTGGCCCACTAGAAAATATAAGGATATTTTCCGCATTAATATCTTGAGGGTTATTAATCCGTAGAAAAATAGTGGGAGCTATATTTAATAAACTAGCCATTATTAAATATAGTCAAAAATTCACAAATACTAAAACTTGCGTATTTTCCTTTTTGTAGAATTCCAAATGGCAAACAACTCATCGAGTTCACAACATTCCCTACGATCTGTCCTTGAGAAGGACAAGCTCTCTGGAACCAACTTTCTTGATTGGTACAGAAACTTGAGAATTGTTCTCAAGCAAGAGAAGAAACTGTACGCAATAGAGGAGCATGTTCCAGAAGGTCCAGAGAACCAGACACCTGCTGCCTTAAAGGCGTATCAAAAGCGTGTTGATGACGCTAATGATGCGGCCTGCCTTATGCTTTGCACCATGACTTCTGAGCTTCAGAAGCAACACGAAAACATGAATGCTGTCGATATGATCAAACATCTAAAGCATCTCTTCCAAGAGCAGGCGAGGGTAGAGAGGTATGAGGTCTCAAAGGCACTGTTCAAATGTCATCTGGAAGAAGGGAACCCGGTGGGACCCCATGTACTCCGAATGATCGGGTACTTGGAGAATCTCGCCCGGCTTGGGTTCCCGGTCGGCCAAGAGTTGGCAACCGATCTCGTGTTGCAATCATTGCCCGAGAGTTATGGAAAGTTCATTATGAACTATAACATGAACGAGATCGTTAAACCACTGCCAGATTTGCTCAATATGTTGAGGACGGCTGAACAGAGCATCAACAAGGGTAAGGGCAAAGCCATAATGATGGTGCAGAAAGGAAAGGGCAAAAGGTTTGCCTCTTCCTCCAAGGGCAAAGGCAAGTCAGTTGCCAAGTCCAAGGAACAAGCCCTTAAGCCTGTTGGTGGAATTGCCAAGGTCGTGACTAAGGGTGAGTGTCACTACTGCAGTCAGCCAGGACACTGGAGGAGGAACTGCCCAAAATATCTGGACGACAAGAGGCTTGGAATAGTGATTCCACCACCACCAGGTATTTTTGTTGTAGATGTCAATTTAACTGTCTCTACATCATGGGTATTAGATACTGGATGTGGATCTCATATTTGTCGAAATATGCAGGATCTAAAGAGAAGTAAAAGATTGGCTAAAGGGGAGGTAGATCTGCGCGTTGGGAATGGAGCAAAGGTTGCTGCGTTGGCCATAGGCGTGTGCGAGCTATCTCTGCCTTCAGGATTAGTTTTAGAATTAAATAATTGCTATTTTGTGCCTGCTATGAGCAGAAACATTATTTCTATTTCCTGTTTGGACAAGGATGGTTTTATTATTTCAATAAAGAACAATTGTTGTTCCTTTTATTTGAATAATATTCACTATTTTAGTGCGCAATTATTTAATGGACTTTATGTCCTTGATCTAAGCAATCATGTCTACAACATTGATACCAAGCGGATTAAAATAAATGATTTGAATCCTGCTTATTTATGGCATTGTCGTTTAGGCCACATAAATGAGAAACGTGTATCTAGACTCCATAAGGATGGATTACTAGACTCATTTGATTTTGAATCATATGAGACATGTGAGGCTTGTTTATTGGGAAAAATGACAAAGTCCCCCTTTAATAAGAAAGGTGAGAGGACTAGTGAGCAATTGGCGCTCATACATACCGATGTGTGTGGGCCATTTGCCACGCCTGCCAGGGGTGGTTATGTCTACTTCATTACATTTACTGATGATGACAGTAGATATGGATTTGTATACCTTATGAGGGCAAAATCCGAATCCTTTGAAGTGTTCAAAGAATTCAAGAATGAAGTAGAGAAGCAACTTGGCAAAAGTATCAAGGCTCTACGATCGGATCGCGGAGGAGAATACTTGAGCCAAGAGTTTGACGACTATCTTAGAGAGTGTGGGATCGTGTCCCAACTCACTCCACCCGGAACGCCACAATGGAATGGCGTGTCCGAGAGGAGGAATTGAAACCTATTGGATATGGTTCGATCTATGATGTGTCAAACCGATCTTCCATTGTCATTTTGGGGCTACGCTCTATTAAGTGCAGCTTTCACCATTAACCGTGTTCCATCTAAATCAGTCATGAAGACACCATATGAGATGTGGAGTGGGAGGCGTCCCACACTGTCGTTCATGAGGATTTGGGGCTCATCGGTATGTATGAGCGCCAAGTTCAGAAACAAACTTTCTGATCCAAACAGCCTCTCTTGCTGCGCCATTTGCAGCAATGTACTCAGCCTCTATTGTAGAATCAGCTACCGTCTCTTGCTTGGAACTCTTCCAGCTCACCGCTGCTCCATTCAGGCAAAACACATATCCCGATTGTGATCTAAAGTCATCTCTGTCGGTTTGGAAGCTTGCATCAGTGTAACCCCTTACACGCAACTCTTCCTCACCGCCAAATATCAAGAAAGCATCCTTAGTTCTTCTCAAGTACTTTAGGATGTTCTTGACAGCAATCCAGTGCCTCTCACCCGGATTGGATTGGTATCTCCTTGTCATACTCAAGGCATATGACACATCTGGTCTAGTACATAACATGGCGTACATGATAGATCCTATGGCCGAGGCATAGGGAATCCTACTCATGCGTTCCTTCTCAATCCCATTGGAAGGACAACCACTCTTCGAAAGAGTGAATCCATGTGACATGGGCAAGAATCCCTTCTTGGAATCTTGCATGTTGAACCGTTTCAACACCTTGTCAATATATGTACTTTGACTTAGGCCTAGCAACCTTTTAGATCTATCTCTATAGATCTTTATACCTAGTATATAGGCTGCTTCCCCTAAGTCCTTCATTTAGAAACACTTTCCTAGCCAATCTTTCACAGATTGCAGCATGGGAATGTCGTTTCCAATGAGTAGTATGTCATCCACATACAAGACTAGAAAAGCTACAGAGCTCCCACTAACCTTCTTGTAGACACAAGACTCATCTTCGTTTCTGATGAAGCCAAACTCTTTGACCACTTCATCAAAACATCGATTCCAACTCCTAGAAGCTTGCTTCAACCCATAAATGGATCGCTGCAGCTTACAGACTTTTTTGACTTCCTTTGGATACTCAAAACCCTCTGGCTGTATCATATACACGTCCTCGAGGAGATTCCCATAAAGGAATGCTGTTTTGACATCCATCTGCCAAATCTCATAGTCGTAGTATGCTGCAATTGCAAGTAAGATTCGGATGGATTTGGTCATTGCGACTGGTGAAAAGGTTTCATCATAGTCAATACCATGAATCTGTCTGAATCCTTTAGCCACCAATCGGCCCTTATAGGTAATCACATTACCATCCATGTCGATCTTCTTCTTGAAGACCCACTTTCACCCTATGGGCCGCGCCCCATCAGGTGGTTCCACCAAAGTCCATACTTTGTTGGCATACATAGATTCCATCTCGGATCTCATGGCTTCCAGCCACTTCTGAGAGTCTGGGCCATTCATGGCCTCCTCATAGGTAGTAGGCTCATCATCTATGAGCAACGTGTCACCGGAATCGGTTACGAGAAGTCCATACCTCTCGGGTTCCTGGCGCACTCTACTAGATCTACGAAGCTCTTGTGTTACCTGAACAGGTGGCTCCACAACTGCTTGTGATTCCTGTTCATGTTCCATAATCTGTTAAGTGATTTGTGGTTCTTGAACTTCTTCAAGTTCTACATTCCTCCCACTTGCTTCTTTAGAGAGAAATTCTCTTTCTAGAAACACGCCGGTCCGAGCAACAAACACTTTGTTCTTGGTTGGATTGTAGAAGTAGTATTCCTTAGTTTCCTTAGGGTACCCCACAAATTTACACTTATCCGATTTCAGCCCTAGCTTGTCTGATTGTAAACGTTTTACATAGACGTCGCAGCCCCAAATCCTCATGAACGACAGTGTGGGACGCCTCCCACTCCACATCTCATATGGTGTCTTCATGACTGATTTAGATGGAACACGGTTAATGGTGAAAGCTGCACTTAATAGAGCGTAGCCCCAAAATGACAATGGAAGATCGGTTTGACACATCATAGATCGAACCATATCCAATAGGTTTCAATTCCTCCTCTCGGACACGCCATTCCATTGTGGCGTTCCGGGTGGAGTGAGTTGGGACACGATCCCACACTCTCTAAGATAGTCGTCAAACTCTTGGCTCAAGTATTCTCCTCCGCGATCCGATCGTAGAGCCTTGATACTTTTGCCAAGTTGCTTCTCTACTTCATTCTTGAATTCTTTGAACACTTCAAAGGATTCGGATTTTGCCCTCATAAGGTATACAAATCCATATCTACTGTCATCATCTGTAAATGTAATGAAGTAGACATAACCACCCCTGGCAGGCGTGGCAAATGGCCCACACACATCGGTATGTATGAGCGCCAATTGCTCACTAGTCCTCTCACCTTTCTTATTAAAGGGGGACTTTGTCATTTTTCCCAATAAACAAGCCTCACATGTCTCATATGATTCAAAATCAAATGAGTCTAGTAATCCATCCTTATGGAGTCTAGATACACGTTTCTCATTTATGTGGCCTAAACGACAATGCCATAAATAAGCAGGATTCAAATCATTTATTTTAATCCGCTTGGTATCAATGTTGTAGACAGGATTGCTTAGATCAAGGACATAAAGTCCATTAAATAATTGCGCACTAAAATAGTGAATATTATTCAAATAAAAGGAACAACAATTGTTCTTTATTGAAATAATAAAACCATCCTTGTCCAAACAAGAAATAGAAATAATGTTTCTGCTCATAGCAGGCACAAAATAGCAATTATTTAATTCTAAAACTAATCCTGAAGGCAGAGATAGCTCGCACACGCCTATGGCCAACGCAGCAACCTTTGCTCCATTCCCAACGAAGGACTTAGGAAACAAACTTTCTGATCCAAAAGATTGGCTAGGAAAGTGTTTCTAAATGAAGGACTTAGGGGAAGCAGCCAATATACTAGGTATAAAGATCTATAGAGATAGATCTAAAAGGTTGCTAGGCCTAAGTCAAAGTACATATATTGACAAGGTGTTGAAACGGTTCAACTTGCAAGATTCCAAGAAGGGATTCTTGCCCATGTCACATGGATTCACTCTTTCGAAGAGTGGTTGTCCTTCCAATGGGATTGAGAAGGAACGCATGAGTAGGATTCCCTATGCCTCGGCCATAGGATCTATCATGTACACCATGTTATGTACTAGACCAGATGTGTCATATGCCTTGAGTATGACAAGGAGATACCAATGCAATCCGGGTGAGAGGCACTGGATTGCTGTCAAGAACATCCTAAAGTACTTGAGAAGAACTAAGGATGCTTTCTTGATATTTGGCGGTGAGGAAGAGTTGCGTGTAAGGGGTTACACTGATGCAAGCTTCCAAACCGACAGAGATGACTTTAGATCACAATCGGGATATGTGTTTTGCCTGAATGGAGCAGTGGTGAGCTGGAAGAGTTCCAAGCAAGAGACGGTAGCTGATTCTACAATAGAGGCTGAGTACATTGCTGCAAATGGCGCAGCAAAAGAGGCTGTTTGGATCAGAAAGTTTGTTTCTGAACTTGGTGTGGTCCCTAGCATTGCGGATCCAGTGGAGTTGTTCTGTGACAACACTGGGGCGATTGCGCAATCAAAGGAACCCAGATCGCACCAGAAGTCCAAGCATGTGCTCAGGAAGTTTCATCTGATTCGAGATATTATCGATAGAGGAGACGTTCGAATATGCAAGATTCCTACAGATGATAATCTGTCAGACCCGCTTACGAAGCCTCTCACGCAGTGGAAGCATGAAGGGCACACTAGGAGTATGGGCATACGAGATGCGCCAGATTGGCTCTAGTGCAAGTGGGAGAGTGTTGGAATAGATGCCCTAGAGGCAATCTAGTTTAGTATGAATTTGTATGTTGCTAGAAAATTCATTTATTATTTATTGGATATTTAATATAATGAAGTCCTTAGATTTACAATTGTGTTGTTTATCTTAAATATCCCTAGTCAAGTATAATGATTAATGGGACAATCATCTATAGACTAATCTGGGGTTGGATTGATATGGAGATATCACGATCCAACACATAGGTGTGCATTACGGAATGTTGCACTGGATTGACTCATCTCCGAGAAGGCTACATACATGTTATGTTGAGTCACAAGTGCTTCTCGCGGTGCAATGGTATTGTCATCCTTAGACTTGAAGTCACTAGATATTCTAGTTGTGGATCATTGTGATCTTGGTAGCGTTAAACGCTACACCGTGACTGGGTAGTTATTAAGGCGTGTACTAGATACAATGAGAAGCAAGCTTAGAGATCGTAGTGGACGTAGAGAGGATTTGCCCCTCCCACATAACGGGAGCAAATATCCTAGGCCACTCGAGGGATAGTGCTTATAGAATGTCTGGCCAGACTCAAATAAATCAATATAGGATATTGATGTTATTTGCACGAATAAGGCTATTCCCATAGATCGAGAAACTATGGATTGGATATACGAGTGTGACTTGTATGTCTCGTGTCCAATCCGGATATGGAGGCAAAGGGATGAGACAATTACTTGTACAAAGGTTGTCAAGATGACTATTCTATTAGTTGGCTAGAATGGATGTTTTGCTAGAAATCGCTCCATATTAGCAAATAGTTGCTACCAACTAGATAGAACCTATGGGGTCACACGCTATATAGAGTTGAACTAGATTTAGGAATTAATTAATTGGATTAATTAATTAGAAGGATCACTTTGCAAAACCTTGCAAAATTAGTAGGGACTAATTTACAAGGAAGGGACTAAATTGAATTCTAGTTGGACTAGAATAAGTCCTTTAGGTAGTTAACAAGGAGTTGTTGGACTATATAAAGGACCCTCCTTCCTTCCTTCCTCATAACTTATGCTCATTATTGAACATAACAAGAGTGGGAGAGAACAAAAGGATAGAGAGCAAGCAACAAGGAGGCCGACCCGACCCCCTTGCCGCCGCCCTCACCCCGTCGGCCGAAGCCCCTCTTTTGTCTCGTTTTGCGTGATTCCTTCATCCTCTTCCTAATCCGGGCTAGCCCCAAGGAGTTTGGGAGATCTAGGATCAACTCTAGGCGTGGATCAACTATAGAGAACGTGACATTATTCGCGTTTGAAGTCATCCAGGAGAACCCAAAGGTGTGTTTATGATTTCTTACCTTTACTATCGTTATGCATCTAGACTTGTGATCCTTGGAGGGTTTTGCATGGTTGTTTGTTTGATTATGCTTTCGTCTGCGCGATCCATGAATCAAAACCCTACAACCGTAGTTGTGTAATATCATGCTTTGATATTATCAAACGTTGCGCCTTAACCGGGTAACTATAAAGATAGTTGTTGGGCATTATAGGAAACAAGCTTAGAGATGGTAGTGAGGTAGAGAGGATTCGTCCCTCCCACTAATGGGAGCAAATATTCACGGCCACTGGAGGGGTAGTGCTTATAGAATTTTCGGCCAGAGTCAGATAAATCAATATGGGATATTGATGTTATCTGCATGGATAAGACTATTCCAAGGATCGAGAAACTATGGATTGGTTATACGAGTATGACTTATATGTCTCGTGTTCAATCCGGATATGGAGACAAAAGATTAATACAATAAGGTAACATTGGTCACAAGGTTTGTCGGATCAGTGACTATTTCTATTAGTTGGGTGGCATTGATGAGTTGCTAGACACCGCTCTATCTTAGTAGTTGTTATTACCAACTAGGTAGAAACATTTGGGGTCACACACCCTATCGATTAAACCAGACTTTGCGATTAATTAGTAGGACTAATTAAATATAAGGATCAATACGCAACCACATGCAAACTTAGTATGACTAATTGTCAAAGTGGACTAATCCGTATATGGATAGGATTAGTACAGGGGTTAATATGTAATTAATAAGGCATTATGAAATATGTAAGGGAACTCATAGCTTATATTATCATAAAATTCATTCATTATTGAGTGAGATAACAAAGAAAGGAGATAGCAGGAAGACTAGGTCGAAGCGTAGCCGTCCGCCCCCTCACCCGTCGGCCACCAACAGGCGCGGCCTCTTGGTCCTCGTTTCGTGTGATCTACTTCCTCCTTCTTGGCGAGGACTAGCACATAGACTCAAGGAGGATTCCGGTGCAATCCTAGGTGTTGTTAAGCATAGAGACATGGACTCAATTCTACGTAAAATGATCAATTCAGACAAAAAAGGTACACATGAATTTCCCCTTACCATGTTATGATGTCTTGTCCTGTGTTTCTGGGAGGGTCTTGAACGGAGTTAATTATTGTATATTCCGCTGCGTAATTCGTATCAAAATCCTACACTATTCACAATAGATTGATAATCCATCTGCTGCTTGACAGATTGATAATTCGCTTACTATTCCGCAATGCATTGATAATCCATCGGTGGCTCAAGGGATTGAAATTCCACATGCTATACACAATGGATTGATAATCCCCATGCTGCTTAAATTATTGATAATACCCATGCTATCGATGATGGATTGATAATCCATCTGCTGTTCAACCGATTGATAATCCACATGCTAATCACAATGGATTGATAATCCATCTAGTGCTCGACGAGTTGATAATCAGCTTGCTGTTGCGCAATGGATTGATAATACATCTTCTTCTTAACAGATTGATACTCTGCCCTCCATTGATAACGGACTGATAATCCGCCTTCCGTTTCGTGTTAAATTGATAATCCATTTGCTGCTTACAGCGGATTAAGAATTCGCTTGCTAGTGAAGTACCTTTCGGATGTTAGCAACTCGAAAACTTATCGAGAGGTCAAAAGCAAGATTTTTTATCGCATAATAAACGGAAAAAGTAACTTTTCAATGGTGTAGAAACACGTATGCATGCAAAAGCGTTTAATAAGCGCACATCACAAATTTTTTAGGGAATAGAAACATCCAGTCTTACAAAATAAACAATAGCAGTGAAAGAAAAAATAACACTAAGTCTTATTCAGGAATTCATCCAAGGCTAAGACAGCCTCCTGGTTTGGGAGCTAATAAGGTTCACTCCATCTTTGCAAGCATAGCGAGAACACGTTCCTCTGAAGTACTAACCGCCTTGATATCCTCCTACATCTCATCTTGAGCTCTACGCAACTTCTCTTTTTCTAATTGGTACTTCTGATGTTTCCCACTTACAAGAAAGGAATGGTGGATCTGACACATCCCTTTGCTAAGCCAACCCAGGTCCAAAGGCTTAAAGTGATATGACACTAGGCGATTAAGAATATCCGACAGTTATAGCATATCCAATTCTCCAGTATTCGTGAGAGTCTTCTACCCAAGCCTGTACAGTAACTAAACTAGGCCTTTCAAGATTGAACATCTGTTTGAGCTTCCTAGTAGCATAACTCGCACGAAGGTCTGGGGATAAGCTAGTCGCACATTCTTCAACATCTTAAATGCACGTGCCTCCAAAGTGATGCCTTCTAAGATATGATTAATATGAGGGAAAAAAGTAACCTTTTCTCTCGTATCATCTTCATCCCCTAACTGTTGAACGTTCACCGGGAAAGAAAGGGATGATCCACATGCCTCAGCAGATGGCGTTTGAGAACCCCATACAAGCCAACGTTATGCTGCTAGAGTCAAGAGTAGAGAATCATCTGAAGAAGGGATGTTTAGAAGAAAATACATTGCACACGGAAGAACCATACCACTAGCACCAAGTGGACTCGAAGGTAACCTGGCTTCACCGCCTGCAGGAAAAGTCGTCTCGGCCAAAGGTTCTGGCACCCCACTCGCTGCAGCCTCTCCCTGCATATCGGTCACGGGAATCCTTGCTTGCCTTTCCGCCGCGTCTTTACCGGAACCATGCCCTTTAGTTTTACCACTAGCCTTTGATGCCTTTCCTTTTTGAATAATCTCATAATCATCCCTGGCCGTGCCGACATCGGCAAGTTGAGGATGATCAGGTTTCCTCGAGCAACTGATTTCCTGAGCAGCGTTGGGCAAAGAGAACGTCATATGTGAATGCCTGCTCTCACCCAAACCCTGATAAAGACAGATTTCCTTCAGCAGGGGATCGAAATATGGTTCACGCATCAACCTCTTCTTCAAATAAGGGTTGTCAAGTGCACTCGCATCTACCTTTGGCTGCGCATCCCTTCATGCGACCCCGGAAACTAATACGACTTGTATGACATTGATGTATGCGATGTTGTTCGTGCAAGAGTCGTTGTTGCCTTGCATGTTCCCCAGCTCATTCTCGTTTGAGATGCCGACCATATAAAATTAAAAGAATCTTCTCTGAATTTCATGTGAAAAAATTGACGTATACCTTCCCGAGACATATTACCCTTGACCAAATTGACGATGAGATCGTAGTATGATGCATAGAAGAGGAAAAACATACTCTTTTCAGACTAAACACTAATTAACTTGCAAAATTCTTCTTGCACAAGTTGCCCTTCGACCAGCTCGACGACACGAATTTTGATTTCATCCATCTCCTATCGGCTCCCGTGTAGTGCCCTCGTCATTTATTCCTCATCCATTGCAGACGATTCCTCTTCTTGTCCCATATAAATTTCCTCTTTCTCTCTATCTTCACGTGCCTTAATAGGCCGGTTCATTTTTTCTTCCGAAAAAGAGATACTTCGCTTTTGTGTTAGGCGATGCCTCTAGCAACTATCAAAACAAATTGAGATGCGAGACCAGGGAAATGATGAAAATGGGCATGCGATTTACGTTACGGAGGCAGTAAAAGTGATCCTGGGTGGTTAGGAGAAGGAGTCGCAGTTGATGAAGGATAAGCCTGTTTTGATAGATTGAGTTGCCTCCTGGTCAATGTTTGCTTGCGACGCTTGGCTCATGTCCCCTATGATTGCGCAGAAGCTTTGCCTTTAGACTTTGGAGCGGGAGTTTCAGACGTCTCATTCAGTTCCTCATTTATAATTATCCTGTGAGCTCTCTTCCTCGATCTCCTCTGGAGAGGAATCGTCGACGCGTCATCCTAACTATCGAACGAGACCGCTATCGAGTTCTCGATTAGTTGTGAGACGGTCTTTAGTTTGGGTAACCTAGAGGGAGCAGAAGAGGAAGGCGTGCTCCTTGTCGCAACTATCAAGAAAACCAATGATTATTTGTTTAATGGAACCCAAAGAAGGAGAGAAGTCCAAAGATTCTGAGATAAGTTTGCATCAGGATTGCCTATGAGGGAACCTAAGAAGTCGACCTTGCCAGAACCCAATTCTCACACCTTTTCTGCCAAGTCTTCCAAACTCCATAGCCAAAGTGCCTCATCATGTACTAAAACGAATACATGAATGATTAGCAGAAATTCTAAGTGTAACTATGTCAGCAAAATGCTAGAGTTTGGGGGATCTGACTTGTTGAAAGTCTTTGGAGTACCGCAGGCTTTCTTCTCCTCCTCGATGAAGTCGGGACATAAATGATTTACCCGATCATAGATAGAATAGTATCCATAGTCAGAGGGTGCCACAGTGTTGCCTTTATTGTAAACAAGGATCGCAGTTGGTCGCCGAGTAGGAGAGTTGCTCTGAGTATCCGCAGACAATCTCTTAGAAATCGGAACAACATGTTGACACCCTCCCCACCCGGCTGCGGGAAGGCTAGATCAGAGGAAGGAGACGAGTCACCTCAATCTCTTTCTCGTTACTCTCTAGTCGGTGATAACTATCAGGGCCCAAGTGCATAGGCCATATGGTAGGGGTTTAATGTCAAAACCTAACTGCCTGCATCGAATTATAAGTGACAGTGATCGATCCATAAGCTTTGGTAGGCTCCGCATGGTCGGAAATGGCTGAGCAAGCACCTCGAGCGCACCAACAGATGAACTCTTTCTAATATGTATCATCTAGGGTGGCGATTGTGAATTAGTCTGTCAGTAGAGAGTTCCAGAATGCAATGATGTAAATTCAAAAGAAGACTCGAGATCGCAGACGATGCCGAAGGCACATCTTGGTTGACCATGTCTGAACCACCTCTAAGAGTGTGGGCATAAATACTGGGATGCATTCTGAGTCGGCACGTTCTAGGTTCTTGCCTTGTTAGGCACTGTTGCATAGGAAGGCCACCTCTGATACATCCACATAGAGAGCAAGCCAACATTTGCTTGTGGGAGGATGTCATGACGGTCGCGAGACTTGTCGCTGCAAATCACAGCTTGGTCCAAACGATAATATAGTGAACCAATAACAAAGGACCTAAATGCACACACTGCCCAAGAGAGATGCGAATAACCAATGCCAGAGTATGAAGGAATACCCCATCTTTCGGGTGTCCATTGATGAAATAGCGGGATATCCAAATGCACAGAAATGCAACCAACTCGCAATCGAAACCCTCTCCCTTCTCCCATATGCGACCCTCGGGATTCTTCTTCCGAGCTTTAGCTGCGACATCTTTCACAACGTAGTCTCGGAAGAAGTAAGTGTCCACCGGTTCTAGGTGTTCTTTTTGGGTGCCCGCTTTCTCCATCCATGAGATATGATTTTCCATATCCTTGAATAACTTGAGCTCCTCGGGGAAGCCCAGTGGTTCCAAGGGATTAACCTCACCCACTGAATGAAGTTTTAGTAGCATATGGGTATCCTCCATAGTCAAACCGCCCTCAAAAGTGGGGAAGTGGAAGGTGTGCGTCTAGCTTCCTGCAGTACCTAGACATCAAAACATCCAGCACAGAGTTGTCTACCCTTACGTTGTATTTTTTCGTTGAGTGAAAAATGTGATAGACTCCTGCTATGGTAAGAATGCCATCGGACTTGGTGAGGGTGTGCTCAATCTAGTCTCCCATGTGCGCCAACTCGCCCCCAATTGTTTGAAAATCAATTTCGCAATAAGATTAATACCCTGCCGACGGCGGTCCGATGGATCTGGTCCATTGAAATGATGTCCCAATCATATATATTGATGGGGTTTCAGGGGTAAGACAGAGTATGTTGTTGTCGACCGGCTTGTGAAGCGCATGGCATTTTATTTATTGCATGATAAAAGTCACGTAAATTAAAAAAAGGGGACTTTCTCCATATATTTGTGGGGAGTTCAGCGATTTCTTCATGTACTACTTTGCCTTTAGACTTACCCATCCGATCCAGACCAAGGAGGAAAGGAGTCAAGAAAAGCCAGAAATACAAAAAGTATAATCTCTTCGTCGCAAAGAGAGAAATCAGAAATTGATAGGAAACTTACAGATCCAATTTCATGACTCCTTGATTCAGCGGCGAACCCCTGGGTCGCAACCGTGATACGTTTCTTAAACGAAACAATTTGAGAATTTGGCAAAGCGAAAAAACAACAGTTGAGACAAGCTTAGAGGTTACGCAGAGACATAAGATTGAAATGGAGGAGACTCTTCGGTGGCTTCTCAATCAATGATGTCGCTCATGTCGATTGGTGGGATGCATTGTTTCACGAGAAAACGCTTCGATAACCGGCGAATTTAGGTGGATGTGAACTAGCCACGTCGCCCTAGAAAGTTCAAAAATTTCAGTAGCTACACCTAAGTCAATGACCAATGATGACCTATGCACAATTAGGGTTTGCGACCACACCCTAGTTCAAATATTTGGTGGTCTCGAAGCGTCCGTCTCGGATCTCGCAGATCGATTCTCTAGGTACATCAACGTCTACAGTTATGAATAGAGATTTACAACGAGAAAAATTATTTACCTTATTGATTGCATCTCGAACGTCTCATGGTGGAAAAAAACTGCTTGAGTGTCATGAGGGTCAATACGACTCTTGGGGGCTAGGGATTTTTCCCTCGAAGATCACGCGACAATCCCCAAGCGCAAAAAAGGGGCTAATCTAGATACCCTAAATCATGATACCATCGACAAGCCGCGTGGCACTCCGGATAAGCGACACGTGTGCGTCGTTGTGCTCTGCATAGCACCAAAATGCATCATTTTCCACGCCTATGCGAAGGACTGCGCCTTATGCTAACAGGACTTGGGGGTAGGAGTGTCTTGGAGGCTAGAGTAAGGACAGTCCCGTGCGAGATACCAATCTCGCATGCGAACCTCGTATGTTATCCAGAGACCCGCAAACGGAATGCCACGTCCCTCGAAATCGAGGGGACCACGATCGCTACATATGCGGGCTTGGAGCCGCTCAATTAGGCGGACGTTAAGGCCCCGAGGGGTTCCATTACCGTCGTCTGTGCTCACCCACGTCCGTATAATGGCATGTATATAAAGGATCTATCCCATTCACCACGAACAACACACAACAGATGGCTACACCAGCTACCACACTCAGCTCAACCATAACTGTCTCACAGCTGGATAACATACGTTGTATTGCAGTTACCCCAAACTGGCTCTCATCTCCGGTCCCCGAACAGGTTAATCGGGTGTCGTTTTTGTTTGTTTGTCTACTTGCAGGAACACGGAGGAACTGCACATACTAAACCCTCGTCTACACTTGTTTTGTGGATTGAGATTTTGTGGATTGGGATTTTTCTGCCTTTTAAGTAAATAGTTTTCTATTTTCTATCTTAACTATAATAATCCCTAATTGTTAAACATCTGTAGCACATCCCACACAATCAAAACCAAAATTCCACATTATTAGTTCATGAACAAGATTTTTCTAAATTTCACTCTCACAACAAAAAACGTGTCCACATGTATCATTCCTACACTCTCACAACAAAAAAATACTGCTAGAGTCCTGTCAAGCAAAAGAAAGCAAGTGCTCCCTCCCCGAACATCTGCAATAACTCTGATTCTGAAAGCTACGGCCCTTCGACTACTGGTTGACTCTGAACTTGAAAGCTTCATACCATTTACCTCTTTCACTATGTCTATTCTCGAATCTGTAAAATAAAATATGTCATAATCTTTCCTTTTGTATGTGAGCTTTGTAAGAACATGAATTTCAAAAATAGCAAAAGGAGGGAAACACCATAACCTAGAAACATTACAGCTGCATGTATTGCGTGTCTGAAGTTCGGTGGGATATGTTGTGCCGAGTGAAATGTGTGTTCTCGGACCTGTGAGAACCACGAGTACCCTGCTAGAGAGACAAGGCCATCTCAAATGGAAGCCCATGTGCAATGTTTAGTATTTTCTCCTATGTTGTAATGTCTGATCATGTTGTGCCGATTGAATCATCTCGGAGCAATAAATTCACTCTCCATGTAATCTACTGAAGCAAAACTTACAGAAAAATAAATCAGATAAAGGCATAAACATACTCAACAAAGTTAAAGTTACCCGTTGACTTGTCAGCCAAATGATCCTTTGCTTAAACAACTGTTTGTCTATATCAAGACTCAAAAGAAGAAGATCATTCCATGGACAACCGTCTACATGCAAGACTTAGAAATTCCTAGTAGGTTCTTCTTCAAAAAGCAGGGACATAAATGAATTAGGTTTCAAACTGAATAAACAATGAATCTGGTTTCAAACTGAATCAGGTTTTAAATTGATTCTTCACAAAACCAGGACAAAACAAAGCTGGTAACAAATTATGGATATAGAAGGACTTAATGAAAACAAAATCATCCTTCTAGTGAAGTCTACAAGATATACTTCCTACTCTCATACCATCTCTAGAATGATCAAATTTCCTATCCTGTAGCTGAGGATAGCAGAAATCATATATAGCCAGAATAAAGATCAAGAAAGCGGAAATTCGTAAATCAATGTACATTTTCTCGAATTTGCGGACGAGCCTTGCTTCAAGTTCGAGGAGCTCCATTTATACTCTTTCTATTCTCTTTGTTCTTCTCACTCACGGCTAATGCATAAAATATGAAAATGAGAACATCAATAACAATCAAATTTCATAAATGAACTTGAAACTTCAAATGGACAACATATCATATGTAAAGGAATAATCTGGATGAAAATTAAATCAAATGGCAAGATGGATCACAACTTGTAGCAACAAAAATATGTGCAAATGGATCTCCTCACCATGATACAAGGGCAGCCCATTGTTATCTATTAACTCTAGGTTGAATATTGTGTAATCTCTTCTTCTTAGTTGAATATGGAAAGTTGAAGTTTCTCTTCACCCTCGATTTCAAGTCTCTCCATTCATCCGTTAGACTAGTATTACCCTACAATATAAAATTTGAGGTACATATTAACATCAATTGTATGTGAAAAATAGTCACTATGTACAGCTTAGCCACATTAGACACATGAACTGACTTTTATTTGTCTCCAGGTTTCATCCTTACCCTTATTCAACTCGGGTTGTAACCAATCTATGTAATACAAAGGAAACATGTGCCGTCTTTTCCTTATATGAGTAATCGCAGCACCAGTGTTACCAGAATTTAATTTGCAACATAAATAAAAACCATTAAAATTTTGGAATATAATCATAGGGGAACATTCCTATCCGCGATAAGAAAATATTGTAAATATTATACTTATTCATCTACAGTCTATGAGCAAGTATAGTTCACTTACTCACTATGACATTTTGTGATAATGTACGGAGGCCAACAGTATCTAATTCATCATCTTATTCAACGGAGGATGTGGAACTAGACTCTAATAGTGCACGAGAAAGCTGTAGAGGATGTAGTTGTCCCGGAACATGGGAAATATGTGGAGTATGTGCAGGACCTGGAACTTGTGAGCCCGAAGGAGGGAGAGGAGGTGGAGAAACACTGAACCCTCTTGAGGAGCATGAACGAAACCATTAAACAATACCATCCTATCACGAAAATTACTCAAATAAGTATAAGTAATGATAAAGATACTGAAAAAAGTAACGACATCAACATCATTATTGAAACATGGGACAAAATAAGGTGCAGTGTCATATATCCTAAACATATCTTACTTTGATTCAGAGCATGGAGCATCTACCACCAGGTAAAAAAAAAGAATCCACAGCCATCCTAAATCTCCATCGCAATATCGGGCATGGCACTTTAGTATGCGATTTGTGAGTAATGAAGAACTGAAGAGGAAGTCCAGGCTAATTTCCACCAGCGAAGAATGGGCGGAAAGTATAAAAATTCAATATGACAAACCATGTAAGATATATTGAAGAACCACTCAAAATTCCAATCTCCCTATTCCACAAATCCTGGGCCACTGAGACATTCTAAAATCTACAAAAGAATCTGGGCACCTAAGTTTGGGTACGGGATAGCAGCAAAGTCATAAAGCATGACTTAGTGATGTTGAGAGTATTAGTAGAAATGGTGTTGTTCTGAAGTTTGTTGAAGTCTTGGGTGCTTTTCTGACATTATCTGAAGCTAAAGGACTAATTTCTGAATATCAAGAAGGTGTCTTTTATAAGACTTACAAACTATTGTGGTATTATCATTATTTACTAGAGTTCTGGGATTTTTCCTACATTATCAAAAGACTAGTCTGCAATTGTGTTAACCCATAAGGGTATTTATGTCTTTTAGGTTTTGATCTTATCATCCAACGACTCTAAATCAGTCCGTTGGATTACCTTGTATAAATCATCTTCATCAATGAGAAAAACCCTAGCATTGTGGCTCATTTCATCTTCTCAGTTTTTCTCTGCTTTGTGTTCACCTTCTTCGCAAACCCTAAATCTGGGTTTGCATTCATGGTATCAGAGCCATGAGTCTCACAACCATGGCTTCTGCACCGCATAACCCTCTCTATACTCTTGCAAATATCAAAAACCTTGTCCCATTTAAACTCGATAACACCAATTATGTTTTATAGAAACATCAAGTCACCTCTGTTCTTAGCACTCAAGATCTCTATAAGTTTCTTGACGGTTCGCATCCGCCGCCACCTGAGTTTGTTCCAGGTCCTGACGGCTCCGATCCCCTTCCTAATCTAGCATTTCATGCATGGATGATTCAAGATCAAGCAATTCTTACTCTCATCAACGCTACTCTCACTCAGGAGGCTCTAACTCTAGTTATTGGTAAGACCAATTGTCGCTCTGCTTGGTTAGCCCTAGAGGAAAGGTATGTGTTTCTTACCCATTCCAATAGTTTGCAACTTAAGCATGAACTGCAAAATAGCAAGAAGAAGAATTGTTATGTTGATTTCTATATGCAAAAGCTTAAATTAAGTCGTGAAAAATTGGTTGTTTCGATGGTTACTATTGATGATGAAGACATGTTATTGTATGCCCTAAATGGTATGACTATTGAGTTCAATCCTTTTCATTCTTCTCTCCGTACGCGTTTTGAGCGTATTTCTCTCGAAGAATAATGTTATTCTCAAAGCAGAAGAACAAATGTTTGAATCTCAAGGGTCTGCCTCTTCTGATTCCAATTCTGGTTCTATGGCTTTTAACTCTACCACTCAGGCAATCACTGCCACTCGTGGTGGTTACAAACCTCGTGGTCGTGGTTGTTCACATATTAATTCTGGATACTGAGGTAGAGGCACCAACCAATATGGTGGTAGAGGTCAGTACAAAGGTGGTCCTAGGGGGATTTCTCTAGAGGCAGGGGTTATAACCCTAACTATCAAGGCTCTAGGGGTAGGTTTACTGGATGCCAAAATCCTAACCCTAGACCAACAATGGTAATGATGTTGTCACATGTCAAATTTCTGGAAAAAAATATCATATTGCATTGGAATGTTGGCATAGACTGGATTACTCCTATCAAGGCAAACCTTATTCTTCTAAGTTAACTGCTATGAATGCTTCTACTTCTCAACCATCTACAAATTGTGGTTATTGGCTACAAATCATATGACTGCTGAATTGGGAAATCTGTCTCTATAGCTGAGCAATATCATGGTTCTGATCAAGTGTATGTTGGTAATGGCAATGCCTTGTCTATAGATAACTCTGGTCATGCTTATCTTCACACTCCTTCACACTCTTTTCCTTTACAAAATACCTTACATGTGCCTGCTTTAGCTACAAATCTCCTTTCAGTTTATCAATTATGCAAACAACATCACTGTTTCTTTGTTTTTGATGCTGACTCTTTTTCCATAAAGGACAAGGTCACAGGGAAAGTTCTTTAAAAGGTCTGATTGAAAATGGGTTATATCCCATTCAGTCATCTCCATATTTTAATTTTGACTCTGCTTCTCTATCTCAGCCTAAGGGTTTTCTTGGAAAAACAATAAAGAGTTCTTTCTTGAATATGTGTCTTTCTCATTCTGTTTCTAAGTTATCTGAGCAATCCCATTATGGTTTATGTGAACATTGTGTGAAAGAAAAAATGACAAGCTTACCTTATTCTAAGTCTAATACTATTGCTTCTACTCCCTTGCATCTACTTCTTTGTGATGTTTGGGGACCGTCTTTTACCAAATCTTACAATGGTTACAAATATTATGTGTTGTTTGTTGATTAATTTTCTAAATACACTTGGTTGTTTCCTTTGCATAACAAATCTGAAGTTGTGACTGTTCTTCCTACATTCATTATGCAAGTGGAAAATCTTCTTAGTCACAAAATCTAAATTTTAAGAATTGATGGTGGTGGTGAATATATGTTTGTCTTTTTTCATAAAGTTTTGTCCTCATATGGCATAAATCATAAAAAATCATGTCCACATACACCTCAACAGAATGGTACCTCTGAAAGAAAACATATACATATCTTAGATACTGCCTTGACTCTTATCTCAAGAATCTCTGCCTACTTATTTCTGGTTTCATGCTTTTGATGCAGCTGTGTTTTTTCATTAATAGAATACCTAGAAAAAAAATACTAAATCTATGTCTCCTTATGAATTGCTCTTTGGTGTTAAACCTGATTATAATTTCTTAAAGGTGTTTGGTTGTGCCTGTTATCCAAACTTGAGACCATAAAATACATCTAAACTTCAACCTAGATCTCAACAATGTGTGTTCTTGGGTTATGCAAAAGGCTCTAAAGGCTATCTTTGCTTTCACAAACAGTCTCAAAGAATGTACATTAGCAGAGATGTCATATTTGATGAATCCTTGTTTCCATATGACAATTATGTGCCTACATCTCCATGTTCTCCTACATCTACATCTCATCCTAACACTACATTTATCTTTGTCCCAGGTACAAGTTCTGCACAAGAAACACTCTCATTGACTTCATGACATGGCTGAAGATTATAAAGCCTCAAAAATAAAAATACATGGTATCGTGTTCCTGCACCAACATTTGAAAATATTTTGGGAAATAAATGGGTTTATAGAAACAAATAAAACCCTATTGGTACAATTTCTAGATACAAAACCATATTAGTTGTTAAAGGTTTTCACCAAACACCTGGCATTGACTTTGAGGAAACTTTTAGTCCGGTGATCAAACAATCTACTGTTAGAACCATTTTATCTCTTGCTGCAACTTTCAATTGGCCTCTTCAACAACTTGATGTCAAAATGCTTTCTTACATGGCAATTTAAAATAATGTGTTTACATGAATCAACCACAAGGTTTTGTTGATCCTGATTTTCCCACACATGTTTGCAGATTGAACAATGCCATATATGGTCTCAAACAAGCTCCTAGAGCTTGGTTTGAGAGGTTTACCTCTTATATTATGTCTCTGGGTTTTATTTCTTCTACTGCAGATTCTTCTCTTTTCATTAAACACTCTCAGACTGGAATTACTCTTATTCTATTATATGTGGATGATAGCATCCTTACTGGTAATGATGTCAATCATATTGCTGCTCTGATAAGAAATCTAAATCAGAATTTTCCATGACAAATTTGGGACCTTTGACTTATTTCTTAGGTCTAAAAATTAAAATAACTTCTATAGGTTTGTTTTTGAAAGTGTGTAATGTAGGTGTAAACAGGTATATTAATACTCTAGAAGGGGGGGGGGGGTGAGTGAATAGAGTATGCTTGCTTTTTCCAAAACACAAGTTTTTTAAACTTCAGTAGAGCAAACTGTTGATATCTCAAAGCTTTTGAAAAGAAATTGAGAAGCTTAAAGATATAGCAGCAGAGTATAGAGGCTTCAGAGCTTGGAGACTTGGAAAGCTCCGAAGCTTTGAAACTTCTAGTTTCTACTGTAAGTAAATGCAGCAAAAGTAATAGCAAGAATACAGAGATTTTACGGAGTTCAGTTACAATTGGACCTAGTCTCTGCCTGAGGTATCTAATCCCTCCAGGATTCAAACACAACTTTTTATTAATCACCCAGATTTAGCCCTAGATCTCAAGCCTAAGTGAGCTACCTTAAACTTATACAGCTTGTGGTTCCCAACCTATCTAGTTACAAGCTACAACCTGTTGAAACAACAAGAACCTCTTGTGGTTCACTTGAACAACGAAACTACTAAGTTTAGTGAGGTTTAGATATGAAGAATAAATAATACAATTGAGTACAGAAAGAAGAACTCAGAAAAGATAAGTTGTTTAAAGCCTTGAAGAGTTCTTCAGGAATTGAATGATCTTCAATCTGCTTGAGCTGAAATACTGAATTATTTGAAGAGCTGTATGTAATTGATCTTCCCAGTTGATTTCCCTCTTCAAAAACCACGGGTTATGTCTATCATATAATTCTCTGTAATTCAAATTTAAGTAGCTGATCTCAGTCTGCAATTGACTGGAGATATTTTAGGAATAGAATTCCTAAAAAATCTCCTTTCTGATAAGCTCCTGTCAACAGCTTAATTTGAATGCATTGCTGATCTGTTTATGGACGTTGGAGTGTCCAACAAACCTGAAAATATTCAGCAAACAAGATCAAACAAATAACAATACAATCTAGCAAAAATATCTGCTTGAAACATCAGCTAACAGTTAATAAGAAAACTTTGCTAGAATTGTCTGCTGACAGTTCTGAGTTAACAAATATATTCAAACTTATGAATATATCAAGTAACCAATATAGAGTCCACAATAATAGAAAATAATCAGCATGTATTAAGATCTAAGTATCACTGAATCCAACTACATACAGAAGGATGGTTAGTAGAACTTAGCAGTAAAGAGTAACTTGAATATCTCAACGCTTTGAAGCTTTGCCTGCTAACTTCACCAGAATGAACATTGGATTTTGAATCCAACTTAGTCATGCAATGATCAACTTAGAACATATATTTTTGAATGTAAATATATAATTAAACCATCATCACCAAAACATAACCAAAACCTGCACAAAATAGTTAGATAACTCAGCATATAGGAACTGCTACAGTAACTCAAAGCTTTGAAGCTTTGATACTTAGAAATTTATTATGCTTCTGTTTTTGGCTTTCATCATAAAGGAGCTAAGCTCTCTGCTTGTATTTTCATAACATAATGTCCATGAGCTTCAGACTTATCAATCTCTCCCTTGATGAAAGACAAAACACATTATTTGGATATTGATATCCTGCAACTTACAATCAGTAGTAAAAATTCACTGAACATAAATTCAGAAACCACAGAATTTCATAGATCACATCTACCAGATCCATAATTTATTATAAACAATAAAACTAGATACTACTTAAAATCCTTAAAACATAAAACTACTAAAAGCATAAAACAAATAACACATAATCTTCTCCCCCTTTTGACTTTCATCAAAAGAGTATAAGAATTGTTGGATCTGTTCAGTGTTTTTTAAAGAAATTAAGAATAATAACATAAGCTTCAGGACTGAGAAGATTAGAAAGAATAGGGAGAATAGGTTCAAGGCTTTGAAGATCCTGTGGACATTGATGTTCCCTTTCCTTTGCCATGAGTCTCCTCTTGCTGTTCTTCTGAGACCTCTACATCTTCAGCCCGTACTCCTTGTTCTTCAGCTTTTTTTTCCATGAGCTTTCTCATCCTGAATCTTTTCAACAATCTCATAAACCAACTTGTTCAGAGCAACAGCTTCTTTGTCAGCTTTCTCTGCAGCAATTTCCTCATCATCTGCCTTAACTTTTGACTGGTGTGCACAAGAGAATCCGGCAGGGAGAACTCTGTGTACACCAAGGGCAGAGAATAGAAAATGGCACAGGAAGTGTTGAGTTGTGTGTAAGGAGAGAGTAAGGCAGTAGTAATGTCTGAGAGAGAGACAGGGGTTTGGCAGAGCTTCCGCGTATGTCTGGTGTGTCTCCCTTGTATGGAAGGGTTAACGTCCTATATATAACAGAGAATGTGACCGTTGTAGTGTGGTTAATGCGCACATTAATGGCGGCTTAATTAGCTTAACCACAACGGCACGTTCGTCCGCGTATATAGGGACCGTTACAGCACGTTACGCGCGAATACCGAAACCTTTATGGGGTTGACCGGGTTTGACCGGATTGACCGGGTTTATGGAGCTCGTGCCATAAATCTCTCAAAAGCAGTTACTAAAGGTCGCGCGCGGGCTTGGCTCGCACGCGACAGGACTTACTCTAGCCTCCAGACCACTAAGTCCCTACAAGTCCCGTGTAGTGGTATGCGAGGTCCCTGTCTCGCAGCCCCCACGCGGATCAGCGCAGCTGGTGATCCAGTGTGTGTGGAGCACAATATGGTGTGCTGGATGATTTCCACGTGGCCTAGATATGTCTGCTCAGAAAGCACTATCTACATTATCCCCGTTTTCTGCGCGTGAAGGCTTTTAGCCGGATAAGCTTCCATGCGCGAAAACCAACGTACGCGTCGCCGCCACGCACCAATTCAAATGTGTGCAGCTTCAGCCCCCGTGCGTGTCACTATGACATAAACCCCTAGAGTCGTGCAGTCTGGCCTTTTAGGGTTTTAGGCGTGACGTCAGCTTGTCCTGTGATTGCGCGATTCGACGGTGACATTTGCGATTCGACTACTGAAAGGACGCAACCCCTCATTATTTTTGGATAAATACACTGTACTCTCTATTGTTGCAAAAGAATCACTTCTTTCTCTTGAAGTGAATGATACCCGGAAGCCTACAAGAGCAGATTCAGATAATCAAAGTTCTCTCTTGTCAATCGTCTTCTTCAATTGTGCACATCCAAGCAAGCTTTACCAAAACAAGGTTGGCCTTGTTCAATTTTGCTTAATATACCAATGTATGCTTTGAACTGTGTTGGATCTGCAAACCCATATTATCCACTGAAAGCTATGAAGAAGATCTTGCTCTTTGAACCCACTTTTGATTTAATCCCCAGATAATAAGGATCTTGAATGTAGTGTTTCTGAAATCCCTGATAATGCAAATGATTCCAATCTTCTAACTTTGAAAATTGCCACTGGACTGTTCATCTTTCTTCCAATAAACCCTCGTACGCTTTGAACTGAATCTTGAAATTCGAACTAAAGTATGTGTATTTCTCCCCCCTTTTTTTTTGCTTTTCCGCAGGAATGGCAAAGACAAAAGGAACCAAACCCATTAAGGAGATCGAAGAAATACCTGATCTTCCCCGGGCTTTATGGCGAAAAGCACCCTATCTGGGTGGCAAAGACATTTATCATGCTAGGGTTAAGGCGAAGAAACTGCCAATCGCTGTCTCCGGTGAAGAATTGCAAACGTTAACCCCTCCAGTTAACTCGGCGCTGCTCGAATTGATCGATTCCGAAGATGTGGTTCGATTGGGAGTCGAAAATGGGTACTTCCCATACACTGCGATTTCCACTCAAGCATTTGTTCAGAAATTGGACTTCATGGATGAATGGATTGACCATGTATTGACCAATCATGCCGTGACTTTAAACGATGCTGGAATATACTTCGCAGTTCGCGCTATGAAGGGTGCTGCTGTGAAGCTGGACCAGTCCATGCTTCTAAACCTTCTTTCTCGTTACTCGCCTGAGACTCACACATTCCATTTTGCTGAGTTCGAGGCTGCTCCCACGCTTGAAGATGTGCACATGCAGTACGATCTATCGCCCGTGGGCGAGTTGGATCCTTTGAGTCCCTTGAGAACAGATGCGGAGATCGCTTTGTATAAGCAGATGGAAGAGTGCTTGTCAGAAGTGAAGAAAATTTCCACCCGGTGGACTCCTACAGAAGTCCTTCCTGACTGGCAGTTGGTTGACACATCTGCGAAGAATACTTGGAACAAGTGGGTGCAATACTTTTTCCGTGATTATGCGAACAGCAGTATCACCAAGAAGCTTCTGAGTCAAAACCCGAAGGCTAAAAACCATGTGAATGGCAAGGGTTATCACTTAACCCTATGCGCCTTCCTCTGAGCCTGGTTGTCGAGGTATCTAATCGATGGTCACCCGCATGATGGGGTCTTCTATCATGTTCTGCCTCTTGCTCTGAAATTGGCCCTTGGCCAGAAAGTCGCACTTGGACCCTTAGTCTTGGGCATGCTGTACCACAGGTTGGATCAGCTGGTTGTTGCAATGAAGGAATCGCGTGGTCGCCTCGATGTACTGACTTACATTAACATTGCTTTCTTGACAATGTGGGTCTTCGAGCGATGGCCCTCTTATGTCCCAGTCCCTTCTAAGCCCAGCAAATGGTGTCCTCCAGGTACAGAGGAGGAGCGTAATAGCGGCATGGCTGCAAGGTGGTTTGGGACTAACTTTCCCAAGTGCGTTTGGAGCCTGATATGCGAGAATCGGGAAGATTTTATAGCCACGCCCTATGCCACGCGCGTCGAGAATGTGCGATGTTTCTTCAAGTTGTATCCCTCTAAAGTTGTTGCTTTCTCAGAAGAGCTCCTTTTCGAGAGCGGGGAGCATTTCCACGAGCGCTATCGCGAATTCTTTTGCTGGTGTCTAAGAGGTTCTCTTCCTGATCT
Organism: Linanthus parryae; assembly: GCA_023055425.1. Lineage (NCBI taxonomy): Eukaryota > Viridiplantae > Streptophyta > Magnoliopsida > Ericales > Polemoniaceae > Linanthus > Linanthus parryae. The sequence goes on from JALGPY010000001.1 coordinate 88,861,743, forward strand.
TGCAGAGCATGTTCATGAGCTCACACCTAGGTACGAGAGAACACCGTGAACGTTGATCCCACTCGCGTTTCTCCCCAGTTCGGCTTCGATGCAGTGGCACCCTCAATCTGGCCGCAGTATCATAAGAGGCTGCTACAAGCGGTTATTGTCTAGGGAGTGTAAATCAACCTTGAGGAGCATTCTTCCCTTCGAGCAACCTCCAGGTAACTGCAAAGGTGGCTATTCTAGAAACTGGATTGCTTATTGGAATGCCTAGCATACAAGGTTTGAGACGCAGTCGGCCCCTCAGCCAAGCAGAGCCCCTGTGATCAAAAGGAATTCTTTCCCTTTTCTTCCCAACTGTAGCCTGGACGAGTCTGAATATGGCTGCTATTCGTTGCAGGATCGCGAGAATCACCTGTGTCCCTCCATCATTCTCGATGAAAAGATAGCCGCAGTTAGAAGAGGTGATTCGCATTTCAGCAGATATAGCAAAACTTTCGCTAAGGTAAGCAATTTCTCTTGCATGTGCGAAGATCCTTTATTCCCATATATATTGAAAACTTCCTTCTTCGATTCCTGCTGCAGTGCCATGTGAGGAGGTTTGCATCTGGTGAGCGTTCCAAATCGATGGTCACCACCATTGTTACTGCAAGAAGGCAAGGACAACCAGTTCGACTGGCATCGAAGATGGATCCCGCATTTGAGACCAAAATTCGCGAGATCATGAATGCTTTTGCTGATTCGCTGATAGACAATACTCCAGCCTTGTCTCCTCCCAGGAATGATCCATCTCCTCCAGCGACTGCTGCTCCAAGAGCGAAGAGGCCCAGACAAAGAGGAATAACAATCTCTTCCCCTAGGAGCGCTCCAACTTCCCCTCCTGCGAGATCCTTTACTGCTTGGGATAAAGGTAAAGGTCGCATGACCAGTAAAACGCGGAAGGAGCTCGCAGTGGAGACCTTTCTTCCTTTTGGCCAGGAAGAAGAAGAGGAGAGAAGAGAGACAAGAGAAGGAGATGAAGAAGAAGAAAGAATTTAAGATGTCAGAGACAGAGAGAGAGATGAGATACAAGAGGAAGAGTCAAGAGGTATCTCAATCGTACTTCTCTTCTCATTATCTTAACTCTTTTGTAATCTTATCTGAACGAACTGTTTCTTAGCAGATGATGATGACGAGACCATCAGTGGCCTTTTGGCCAAGAAGCAGAAGAGGGGTTCTCATTCAGGTGTTTCAGACGAAACCATAAGCGAGGACATTTTCGCCGAGTCCAGAAGAACAGCTGCGGAGGCTACTGAAAGAAGAAGAAAAGGAGAAGAGGAGGAGCTCGAACGCGTGAAGCAGAGGATCCTAGAAGAACAACACGTCGACGACCTAGTGCGTCCAACTGATGAGGAAGATGTGCTTCCAGAAGAGGTGGCTCCTCAAGTTGACGAGGAGGATGCGGCTCCAGAAGAAGATGCAGCAGCTCTAGAGCGAGCCCAAGCGGACTTCGAAGAAATCGCAGGCGGTAATGAAGGTGAGATTTTTAATCTCGCAGTAACTTACCGAGATGTAATTTTCGGTGCGCTAAAGCACGGCGTGTCAAAAGCTGACATTCGCCGATGGCTAGTAGGCAAGTGCGGTGAACCTTCAGGTAATCATTTGAGCGACATCTGTGAACTAGGCTTAGCAACCTAAACATAATCATGACTGGTTTCTTCGTGCCCCAGTTCACGCTCACCTTAAAGACATGCTTAATGAAGATACATTAATAGGGCAAGGTTCCACGTCCTTATCATATGACGAGGATGCTGCGATCCCACCTTCGCGTGGTGGTGCTCGCTCTTAGCTTACAAAAGATAATAAAATATTATATAATACAAGTTACCTCACATCATCGTGTCTTGTATCGCAGGCAACGCTGATGAAGCCATGTTGGAACAAAGGAGTCAACCTTCTGCATCCTATGTCCCGGTGTCGAGTTCTCATACCGAGAAGCCTGTCGCAGCTGCTGAATATGCGGGAGAGCCCTTCGAGGACGTCATTGAACTTTCTGATGTTGCCGAAGCTGACACCGTATTGATGGAGGAATATGCCCATGCTGGTGCTGAGGACACAGGAACGAACGCTGCTGACGCTATCGCACCTGAAGGCATCCCTGATCAAGCTGCAACTTCTGCTGCTGCCATGCCTCCGGAAATGACTGAGCATGCGGAACCTCTTCCTGCGTGGAACTTTTGGAGTTCGCAGGTCGGGGCTGCAATCGCACCTGCTGCAGCTTATACTCTTCCTACCAACTATGAAGAGTTAGAGCTCGTAGCTGATAGAAGGGCAATGGAGCGAGGACAGGTTTCAGCTACCCCAGCAATGCGCATTCCTTCTTTGCGCGAGATCCTTGAAGGAACTGGTATGTCATGATTTGTTCGCATCTTGCATTCTTCATTTGCAAACTCTATAGTCTGACTTGGTTTAACATTGCCTTACGGCTGAAGAAAGCTGACCTGGACTGGCTCGTTCGGATGCGCCTCTCTTACCCCTAATCATTTGTGAGGTCTCTGGAGATAGGGACCTTCGACAGGAGACTGTTTCGGACTGAATCCATCTGGATTTCGGAGCAGCTATCCGCGGCCACACCTGCGACCATTTCTCCTCAGAGCGCGGAATTGCTTTTTGGCATGTGCCAAAACCTTCTCGCCAAAGTTCAAGGCAAGCTGGGCTTTGGGTTTCTTGTCAAAAGAGTCACCCCGATTCACGCAGCCGTGAATTTGAAACGCGGCTACCATAACCTCGCAGCTGAGGAGCAGAAGGTGGAGCAGCAAAGGCAAAGAGTTGAAGAAGCTGTGAAGCTCTTCCATGAGATGAACGCCAAATACGAGCAATTGAAGCAAGAAGTGGAGCAACTGGAAAATCTGTCGCGTCAGTTTACTCCTAATGACTCCTTGATCAAGGGCTTGTTTTGAAAAGTAGCAAATAAGTAGCTAAAACATTACTGTAATGTTGCTAGGGTTTCTCCCCCTTTATTTTTCCAAAGGAATTTGAATGCCTGTTTTGCCCTTCCCGGGATTTGCTCAAATATCTCTTTGCATATCAATTTATGACGTCATCTATTGATATTATGCCTTAATTTTCGCGCTAATTGCTCATTAGATAAGCACGCTTTCCTTGGGAAGTCCATCCGTATCATGACCATCCGTCATTAATTAGGATACGCAACCGAATCGTCGAAGCCTTTAGTAGGGTGATTGATTGTTACCTCTTTTCAAGGCGTAAGTGATTGATCCTTACCCTCTTTTCAAGCTCTGCTAACTCATCTCGGAAACTGAAGATTCTCCACAAGGTCTATATAAACCCTGCCTTTTGCTATTTGGGTTCTTCATCCCACAATGTGGCTTGCCGTGAGTCCTTACGACTGCTGGCTTCAACGCTTGTCTTTCGTTGATTCATGGCAGCTTCAAGTTGTGAAACCTGAGTTTGTGCTTTGTGCCATAGAAATAGCTTCCAAGATCTGCTTCACAAAGCGTATTGATCTTTATAATTATCATAAGGAAGATGCAGAGAATACCTCATGTTTGTTCGAAGAATTTTCTTCGTTTATTATGTCTACAGGTCATGTTTCCGGCCGCCTCCCGGCGAGGTGCAGCGTCGTTCTGACCCTGCTACCAACTCGTAATGAACGGCGGATTTCTCCTCCAGCATGCCCGGAGGTTGATCATTCGCCACCACATTCTTGAACTCAGGGTAGCGAGCCAATGTGCTCGTCTCCGTGGACAAGGACCCTCTTGCCCGAGGAATGACTGCTTCCCTGTCTTGCACAGCCGCATTAGCCGGAACAGGTGGTTCCTCAGGCACGTCTCTTGGGCGTAAGACCAAAGAATGGCCTTGTCAGATCCTGGGATCTTGAACATTGCGTCGCATAGGTCTTGTAGACATGGCGGGCTGCAGGCTGTTCTTTTCGCAGGAACACCCTACTTGCTACAGCTCTTTGGTCGCAGATCTTTGTATCGCATTGCTTCTGCTAGGACCGTTAGGTCGATCCTTTTCCAATTAGGATTCCCTCGATGTGTAACTTCAGCTTGTAGGTTACTATTTAGATGCATTGTAAGCCATGTTGGCTGCGTAGCTAGCTTGATCTAAGCTATTCGCTTGTAAGCTTTTATCTAGACAGATAAATTGTAAGTCATTTTAACTCCTAATAATAAATCGCTTTGCATGATTTACTGTTGTAGATACTGCTTTATGACATGGCAGATCTAGGCCACGTGGCAACCATCCAGCACACCATATTGTGCTCCACACACACAGGATCACCAGCCGAGCTGATCCATGTGGGGGCTGCGAGACAGAGCCCTCGCATACCACTGCACGGGACTTGTAGGGACTTGTGGTTTGGAGGCTAGGGTAAGCCCTGTCGCGTGCGAGCCAAGCCCGCACGCGACCTTTAGTAACTGTTTTGAGAGATTTATGGCACGAGCTCCATAAACCCGGTCAATCCGGTCAAACCCGGTCAACCTCGTAACGGTTCCGGTATTCGCGCACCACGTGCTCTAACGGTTCCTATATACTCGGACGGACGTGCCGTTATGGTTAAGCTAATTAAGCCGCCATTAATGGGCGCATTAACCACACTACAACGGTCACGTTCTCCAGTATATATACATCGTTAACCTTTCCATACAAAGGAGGACACACTGCCATACGCGGAAGCTCTGCCAAACCTCTGTCTCTCTCTCAGACATTGCTACTGACTTACTCTCTCCCTACACACACCCCTATTCTTCCTGTGCGATCCCTGATCCACTACATACGGTGTACACGGAGGTCTCCCTGCCGGAATCTCTTGTGCACATTTTAGTGAACCCGACGTGAAACTTACCAGCAAAAGCAACCATGTCTCAGGAGGACGATGTCAGCAACCGATCTCCTTCCACCGAAACTCCCTCGGGAGACGAGGCTCGCCGTACTCCGACGACTCCCGGCGAGGCGCCAACTTTAGAGTCTTTGGACGCCACTGTCCAAAGTCAGGCAAAAGCTCTCAAGTCTCAATCCGCGCAGTTAGAACGGATCTTGGCCGTTCTGGGCACTCTTGCGCCAAATCCTCCACCTGCCACCGCTATCCCTCAGGGAGGAGGAACCCCTACCGCTCCAGGATTGGGAGTGTCGGCCGCGCCTCCCAACCCTCATCTGCAAACTCCACCGTCGGCCACGCAGCTGCCTTCGATCCAAGGGTCAACGGCACAAATGCTGCCCCCTGCTGCTCACGCCTCTCGGCCCCCGGCTTTGGCGTCCAACCCAGCTCTGCAGTACACTCTGCCTCCACCAGCGACAATCTGGGGAAACGCGGGTAGTCAATACACTCCCAATCCTCCGGCGGCATATGTGTCGCCACCGCCTACGACAACCCCTCCGCCAACTACCGAGGGAAGCATTCCAGAATGCATGACGTCTTTGCAGAAGCGCGTGGACTCCATCTTGGCTCATCAGTCGTTCGCGGATACCATCATCCCGAAGCTAGACAACGATCCACCCATCCCACGAGAGATCTATCTCATGCCTAACCCGGCGGGGTACAAGGCTCCCAAATGGGACAAGTTCGAGGATGTCAATGGAAACGCTCATGAGCATGTCATGCGTTTCATCGATGTCATGGGTCCATACGGAGCTGATCCCAAGCTGCTGATGCGAGAATTCCCAAAAACTCTTGGGAATGTGGCATACAAATGGTACCGAACATTGGAGGCCGGATCTGTGAAAACTTGGGACGACATGGTCCAGAAGTTCTATACCAAGTTCTTCCAGATGGAAGAAAAGGTGACGATGATCCATCTCTCGCGGATGTATCAGAAACGCGAGGAAGATGGAATCACTTTCATCAAGAAATTCAGAGTGAAATCCTTGGAGTGCAAGGATCCAATGCTCGAAAGCCGGCTCGTAGAGATATGCCTGCAGTGCATGCGAGATGAATACAAAAGCATGCTGATCAATTTACAAACACCAACGTTTTCAAAGCTCATCGAATGCACGATGAACATCGAGCCCATTGTCGAGAGACAGAGAAAGAAGAGCGCTCCAGAACGACCTGCGAGCGGCACCACCTACAAGATCGGCAGATTTGGCTACAAGCGGGGACGCGAAGCTGAGGTCAACACAGTTTCGCCCCAGAAGCAAGCAAAGGTTGCAAACTTCGATGCACCACCTCTGCCATGCTCGGTGGAGGAAGCGAGCGATCTCTGCAGACAGTGGCGTAAGGACGGCGTCCTGCCACCGCTCGAGAAAGCACCCTCCAAGGAGATGACGAGGGACCCTAAGTGGTGCGAATACCACGGCAAGGTCATGCACCCCACAGCCGAGTGCAAGAAGCTCAGATTCGCGTTCGATCAGAAGATGAAGAACGGCGAACTCATCGTCAGCGACCACCGGAAGGATGTGCGCAACAACCCGCTGCCTGCCCATACAGATTCGGGCTCAAAGGGCAAAGAGGTCGCCATGATCTCGATAGTGGACTTGGAAGAAGTCGCAGAAGATGGTCTGCCCATCATTGCTGAAGTCCATGAAGATGAAGACTACAGCATGGACACGGAAGATGAGCGTGCCGACCGCATGAAAGGGTCGCACGGCTTCGACAAATTCTTCAACGAGATGAACTTCTCCGAAAAATGTCGAGCGGACATGACAAAAGCAATCTTAAGGGTAGCAGAGGACTACGAGGAGGACCTCGTGGTCTCCAACGGGAAAGTCATCAGGGCGTCCCGTTTCACAGAAAAGATTATGACCTTTTCTGCCAGCGACAAGAAGACAGATGCGAGCCACCAGAGGCCCCTGTACGTGACCGCCATCATCAACGGCGTCGAATTCAAGCGAGCATTCGTCGATGGAGGAGCAGCGGTCAATGTTGTTCCACTCCACACACTGAAGCTAGCAGGGATCCCCGAGCACAAGGTAGTCAAGCGTCCATCCCCGCTGGTGGGATTCGGCAGCGATTCTAGATTGTTCAACTACAGGGGCCTCGCCATTTCTACTATGTTATGGGGCCGAAGCTGTAGTACCTGCGGAGGTCAGAGTCAATTCGGCGAGGTTGGCCTTCCATGCACTCTATGAAAATCAACGCGATCATGATTTAGTCTTGCTGGAAGAAAAGCGAGAACAAGCCAAAAGGACTAACAAGCGGTACCAGGAAAGAATCGCTCGCGCCTATAACAAGACAGTCCAGCGACGGGATTTCGCAGTTGGCGACCTGGTCTTGCGCGCATCTGACCATTGCATGCGAGAAGCAACTCACCCGAAGTTCGCAGCTAATTGGGAAGGACCCTTCAAAGTCACAGAAGTCTTCGATAGCGGCTACTGTAGCATACGAAGGTTGCACGACACAACCTCAACTCCAAGCTCAATCAACATGCGCTGGATCAAGAAGTACTATCCTTGACTTCTCTTATTTCATACGTTTTATGATAACGTTGCTTAATGTCTCATGTGGCTATGATATTCGCAATCTCCTCTCCCATATGAGAGGATTGTAATCCTATCTCTCCCATATGAGAACGCTATAATAAAAGAATTCTCCCAAATGAGAAATTCATATTTCTAGCTGTTTATATCACTCTATTTAATTTGTTATCGCTATTAACAATGATTTATTCGCTGCAATATCAGCAAATACAAATGCGATCTTAAGTGATCATCAAAGCCTATCTCTTACGATAGCAGCACACGCAAACGTGATCCTAATCGATCATCAAAGCCTATCTCTTACGATAGCAGCAAACGCAAATGTGATCCTAATCGATCATCAAAGCCTATCTCTTACGATAGCAGCAAACGCAAACGTGATCCTAATCGATCATCAAAGCCTATCTCTTACGATAGCAGCAAACGCAAACGCGATCTTAATTGATCATCAAAGCCTATCTCTTACGATAGTAAATACGATCTTAATTGATCATCTAAAGCCCATCCCTTACGATGGAAGCCAATGCAAATGTGATCTTAAGTGATCATCCAAAGCCTATCTCTCACGATAGCAGTCAACATAAACGCAATCTTAATTGATCATTTAAAGCCCATCCCTTATGATGGCAGCCAATGCAAATGCGATCTTAAGTGATCATCCAAAGCCTATCTCTCACGATAGAGTCAACATAAATATGATCTTAATTGATCATTTAAAGCCCATCCCTTACGATGGCAGCCAATGCAAATGCGATCTTAAATGATCATCCAAAGCCTATCTCTCACGATAGCAGTCAACATAAATACGATCTTAATTGATCATCTAAAGCCCATCCCTTATGATGGCAGCCAATGCAAATGCGATCTTAAGTGATCATCCAAAGTCTATCTCCTACGATAGCAGCAAAATACAAAAACGATCTCAATCGATTATCAAAATCCTATCTCTCACGATAGCGATTTACGCAAGTGCGATCTTATATGATCTTTTTTAAGCCGATCTCAATCGATCATCAAAATCCTATCTCTCACGATAGCGGTTTACACAAATGCGATCTTATATGATCTTCTCAAGCCTATTTGTTACGATAGCAATTTATACGCAAAGTGATTTTACTTGATCACCCAAGCCCGTCTGTTACGATGGCAACGTAACTGCAGAACTATCTTGCTAGACCTTCTAAAGGTCTATCTGCTGCGATAGCAATTCATGCGAGAAACTATCTCAAGCAATTCTCTAATAAAGCCTATCTTCTATGATAGCAATTCGCACCGCTCAATGATCTTAATTGATCTGTTAAAAAACTATCTGTTACGATAGCAAAGTTGTGAACGTGATCTCATACGATTTACAACGACCACCTGCAAGCCCATCCGTCAAGATGGCACAGCTGCGAAATTACGATCTCGAATGATCTACCGAAACATCTGCGCATTGATGTCGCATGTGTGAAATCATTACATGGCATTATGCAAGGCAAAACAAGCCGAAACGCATGCGAAATTGTATTTTGTTGCAAAGAGAGCAGATAATACAAAGGCTATATATCATTATGAGTCAAATGACTTACAATTTATCTATCTAGATAGCAGCTTACAAACGAAAAGCTCGCATCTAACTACACAGCCAACATGGCTAACAATACATTCGAAAAATGGCTGGTAAGCCAGAGATGCGCCAAGGGAACTCTCGACTAAGGAAAGAGAGAATCCACCGGTCCTGATACCGGCAGCACAGCACGCAAGTCTGCGGCCAAAGATCTATAGCAAAAGGGATGCTGCCGCGAAGAGATCAACTCGTCATTCGCCACATCCCTAGCGGCAAGGTCAGGGATACGATACGCCCAAGACCCCAAGGAATGACAAAAGCCTCTGTCTGATCAAGATAGGCGCCGGAGGAGCTTCCTGTGCCGACAGATGATACTCCGCAAAACAGGCGAAGCAGTCATTCCTCTGGTGATGGACTCCTTGTCATGGTGCACAAGGGCATTGACGAGCACCCCGACCTCAGAAATGTGAGGGCGACGGATTCTTCTTCGGAGATGCTGAAGAAGAATTCCGCCGTTCATTACGAGATGGTAGCACGGTCACTTCGGCGCTGCACCTCGCCACGAGGCGGCCGGAAACATGACCTGCACACATAATACACGAAGAAATTACTTCGAATACACGTGAGGTATTATCTGCATCCTCTTTATGATGGTTATAAACAGCAATAAGCCTCATAAAGTGGATCTTGGAAACTATTTCTATAGCACAAAGCGCAAACTCAGGATTCAAAACTTGAAGTTGCCATGAATCAACGAAAAACAAGCGTTGAAGCCAGCAGTCGTAAGGACTCACGGCAAAGCACATGTTTGGGATGAAGAACCCAAATAGCAAAGACAGGGTTTATATAGACCCTGTGGAGACTCTTCGGTTGCCTAAGATGAGTCAGCAAAAATCAAAAAGAGGGTAAGTTCAATCACTTACGCCTTGAAAAGCGGTAACAATCAATTACCCTACTAAAGGCTACGACGATTCAGTTGCGTATCCTAATAAATGACGGATAGTCATGATTCGGATGGACTTCCCAACGGAAGCGTGCTTATCTGCCGGAAAATTAGCGCGAAAATCAAGCAAAGAATCAATTGCTGATGTCATAATTGGATATGCACAGAAATGTCCAATCAAATCCCGAAAAGGGCAAAACGGGCAAACTCATTGTCTGTTGTTAAAAAAAAAAGGGGGAGAAACCCTAGCAACATTACATTAATGTTTCAAAACATTACATTAATGTCTCAGCCATTTTCCTGTTTTCTTTTCAAAATTCGAAAAGTCAAAACAAATTCTTGATTAAGGAGTCTTGGGGCTCGAACTGCTCGCTCAGCTTCTCCACTTGTTTCACTTCTTGCTTCAGTTGCTCGCACTTGGCATTCATTTCATGATACAGCTTCAAAGCTTCATCAACCTTTTGCTTTTGCTGCTCCACCTTCTGCATCTCAGCCGCGAGATTCTGGTGACCGAGATTCAAAGTTACAGCTGCGCGAATCAGTGTAACTCTGTCCTTGAGGAATTTGAAACCAAGTCTGCCTTGGACTTTGAACAGAAGATTTTGGCACATGCCACACAGCAATTCAGCACTCTGGGCCGAAATGGTCGCAGGTGTAGCCGCAGACAGCTGCTCCAGTATCCAGATGGCTTCAGTAAGGAATAGCCTCCTGTCAAAAGGTCCGATCTCCAGAGATCTCACAAACGATCGGGGGTATCTGAGACGCATTCGAACCACCCAGTCTACATCGGTTTGCTTCAAACCTGAGACATCAAAAATGGTTATAATGTCAGAACTCGCAAGCAAATAATGCGACGTGCGAACGGTAAATCTTTACTTACCAGTGCCTTCCAGAATTTCATGAAGAGAAGGGATGCGGGCCACTGGGTTGTTCGGAGACTGCCCTCGCTCCATAGCTCTCCTATCAGCTGCAAGCTCCAACCTCTCATAGTCAGGAGGAAGAGTGTAGGCCGCACCAGCTGCGACTACATTCCCAACCTGCGAGCCCCAAATGCTCCACGCAGGAATAGGTGCTTCTGGCTCAGTCATCGCCGGAGGCGAAGGGACAGCCGAAGTCGCTGGGCGAAGGACACTCCCAGATGCGAAAATGTTAGCATCACTTGTCCTTTCTTCCTCACCACCGGTACGGACACCTTCGTCCATCGGCACAGCATCAGCTTCGACATCATCGGAGAGTTCGATGACATCCTCGAGATGCTCACTTGCGTGTCCAGCAGCTGCGACGGGCTTCTCGGTATGGGAGCTCGAAATTGGAGCATGGGATGCAGAAGGCTGACTTCTCTGCTCCAGCTCAGGTTCCTCAGCATGACCTGCGATACCAAATGCGATAAAGTGAGGTAACTTGTGTTATAAGTTATTTCGCTATCTTTACTAAAGCTAAGAATAAGCACCTCCACGCGAAGGTGGGATTGAGGTATCCTCATCGTACAATAGGGACGTGGAACCGTGCCCTATCAGTGTATCCTCACTAAGCAAATCTTTAAGAGAAGCGTGACCTGGGATGCGAGTAAACCAGTCATGATTTTGCTGAAAGTGGCTACAGCCTAGTATGCGCATATCACTCAAAATAATTACCTGAGGGTTCTCCGCATTTACTTACCAACCAACGGCGAATGTCAGGCTTTGACACACCGTGCTTTAACGCACCCACAATTACATCTCTATAAGTAACTGCGAGATTGAAGATCTCACCTTTATCGCCACCTGCGATCTCTGCGAAGTCCGCTTGGACTTGCTCTAGCTCTGCTGCATCCTCTCCAGGAACCTCATCTTCCTCCTCCACATGAGGAGTCACTTCTTCGGGAAGCTCGTCTTCCTCGCCAACTGGACGCGCTAAGTCGTCAACATGCTGCTCCTCGAGGCTCCGCTGTTTCACACGCTCGAGCTCCTCTTCCTCTCGCTGCCTTCTTCTTTCAGCAGCCTCCGCGGCTGTCTTCCGGGATTCAGCAAGAACATCCTCGCTTATAGGATCATCTGAAATGCCAGAATGGGCATCTCTCTTTTGCCTCTTGGCCACAAGGCCACCGACGGCTTCATCATCATCATCTGCGAATACATATTTGGTTCAAAGAAAAGAACTACAAAGAAGTCAAGATAAAGGGCAAGGAGATGCGACGGAAGTACCTCCTGATTCTTCCTCGCACATCACAACTGTTGCTTCTTCTTCATCACTTGCCTGGGGCTCCTGTCTCTCTTCCTCCTCTTGGTTGAATGGAACGAAAGTCTCAACTGCGAGATCTTTTCGCACTTTGCTGGGCATACGACCCTTGCCTTTGTCCTTGATGGAAAGGGACCTCACTGGGGGAGAAGTTGGAGCACTCCTAGGGGAAGAAATCGTAATTCCCTTTTGCCTAGGTCTCTTCACTCTCGGCGCCGCAGTCGCTGGAGGGGACGGGTCATCTCTAGGAGGAGACGGAGCCGGAGGGTTGTCTATCAGCGAGTCAGCAAAAGTGTTCATGACTCCGCGAACTTTTGTTTCGACCTCGGCATCCATCCTCCATGCTAGCTGGTACGACTCCCCCTTCCTTCTAGTGGCAACAATGGTGTCCACCAGCGATTTGGAGCGATCACCAGCTGCGAACCTCCGCACATGACACTGAACAATACAGAACGAAAAGCATCAGTGCAAGGAAATCAAAAAGCTTAAAGCACATAAGGAAATTGCTTACCTCAGCAAACGCCTGGCTATATTTGATGACCTGCGCGTCACCCTTCTTGATTGCGTCGACTTGTTCCTTCAGAATGAAATCGGGGCACAAATGATTCTCGCGGTCCCACAGCGAGTAGCAACCATACTCAGACTCGCTCAAACTGCAATTGGGGCGAAACGGAAAAGAGTTTCTCTTGATCAAGGGGGCCTTTCCTGGCTGCGCCGCCGCCTCCGTCTCAATCCTCGTTTGCTGGGCAACCCAGTATGCGATCCAGTTCTGGGAACAACCACCCTTGCGAGTTCTCGCAGGCTGCTCAAAGGGGAGATTGCTCATGAGGACCGCCTTGCACTCCTTTGTCAGCAAACGCTTGTAGCACCCTCTTATAATAGACTGAGGCCAGATCGATGGGGCCACTGTATCAAAACCAAGCTGAGGAGAGACCCGAGTGGGGTCAACATCCACTGTAAGCCTTTCGTATCTTGGCGCGAGCTCACGAATATGCTCTGCAAGGGCAGGAAGAGAACCTCGCAGACACCAACAGAAGAAGTCACGATAGCGTTCGTGGAAATGCGGCCCCTTTTCAAAGAGAAGGTCTTCTGACAAGACCATACCTTTGGAAGGGTATAGCTTTGGAAACCACCGTACATTCTCAACACGTGTGGCATAGGGCCTGGCAGTAAACTCCTTTCGTTTGTCGCATATCAAACTCCAAGTACACTTGGTGTTGCTTGCTCCAAACCATCTCGCAGCCCTTCCGCTGTTGCGCGCTTCCGTCTCGCCTGGGGGACACCACTTCTCAAGTGGGAGGGGAGTTGGAGCATAAGACGGCCAGCGCTCGAAAACCCACATTGTCAAAAAGCTGATATTGACAAAGGTCAGAACATCGAGGCGGCCACGCGATTCCCTCATCGCCAGAACCAGCTGATCAAGCCTGTAATATAACGTGCCTAAGACCAAGGGTTCGAGTGCGACTCTCTGGCCAAGAGCGAGCCTCACAGCAAGTGGCAGCACATGGTAGAAGACCCCGTCATGGGGATGACCATCAATCAGATACCTCGACAGCCAAGCACAGAGAAAGGCACAAAGGGTTAAATGATAACCCTTGCCCTCTACATAATTCTCGGCCTCCGGGTTCTCGCTCAAAAGCTTCTTAGTGATGCTGCTGTTCGCATAGTCTCGGAAGAAGTACTGCAACCACTTGTTCCAGGTATTCTTCGCAGACGTATCCACTAGCTGCCAGTTCGGAAGAGGCTTTGTAGTGGTCCACCGAGTGGAGATTTTCTTTACCTCTGCTAGGCACTCCTCCATCTGCGCGTACAAGGCCATTTCAGCAGATGTCCTCAAGTGGCTCAAGGGGTCCACCTCTCCCATGGGGGAAAGCTCATACAGCATTTGAACGTCCTCGAGCGTGGGGGCAGCCTCGAACTCAGCAAAATGAAACGTGTGAGTCGCGGGCGAATAACGGGACAGAAGGTCTAGAAGCATGGACTGATTTAACTTCACGGCAGCACCCTTCATAGCGCGGATAGCAAAGAATATGCCGGCTTTATCAAGAGTCTCGGCGTGATGATTCAACACGTGGTCGATCCACTCATCCATATAGTCCAATTTCTGGACGAACGCTTGAGTAGAAATCGCAGTATACGGGAAGTGCCCGTTCTCGATCCCCAATCGGACTACATCCTCGGAACCAACCCACTCGAGCAGGGCTGAGCTAACTGGGCGAGTCAACGTCAGCAATTGCTCAACAGGAACAGGATCAGGCATCCTCTTCGCCTTCACCCGCGCATGATAAAAATCCTTCCCACCCAGAAAGGGGGCTTTACGCCACAGAGCCTGCGGAAGCTCCGGCATCTCTTCGTCTTCCTTGACGGGTTTGGTTACTCTTGTCTTGGCCATTCCTGCGAAAGGGCAAGAAAAAGGGGGGAGAAATACCACACCACACTTCAGTTTGAATTTTGGAATTTGAGATTTATGCAAACCAAAGCAAACAGTTCCGGTGCCGATTTCAGAAATTGGGGAGTTGATATTGTTGAAAGATTAAAACGAAGCGGGTTCAAAGATCAAAAGCCTCTTCGCAAATATTATGGATTTACAGATTCAACGCGATTCAAGGCAAACACTGGTATGTTAAATCAAAAGTAAACGAGGCCAACCTTGTTTCCTTGAAGCTTGCTTGGATATACACAATTGGAGAATACGATTTGCAGTTCTGAACTGGTGATTGATTATCTGGATCTGCTCTCGAAGATCTCCGGGTACCATTCACTTTAAGAGAAAGAAGTGATGCTTTGCAATAATGGGATACAAGGTATTTATCCAGAAGAATGAAGGGTTGCGTCGCTTCAGTAGTCGAATCGCAACCGTCACCGTCGTATCGCGCAATCACAGGACGGGCTGACGTCACGCCTAAAACCCTAAAGGTCAGACGGCACGACTCTAGGGGTTTTAGGTCATAATGACACGCACGGGGGCTGAACCTACCCGTATTTGAATTGGTGCGTGGCGACGACGCGCATATTGGTTTCCGCGCATGGAAGCCTATACAGCTATGAGCCTTCACGCGCAGAAAGGGGGCTAATGTAGATACTGCTTTATGACATGGCAAATCTAGGCCACGTGGCAACCATCCAGCACACCATATTGTGCTCCACACACACAGGATCACCAGCCGAGCTGATCCATGTGGGGGCTGCGAGACAGAGCCCTCGCATACCACTGCACGGGACTTGTAGGGACTTGTGGTTTGGAGGCTAGGGTAAGCCCTGTCGCGTGCGAGCCAAGCCCGCACGCGACCTTTAGTAACTGTTTTGAGAGATTTATGGCACGAGCTCCATAAACCCGGTCAATCCGGTCAAACCCGGTCAACCTCGTAACGGTTCCGGTATTCGCGCACCACGTGCTCTAACGGTTCCTATATACTCGGACGGACGTGCCGTTATGGTTAAGCTAATTAAGCCGCCATTAATGGGCGCATTAACCACACTACAACGGTCACGTTCTCCAGTATATATACATCGTTAACCTTTCCATACAAAGGAGGACACACTGCCATACGCGGAAGCTCTGCCAAACCTCTGTCTCTCTCTCAGACATTGCTACTGACTTACTCTCTCCCTACACACACCCCTATTCTTCCTGTGCGATCCCTGATCCACTACATACGGTGTACACGGAGGTCTCCCTGCCGGAATCTCTTGTGCACAGCTGTCTTGTTACAACAAATTACGATTTCGAATGCGTATTGGCTGATTTCGCCTTTTTGTAGTGTGGAATCACACTTTGCATTGTTGCTATGATTGGCTATCTGTCGAATAGATTCGCAGATATGATTTTAGATCGTTCGAGATCGTATTTGCGTAGCTTTGCTATCTTGGCAGACAGGCTTTGAGATTTACTTTAGGTTAGACCCAAGTTCAAGTTCTATCTCAGCAGATAGGCTTCTGTAGATGATCTCTTAAGATCATTTTTCATAATGGTGCTATCATGGCAGATAGACTTAAGAATCATTTTGAGATCGCATTCGTTTAGTGCTGCTATCGTGACAGATAGGCTTGAAAGATCATACTCGCATAGGCTGCTATCATGGCAGATAGGCTTGTAAAAGATCCCACAAGATCGTATTCGCACGAGCTGCTATCGTGGCAGATAGGATTTGAAGATCCCTTTAGATCATATTCGCATAGGCTGGTATCATGGCAGATAGGCTTTAGAAGATCACTTAAGATCGTATTCGCATAGGCTACTATCGTGGCAGATAGGCTTAAAAGATCACTTAAGATCATATTCGCATAGGCTGCTATCATGGCAGATAGGATTTAGAAGATCACTTAAGATCGTATTCGCATAGGCTGCTATCGTGGCAGATAGGCTTAAAAGATCACTTAAGATCATATTCGCATGAGCTGCCATCAGAGCGGATAGGCTTTCGCTACTGGGAAATAATGAAATAAACAGAGCAACAAAGATAGCTGACAGCATAAAGTTCTTCCCGTTTGGGAGAAGTCTTTTTATTATGAAATACTCTCATGTGGGAGAGATAAGATTACAATTCCCTCATATGGGAGAGAAGATGTACGAGCTATAGCAATACAGAGCATGAAGCAAACGTTGTAATCTAACGCATATAACGAGAGAAGTTAAGGATAGTACTTCTTAATCCAGCGCATGTTGACTGAGCTTGGGGTCGAGGTCGTTCCATGTAACCTCCGTATGTTGCAGTAGCCACTATCAAAGACTTCTGTGACTTCAAAAGGGCCTTCCCAATTGGCTGCGAATTTTGGGTGAGCTGCCTCTCGCATGCAATGGTCAGATGCGCGCAAGACCAAATCTCCAACTGCGAAGTCTTGATGTTGGAATGTTTTGTTGTACGCACGAGCGATCCTCTCTTGATAACGTTTGTTAGTCCTTTTAGCTTGCTCCCGCTTGTCTTCTAACAGGACTAAATCATGATCGCGTTGGTTGTCATATAATGCATGAAAAGCCAACCTTGCAGAGTTAATCTTTACTTCCGCAGGTACCACAGCTTCAGCTCCATAGCATAAAAGAAATGGCGAGGTCCCCGTG
The DNA here is from genome assembly GCA_023055425.1 of Linanthus parryae. Classification (NCBI taxonomy): domain Eukaryota; kingdom Viridiplantae; phylum Streptophyta; class Magnoliopsida; order Ericales; family Polemoniaceae; genus Linanthus; species Linanthus parryae. Next base: position 88,878,915 of record JALGPY010000001.1, read on the forward strand.
GGCGTCCTTCGGGATGATGGTATCCGCGAACGATTGGTGAGCCATAATAGTGTCTATGCGCCGTTGCAGCGACGTCATACACTCCAGAGCATTTCCCTCGGCAGCGGGAGGAGGGGTCGCCGCAGGCGGAGGCGACACATATGTCGCAGGAGGACTAGGGACATATTGTGAATTCACGTTACCCCAGATTTTCGTCGGAGGAGGCAAGGGATACTGCGAGGCCGGATTAGGTACCAAAGCCGGAGGCTGAGGAGTGTGAGCAGCGAGAGGCAACATTTGAGCCGTTGACCCCTGAATTGAGGGCAGCTGCGTATTCGCTGGAGGAGTTTGCAGGTTAGGATTGGGCGGTGTGGTTGACACTCCCAATCCTTGAGTGGAGGAGGCTCCTCCTCCCTAAGAGACAGTGGTGGCTGGTAGGGGGTTTGGAGCAAGAGTCCCCAAGACAGCCATGATCCGTTCGAGCTTCGCAGATTGAGCTTTGAGAGCCTTCGCCTGACTCTGGATGGTGGAGTCCAAGGCTTCCAGCGTCGGAGCTTCACCGGCGGCTGTAGGAGCACGGCTGGTCTCCTCTCCCGAGGTGGTTTCCGTGGATGGCGATCTGTTACTGACATCATCCTCATGAGACATGGTTGCTTGCAATGGTAAGTTCACGTCAGGTTCACCAAAATGTGCACAAGAAAATCCGGCAGGGAGAACTCTGTGTACACCAAGGGCAGAGAATATAAAATGGCACAGGAAGTGTTGAGTTGTGTGTAGGGAGAGAGTAAGGCAGTAGTAATGTCTGAGAGAGAGACTGGAGTTTGGCAGAGCTTCCGCGTATGTCTGGTGTGTCTCCCTTGTATGGAAGGGTTAACGTCATATATATAACGGAGAATGTGACCGTTGTAGTGTGGTTAATGCGCCCATTAATGGCGGCTTAATTAGCTTAACCACAACGGCACGTTCGTCCGCGTATATAGGGAACGTTACAGCACGTTACACGCGAATACCGGAACCGTTATGGGGTTGACCGGGTTTGACCGGATTAACCAGGTTTATGGAGCTCGTGTCATAAATCTCTCAAAAGCAGTTACTAAAGGTCGCGCGTGGGCTTGGCTCGCACGCGACAGGACTTACTCTAGCCTCCAGACCACTAAGAGTCCGTTTGGTATTGCTTTTGCTTCCCAGAACGCTGCTTTTCAAATCAAAAAGCAGTATTTATGTGTTTGGTAAATTTTTATTTTTCTGCTTTCTAAAAAGCAACTGCTTCCTCACAGCAGCTTTTGAAAAGCAGGGGAGGGGTTGCTTTCTACGACGTGCTTTCTGATTAATTTATTATTTGACATCATTATCCATTAATAAAAATTAAAAATATATTATTGTAATAGTAATATTTATTATATCATGTCTGAAATGGTCGTTTCGACATTTACAAAAAGTCTAAAGCACTAATAACCAAACACAAAATGTCAAAAGTGTTTTTCCACAGCAGGTTATATACGGAGTTTACCAAACACTTTTTGTGCAGATTCTCACAGCAGCTTTCTCACAGTACTTCCTACACAGCAGCTTTCTAAACCGCCACAGCATTACCAAACTAGCCCTAAGTCCCTATAAGTCCCGTGCAGTGGTATGCGAGGGCCCTGTCTCGCAGCCCCCACGCGGATCAGCGCGGCTGGTGATCCAGTGTGTGTGGAGCACAATATGGTGTGCTGGATGATTGCCACGTGGCCAAGATCTGTCTGCTCAGAAAGCACTATCTACAACTGGTTAAAGATATCCTTTGATGTCAGAACAACAGGAATACCTTTCTTCTTCTTCTTCTGTTTCTTCATAGCTTTTCCCATAACTTCCTCTGAATCAGTGCTGGTATCTCTATTTTCTGAAGAAGGCACTTTCTCCAGTTCCAAACCTTTGCTGATCAGGTCAAGCTTGTTAAGCACCAAACCTTTGAACTTAGCAAGGTCATTGGACAAGTCAAACAAACCTTGTCTCAAATCTTCCACACCGTCTTCCAGAACCTCAACCCGATCTATAATCTATTAGAAATCCAGATTACGAGGAACCTTAGGGGTTGAAGTAGCTCAAGGTTTGATGAACTCTTTTTCCCTCAGCTCCTTAGCATTCAACTCTGAATAGAACTTCCACTTTCCCTTAGCAGTAGTCATCTTCTCTTAATACTTCAAAGAAACTCCAAAATGTATGAAAAAAGAGAGGTAAAACATTGGCATAGGGTAGAGAGTGGTTCATAGTCCTAGTCCCACAGTAAACCATGTGTTCCATCACAACTGTAGGAAGGTCTACCTCAAACCCTTGACAAATCAAATACATCTAGATTAAAATCTTGTCTGTTACCAACTCTTTGGAGTATTCTATGGGGACCACACACCTCATAATGATAGAAAATAGAATTTTGTCTTCACAGTTAAACACAAAATGTGTTAACTGCTAGGGTTCAGATGTGGTTCTCTCCAAGAAAAACATGGCTTTGTCTTTTTATATAATTTCTTTTTTGTCAGGATAGTCACCAACCTTATACTTTCTAGGCACTCCCAAAACTTTGGAGAACACCCTGTGATCTAACCTAATTTCTACACCAGCCAAAATTGAGGTTAGGATGTATCTATCACTATCATCAAGCTCTTGAACCAAATTCAAATAGAACAGTCTTGTTAACCTAGGGTAAGCTTCAGAGGGTGGGTTCAAAAGACTTCCAACATACGAGTTTTTAAACTTCTAAATGTAGTCTAAGTCTAAAATCTCCAATAAATTAGAACTGATCACACTACAAAAAGCCACTTTAGATGATGCATACCCATCCATCCATACCTTCTTGACATCAGAATTGACAAACCAAGATTCAGGCAATAGGGTCTTACCAAAGTTTGTGGATTTCTTGGTTTTAACTGTAATGTGCTTAACCCTCTTCTTCTCAGGTGTTTCTTCACCCTTCTTTTCTGAATTTCTTCGTGCTTTCTTGTCACCAGCCTTCTTCTCTTTTGGATATGGTACACTCTTCTTTTCCTTCTCAGCAATCACTTCTTCATTCTTCTTGCTTGACTCTTCCTACTGATCCTTATTCCCCTTTTCTTTAACCACTTCCTCTGTTGCTGATTCTGAATCTGACCCGGCCCTCTCTTCTTCTTGAACTTCCTTCCCTTTCTTGGTCTTCTTTGTAGGAAGGTAAGCCTCATGAACACTATCCGTGTCTTCTGAGTCTCATCCATGAATGGTGATCTTCCTGTTAGCTTTTCTCTTCACCCTCTTGTTGGAGGTTTGACCTAGATGCTTCATTCTTTCTGATTTTCGCTCCATTTGGGTTAGGGTTTGAGAGAGGTTGTGAGAATGGGGAGAGAGAGAGAGATAGAGACAAAGAGATTGAAGTAGAGAATGAGAGAAAATAAGTCCTGAAGCTGGCTTAAGTAGGTAGATGAGTTTGCCTAAAAGTAGGAGATTTGCATGCAAAAAGATTTCAGAAGAATTTCAAGATATTTGTAGATATTTTGATCAAATATCGGAACATTTGAAAAGATTCTGTAATTATCTAAAAAGATAACACAAAATTTTTCATGATCTAATTTTTAAAGATAATGCTAATCCACTCATCACATAAGTGAAACAGTAGTTCAAAGCTTTGAGAAGTTTTAGACAAATACAGAAACTTCAAAGCTTTGAGCTATATTTTCAAGGCTCCAGAAAATATAATCTCAAGGCTTTGAAATCACACAAATAATACTCATAGTGACTAATTACTTCCCCTTAACCAATGCATCCTTATTTAACATACCCAATTCAAGCCTTAGGGATGCAAACCTCTCATATGGCAGTGGTTTACTGAATATATCAGCTAATTTCTTAGAAGTATAAATAAAAGATAGAAAAATATAACCTTTTTCTGTGTGATCTCTAAGAAAATGATGTCTCACATCTATGTGCTTTGTCTTTGAATGTTGCACTGGATTCTTAGATATGGAAATGGCACTTGTATTGTCACTGTTGATAGGCACATTTCTCAAATCATATCCAAGATTTCTTAGCTGCTGTGCAATCCATAAAACTTGTGAACAACAAGCTCCACCTGCAATATATTCAGCTTCTGCAGTTGACAAATCCACTGAATTCTGATTCTTTGAATGCCAAATTTTCAATGAAGATCCAAGAAACTGGTAGCATCCAGAAGTACTCATTATGTCTACTTTGTATCTTTCAAAGTCTGCATCTGAATATCCACTCAAAAAAAAGTTAGACCTTCTTGGATACCAAAGCCCCAAGTCTTTGGTTCCATTCAAATATCTAAAGATCATTTTCACAGCAATTAAATGAATTTCTTTAGGATCAGCCTGAAACCTTGCACACATGCAGACACTAAACATAATATCTGGTCTACTAGCAGTTAGATATAAGAGTGAACCAATCAAACCTCTGTATTCTTTCTGATTTACACTCTTACAAGTTGTGTCATTGTCTAAAGACAGTAATGAACTCATATGGGTTTTTTACAACCTTGGACTGTGACATGTTATACTTGTTTATCAAGTCCAGGGTATACTTTCCTTGATGCACAAAAGTTCCTTTCTTCATTTGACGTACATGAACTCCACGAAAGAAATTCAGTTCTCCCATCAAGCTCATTTCAAATTCCCTGTACATAAGACTTGAAAAATCTTTTTAAAGAGCATCCAATTGGCTACAGTAGTGACACTCACCTTTAGCCACGCCCCCACTATGCTTTAGGGTTTCCTTGGATTTTGCAACTTTCTTGCGCTTTCCTTTGGAAGTAGAGGCACCTCCATTGCCCTTCCTCTTATGCACCATCATTATGGCCTTGCCCTTTCCTTTGTTGATGCTCTGTTCAGCTGTCTTCAGCATCTTCAACAAGTCTGGCAGAGTCTTACTTATCTCGTTCATGGTATAGTACATGATGAACTGATTATAACTATCAGGCAACAATTGCAAGACAAGATCAATAGCCAGATCTTGGCTAAGTGGGAATCCCAGTCTCTCGAGGTTCTAAATGTACCCGATCATTTGGAGTACATGAGGCCCAACTGGATTCCCTTCTGGAATACTACTCTTGAACAATGCTTTGGACCCCTCATATCGCTCATGCCTTGCCTGTTCCTGAAACAAATGTTGCTTCTGAAGCTCATCGGTCAAGGTGTAGAGCATGAGGCAATCATCTATATTTTTCTAACGTGCCCTTACATCAGCAAGAACGGATTCATCTTGGGGTGGGTCTGGAATTGGAGTGTCCTAGACGTACAACTTCTTTTCTTGCTTAAGGATAATCCTTAAGTTTCTGTACTAGTCAAGGAAATTCGTTCCAGACAATTTTTTCTTCTCAAGGACACATCGTAGGGATGAATTCGATGCGTGATTGTTTGCCATTTGGAATTATACAAAACGAGAAATATGAAATTTTAGTATTTTGAACAATTTAACTATATTCGATAATGGCTAGATAATTAAATATAGATCCCACTATTTTCTCGTATTAATAGCCCTCACCATTAATGCGAAAAATATCATGTATATTTTCTAGTAGGTCCAAGACCCATATTTCACTTCTTCTTGAGCTTGCTTTGGCAAGTCACCCAATAATTGGTTATTTAGGTAGGAACCATTCCAATTGAATCCTATGCAACTCTTCGTCCAATTAGGTGAATAATTCATTATTATTTATCATTTAGATAACGCCTAATTGTCATGCCTCTGGGTTCATCAATCCAATTGATTCTTACCTAGTTGCATCCAACCTCTTGCTTCAATATACACACATTACTAGCTTGTGTCGTCCTCAACACATCATGGTGAATTAAAATTTCCTTGCTTTGGCAAACCCGACTTTAATTGACCCTGATCATGAAGGGTGTTTAGGCAAGAGAAGGCAAAAAAGCAATATTCTATTTGAGGGATTTAATAGTTATTATTCGTTTGGTTGATCACATCAACATGATCTACTTATTTGGATTGGGCAATCAACAATAAAGGACCATCTTTTATTATTATCTTGTTAACGTTTTGCTAGTATTTTCATACACACAAAATAAATAACAAGACATAAATAATAAACATCCAGAAAAGGAAAAATAATGTGGCATGGATATGGCCCCTAGACTAAGATATTACCAAGACAATGATAATATATATTTTCCCTAAAGTGACAAGCCCATCTCCATGTGCTCCACCATAGCCGTGCGCCTACGGTAGGAAGTCTTCATCGTCTTTTGGCTTCTTGGTTCTCCGGTTTTCTCCTCCATGCTCTTGGCTATCATCTAATCTATTTCTAGCCTAAAAGCTAGAATAAATAAATAAATAAATAAATAAATAAAGCCTCACATGTCGAGGAAGATGATCAGCTTCAGGACGTAAATTAACTAACAATTACATTAATTTGATCAGCTCACATGTCGTAAACCAAACCACAACAAACACAAAATATACACAATCTAGGCCATATCCATCCACCATGAAACAAAGCACATAATACATATAAACCCAATTTTTAATGCGCTTGTTCAATTTTAGTTGAATTAGGTAATTAGGGTTACAACGCTCCAAGGGGTCCAACCTAAGCATAGGCCGAACCCCAAGGGACGGCCGCCAGCCCCCTTGGGCCGGCCCTAGGCTCGCTGCCCCTTGGTGACACGCGGCCTTGCTTGGCGCCCAAGGAAGAGGGGGTGGACGGCTAGGGTTTCGGCCCTAGTCTCCTTCCCCTTCCTTCCTTGTTGCCCAAGCTTGGTAGTTTCCATATAGTTGTTTCCATAATTGAAAAACCCCTTTTCAAATTATGTGCCCATGAACCCTAATTTTCAAGAACCCAATTCTTCACATAATATGTGATTAAACTCACCAATTTACATATCCAATATTAAATTAGATCTTTTATATACTGAATTAAATTCAATTTGCATATACTATGCCAATTAATTTCAGTTTCGCGTAATATGAATATAAGTGTGTATAAAAATAAAATAGTAACACATAAAATCATGTTATGCACTACGACCTGTGGCTCTGATCCACTGTTGGGTTTTGACATAGGTAACGCAGCGGAATAAAAAAAATTAATTCCTACTCAAAGCCCAACAAGGATCACAGGAAGATACATTCATAACATGAAGAGGGACATAGAAGATGTGTACCTTTTGGTGCGGGAGATCACACGAAGAATAATTTCCTCGTCTCTACGGTTGATCCACGTCTAGAGGTGAGATCTATATCTTCCTCCTCCTAGTGCTATCGTGGACCGGAGGAAGAGTGAAGAAGGAATCAAGCAACGAAGAACAAAGAGAGGATCGGCCCACTCTTTGTGGCTGACGGTTAGGGTGGGCGCAAGGGGGCTTCGGCCTCCTTGTGGTCTTGCTCTCTCTGTTGCTTTCTCTACCACTCACTTATGTTATGAGCATTAGTTGTGGGAAGGAAGCTAGAGCCTCCTTTATATAGTCACAACTCCTTGTTAACTACATTAAAGCCTTTCCTAATCCTACATGAACTTGGATTAGTCCCTTCCTTGCATATTAGTCCTACTAAGTTTACAAGGTGTTGCAAAGTGATCCTTATCATTAATTAATTATATTAATTAATTGCAAATCTAGTTCAACTCTATTAGACGTGTGAGCCCATTGGCTTCTACTTAGTTGTTAGTAACTTATTACTAACATGGAGAGGTGTCAAGCAACACATCCATGCAACCCAACTAATAGAAATAAGTCAGTGATCCCGACAAACCTTGTGTCTAATATCACATACTACATTATCCATTTGTCTCCTTATCCGGATTGGACACGAGACATAAATAGTCACACTCGTATATCCAATCCATAGTTCCTCAATCCTGGGAATATGCTTATGCAAGCAGCTAACATCAATATCTCCATATTGATTCATCTGATTCTGGCAAGACATTCAATAAGCACCATCGTTCGAGTGGCCATGGATATTTTCTCCCATTATGCGGGAGGGACAAATCCTCTCTACATCACTACGATCTCTAAGCTTGCTTCCCATCATGCCTGATAGCTATCTTTATAGTTTCCCGGTCAAGGCGCAACGTTGGATAACATCAAAGCATGATATTCCACAACTAGAGTATCTAGTGACTTCAAGTCTAAGGATTACAATATAAATGGGACTACGAGAAGCGATTGTGACTTTAACATAATCCAATGTATCCTTCTCGTTGTGGGTCAATCCAGTATGCCATTACTGTTTGAATTGTGCCCTAGAGGCAATCAATTAATTGTGACATTTATGGATTTACGATTCATTATGTTATCGATATGAAGATATGTTAACATGAATGAAGTTCTTAGAATATAAGTGTTATATTCTTAAATATCCCTAGTCGATTATAATGATTAATGGGACAATCATCTATAGACTAGTATGGGGTTGAATTGATATGGAGATATCATGATCCAACACATGGGTATGCATTAGGAGTAATGGCATACTGGATTGACCCATCTCCCAGAAGGCTACATACATGTCATGTTAAGTCACAAGCGCTTCTCCAGGTGCAATGGTATTGTCATCCTTAGACTTGAAGTCACTACATATTCTAGTTGTGGATTATTGTAATTTTGGTAGCGTCAAACGCTACACCGTACTTGGGTAGCTATAAAGGCGTGTAATGGATACAATAAGAAGCAAGCTTAGAGATCGTAGTGGACGTAGATAGAATTTGTCCCTCCCACATAACGGGAGCAAATATTCTAGGCCACTCGAGGGATAGTGCTTATAAAATGTCTGGCCACACTCAAATAAATCAATATGGGATATTGATGTTATTTGCACGAATAAGGCTATTCCAAGGATCGAGAAAATTTGGATTGGATATACGAGTGTGACTTGTATGTCTCGTGTCCAATCCGGATATTGGGACAAAGGGATGAGACAATTACATGAACAAGGTTTGTCATGATGACTATTCTATTTGTTGGCTAGAATGGATGTCTTGCTAGAGGCCGCTCCATATTAGTAAATTGTTACTACTAACTAAATAGAACCTATGGGATCACACGCCATATAGGGGTGAACTAGACTTGGGAAATAATTAATTAATATGATTAATTAATTAGAAGGATCAAATCGCAACAACTTGCTAACTTAGTAGGACTAATATGCAAGTTGGACTAATCCATGTATAGACATGATTAGGATTTACCAAGGTGGCCTAATTCATGTAGGGACATGATTAGGAGTAATTTGAAAATATAAATAATCCATGTATTGACATGATAAGGACAATTTTGCAAAAGGGACTAATCCGAACTTGAGTAGGATTAGGAGGGGTTCTTTATGTAGTAGGACAAGGAGTTGTTGGACTATATAAAGAACACTCCAAGCTTATTTTTTCTCTCTACACACATACACACATCTATATGATAGAGTAGGAGAAAACAAAGCAAGGAGAGAGAGAAAGTCCCAAAGAGGGACGAAACCCCTTCGGACCGCCGCCCCCTACCCGTCGGCCTAAAGGCAGCCGCCCCACCTTTGGTGCTCCATTGTTGCGTGATTCTTCTTCCTCTTCATCTTTCCGGGCTAGCACCAAGGATTGGAAGATCTAGAAATCAACTCTAGGCGTGGATCAACCATAGAGACGTGACACAATTCGCGTTTGAAGTCATCAAAGGAGAAACCCTAAGGTGTGTTATTGATTTCTTCTCTTACCATCGTTATGTCTCTTGACTTGTGATCCTTGGAGGGTTTTGCATGGTTAGTTATTGTTACCGTTGCGCATCCATGAATCAAAACCCTACAGTGGTATCAGAGTTACAGGTCGTAGAGCATAAACGTGGTTTATGTGTTACGTTTTGATAGTTCTAAACCTTAAAATTGTTGTTTATCGCGTAAAACAAGACAATTCAAGCATGTGATGCAATTTGTCAATAATCTATCATAACAAGATCTAGTTTTTGCATTGGATGAATGAATTAGTGAGTTTGAGAAATTTTAGGATCGTAGATCTAGGGTTTGGGCATCCATAGGGAAGAAGGAGTTCTTTCCATACAAGGAAACAAACAAACTTGGGCAACAAGCAAGGGAGTTGTTTTGGAAACAACTCCCAAAGGAGGTTCGGATGCCCTAGGGGACCGCCCCTCCTTGCTTGCCGCCCAAGCAAGGCCGGCCTAGGGGTCGGGGCAGCCCTATCCCGCGGCCTAGCCGTGTGGGCTAGGGGCCGGCCGGCCCTAGGCCCTTGCGGTTCACTTTTTTGGCCCGGGAAATTGGATTGTTGGGACCCATGGACCGTTTTAACCCTATAATATCCTAAAATCAATTAAAATTGACCAAGCGCGTTAAAATTGAATTTCAACTGTTTATGTGCAATTCGTATGGTGATTGGATATGGACTTAGGACGTGGTTTGATGTTTAATTTTTTTGGTTTGGTTTACGGCCTGGGAGCTGATCAATTAATTGTAATAATTAATTAGGGTTTTATGGCCTGCGAGCCATTTTTTTCTCAACTTGTGAGATTTATTTTATTTAGTATAGTTGTTAGCTAGTGCTAGATGAAAGTAGATTGTTAGCCAAGATTGAAGAAAAGAAGCCCAAAGCCAAAGGGAGACACAAAAGATGGAGCATGGAGCATGGAGCATTCCACATGACTATGAAGGATGGACCAAAAGATGAAGACGCATGGAGATGTGTTTGCTTTTAGGGTTCATAGATAATTCCATTGGCTTGGAATTATCTTAGTCTAGAAAAGGTCATATTCACATCACGTTTTAATTTTGTTTTTGGTTGTTTATTTTATTGTCTTATTATTTTGTGGTTGGTGTATGGATGATGCATGCAATTAGGATAATAAGATAATTAGACAACCCGGATCAATTATTTGGAGTTGTGCCCAAACTCAAATAGATAGATTAGTTATTTTGATCAACAAAACAATTAAAATTAAATTTAAAATCCCTCAAAATTCAAATATTGTGTTCTTTCCTTCTCGTTATTTAAACACTCATTATCATCATGATTTATCAAGTTCGTGCGTGCCAAAGCATGGCGACCTGGTTCATAATGATGGAATGCGATGGCACAAGCTAGTAATGTGCAATTGTTTAAATAAGAGGTTGAACACAACTAGGCCATTAATATGATTAAGAAACCTAGAGGCAATCAATTGGGGTTATCTATACGGATGGATAAATAAGGAGTTATTTGCCCAATTGAACAAAGAGTTGCATAAGGGATGCAATTGGAATTATTCCTACCTAAAAAAGTCAAATTATGGGTGACTTGCAAAAGCTAGCTCATAAGGAGATGAAACATGGATCTTGGCCCACTAGAAAATATAAGGATATTTTCCGCATTAATATCTTGAGGGTTATTAATCCGTAGTAAAATAGTGGGAGCTATGTTTAACAATTCAAATCCTTGTTAAAAATAGTTAAACGTCACAAAATTTTCATAATCCTATTATGTTGAATGCCCATGGCATTAAACAAACAAAACGCGACTTTATCTGTTTTCTAGACTGGTATAAAATTGAGAATTGTTCTCAAATAAAAGGTAATTTGTTGTACTTCGTAGAACATAAAGTTCTCTTCCCACCAACTAACCAAACACACTAAAACCTAATGGAAGGGATATCAAAGAATGGTTCTTTTGTTATGACTTACCTCATGCTTCATGAACTCTGAGCTTTGGAAGCAAGAAGAGAAACATGGAGAAGTATGATATGATCATACATTGAAAGAAGATTTTTCAAAACGGCGAGCCAGACTAAAAGGTTTGAAGTGTTGCTCCACTTTGGGTTATGCAAATATACTAATTCAGTATGATTTAAACATTAGTGAATATGCATTATCTATGAGATAGATTACGAATAAACGGTTATTCACCCAAGTGGACCAAGAATTGCATAGGATGCAATTATAGTTTTGTTTTAAAGTTGATTTACTCAATATGATTGAAAAATCACTAAACGAAACACTCATAATGGGCATGGGCAAAGCTGTTAATAGTTAACAGCATGGGTAAGGGCAAATGGTTTGCGCCGACCCCATGGGTATAAAGCAAGCTTGTTGCTAAAACCAAGTTGCCTAGAAGTCCCAAAGGTGGTGTAGAGGAAGAGAAACTACCTCAAAGTACCTGGAAGTAAATAATAAAGGAATTATGAATTCCGATTTGGATATTTTTTTTCATAGAAATCAATGTGTCTATATCATCATCATGAGTATATGATACTAGATGACGATCTCACATTTACATAAATGTGGAGGATCTCAAGAGATGAAGACAATTGGATGAGGAAGAAATAATCCTACACGTGAGGCTATAAAGCAAAGGGTTGCTAAATAAGCCGTAGGGAATTATTTCTACCTTTAAAGAAATTGTTCATGAACTAGACAAATGCGGTTATGTCCATGTTATGAGTAGGACCATTATCATAGTTTCTTGTTTGGACAAGAAAGCTCCTTATCATAATAAAGGACAAATGTTGTTCCATTTATTCTGATATGCATTGTTTTATTGCAATTTTGTCTAAGTGGATTCTAGCATTATCGTTTAGGCCTCATAAATAATAGATACATATCTAGAACTCCATAAGGATGGATATCCGGAACTCATTTGATTGTTGAATCATATGAGACATGTAAGACTTATTAGGCAAAGATATGATATTTTGGGAATCATACATGTTGATGTATGAAGGCCGCTAAGCACAAATGCTAAAGATGGTTTTCAGTACTTCATCATATTTACTGATAGGATCAGAGAAATACGGATATGTGTATCTTAGGAAGAAACAAATCAGAATCCTTTGAATTGTTCAAAGTATTCAGGAATGAAGTAGAGAACCAGCTTGGCAAAAGTATTAGGGCTCTACGATTGGATCGTTGAGGAGAGTACTTGAGCCAAGAGTTTGACAAGAATCTATGGGAGTGTTGGATATGATCCAAAACTCGCTCCACCTAGCACGCCACATGGGTTTGGCGTGTCTAAGAGGAGAGTTCGGACCTTGTAGGACATGGTTCGGTCCATAATGAGTCAAATAGAACTTCCAGTTTACTTTTGGGACTCTGTTCTAATTACAGCAAATTTCTCCCTTAACCTTGTTCCATCAAAACAGATTATGAAAAATACCATATGAGATATGGACTAGGAAGTGTCCTAGTATGTCATTCATAAAGATTTGGGGTTATGAAGTTTATGTAAAAGAGTTTACAAATAAACTTGGACCCAAGTCGGATAAATGTTTTGTGGAATATCCTGAAAAGGATATTATTTCTACAACCTAATCGAGAACAAACTGTTTGTTTCTCGAACCATAGTGTTTCTAGGTAGAGATTGTCTCTAAAAGAAACAGTGGGAGGACAGTAGAACTTGAAAAGTTCAAGAACCACAATATAACATTGATCCGTTTGATGGAACATGAGCAGGATCACGAGGTGTTGTGGAGCAACCTACTCAGAAAACACAAAGAACCTCGTAGGTCAGGTAGGATATATCGAGAGACTAGAGAAATAAGGATTTCTCATAACCAGTGATATATTGCTCATCGAGACGAGCCTACAACCTATGAGATGGCCACGTATGGGCCATACTCTCAGAAATGGCTAGGAGCCATGGGATGCAAAATGGAATCCATGTATGCCAACAAAGTATGGACTTCGGTGGAACCACCTGAAAGGTGCAAGTGGGTTATGAGGAAACCAACATGGATGGTAATATGATTACCTTTCAGGGACAATTGGTTGGGTAAGGATTTCCTGTGAGATGATAGTATAGACTATGACGAAATCTTTCCCAGATGTGATGCTTAAATCCTTTAGTATCTTGCTTGTAGCAATCTTTTTATAGATTGAATCAAGCTTGTAGTAGTTTGACTCTTCGAATTGATGATGCAGTCAAAGGAGTTTGGTTCCATCGAAATTGAAGATGAGACTTTTGTTTACAAGAAGGTTAGTGGGAGCATAATTATATTTCTGGTCTTATATGTGGAGACATACTAGTCCTTGGGAATGATGACCCTACTTGGTAATCTCACGTAGATTGACTAGGGAATAAATCTTCAATGATAGACTTAGGCAAAACAACCAATGAAGATCTATGGAGATAGATCAAGATGGTTGTGCGGCTTAAGTCATAGTACATAAATTGACAAAGGTGGTGAAATGGTTCAACATGTATAGAATATGGATTCTACCTATTTCACATGGAATTTGTCTTTTGAAGACTAGTTGTCTTTACAATTAGATTGGGAATGGACCGTATGAATTAGATTCACGAGATATGCCATGGAATGTACTAGGCTAGATGTTTCATAAGGCATGACACAAAGATACCAGTCAAATCCGGGTGAGAGTCACTGGATAAATTATCAAGATTATCCTTTAGTACTTGAGAAGCACTGAGGATGAATTTTTGATAAATGGAGGATAGGAAGAGTTTACTGTAAGGGGTTACAGTGATGCAAACTTCAAATCTGACAAAGAAGATTTCAGATTATAGTCAAGTTTTATGTTTTGCCATAGTGGGAGCGACTGTGAGCTGGAAAGGTTCCAGGCAAGATTCAGTCACTGATTCTAACATAGATGACTGAGTAAATTAATGCATAAGATGCATTTACTCAGAATATTCAATCTCAATTAAATTGTTGATGGAGGAGATGTGAATATTTGCAAGGTGTCAGCATATGTCTCGCCCCTACGCAGTGTAAGCGTGGAGGGCCGCGCTAGATCAATAGGCATATGATGCAGGAGATTGACTCTAGTGCAAGTGGGAGACTGTTGGAATTGTTCCCTAGAGGCAATCAATTAATTGTGAAATTTATGGATTTACGATTCATTATGTTATCCATATGGAGATATGTTAACATGAATGAAGTCCTTAGAATATAAGTGTTATATTCTTAAATATCCCTAGTCGATTATAATGATTAATGGGACAATCATCTATAGACTAGTATGGGGTTGGATTGATATGGAGATATCATGATCCAACACATGGGTATGCATTAGGAGTAATGGCATACTGGATTGACCAATCTCCGAGAAGGCTACATACATGTTATGTTAAGTCACAAGCGCTTCTCGTGGTGCAATGGTATTGTCATCCTTAGACTTGAAGTCACCAGATATTCTAGTTGTGGATTATTGTGATTTTGGTAGCGTCAAACGCTACACCGTACCTGGGTAGCTATAAAGACGTGTACTGGATATAATAAGAAGCAAGCTAAGAGATCGTAGTGGACGTAGATAGAATTTGTCCCTCCCACATAACGGGAGCAAATATCCAAGGCCACTCGAGGGATAGTGCTTATAAAATGTCTGGCCAGACTCAAATAAATCAATAAGGGATATTGATGTTATTTGCAGGAATAAGGCTATTCCCAGGATCGAGAAACTATGGATTGGATATACGAGTGTGACTTGTATGTCTAGTGTCCAATCCAGATATGGGGACAAAGGGACGAGACAATTACTTGCACAAGATTTGTCATGTTGACTATTCTATTTGTTGGCTAGAATTGATGTCTTGCTAGAGGCCGCTCCATATTAATAAATTGTTACAACAAATAAATAGAACCTTTGGGGTCACACGCCATATAGGGGTGAACTAGACTTGGGAAATAATTAATTAATATGATTAATTAATTAGAAGGATCAAATCGCAACAACTTGCTAACTTAGTAGGACTAATATGCAAGTTGGACTAATCCATGTATAGACATGATTAGGATTTACCAAGGTGGCCTAATTCATGTAGGGACATGATTTGGAGTAATTTGCAAATATAACTAATCCATGTATTGACATGATAAGGACTATGAGGGACTAATCCGAACTTGAGTAGGATTAGGAGGGGTTCTTCATGTAGTAGGACAAGGAGTTGTTGGACTATATAAAGAACACTCGAAGCTTATTTTTTTTCTCTACACACATACACACATCTATATGATAGAGTAGGAGAGAACAAAGCAAGGAGAGAGAGCAAGTCCCAAAGAGGGCCAAAACCCATTGGGACCGCCGCCCCCTACCCGTCGGCCTAAAGGGAGCCGCCCCACCTTTGGTTCTCCATTGTTGCGTGATTCTTCTTCCTCTTCCTCTTTCCAGGCTAGCACCAAGGATTGGAAGATCTACAAATCAACTCTAGGCGTGGATCAACCATAGAGACGTGACACAATTCGCGTTTGAAGTCATCAAAAGACAAACCCTAAGGTGTGTTATTGATTTCTTCTCTTACCATCGTTATGTCTCTTGACTTGTGATCCTTGGAGGGTTTTTCATGGTTAGTTATTGTTTCCGTTGCGCATCCATGAATCAAAACCCTACAATTACTCCTAATGCATACCCATGTGTAAGACTTGATATCTCCAAATCAATCTACACACATACTAGACTATATTTGATTGTCCTATTAACCAATATAATGGACTAGGGATATTTAAGATAAACAACACATTGTATCTAAGGACTTCATTATATTAAATATCATAATAATTAATAAATTAATATTCTAGACAAAACATTGTTCATACTAAATATATAGATTGCGTCTAGGCACCTATTCCAACACCTTAAAGGTACAAAGTCTCGTCATCTTTTTTATCAACAAGGTCCTGTCTCCTTACATGCATTTTTTATTCTGATTGCGGTGTCACGCTGCAATTGCAAGTGTACAGTTATCGGTGCGGTAATAATCCGGTAATTCGGGTTGCCGAACCCAAGAGACTTCTTATTAAATTAGTTACCAGTTCTACACCTTATGTGGGTCAATCGCTTTGTTTATGTTCTACTAATTCTACGAAAATTTAAAGAACCATATTCTCAATTAACCAAGTGACTAACTCACGATTAACGAAGAAAAATTTGTATAGAGTTACTAATGAGAGACAAATATCAGGTTTCCTCTACTGGATCACTAAGCTTACTACGAATATCTGTTCTATTCATGAAACAATAATTCGTTACTGTTGTTAATCAAGAAATTGCAACTTAGCGAGTTACCAAGCAAGCAATCTATGCCTACAGTCAATTTAAACCGAGTTACCAAGTTCAATTCAATCCTAAGCATGCTTTAGGTCTCAATATTCTACTTTTTGATCCTAGTTAACATTATCGAGTTACCAAACAATGATAAAACTAGGTGAATAGTTCAAGTTTCGGACTAACATTCACGTAGTTACCACATGAACACTAATTAAAATCAATCCTACGTGACGGCAAACGCAATAGAGATGAAGATAATCACCTAAACTACTCATAAGAAGAGATTTACGTATCTAATTAAGTTAAAACATGAATCGAAATATCAAAACGTGTATTTCATAGAACCCTAGCTACCAAACGAGGATCCCGATAACAAAACTTAGCTAGACATGAGTTCTAACATAATCTCAATGTTTTTCATGAACAAAACGCTAAGAATAATGAAGAAGAAGAGATAAAGAATTCAAAACGGATGAAATCCAAGCTCCAAAGTGCTCCCCAAAGCTCCAAGAACGGTGTTATCCCGTCTAATATCTCAAAAAATAAAACCTAACTCAATCTAAAAATGTTCCCAATGGTTTGGGACTAATTAAAGTTAATTACAAAAAGTTCCCGCAAATTTTGAAAAAAGTCGGGCCAAACCCAGGTCGCACGACCTCCCTGCCAGGTCGTACGACCTCTGGAAAAGGCAAAAGGAGGTCGTGTGACCTCACAATAGGTCTTGCCACCCACGCTGCCTGCACGCTGCCTTCTGACCCCCAGATCCTGCGACCTGAGATTGAGGTAGCACGACATCTATCAGTGTTCTACCAAGTCTTGTGACCTCTTTGTGAGGTCTTGCAACCACCATGGGACCAGGGACTTCTCTAATTTACTACCAAGTCTTGCTCTTCGTCGTCCGCGCACTTCCCGAGCCTTCTCTTGAACTTCTTAGTCGCGTTTCATGCTCAACTCCTCAATGCTTTCTTGTATCTTCCTTCCATGTTCGTTTCACTTTCATTTCATCGCGTCTTGCTTGAACGTTCAAATTTCGAACTCGCCATAGCTTCCGAAGCTCGTTTTCTCTATCCGCTTGCTCCTAGCGTGCTTTGTTCCTTAAAAACACAACACGAACACCCCGACAAGATCAAATGTGACAAAATATGATAAAAAGAACGTAATATCATGTAGAAAACACCCGGACTTCACATTTGTAGCTCATGAACTCATTATCAACAATTAAATAATGATTTACTCGAAAAGACAATTAATTGTCCATGATGAGCATACAAAATTTAACAAGATAAGAAATAAAATAACTACGAAAAGAGAGTTATCAACTACCCCCACACTACATTTTGCTTGTCCCGAGCAAATATCGGAGCCAAATCTCAATATCTTAACTCAAACTCACCTCATTCAATCCCAATCCAACATGCATACATTCCGAATTATCTCTTCATACCATCCCTACGCCACTTGCATACAATTACCACAATGCACTCATGCCAACATTGCAAACGAATCCAAGGAGAAGATCAAAACATTAACCCCCCTTTTACTAGCCGACACGACCCGATTATACACAATGCAACTACATGCACATGCAATATATAAAATGCAAGTATTAAAATAACTTTTTTTTTCTTTTTCTTTTGCGAGATCGGGCAATCTCAATTAGCTTCAACCGGTTATCATGTTGTGATGAGAAATCTAGGAACAAGGCGTGAATTGAAACTAAACTTGAGAACGAGAATTTCCCTTAGATCGTATAGAGAGCCTAGCCTTACTAAGTACAATAATAACCTACCTCTTCGCGTGATCCGACAAAAACAAGAGGCTATGCTAGGCTAATCCTTGTTAAAGGTCTGAACTCCTATTTCACTAACGGGTTAGAATGATGAGGTTTAGGGACATAAGGATAATCATAATGTATAAGTCCTAAAGCGTCACATTCTCACAATTAACCCACATCTCACATACCCTCACCACGATGATAGAAACCGCAACCCGAAACTCACCGTCTCCGGCCCTCGATTCCCTCAAACCCCGGTACAATTACGATCTCCGTGGCCATTGTCATGAATCGTGCACGAAATGAATACAACTGTGAATGAAGTAGTCGCTTCCACCACTCGTTTCCGTTTAGCTCAAATTTATTTCTTTATTTCATCCCTCCTTTTTTTGTCTTTTCTTTAATTTTTTTTCATTTTTTTATCTCTCAGAAACAACTCAATCCTTCAAATGTACGAGTGGTCTTCCAAGAGTAGTAAAGCAAGTAATGAAAGGCGAAGGAAATAAACAATTGGATGAACAAATATCACAAGTAAGATTCATCTCCCCCTAACTCGATGAAGTGCACGATGCCACTAAACAAAGCCGCAAAATAATCAAAGCACGTGTGTGGGGGCGGAGTCGTCAACAGCTCAATCTCGATGTCCGTAGTCAAACTTCGACAACCCCACAATATAATATATCCATGTCCCCTCTCATGTAGTCAATAAATGTATGTCTCTTGCCTAATCCAACCGAACCTCCTACACCAAGATGAATGAAATCCGATACCTAGCACGATCCACCAATTAAGATCAATCAACCCCAAATTCACACTTTTCATGTTGAGTATCTCTTCCTCGGCGTTCATGCTTTGGTTCTCAAGGATCCCCTCGACCTCGGGACTCCTTTTGTAATAGAAAAAAAAATCTCAAATTCCGGGAAGACATTCATTCTTCCATTTCGAGACTCCAAAGGCTTATTTTCCCATTCTAGATGCTTTTGGCCGCGTCTTATTCACTTTTGCATCCCTTTTGTCACAACTTTTGCGTCTGGAATCCGATGTATGCGATTCACCTGTCTACGGAAAGATATAAACCACCCCCACACAATGTCACTCTTCAATCAAGCTCAAACTGATGTATACAAAAATTCGCTTCGTAACCCGTGCCATTGCGTCAGCTTTCTCGATTCTTTCGTGCATTCTTTGCTTACATCAAGACAGGGAGTCCAAATACTGAGTTCTCCCCAGGTGCACGTGCTGAGTGAGTGTTCGAATGGCATCATCCACCAAATTCTTCATTTTGGATTCCGATACGCGTTTTAGACTACTTTTTCTCGAATTTTGTGAAATTCTCTACACGGGCATCAACAAGGGGGATCCTGAATAGGCCTTCCACCTAGAATTCCTGCACACACTCATTGGAAATATTAGTCCCACTCTCTCGCACCTCTCAAAATAAATAAACAGAAATAACATATACACAAACAGTATTTAAAATCTACACTAAAGCAGTAAATAGGTTCGGTTGCCTCCCAACAAGCGCCTTGTAATTTCAGGTCGACGACCTGACCAGTTACCTTAGATATGTTAAGGAGGTATATCACGACGTGCCTCCTCCTTCTATTTCTTGCTCTTGATTTTCTGCACCACATCATGTGCACGCACAATATTTGGCTTCTTTTATGTTTCGCGTGGTTCGGGCTGCAAAACTGTAGGCAACCCAAGAGTAGGATCCACACGATATTCTCTAAACTTGATCATGGCCAAATTATTCTTCCCTTTACCAGACACAAATGCCTTGAAAACCAGTGATTAATCTAGAGCTTTGATAGTAAGCTCTTTAGTCTCTAGATCCACATTTGCGCGCATTGTCTTCAAAAGCGATCTTCCAAATATGAGTGGAACTTCGCAATCCTCCTTGATGTCCACGATCACAAAGTCAGCTGGAAAGACAAATTCACCCACTTTCACAAGCAAGTTCTCAATCACCCCATTCGCAGTCACAATAGAATTATCTGCCAACTGCAGACCCATCTTCACTGGGTTGGTGCACCAATGCCCAATCTCTGAAACAAGGACAATGGCATGAGATTGATAATGACGCCTAGATCACAAAGTCCATGCTTATGATATCCACCTCCAAGAGTGCAGCCTAGAATGACACTACCAGGATCTCTCATCTTGGGAATGTCTCTTTGTATCACAGTACTGCATGTCTTTGTTATCTTCACCGTGGCATAAGGGTCTAAAATGCTCTTCATGCCCTATAGGATTTCCTTCAAGAACTTCTTGTACTTGGGTATCTGAGCAAGTGCTTCTACCAGAGGAATGTTTATATGCAATTGCTTGAATGTATCCATAAATCTCCAAAAGTGTTCCTCATCATTCCTCGTTATTGCCGCTGGAAATGGCACATCTGGCACATACGTAGCCGGATTTAGAGTGTTCGTGGTCTCTTCTTTCTTCTCAAATGTTTCCTTTGATTGGGGACTCACGGTAGGAACGAAAATCTCATCCAAAGCCTTTTCAGTCGCCTTAGTTGCCTCAAGTCGCGCGTGGGTAGGATATGGAGGATCCTGAGTATTAACACCACTGCGAGTAGTGATAGCTTTGAGCTGCTCAGTACGGAGAATGGTATCATATGGAAGCATACCTGGTGGAAATTTAGCATTTTGATTGGCAATTTGCCCAATCTGCGTCTCATGACTCTTCATTGTGGCTTCCATTGAGACAATCCTGCTCTCCATCCTGAGTAGTAACACCAACGCGTCTGCCGATTACTGTGGAGCGTGCCTTTTCACTTGGTATGGGATATTAGGCTTTTGGCCGGGTGCATATAATCCACTATTTGGATTGGCATAGGTGAAGTTGGGTTGATTGCGGTTATTCGGATGATATGTGTTGGACCATTGCTGCTGTCGTGTTTGACCCATGTAGTTCACATCTTCAATGGTGTCACTATATACCTGATTCGCTTCAGCCACCTTCTCCCCGACTGATTTTACCTGTGCCGATGGATTCATATTGCTGAAAGCCGAAGTCATAACTGCCATCTGATGTTCAAATTTCTGCTCCACCATTAACTCAATCTTACTAACCAGTGCCCCATCAGATTCTGTGTTCCTACGAGTCTCAGACCTCGTGGACTCACGTTTTGCCACATTTTGTAGCAGGTCCTATGATCTCTGCACTCCTAGGACCATAAAATTTCCCTAAGCCATCATATCTAGTTCATTTGCAGTCTCCTATCTAAAACATTATAAAAGTAGTGCACGAGTTTGTTCCATGGCTCTCCGTAAGTAGGGCATCTACGAAGGAGCTAGTTGAACTTTGTCCATGTGTCTCCCAAAGAATCATCTTCTTGTTGCGTGAATTTTGTGATATCAGCCATCCGTTGAGCAACGTTGGACGGCGGGAGATATTTCCTGAGAAACTCCTTGCAACACTCTGCCCATGTAGAGATACTGCCTGCTAGAAGCTCCATAAGCCATGTCTTTGCTTTTCCGGATAAGGAGAATGGAAAAATCATGAGCTTTCTCGTCTCAAGTGGAACTCTCTGATCATACATAGCGGAGGTAATTTTCTCCAAATTGAGCAAGTGTTGGTGTGGATCATCACCTGCAGCTCCAGTAAATAAGCACGAATCTCGAACATGTTTAACATATGGCTGGCGTATTTCAAAATGGACTGCGTTGATTTGTGGCCTCACAATAGTGGGTTGGTAACCTTCTGGCGTAGTTCTGAAGTAGTCCACCAAAGGACGTTCATCATCTTCAGCATTATGTACCTGTGCCGCAACTTTCTGTGCATTATTTCCCCATTGTTTCAACCATTATTTCCACCGTTATTACCTCCATAGTTTCAACCTTGCACCACCACACCAGGACGTGGTTGTGAATTTGGGGGGTTCAAACGTGCCATTTCAGCTTGCATCTCGGTCAACTGAGCTCTGAGCTCCTCAGTATCCCTTGATCGATTAGCTTCATCTTCCACAACTGCAATTCTAGCTGCTTCCGCATCCTGCATATTTTTGCGGATCCTATCAAACTCAGTTCTAGTTTGGTCATCCATAGTAACCAATCTTGAATCCCTCTTGTCCCTACGTTGTGCACGTAACAGGAATTCCGGGTCTTCAAGTGTTGGGTGCAAAGGTTTGTCTCTAGAATGGGACATGCACCGTACAATCCAACCTGAAATCACAGATCACACAAAGCAAGTAGGTGAGTAACAGATATAAACATAAAAGTAAAATCCCTAGGGCTAGGAATTATAACTAATTTTGCCGAAGTCCCCTAGCAACAGCGCCAAAAACTTGACACGCTCCAACTGCAAGTGTACAGTTGTCGGTGTAGTAATAATCCGGTAATCCGGGTTGCCGAACCCAAGAGACTTCTTATTAAATTAGTTACCAATTCTACACCTTATGTGGGTCATTGTCTTTGTTTATGTTCTACTAATTCTACGAAAATTGAAAGAACGATATTCTCAATTAACCAAGTGACTAACTCACAATTAACGAAGAACAATTTGTATAGAGTTACTAATGAGAGACAAATATCGGGATTCCCCGAGTTACTAATGAGAGACAAATATCGGGATTCCCCTACTGGATAACTAAGGTTACTACGAATATCCGTTTTATTCACGAAACACTAATTTGTTACTCTTGTTAATCAAGCAATTGCAACTTAGCGAGTTACCAAGCAAGCGATCTATGCCGAGAGTCAATTTAAACCGAGTTACCAAGTTCAATTCAATCCCAAGCATGCTTTAGGTCTCAATATTCTACTTTTTGAGCCTAGTTAACATTATCGAGTTACCAAACAATGATAATCTAGGTGAATAGTTCAAGTTTCCGACTGACATTCACGGAGTTACCACGTGAACACTAATTAAAATCAATCCTACGTGACATCAAACGCAATAGACATGAAGATAATCACATAAAATACTCATAACACGAGATTTGCGTATCTAATTAAGTTAAAACATGACTCGAAACATCAAAATGTGTATTTCATAGAACCCTAGCTACCAAACGAGGATCCCGATAATTTAACTTAGCTAGACATGAGTTCTAACATAATCTCAGTGTTTTTCATCAACAAAACGCTAAGAATAATGAAGTTCAAGCTCCAAAGTGATCCCGATAATAACAAAACGCTAAGAATAAAAACTGATGAAATCCAAGCTCCAAAGTGCTCCACAAAGCTCCAAGAATGTTGTCGTCCCGTTTAATCTCTCAAAAAATACGACCTAACCCAGTCTAAAAACGTTCCCACACATTTGGGACTAATTAAATTTAATTACAAAAAGTTCCCGCAAAGTTTGAAAAAAATCAAGCCAAACCCAGGTCGCACGACCTCCATACCAGGTCGTACGACCTCTGGAAAAGGCAAGAGGAGGTCGTGTGACCTCTGAATAGGTCTTGCAAGACCTGTAGCCACGTTGCATGCACGCTGCCTTCTGACCCCCAGGTCCTGCGACCTGAGATTGAGGTCGCACGACCTTTGGCAGTGTTCTACCAGGTCTTGTGACCTCTTTGTGAGGTCTTGCAACCTCCACGGGACCTTGAACTTCTCTAATTTACTCCCAAGTCTTGCTCCTCGTCGTCCGCGCACTTCTCGAGCCTTCTCTTGAACTTCTTAGTCGCGTTTCGTGCTCAACTCCTCAATGCTTTTTCGTATCTTCCTTCCACGTTCGTTTCACTTTCATTTCATCGTGTCTTGCTTGAACGTTCAAATTCCGAACTCGCCATAGCTTCTGAAGCTCGTTTTCTCTATCCGCTTCGTTCCTTAAAAACACAACACGAACACCCCGCGAAGATCAAAGGTGAAAAAATATGATAAAAAACATGTAAAATCATGTAGATTACATCGGAACTTCACATTCATAGCTCATGAACTCATTATCAACAATTAAATAATAATTTACTCGAAAAGACGCTAAATTCTCCATAATGAGCATAGGAAATGTAGCGAAATAAGCAATAAAATAACTCTGAAAGAAGAGTTATAATTGGGCTGATAACCCTACAGATAGAAGAAGTACTACTGGTTTCACTGTTTTTATTGGCGAAAATCAAGTTCACTCGGGAGCAAAAAAACAACCAACTGTTGCTAGAAGCTCCACAGAAGCTGAATATATACCTTTGGCCTCTGCTGGTGCTGAATTATCTTGGTTTAAAATGTTATTTAGTGATTTGAAACTCCTTCTTCCTACAGCTCCTACTCTTTTTTTTGATAAAAAATCTGCCATTACACTTTCTGCCAATCCCATTTTGCACTCTAAAATTAAACACATTGAAGTTGATTATCACTACATTAGAGAACAAGTTATGAAAAAGGAAATTATGGTGTCTTTTGTGTGGAACACAGATGAGGTTGCTGACATCTTCACCAAACCTCTTCTGCCTTCACTATTTCTGGGATTGAAGCACAAACTCATGCTTCTGCAAGCTCCACCATCAGTTTGAGGAAGGCTATTAGCAGAAATGGTGCTGGTCTGAAGTTTGTTGAAGTCTTGCGTGCTTTTCTTACATTATCTGAAGTTATAGGACTAAAGTCTAAATCTCAAGAAGGTGTCTTTTATAAGACTTACCAACAATTGTGGTATTATCATTATTTACTAGAGTTATGGGTTTTCTCCTACATGATCAAAAGACTAGTCAAAAATTGTGTTAACCCAGAAGGGTATTTATGTATTTTAGGTTTAGATCATATCATCCAACGGCTGTAAATCAGTCGGTTGGATTACCTTGTATAAATCATCTTCATCAATGAGAAAAACCCTACCATTGTGCCTCATTTTATCTTCTCAGTTTTTCTCTCCTCTGTGTTCACGTTCTTCGCAAACCCTAAATCTGGGTTTGCTTTCACAGAGTATCATTTACCTGGTCAGAGTGTGAATCTAAGGAGAATGATGATGAATGCTAACAGGAGAGGAGATACAAGTTGATGATCACAGAGAAGTGACAAAAAACAATATGCCGTGAGTAGGAGTTACATGTGTCTTCTAGGATCCAACAATAAATTTAGCAATCATTACAGAATTACACATCAAAATCTCAAATTGGATAAAGAAACACTAAAAAACCGCTAAAATCACACAAATAACTTGAACCCGGAAAACCTAGGAAAAATACCTGCTCCATCGTTCTTAAATGTCCTCGCAATTGACGCAAAGTATAATATAGCCCTTAAATATCTCCAATTGATTTAGAATACCAAGTATTTCCCAAAAGATATACTGAATAATGAGGAGTCGTTTTTTCAGAAGTTTTCCCTAAATCAATTGAAGAGGAGAGACGAGTGAGATGAGAATAGACCAAAGACTTAGCAGCTTGCTGGTGCGTTCTCATATGGAGATGAATACAGATGTGTTCTCTGATGGGCGAAAGAAGTAGGAGAAGAAACAGATATTGGATCTCCTGCGTTCTCATATGAGAATAGGGAGGTACAATTTGGAGACATCGGTAGTGAGTTGGAATAATAATAAAGTATTCAAACAAGTGCATCCTGGGGCGCTTATCGATAAATTTGGAGGGTGTTGAGGATGTTCGTCGTAATTATGGTTTGATACGTGATAGCAACTTTTAGGGGCTATATATTAATTTTATTTTCCACATTATCACGAGTGATTTGAGCTTAATTGTATAGAATATGAAGCGTTTTATCACTTTTTGTACACCATGTGCTATATTGTTAGTCCGGGCGTTTCTATGCATATTTAGTTGTTATTTGTCATATATTATCGCTTGGTATGCTTGTTCATGTTTTCTTGGCAGGAACGGATGCTAATCGGTTGATAGGAGGCATGGAACGAACTTCAGAAACAACGGGAGCACAAGTGGAGCGAGGACAAGCAAAGCTGGAGGAGCTAGGATGACCAGTCTGCACTAAATTGATCATATCTTGATATCTACAATGAATTCTGGAGTGAGACCGGTGCAAAATGAAAATAGACTCAAAGATATTTTTAACGATAGGTCAAGGAGCTTAATTGGTGATCGGATGAGGGAGATATTGACCGCGCAAGATCAGCTTACAATTCTGGACGGGAATTACAAACTGGAGGAGCTGAAATGCAAATTAAGCAAAGTACATTAAAAACCTCGCCCAGCTGGTCAAAAAATGTGAGGAGAAGACCTAGATGGACATATTCACGCATAGAGAGAGCCAAGAACAAGGAGGAGGACGAAGTGGACGACAAAGAAGCTCCGATTCAACGTTTGATCTCTTTTTCCGTCTTTTAATCACTTGTATGGAGAAACTTTGTTGTTCTGTTTCTACGATTTTAATTAGTAACTAAACGTTTTTCTAGGCTTCTCTAGAGAGCCTAGGGTTTATGTAGACGATTATGTTTTCCGGGTTTAAAACTTTATTTCATGCTTTTTGATTTGATCTTTGATGACATTTGATTTCATGAACTTGTTGAAGATCTTAGTCTATTGACACAGCTAGGGTAGGAATTTATAACTCATGAATCTTCGTGTTCTTCACAGATTGTGATCTTTCTTAAAGTTAATATATGTTTTAGCTAATCGTTCTTTTGCTATGCTTAATTTCTTGGCAAGAATGGAGTAATTAACCGGACTTGTTAATTAGCTAGCGAGTGCGTAAAGCGACTTAGACCTAGTTGTGATGAGATATGAACAACAATCCTTAATCACTGAGACTGAGAAGAGAAGTGTGTAGGATTGGCCTTAGTGGGTAGATTCGGTAGGAGATAGTGAGGTGTTCGTGTTGTGGTGGTCTGAGAGAACATCATTTCGTGTTGACTCAAAGACTTCTAAGTGTGTTTTGTGAAGTAACTGTTTTGAGTGATGAAAGACAAAGACAAAGTATTTCTAAGGCTCCAAGGACTTGAGATACTGATCAGATCTTCAAAGCTTTGAGAGTAGCTTTATTATACTGTATGATCTAATAATCTTGTGATGCAGGTTGTATATCTGATTTCTAAGATCAGAGATTTGCTACAAATATCTGTGTTATAGATTCTTTATATATCTAACAAAATTGCAGATATCCTGATCAGAGTGAATCAAAGATTTGTGGTCTTAATATTGAAAGACTGTGAAGCATGTTCATAGCTTCAAGGCCTTGAGATGTCCCTTAAGCTGCTGACAGTTCTACAGAACCAATTTGATTCTCTCTTGCAGGATTTGATCTTTATTATTATGGTTGTTTAATGACTTCTATAAGTCTTAAACTAGTTTATCATGAGTTATATGTTTCAGAAGTTAATCAGGTTATTGTTTTGTTCATTTGATCCAGTTTCTATTTAGAAACTGGAAATACAAACAGACTTAGTGCTGTTATATTTCTGGATTTTTTTGTTGCTGTTTTTAATGTTGTTGCACGTTTTTCAAACGTACAAATGCAATATGAACAAACTCCAAAGGATATCTACTCAAATCTGTTTTAAATTGCAGTTAGAAAGGATGAGGATTTGCAGGAACTGAGATCCTAAAATCTCTAATTCAGTTGTAGAGAGTGGATAAAAGACTGGTTTGAAATTTGAAAGAAGAGAGAAGCTTACTGAGAACTGAGAGAGGTGTGAAAAATTCGTGGAATACCAGACATTAAAACACACACATTCTAGCTTCAATTACAGCTTTCAGAAGATCAGTCGTTCCATTTTCCTGGAGAACACATCCAGGCCTTTACAAGCTCATTCTTTTACTGTGTTATTCTTCTGTTTTGTAATCTGCTTATCTTTTTATATATCTAAAACCTCACAAAACCTAGTGGTTGGTTGTTCAAATGAACAACAAGAGGTTCTTGTTAGCTCAACAGTTAGTAGCAGATACTAGATAGGTTTGGAACCACAAGCTATATATGTTTAAGGGAATTCACTTAGGCTTGGAGATCTAGGGCTGTTTCTGTTTGAGTAATAAGATGTGTTTGCCCAATCCTTGTGGGATTAGATCCCTCAGGTAGAGATTAGGTCCATTGGGACTGAACTCTCTATGTTGCCTTGTGTTCTTTACTTTACAGTTTTGCTATTTCTTTCTGCAAGCAACTCAAACAAAACTAGGGTTTATATATTGTTTAGAACTGTTGATAGTTCAAGGCCTTGAAGCTTTCTGTTTTCCTTAGAAAGTTTCTGACTAGTTTTGTAAATTCTCAAGGCCTTGAGATTTGAGTTTCTCACATGTTCACTTAGTTAAATGTTTTTTTTGCAAAAAGTTTCCATACTCTATTCAACCCCCCCCCCCCCTTCTAGTGTATTTTGGTCCTGTATTTAGTATACATTACAAACTTTCATTTCGTACATTGTCGTTAGCCTACTAGAACGGACCGGTAGACGTAGGTGGACCGATAGGACACCAAGTAAACCGTGACGTAGAACGACATGAGACCGAGAGGAGATTGTCAGTGCTATTACTCGGCTTAACTAGAATAGTGTTAACGTGTTACTTTGTTAATTCGGAAATCGTCTACAGCCCTAGGTGATCTAGAGAATGCCTAGTTTCTCCATATTTGTTTTAATAAAATAAAAGTCCAAAAATAGTAGTTTAGTTGTTATTTAATTTCAGTCACTTGTTTGTGGGTGACGCCTTAGTTAATCACAAATCTTCCTCCATGTATTGTACTCTAATCTAATAACTAATTGAATAATCTCAAGCTTGTCTTCGCGGGATCGATATCTCGAGGTTGAAATACCACCCAATATTACTTGACCCTGCACTTGCGCATACACGTAAGAATTCATGTCAAGTTTTTGGCGCCGTTGCCGGGGACATCGGTAGATTATTTAGTTCGGAGTTAGTTTAGAGTACTTTTATTTTAGTTTGTTTTATTTTGTTTCTATTTCTATGCTTCACCGGTTTCTTGTGAGTTTTTTTTTTTTTGCAGGAACGCAAGAAGAAGGAGACGTAATGAGCATGTGGAGCGACGAGAATTATGTAGGGATCTCTGATTACCCCTACTACTATGCTAAATGTAGATTTTGGCCCAATGATGACACATGCTCAATGATTTGGTGCTACAAATGCAAGAAGGATCATAAGTATGAAGACGCATGCATATTTGATCCACCACAGCTTCATCAGCATCAAGAGGACTCATCAGCGAGCATGGAAGACTTGCACAACATTATGGGGGAGATCCAAGCGCGCATTACAATGATGTCCCTTATTACAAATGAGCCACAAGAGTACCCTCTTCCAAATGCCATTGAGCCCCTAATCGAGCCTCTATGGTCACCATCGCAAGATGGTTTGGATTAACCTCATTGGCTACCAGCTGTCCTATAGATTCAGAGGACACTGATGTCTAGGATGGAGCGAGAACGAGAATCTGCATCCCAAGCTGTAGTCGTGGAAGAAGAGATACATGAGCCGAGCGAAGAATGCAGTTTCCATGAACCATTGGTGGACTCTGCCATTTATGAGGACTCAGACTCTGATTCAGACTGGGGTGGACTTGTGTGTCCAACAATAGAGGAGGCGATGCTCTCTGCAAGGAAAACTCTAATTATCTCATAGCCTTAGCATGATTGGGATGAAACCAACATTGGGAGCTTGTGGTATGCTGATGATGGAGCTGGCGAAGAAATAATGTCCATTACAATTGAGGTAAAAGCCCCTACTCATATTCTTGAAGGCATTTCCATATCTCATGTAAATAAAGTCCGCAATGAGTTAAGAAGACTTGTGTATGGAGAGCCTTTTGGGGAAATTCATGATGGACAACTTCCAACTTCTTGTTCTATTGGCTATCATATTGACGATCTATATGCCATAATAAAGGCATTGGAAATCCTCAAGTGTGGGGGTATAGATGAGATTCATGTGTCTAATGAAGAGCATTTAGCACCATGAAGGTACTACTGGGATGATTACATGGCTAGAGATTCACTTGAGCCCATTAATACTTCGTGGAAGCTGATTAAGAAGAAACAGTGTAAGATGAAAAGAGTCGGCATCTACAATGGTCCACCATCGTTGGAGCACAGGGTGCTCGTGAGAAAAGTCTTATTGTGAAAATATGGTGGAAGAAGAAGAAGTGGAGAGTTAAAGCTTCATCCATTATTCATGTCGATTGAGGTAACAGGGTCGGGTCGTCGACCTTAAATTACAAGCACTTCTTGGGAGGCAACCCAATGTAGAAAAGGTTACTTGTTATTTTATTTTTGTATTTATTTCTCCATATTTGTTATATTTTTTTTGTATTTATTTCTCCAATGAGAGAGAGTTGTTTTAATATTTCCTATTAGTGTACAGGACACAGGTACCGAAGAGGGATGAAAAAACACAAGTTTAAAGGGGAACGATTCTTGCGCTAGGGAGCAATTTTGGAGATGAGATGAAAAATTCCCTGGAATTTGGGAATTTTTCAGTCAACATTGGATTCTATTTGGCACAAATCTCTACAGAATCTTTTATCACTGTGTATTTATCATATTTTCCTTGCACAATCAAAGCGTAACTGCTGATTTAATTCCAATATATTCCATAACGTTGCGCTTTTCTATATAGAAAAATTTTAATCTCTCGACAAATTTCTTGATGGATGTCATAAATAGAACTTTTCCCTTCATCTTCAGTAACACATCTCATAAAAATGCCTCCTGGTCCTTTGAAGTAAAAGAGATTATCCTGGATGCAATAGCCATTTGTTATCGTCCAACTGAAACTATGTATTCCTTTAGCCAACACATTCAAAATAGGCTTCCTCCAATTTTCATGTGTGATTACATTGTTATCACATATGTCCCTTATCAAGGCCCGGGAGATTTTCACTTCAATTTTTATCTTCGCTAAACATTTCTCGCTGCTTATTTTTTATTCCAAAGTAGCAAGAGAATCTGCATGACGATTGTCGGATCTTGGAGTCTGCTCATACTTTTTTTAGGAGAAGTCTTTGATCAGCTTTTTCACAATTGTCATGTAGCTTAAGAGATTAATTTCTTTCAAAGCATACTTCCCTGAAGACTATTTCACAAAGAGTTTGGAGTCACCCATCACTAGCCAATTCTGAACTTCTTAAGCTCTCGCTGCAAGGAGACCTGCGATTAGAGCTTTGTATTCACCTTTATTGTTAGTCACCTAAACTTCCAACTTGTATGACATCAGGATAACTTCACCATTTGGTTTTTTCAAAACAATTCCAGTGCCCCCTCCTGATCTTGTTGATGAACTGTCAAAGTTTGTCTTCCAATTAAGTTATTCAATCATATGGATTTCAGGTTCTTTGAATGTTTATTCCACCATTGGCTCAAAATTCGCATCTAGGAATTGTTCTAGTAGGTCTGCAATAGCCTTCGACTTGATAACTTTTGGTCGCGCACATGTGACATCATATGCGGATATGGTCATGAAACATTTTTTCAATCTTCCGCAAGGAGCAGGATGTTCCAAGAGGTATCCTATGGTATCACTCTTATTCATCACTTCTACTTTATGAGACACGAAATAATGCTTCACTTTTGGAATGAAAAAGACTAGCGGAAGGCAATGCCTTTCGATGTCAGAGTATGTTGACCCAGCCTCTTGTACCACTCGAGAAATATAATAAATAGGTCTCTCCTTTCCTTCAAATTCTTGAGCTAATAAGGCTCCAATTGATTTAGTTTTTGAACTTAAGTAAAAGAAAACTGGTGACCCCAGTTGAGGAGCGATCTTAACATGTGGCGATACCAAAAGCGCTTTCAATTTGTCAAATGCATACTGATGATCTTTTGTCCAATTGTATATGGAATTCTTGTTGAGCAGGCTATTAAAACAAAATCTTAACTCCACAATTGCAGGCACGTAACGTCGAATGTTATATGCGCTCTGTGTTGTGGGGTGGGTGTTCGAACAAAAATAATCCCAAGTATAGGATATCGTCTCAAGTAATAATATCCGGTAAGACCGGAGTCGAATCCACAAGGAGAGGAGGGTTAGAGAATGACATGCTAAACTAGAAAAAATAGTAGAAAACGACTATCTAAGCGATAAAAGAAATCTCTCAAAGGCTTTAGAGCTTGCCAAGCTATCAAATCCACCACAAGTGATGGAGCAAGTTGTGTTTGAAACTAATAAATAAAAGAAACGACTACTAATACTACTAACACTACGATTCAAGAGAGTGGAATTGGGTTAATTGATTTTGCTAGAAAACTTGCTAGTGAGGTTCAACACCCAAAATTTGAATGAAGCGACGAAACATGGATTCTAAATCAAACGGAATCGTCTAGCTCACGAATTCAAGAGCGAAACCCAAAATCGATTTATGTCAAGCATCAAGGATATGTACTCATCTAAGTGAGTCCACATACAAGATCAAGACACAAATTGGATTTGTCTTTCGACACACGAATTCAATGAACTTGACATCAATACTTGTAATACTTGAAGATCTATTGAACTCATCACAAACAAGTCATCTATCTTCATCAATCAACCCAACAATTAAACTAGCTAGACATTAGAATGAAATCAAGAGAGGTTAAGAGCAATTATATTTTCATTAGCAAAACTTTGATTCATACACTAGATATCACCAATCCAACCTCTAATCACTTGAAGAACAAACCATCCACTTGAATCAAACTACACAAAACTAGAGCAAAACAACCCCAAATTCACTACAAACATGAAGAACAAACCATCCACTTGAATCAAACTACAAAAAACTAGAGCAAAACAACCCCAAATTCACTACTAAGCTACCAAAATGAATCAAAGAGGTAAAATTAAGCTTTTGCTGCTGTTACTACAGTCAAGAACACAACATTACACAGCAGCATCAGTAACATACCAACCCATAAATGGCTCAAAAACAGAGCATTTAGAAGCTCACAAGGATGCACAAAACTTATGAAAATCAACCTCCACTCTCCCCCTCTTCCTCTTTCTCTTGTTATTAGCCCTGATTATGCTCAAGAGAGAGATCAGGAGCTTAATAACAAGCTCTGAATTGAGTGAAATCGGAGGTAGAGAGAGAAGGAATAGAGTACTGAGAACAGCGCATTGTGTGAACCGACGGGTGTGTGAGAGAGCTTGAATTTATTTTGTATTGAGTTTATATAGCCTTCAGAGGTTGGTTTCGTAGCCTCCGAGGCTTCATATCCACCGTTGAATTGATCCAAAACGCTCTGAATCGTTGATTTGCAGCCGCTCACGAACCCTATTTCGAATTGGGGGTTTTCTCTTGAGTTGTTTTTGGGCCGAATTTGAGGTAGGAGCTGAGAGAGTATGGGCTAGGGATGATTCCGGTATGATTTTCTCTAGATTTGGATCGGGTTTGGGTCCAGTTGAAGCTTCGTCGAAGCTTGGTAGTTTCCATGGAGTTCTGCGTGTTCTTCTTTGTTGAACGACGGGGAGAGAGCAGAGAAAGACGCGTCTGGCGCGCTGTTGTCTGAAATTTGCAAAAGAAAAACCCTTGAGTTGCTGATATCTTTTAAAATACCC